>JBBGZY010000076.1:5720000-6320000 GCA_037952925.1 Lithobates clamitans | reverse complement strand
TATGATAATGAGATGATCTTCATTAGCAGATGTTATATTTTGACAGCTTTCTAAGAAACTGTTAAAGTTTGCAAAGTATGTGTACCAAAATCTGACACATCTTGGTATTATAAGGGAGTTCAAAGCACAAATATTTCAAATAACATGTGCGCGGATTGTAATATTGTTAAAAACAGCAGCCTTATGTAAAATTTCATTCAAATCAGCAAAAGTGTTTTTCAAAAGAATGCATTAAACAGGTGCTGTGCTTTTGTACCTTTACTAGCCTTATTAGCATTGTACAGCTCTCTGGATACATATAATGCTGTGACTGTATTTTATTATGGACCTCTAGTGGTTGTGGGAGGTAACCAGAGTATTCACATGCAACCATTTTAATCACAGGTAGACTACATAAACTCTAAGCAGACAGTGACCCTAATGGGAATCTAGTATAGGATCCCAAAGCTACAATGCAATCGTCCTGATAAGCTGCACAATGCTGGATGAATTTTATAGAATAAATTGGGCTAATACCGAGTCAGAGACCAGTAAAGGGGTGCCATATCCCTATAGGAACCTAAGTGTGAATAAATGTGAAAACAACATGGACTTTATCAGTACCCCATAAACTTCAAACATCAAAATACATTAAAAAGCTTTATTACATAAACCATTTTGTATCTAAAACTTGATTTCAAAAGATGTGCCCAACCATCATGGCAGGAAAAGCCTCCAATAAGCATAAACAAATATTTATATAGTGTACACCACAACCCCAAAAAGAACATGTAAGCAATAATAGGGGGCGTCTGGCTGCCTAGTGAGTCTTCGACATATTTTGTCTCAGGAGAGGAGAGAAAGCATCAATAGTAATAGTTCTAATTGACAAAAAACATATAGGTAAACAAATTCACAAACATGTTGTCCATAAAGGTTGTATACATATACACAATATCCAAACATATACAAGTATTGTGAGAATGGGCAGAAAAGAAATAGGGAGGTGAATGCACGTCCAAGTCACAACATGATTCCCTGAGCGAGCGTTGGAGAATGTGTTTACTGAGGAAGAGCTGGGCCCCAAACTACAAATAAATCACCAATCCTTAAAATTCATTGCTGGATGGCCTCTTGGAAAACAAATGGAAAAAAATGTGTAGAATATATGAGAATAAGATGCTTTATAGATAAGATTATTAGAATTCTTGATGCATGCATTTAAACTGATGGAGACTTATTACAAATGAAACATCCAAAATACCTAGAATAGGGTAGCATAGATGAATAATTTCAGTGGAGATTGCTTAATAAGTAGGGCTAAATTGCTAGGTGTTAAAATGACGGCTAAGTTCCATTATGTTGTAGAAGAGCTTCTGTGTAAACATGCATTCCAAATGGTTTATTCTTAGGAGTCTGTATTGCAAGTTTAGTTTATATAGAAGCCACTGTCTGAACTTCTGTTTCAGTGTACATAAAACAGCAGGCTTGCTTATACAGGAATGCTATAGGCACTTCTGCAACAGACCAGCTGGGTGTCTACGTGTACCGAAAGTTGGACGGTTCAGTAGCAATTGTCCGATTTTGCAGTACGTGTGTACCACTGTCTGTAAAACAGATAATGGCCACTTCTGTAGCATGGTCATGCTGGAAAGGCCGCAAGGGCTGACTTGTAAATTCTGATGGGGCAGTGGTTGAACGAAAAAAAAAAAGCTCAGCTTGTACACCCTGCTTTAGCTGTAATTTTTTAGATGGTTTTGGTCCATGTTGTAAGAGTGTTAACAGTGGCTCCTTTGTAAACAAACCCTAAAACAAAACTCTGTTTGCAGGGTTTACTATACATTGTATTTTTAACTAGTTGTTCAGATCAAACTAGTTTTCATGGATTTGCACATAATGTCATTAATAGTAAACCTGATAACTAACAAAAAAAAGTTGTATTTTTTGTAAAGGAATTGCACCTAAAGCAAAGAAAACAAAAAACTTTATTTAATTGGTAAATAACCACATCATGTTCTACACCAGAAGATTCATTTTAGAGTCATTATAAACAAGACAAATTATAGAATAAAATGTTTTTTATATGTTACTTTTTTTTAACTAAAATTGGTCAGATTAAAAAACAAGTGTATGTTTTGTGCATAGATTGCCATGAAAATAAAATCATTTTAAAATATATTGTTAAAAGAAAGTCTTATTTATATGAAAAATATATTTCTTATTCCTTTAACTTAAGCAATTCAACGGTTAGTGCCTATGATTAAAGTATAAAAAATGTTCGGGTCTGTTAGGGGTAAACAGGTATGAGAACTGACATGGTTAAACCCTTCTGAGGCTCCAGCCCCTAGTTCCTTTAGACCAATTGCAAAAACATCTGCTTGCTGTGGCCTTTGGTGCTGAAAGGGATATAACACAGCATGGAAGATGTGTTGAAGTCAGAATAGAGGTCTTTCCAGGTTGAGGGGTGGCGTGAAGGTTGCTTTGTTGAGTCACTTGAGGAAAGAGCTTTTAAAGAGCATATAAACTCAATAATTATGACTTTTAATACCAATAGTAAATTCTAACATTCATTGTTTTTTCCTTTTGTTTTTTTTTCCTAATTCTAAAACATGTTAAAAATTATTCAGCCAAACTATTATGCACTACATGAGACATATAGAACTAAATGTTATACTTTATGTAGACTATATAACCATTTAGCAATTATGTTTTGCTTAGAATGACTCTACGGCATATAGCAGTGTTTATTAATAATTTTAATAAATGTAACTTGCAGTTGTCATTCTGAGAATATGTCCATAAATGATTTATGGCTTTGATGTATGAGAAGCTTTTAAGTATATTATCTGGTATGAGCATTTTTTTAAGTCGTTTGATGCTATTGTCTCCTAGAAACGACTTGTGGTAACCACAAGAACAAAGTGATTTACATAAAATAGTAGGTTGTTCTTTCTAAATATTATTAAAAAAAAGGTGAAATATGTATCATTTCATGTACAAAGTATAAAACAGCACAAGAAATATAACATTTAGGAAACCAACTGCCTTCACATTCTTGTTATGCTCATATTGTACTAGATATACTGTAGATAGGATATCTTCTGTTTACTGCTCAAAAAAGTTGGAAAGAATTATCAGTGTGGTTTAGTCCTGGATAGGATTCTATCAATGAGAGCTGCCACTGTGGGTGAGTCCATAAAATACAAACCATGGCAAAGCAAAGTTATGGAACCCTGAAGTAGACTTTCTCAACCCTTTCACTATGGAGGAACCCTTAAAATAGTTCTTAGCTTTCAGGACACCCCTACTAAGGTTGAAGATATAACAACAAATTAAAGAATAAGATATGTGTTGTATCTAGAACCTTCATGCCCAGCAATTGTCTTGTGGGCCACATGCAGCCCACCAGCACTCAGAAAACAGTCCACCGTGTCCCAAACCTCTAATCAGGTCTGGAGCATAGCAGGCTGCATGCTACATGCAAGCAGCTCCAACAAGCTTTAGTACTAAGCCTATGAGCTGAAATGATTATCTCCTCGGCTTCTGCTCCTGCTTCTGATCAGTAATGCTGGCAGTAGGCAATTTGCAGAACATCTCTCAACCTCGGGCAAGCTCCTACAAGCCCTAACTCCCCAGGCAAGCCCATCCCATCCCAGCTCTATGGACAAGATATTTCCACTCCCAGTTTTAGAAAGTCATGGTGAGTAGACAGATTTTGCTGTGTAGATGCCAGGCTGCTTCTAAATGTGGTCCACAGAATGTCAGGGCAAGTGGACTCCCTGCTTCTTGCTGCTGTGAGTCATTTGGCAGAGGTCTGTGTAGCAATCTTATGTAAATAGTATACTTTGTTAGTTAGATTACCACTAATGCAATCACTTATATGTATATGTTATTATTTGGGTATCTAAAAAGTGTACAATAGCCAGTTAAAAAATATGTATATCAAAACATGCTTATAGCCCATATGCAAGTAGTCCCTTGGTGCACAAGTGGCCTGCCATCGCTTAGTGCTTATCCCTCTGTTCTCCAGACCTCTAATCAGCTCTGGAGCAAAGCAGACTGCATGCTGAGTGCCAGCAGCTCTGGCAGGCTTTGAGACTGGAACTGATGACTGTCAGTGACACCTGCAGTCCAGCACTACGCCTAAGAGCTGAATCAATCAGCTCCTGGGTATCTGCTCCTGCAACCAAACACTCCATAAGAGCACAGTGTAGTTGCTTTGTCAACTACTTTAACAGTGAGTTAGGGTGTCATTTAAAGTGAATGGCATTGCAATGCACACACAGCAGTGCACAGGTTACTATGCATTAGCCTAACACATGGTTAGAGATACACTATATTGCCTTTACACGCACATAAACTTAAATGGCATTCCAGTCTTAGTCCGTAGGGTTCATTATTGACTTGCCTCACCCTTTGCAGCTATAACAGCTTCAACTTTTTTGGGAAGGCTGTTTACAAGGTTTAGGAGTGTGTCTATGGGAATGTTTGACCATTTTTCCAGAAGCTCATTTGTGAGGTCAGGCACTGATGTGGTTGAGAAGGCCTGGCTCGCAGTCTCCATTCTAATTCATCCCAAAGGTGTTCTATTGGGTTGAGGTCAGGACTTTGTGCAGGCCAGTAAAGTTCCTCCACCCCAAATTTGCTCATCCATGTCTTTATGGACCTTGCTTTGTGCACAGCTTCCATGCTGTTTATAACACAATGATGTTCATTCATGAAATTAAGCAATAATAATAATGGGGAGAAAATAGATTCAGACAGAGAAAATTATTGTGTGCCATACATTGGAGATCAGCTTTATACTGGAGGTCTTTGGAAAAGTGCCCCCTTACATTTATGGTCAGCAAGTAGAATGCCTATTACTCTAGAGATCAGTGGAGCAGTGTCAACTTGCATTGCAGGTTTTTGAAGAAAAGACCCCCCCCTACATTAGTGGTTAGTGTAGTCCCTCTTTACTTAATGGTTGGAGGGAAAAATGTCTGAAATTGGGGGTCAGTGGCAATAACACCCTCTCACAGACAGCTATAACCATCATTGGATCAGTGAATACTTAGCTGAGATGTAAGAGACTCAACTGGCCCCATGGTACTGATCTTGCAGTGTGACGTTGGTGATGAAAGTATGCAATCTGAAAGTTGTCAATGATCATGTAACCTCTAAAACAAAAAAGAATCCTATGGTTCCACAAAACCCTGATTGAGAAATCTCTGGGCAAATTTAGAGGTAATTTTTGTTTATAATGCTATAAATTCTAAAATGGTAGATCGCTACTACAGTGATCACCACTATCTTCTAGGTCCATTACCAAGTGGTTTCCTTTCTGAATAGTGACCACAGGGAGTTTGTCACTCGGAATGTGGCACTCAACTATTCATAGAACACCTTGTACTTTTTTCAATTAATTTGAGTTTATTCTTTGAATAGACAAGGTGGAGATCATGACATAGCCACCCCTCCTGTCCACCTCCAGTCAGAGAATGCCGTGTATTCCTTTAAAAATAAATATGAATGGTGGTGGTGCTGAGCAAATGAGTGACCCCTTGTGGTGAAGGGTAGGCAGTATGCACACAACCCAGCAGATCGAAGTGATCACTGTAGTAGCTCCGACTACTACAGTGATTGTCACCTTTCACAGCGGCCCCTCATGTATGAGATATGCAAACTTACTTCTCAAAGCTAGAAAAATGTAACTATGCAATTAAGATCATACTTTAGCTTTAACATGCAGCTAACTTAAATATTTTGCAATGATTGCAGACAGACATTAAAAAGAAGAAACATTGAAAGGCAAAAATATAGATATGTCCTTATAAAACTAGTATTAATCTGGTTATTAATGTTGAAGTTTCTTTCTACCTTCTAGTGAATATAAATAGATCCAAGACCTTTTTATATCAAGCTTTGTAAAACCAGCAAGCTGAATCATATATTTTCTTTTATCCTTCAGATAAAAAAGAAAAAAAGCACAGTCCAGAGTAAAGTCCACATATTCCACCTTTTGTACATCGGAGACTTCCCATAAATTCGGTAGCCATTTCCTTTTACTGCACCCGCTTAAACTTCTTCCCAGCGCTAGTAAGTTTTTATTTATATTGAATAAGAGGATCACATGCTAGGGCAGAGTGAAAACCCCTCGGAAAAACTGTGTGTGGTTCAATATTTTCCTTTGGCATGGCCTGCATTTGCCACACAGCATCGCTACATGTAAGATAAGGCTGAAGAAACTGCTGTTAGACCGCTGCAAGCTAAAAATGTGACTTAATTTATTAGCTCCATTTAGGAGATTGTCTGGAGGCTGCCAGACCATTCTTCTAAATTGTTAGAGATAGAAAAGAGAAAAGCAATTACTCCCTAACAGCATATAACCAGTATAAAAACTGCATGCTTTCCTAACCTGGCTGTGATTGATTTCATATGTCTCTCTAACAAACTAAATAAATACACACACAGCATATGTCTGAGATGGCAGCTCTGCATAATAAAATATATTGTGTAGGATATAAAATTTAATCTCTGATTGCTTTGCTGAGAAAGAAATGAGAAAAAGGGGATAGGAAATAAAATACCACCTGTATGATATTTTTTTACTTGAGCAGAGAATTTTTAGATAGTAAGCAATGCAAAAGCATATACAAAGTATCTCAGTTTTCTCTCGACTTTTCTTGCTGGTAATTGTATTTCAATGGGATTCTGTCATACTAAATGCTGCACATAGTGAACTGTAAACAGGTAAGGTATTGTACCTATGCGTTGCAGCAGTTGAATATATGTAGTTGTTATTTGGATTTGTTGGGTTTCTCCTAAGCCCAGGGCATTGAGAACACTGTCTGCTTTTGGGTAGTTTTCTCCAGTACTTAAAATGATAAAATACATTTTTAAGGATTATGAATATTTATTCTTTCTTTGCCAATCCCTGGGAAATTTACCTGGGGAAAGGAATACATATTTGAGGAAACCTAGAATGGTCCCTTTCTCCCAAGCCTGAAGAGGGTGTGTTTGTGTGAAAGTTCCAGTCTTTTCCTCCCAGGCTTGGATATGATATGAGTCTAGTCTTGGCCTCTCAGACCTGCTGTCTGGGAAGGGTACAGCTTCAGAAAGTTCTACTTCATGCTTCTCAGGCTTGCTACATGAGGAAGGGAGCTAAAGAAGAATCCTGCTTAGTTAATTGCTGGTCTCAGCGTGAAGGTCCAGAACTACAAATTGGCAGTCAGAACTTGAAGGTCTACAACAAGCCCGTGAGCGTTAAAGCTACTTAAAGTGGTTCTAAAGCCAAAACCTCTACCTTAATGTGTTGCCTGCCTTAAGGTAAAAAATGTTTTAGAACTTTCTGTCCATGCCCTTCCCTGTGTGAATGGGGAGAGAGAGGAGAAGAGATCCAGGGCTGTGCATGATTGCATCTCTTCACACCTCTCTTTCTCTTCACACAGGGACTTGGGAAGCAGCAGGAACCATTGGTTCCTGCTGTTTTCATTCAAATAAAGTGAGAAGGAAGCAGAGGGGGGGGCAGGGATAAGTCCCGCTGTGTTAATCTATGGACCGTGGCTCCACAGATACAAACTGCTGGGGAATGAACGTGCAGTATGTGCCCCCTAGCAAGCGGCTATGGGGGCACAAAAAGAAGAGGAAGAGCCAAGATCGCTGGCAGAGAACCAGAGAAGAGGAAATTCAGGGCCACTCTGTGGTTTTGCACAGAGCAGGTGGGTATATCATGTTTATTATTTTAATTAAAAAAACTTTTAGTAACACTTTAAAGGTAGCTGTTTGAAGGTTAAAGATACTACTGAGCAAAGAGAATTTTTGTTGCTGATTTTTGAGTATATTGCACACACAACCCTCTCTCCCTTGGACAACTGAAAAAAAAAAAAATTGAGAGCGCCAAGGTCTGTCTGTCTTTTGCCATTGGTGGGCTGGTGAGTATCTATGTGTAGCTATAGGCAAAACACCAGTAAAAATTCAAAAATGTTTGTCATAGGAACAAATTGTTAGATAAAAATCTTCCAATGGACACATCTGTTCTGATGACAGCTGTCTAAGAGGGCAAAAAATGGTAACCACTTATGAAAAGTTCTATACTTTCTACTGTGTCTTTAGAAAAGAAAAGGAATAGAAGGTAAAAGAAAACCTGACAGGACAAATCCCATTCTGTCCAAAACAAAAAAAAAGGTATCAGTTTTAAATATTCATTAAAGTGGGAATAAACTCCCTTGCATGATTTTCACTAGGGTTGCACCGATTCCACTTTTTCAGCAATGAGTACGAGTACAGGGTGCGGAGACTTAAGTTCATCTCCTCTTTCTCCCCTAACAAGGGATATTAAAAGAGGGATGGACTTTTGGGCTACCGTCCCTCTCTGTTCCCTTTTCAAAGATGGCGATACTGGCCTCGGGCCGGCAATGTACTCCTTTATTTACATTTTTTCCTCTGACGGAGGCGCATTGTGGATATACGTCCAACCAGCGTCAGGATCCCTGGCGCATGCGCAGTACACAAGCAGACGTATCTGACATCCTGCCGTTATACTTTAACCCCGTTCGGTTTCCCCAGTGCGTGGAACACCTCACCGCACGTCCGCATCCCCGCGGTGACGTCAGACGCCGCCAGGATTGTAGAACTATAAGTATGCGGCAATCGGCCGCCACTCTCTGTCGGTGGCTCCTTCAGGGATAGGGGAGGTCTGATATCTCTCTCCCCTCCACTGCATGCCTGCATATACTCCATCTCCAGGTAACTGTGTCTCCACACATTGTGTTTGCTCACTGACAGAGCGATTCACTGCTGTTGGTTAGCACATTTGCTTATACAGTTTTGTTTATCTTTTTTCACAGAAGTACATATATCCTCTATTATACTTGTGTTTTACATACAATTGGCAAACAGTTTCTACCTTACCTCCCATTTGTGAGATGGGAAGTGCTCGTGTCTACTTTGCAATTTAGGCTATTATCAGCCGTTCAGCAATGTACATTTGATTCAACTCAAGGTACTATTTTTTGCCTGACTCTTGGATTTTTAATCCTGAATGTCTGGCAGGCTACTGTTTGTAACTCTATTTTTTATTTGTTATTTTCAATTTTCAGTAAGGATATATTTATACTTTGTTCCTCTATGACCAATAATCTGGGAGACCGGAGCATGGGAGTTTCATCCAATTTGATGTGAATGCTATTCACATTCACACAAACTACAACACCTGGTTTCACCTGTATGTACACATTTGGCTTGGTAAGACAGTCTTAATTACAATTATGTAATTGCTACATGTGGAATTTATTTTTCATTATTCATTTTTTCTTCCTTATTTTCCATTGATTAATTGGTTATATTTCTATTATGTTTATGCAAATCCACAGATGCTTTTGCTATTGATGTATGCAAAAAATCTAATTGCATAAATATATGACACATATTCTGTTTCTCACTTTCAGTATACCACATATTACCAGAACTCCTGATGAAGCTCAAAAAAGAGCGAAACATGTCGAGTGGTTATTTCTGCCAACATTTTTGTAAAGCCAATTATGGTTATTGTGAAACGTGTTTTTAATGAATGAACTTTTTTCTATTATGTACCAAATAAACAAATGTTTTTATATGGATAGATTTTGCATACATACTTCTTGACTTTGATTATCCTGATATTCATGCACCTTAAAAGTCCCTGGGGTAATTGTGCCCCATCTCCCTCTCCTTTTTTTATACGAGTACTGATACTTTCGGTCAAGTACTCGCCGATACCAAGTATCAATACTTTGCAGTGCAATTTGCGTCAATACAAAAAAAATTGAAAGACTTGGGGGGCACACCCTAACTATGCATCACATTAAAGATGGTGCTGCTATAAGACCATACAAACACAACAACAGAATTTGGCGCACACATACAAAAATATCCTAGGATTTTAAATTACATTTTTGTATGTGTGCGCTATAATCTTTTGTTCCATACAAAAAAATTGCTACAGACGATCGGAATTTCTGATCGGAGCTTTTTGCGACCGAAAAATTGAGAACGTGCTCTCAATCTTTTGCTGGCTGGAATTCTGCCAGCAAAAGTCCGATGGAGCATACACACGGTCGCATTTTCCGACCAAAAGCTCGGCGAATTTCCGATCGTGTGTATGGGGCATAAGTCTAATGTTTTTCAAAAGAACACACTCTCTTCCAGATGCACTAGTTTTGCAGGGATGACACAAACCATTTAACACTGATAGGGGGGGCTTGCAATGATCAGCTTTTATTCATTCATGTAAAACCTTTTTACCAAAAGCAAAAAAAACTGTTTGCTGTAACTGATTATAAAGTGTGAGCTGGAGTTTTACTTCCATTTGTTAGTGCATTTAAATCTGCTAGTACATCCAACACTCCCCCTCCTTAGATTGGCAGTGCTGCTCTTTGCTGTGCCCCCTGGGCTCCTTCTTCCAGAGTGGTGGGCACTGTAATACATGAAGCATGTTACTGGCCAGAGGGTACAGAGGTGTGCTGTGTGGTGTACAGAGGTGTGCTGTGTGGGTTACAGAGGTGTGCTGTATAGGGTACAGAGGTATGCTGTGTGGGATACAGAGGTGTGCTGTATAGGTTACAGAGGTGCGCTGTGTGGGATACAGAGGTCTGCTGTATAGGGTACAGAGGTGTGCTTTAGAGGGTACAGAGGTGTGCTGTGTGGTGTCCAAAGGTGTGCTGTGTGGGTTACAGAGGTGTGCAGTATAGGGTACAGAGGTGTGCTGTGTGGGATACAGAGGTCTGCTGTATAGGTTACAGAGGTGCGCTGTGTGGGATACAGAGGTCTGCTGTATAGGGTACAGAGGTGTGCTGTGTGGGGTACAGAGGTGTGCTGTATAGGGTACAGAGGTGTGCTGTGTGGGATGCTGAGGTGTGCTGTATAGGGTACATGGGTGTGCTGTGTGGGTTACAGAGGTGTGCTGTATAGGGTACATGGGTGTGCTGTGTGGGGTACAGAGGTGTGCTGTATAGGGTACAGAGGTGTGCTGTATAGGGTGCAGAGGTGTGCTGTGTGGGGTACAGAGATGTGCTGTGTGGGATACTGAGGTGTGCTGTATAGGGTACATGGGTGTGCTGTATGGGTTACAGAGGTGTGCTGTATAGGGTACATGGGTGTTCTGTTTGGGGTACAGAGGTGTGCTGTATAGGGTGCATGGGTGTTCTGTGTGGGGTACAGAGGTGCGCTGTATGGGGTACAGAGGTGTGCTGTGTGGGGTACAGAGGTGTGCTAGGAGGTACTGATCACTCACTGTGTTCATTAAGCCTAGGTTCACACTAGAATGCAGTGTGTGAAACCCGCGATCTGTGTGTGTTTCCTGAACTGCATTCAATATGCACTGCCTTTGCAATATGCAGCGGGTGTCAGTACAATGCTAATAACACCCCAAACGCAGGTCACAATTTGCCAGCACCTGATTTCGTGGTACAAAACGACCATGCTATCCAGTTGCAGTGGGGTTTCAAAATTGGTGCATGCATGACTTTGGTTTGATGCAGTGCAATTTAAGCCCATTCAAAATGAATGGGCTCAAATCGCACTGCACGAAATCGCATGTGAATTGTACAGGAATGCAGTGCAGTTTATGTGCGATTCACATGCAGTTTCATATGGGAAAAAATTATTAGGGGGGGTGATACCATATTTTACCGCACCAGGTGACACCAACCCTAGTGACGCCACTGCAATTATCTGCCACTTTGTGTAGGTCTATTACATAAAATCGCAATAAAATACATTTATGTTTTTAGTTGTAACATGACAAAATGTGGAAAATTTCAAGGGGTATGAATACTTTTTCAAAGCACTGTATATTACATTTTTGGTAAGGGTTTAGTATCAACTGTGCTTTCTCTTATCCGCATATTCCTTGTCAGTACAGGGACTGATTGGCTAATTCTGTTGCTTTTGACTTGTAAACTTAAGTCTTGCTAAACATGAACTGCAATAGGCTGGTACCAGGTCAATTTTAGCTACTTAAATTGCTTGTATTAAAAAAAAAAAATTTTTTCATTTGTGTAAATTATGTGTACCTAGAAGTCAGGTTTTAAAGCAGAAAAACGTATGTATAAGAACTTTTTATTTATTACAGTCAAATGTGTTTGAGTCAGAGTTTTTGCCTCCCCCACCTTGCAAGGTTACCCCCCAGAGCGACCCACACCCCCCGCCCCACCCCTGCCCCCAGGGGGGTTTGCAGCCTTAGCTTTCCTGACCACCCAGGCTGCATGCCTGGATAAAAGTCTGGTTGGAATTTTAGGGGAACCATTCCGCACCCCCTTTTTTAAATTATTTTTTTCTCTTTATATATGTATTTATAGCAAAGAAAATACAGAAGCATAAAAAATTGTCACTTTTAAATGACTACATTCATAAAAGCACATGCAGCATTATGACATCTCCCAAGCATGGTATTTAAAGAATTTGTATATTTTCAATGTTGCCACTTAACCACTTAAGGACCGGGCCTCTTTCTGAGATTTGTTGTTTAAGAGTTAAAAACATTTTTTTTTGCTAGAAAATTACTTAGAACCCCCAAACATTATACATTTTTTTGTATACCCTAGAGAATAAAATGGCGGTCGTTGTAATACTTTCTGCCACACCGTATTTGCGCAGCGCTCTTACAAGCGCACTTTTTTTTGGAAAAAATACACTTTTTTGAATTAAAAAATAAGACAACAGTAAAGTTAGCCCATTTTTTATATTGTGAAAGATAAGGACACCCTGAGTAAATTGATACCCAACATGTCACACTTAAAAATTGCACCCACTCATGGAATGACGACAAACTTTTACCCTTAAAAATCTCCATAGGCGACGTTTAAAAAATTCTACAGGTTGCATGTTTTAAGTTACAGAGGAGGTCTAGGGCTAGAATTATTGCTCTCGCTCTAAAGATCGCGGCAATACCTAACATGTGTGGTTAGAACACCGTTTTCATATGTGGGCGCTAGTCACGTATGCGTTCGCTTCTGCACGCGAGCTCATCACCAATAAAAGTGAACTTGCGGTGAATCTTTTATCGACCGCTCACTGAAGACGAGGATACCGGGTTATATCGGCGTGAGCTGGTCCGGAAGTGGTTAAGTTCCCATGGCAATGTCCAGCTACTCATGCTCCTTTTAACACTTTTATTATTATTTTTTTTTACCATTATCTTGGATTAATATTGTGCCAACAGTTTTTGCAACATATTACAAAATAAAGGGAGACAGAACAGTTACGATACAATTCAAAGGCTCAGGAGTTCCCTGATTGTCGGCACTTATAATAAAAAAGCACAAGAACTTTATTAGCATCCCAGTCGTAGTCTGTAGGGTTCAATATTGAGTTGGCCCACTGTTTGCAGCTATAACAGCTTCAACTCCTCTGGGAAGGCTGTCCACGAGGTTTAGGAGTGTGTCTATGGGAACGTTTGACCATTTTTCGAGAAGCTCATTTGTGAGGTCAGGCACTGATGTGGCTGAGAAGGTCTGGCTCCCAGTTTCCGCTCTAATTCACCCCAAAGGGGTTCTATCAGGTTGGAGTCAGGACCTTGCTTTGTGCACTGGTCCAAATCATTTGGTGGAGGGGGGATAATGGTGTGGGGTTTGTTTTTAAGGGGTTGGGCTTGGCCCCTTAGTTCCAGTGAAGGGAACTCTTAAGTCTTCAGCATGCCAAGACATTTTTGACAATTTCATGCTCCCAACTTTGTGGGAACAGTTTAGGTATGGCCCCTTCCAGTTTCAACATGACTGTGCATCAGTGCACAAAGAATGGATGAGCGAGTTTGGGGTGGAGGAACTTGACTGGCCTGCACAGAGTCCCGACTTCAATCAGAATACCTTTGGCGATGAATTAGAGTGGAGACTGCGTGCCAGGCCTTCTCGTCCACATCAGTGCCTGACCTCACAAATGCGCTTCTGGAAGAATGGTCAAACATTCCCATAGACACACTTCTAAAACCTTGTAGACTGCCTTCCCAGAGGAGTTGAAGCTGTTATAGCTGAAAAAGTTGGGTCAACTAAATATTGAACCCTACAGACTAAGACTGGGATGCCATTAAAGTTCATGTGCGTGTAAAGGCAGGTGTCCCAATACTTTTGGTAATATAGTTTATATTGCGATATATGCAAACCAAAAATCCCTGTTTTTATGCAAAGGTTTGCATATGTAAAGTGTGTAGTAGTGTAAAGAGGGATAATTAAGAAAATTTGAGCATGAATGTGGTCACATTCTTCTAGCACCACATATGTTACATACAGTATGCAGAGTATTCGGATTTGAGCACTGACATTGTTTTATTTTATTTTTTTTTTATTGATCTTTTTATTTCCAGTTAGCTACCAACATCAGTACAACCTGTATTTTGGAAAAGGCAAAAAAACCCGAAGTTGATGATGAAAAAGAAGAATTAAAAAATACAAAATATACAACAAAGCATTAAAGCATTACATTAGTGGAACGCTATTAATAAAAACAGAGATGGGTCGTCAAAGTTCTTTTGATAAACGCATCAATAATTAGCTTCAACTTTGGAAACAAATCTTAACAAACTTAATGTATTTTCTTTCTACTTACATTTACTTGTATCTATGAAATCAGCAATGTCCAATTGTTTCTACTCTGCCAGTGACCAGAAGTGAATATATGATTCCATATCACAATGACACATCCCTCCTTCCCTCCTTTCAGTTTGCTGTAACAGTAATCACATGTGACCACTGGTACATGCCAGACATCATTATATGTCATTATTCTGTCACATGCTGCAAAAGAAGCCTTGATACAACAGCGAGAATGTTTTCATGCACATTTTTTTTTTACAACCATTTAAAACATTTTTTATTTTACAACCAAAATTGGTGTCCAGTGAAAATCAAGCAGTTAATATTCATAAATACATTTCTATGTATTGTGGTATCATCATTGTCAACCCCGAAGTTTGGGGCTAGAGAAAAGAGTTGCCTTATGCCGTGTACACATGACCGTTTTTTCCGTCGGAATAAACTCCGAAGGTTTCTCCGATGGAACTCCGACGGAATTCAATTCAAGCGGTCTTGCCTACACACGGTCACACCAAAGTCTGACCAAAGTCCGACCATCAAGAACGAGGTGACGTACAACACTTACGACGGGACTAGAATAAGGAAGTTCAATAGCCAATAGCCAATAGCTTCCGTCTTGTACTTGCTTCGGAGCATGCGTAGTTTTTGGTCCGTCGGAACAGCATACAGACGAGGGGTTTTCCCGATAGGAATTGGTTCAGTCGGAAATAATTAGAACATGTTCCATTTCTAGGTCCGTCAGAATTTTCGAAAAGAAGAGTCCGATGAGGCCTACACACGATTGGAATAGACGATGAAAAGCTTCCTTTTTCTGTCGGACATTCCGCTCATGTGTACGCGGCTTAAAGAAAGTAAAAGGTGTGTCATAATAAAACAATTTCTTTTCTACAATCACAATCACCATTCTTACCAATGATCACTACCCTTGGTATCAGAAATGGGTGAATGTGCTTGTTTTACACCCGCTGGACACCGACATACTGACAGCTGGTGATCATTCAATGGCTAATAATTACTGACATAAATAAAATAGCTTTTTGTATGTTGATCAGGGTGTAATAAAACTGAATATGCATTATTTACCACACAAAAAGGTGCAGAAGGTTACTTAGTAGGTGAGGTTGAAAAAAGACACAAGCCCATTAAGTCCAACCTAAAGGTGTTTCCTTTTTTCTTGTGAAAAAAATGGTTTTTCCTTTAAAAAAAAAAAAACAATGTTTTGTTTGCTGCATGCTGCTCTAACTGTAATCCTAATTATGTTACTTTCACTGCTTAATAAACCACTGTTTAGACCAAGACAAAAAAAACTGCAATGGACCTAGAACAGACCTTATTTTCTTTGTAGAAGAGGATGTCATGTATATGGTACAGCTGTAATCACTGTTATTACTGGTGATGCGTTGCAGCCAAGAGATTAGTGCACCAGCCCATTCACTTTCCAGCAGGGCTAAACTATGCAGCTAGTGAGTTAGGCTTTATGCATATTTTAAAAGAAATCATATAATTATCCGTAAGAATTTTTTCTTAATGCTACATTGTTAGGTTATAGTGATAAAGCAACGTATCCTAACCTCAAGAATCTTAAGACTGTCAGCTATCTTTAATGTTGTTTATTGCAGCCTCTCATTAGTAATTTGTGATTAGTATGTGTCTGATAACCTCCTGCAATGCTATACACTTATCATATGCTTAAAGCAAAACAATTGTTGCATGATATAGATTATTTCATTAAAATATTTAGCTTGATGATTCTCAAATATCTCTTGACTAGAAGTAGCAGGGAAGTTCTTCAATACTAGCCATAAAAGATGAACAGAAAATGCCACTTGTAGCAAGCATCACCCGTGCTTCCCTTTAGCCCCCCCCCCAGCCTTTCAAGTCCTTCCAACCCTGTCCACATGTCAGTCCATAGGGGTTGCTTCACCAGACCGTTTGATGGCCACATAAAGCTGAAATATATATATATATATATATATATATATATATGTGCTGTTAAGTCTTCACTAGTAGCCAACTCGCTCCTCCTCTTAAAGTGGTGTTCCACCCCAAAAAAAAAAAAATCAAAAGCCAGCAGCTACACGTACTGCAGTTACTGGCTTTTAACAATTGGACACTTACCTGTCCTGGAGTCCAGCGATATCGGCACCGCAGCTGATGTTTCCATCAGCTGTCGGGTGCTGCCGCCGTCATTGCGGTTAAGGGTACCCGGCAGTGCAGAGCCTTACGTCTTCACGCCAGGAACCCTACTGCGCATGTGCGAGGCCCCGCTCCTCTCTCCTACTGGCCCGGCGACAGGGGGAGGAGGAGGGAGGAGGAGGGAGCCCCGTGGTGATGTCACGGGCCATGGCCTGGACTCCCGGAAGTGGGAACAGGATACCTGTCAAAGACAGGTATCCTGTCCCCCCTCCCCCCCGAAAGGTGCCAATTGTGGCAATGGAGGGGGGAGGAAAGAAATGAGTGGACGTTCCACTTTTGGGTGGAACTCTGCTTTACTCTGCAGTACATAGGTAGAGTATTGCAGATTATTGCTACAGCAGCATGTAATATTTTCCACCTTTATACATTAGCTTATTTTGTTTCCATATTATCACTGACAGGTAACTGCCAATCCAATAGCAGTCATAGCTGCCACTAATTTAGGCATTCCAAGGTTACTTACCCAATGTCATATACAGACCCCTCATGTACCCTGTTGAGTCTTGTCCACATATTTGTACATTATATTGTATATTTATATCCTACTGACCTTTTTGTGTGTGCAAAATTGTGTAAGATGTTTTCACAATTTAAAGAAAACCTTTCCACGGAAAAACAGTTGTAAGACATAAACACTATTGAAAAGCTTCTCTTTCTCTTCTTTCTGAAATACAAATACCAACTCTTCCCACTAAAGCCAACAGCTGATCTGTCCTTTCTTCTTCTTTACGTAACTATTGGCTCAGGGATCAGGCTCAATAACCAATAACTACGTCATTGGGGGGCAGGCTAGACCTTGACTTTAGAAACAAATAAACAAGGAGGAGAGGGGCCTATAAGTGTAGAGATTAAAACACTTTAATAGTAACACACAAATGGCAACTCACATGAGTGTAGATAAAAAGAGCACATCTGTTGGCTAAAAGCATCCCAGGAGCAAGATGGATGACCAGGTCACGGTTCTTCCACTTCTCCACTGGTTTTGTGGGAGATATGGCAGGCATATCAGATATCCCAGGAAGGTAGGGGCGATGAGCTTGATAAAGGAGCGCGGCTGCCACAATACACGCAGCATACATGCTCAGAAACGCATCACACCTTTGTGACGTCATTGCCATATGCCGCTCTGCTCCCTGAACTACAAGCCTTGTTTTGGATAATTCACCGCACGGCCGTTTCACTATCATCAGCGGTTCTCAGCGAGGACTCCATGATCAGCAGCAATACAAGTGAAGGCCTTGCCAGCTCACCGCCCCCACCTTCCTGGGATATCTGATGTGCCAACCATATCTCCCACAAGACCAGTGGAGAAATGGAAGAACTGTGACCTGGTCATCCATCTTGCACCTGGGATGCTTTTAGCCAACAGATGTGCTCTTTTAATCTACACTCATGTAAGTTGCCATTTGCCTGTTACTATTAAAGTGTTTTAATCTCTAAACTTAGAGGTGCCTCTCTCCTCCTTGTTTTTCTCAGCTTCCCTGGAATTTTGGCTTCTATTCCTAATTGGTGGCAGCCCTAAATATATGGACTATATTACTTACCCTATGTAATTACGGACTATTTTATGGACTTTTCAGGGTTACTTTAGAGGTACTAGTGCTTTGCGCCTTTTACCTGTTTATGCTTTTGCATAAAAGGGCAACCTAGGATTTAAGGTCTTAGTGGTCTTGATAAGATCTTTAAGGGTATGTGCAGCCCACTTTATGTGATATTGCCGTATAAGAACATTTTTAATGTAGAAAACGTTTGCTTTAAGAATCCATTATGAATCTCCACACTCAGCTATACTGGATTTTGATGGCCCTTGAAACATTTGCATACAACATTGTAAATGCTAGTATCTTTTCAATGCCAAACAATATAGTGGAGCTTCTGTGAAAAGAAAAATGTTTTCTTCATATACAATCAAAATTGCTGACATCAGTTTTCCTGTGAGCAAAGTCATTTCCAGTAAGACATAGCCCAAAAGTACATGAATAGATGCTCTCTCTATTATTATAATCAAGAAGTTCATCAGATGATATTGTGTAAATCAGACTAAGAGTGCTGTTTTATTACTATTCAGTTTGCTTGACCTTTCCCATCCCCGGTACATGACATATTGGTCCCCTGTCTCAGCTGCTGTGGCAGTGTAATAGTAAGATAGAATGGGTCAGATAATGAAAGTCCCTGGTACATTAACTTTCAATTTCATGAATGTCTAAATACTGCAGGAAAGATGATGGATAACAACCATTGCAGTGTAGTACTTATTTTTATATTCATAGGCAATCTATGTATTATCTATTTCATGTGCAAACATAGCAACTTTGCGGTATGACACCAATGTTTAAGAAGTATTTTATATAATGTTGTATTGTTTAGTTTTGTGTGTCTAAGCAGTTTGATCGTGCATACATATGCAGTATTCCTCTAATCACAATTTCAAACAATCCCATATAGTTAACAACGTAGTAAGCTGGGTTTTTGTCACTAAGGTGTTTATTTACTAAATCTGGAGAGTGTAGAATCAGGCTCACTTCTGCATAGAAACCAATCCGCTTTCAGGTTTTATTGCCAAAGCTTAACTGAACAAGCTGAGGTTAGAAGCTGATTGGTTTCTATGCAGAATTGAGCCAGATTTTGCACTCTCCAGCTTTAGTAAATAAATACGTAAGTGACATAAATAGAAATGCTTTTACTATGGATCACCTCGGACAATTTGCTATCATTTCAGATGATTTAGAAGCTGCTCAGCAGCTTAGTCTATTAGAGACATAGGGGTTGATTTACTAAAGCTGGAGTGTGCAAAATCTGATGCAGCTCTGCGCAGAAACCAATCAGCTTCCAGGTTTTATTGTAAAAGCTTGAATGAACAAGCTGAAGTTAGAAGCTGATTGGCTACCATGCACAGCTGCACCAGATTCTGAGGGCTCCAATTTTAGTAAATCCCCCCCAGGTCTTTGTGCAATAAGACAGGAACAATCAATCAGTATTAACCTTTCAATTTTCTGACTGCCTTATACAGAAAAAGTAAAAACTGCACAGCCATTGTGTTAAAGTACATTTGTGCCCAGATTTGGACATTAAATGACTTACATATTCTCCACAAGCAGTACAAAAGCGTTAAGCATGCAATTACTGATCTTTCTAACTGCTTGCAATATGAAATAATTAATTCTCAAATATCCCAACAAAGACTCTAAACAGAGACAGGGCTTAGGTAAGGCATTGTCTTCTTACACTTCAAAGGACTGAAAAAACATCCTTTGTAGTGCACTAATCTGAAGGAAAAGTATGTTGAATTTAATCTGAAGGAAAAGTATGTTGAATTCAACCTCTGTGTCTTATTAAAATTTTAAGCTGCCTGTGGATTTTGAAAAGTCAGCAAGTGACAATACAGCCTGCACAGGCAGGGTCTAAGGATGTGTTCCATTGCATACTGTATATCAGCATTTAAAACAGAACAGATCTGATGAACCCTGGTATAGACTAGATAGGCATGTAAACAATGTAAATGAGATAGTTATAATTTGGACTATTCCATACAACTGTCAGTATCTGATTAAGATCAATTAACATGGGTGATGGTGTACAGTAATGCAATATATGCTGTTTTTAGGCTGCCTCCACATCAAGTGATGCTGACGCATTGTAAATTTGGATTTTTTTTGAGCATTTTTTATGTGACATGTAGGGCAGCCAGTTCACTTTAATGGACTGACATACACTCCAAAAATGAGCCAAAGTAGCTTCTGTACCTTTTTTGGAAGCTACTTTGGCACATTTTTGAATTGCTCATTTTAACACATTTTTTGGGTGTTTTGGCCATCCTCTTTGTGCATCGAGGGTTCCATTGAAATGAATGGCACCCAAACAATCTTCACACATTTTACTGCAATTTGGTAACATGGGCAGAATTGCACCGATTCCAAATTGCTCAGATGTTAATGGGACCTAAATCTAACCAAATATCTTCTTCATCTGATAGCCAAATGAAAAAAAAAATAGAAGTAAAAAGAAGCAAACACTTCATTATAAACTGTACATCTTTCCTTCAAAAGCACTTTGACTTGCCATGTGTCTGTAAATCATATTTTCCCAAGATGCAAATCAAAGACAATGGAAGCCAAGATGCATATTGTACTATCAACTGCTTTAGCGAGACAATAAATTTAATGTAATGCAGTCAACATCTTGTCCCACTGGCGTCTTTAGCAAGGCAAACAAATAGAACTTGCTCGTTTTACTTTGACAGCTCATTAACATTGACTCATTTGCGAGGCAGTGGGCTAATAGCAATAAGTGTAGACGGACATTTTCCAACATGTTTTTTGTGATTATTTGTGCTGCTGCACGTAAAAACTGGAAAGTGTTCTCATATATCATCTTATAATTGCACTGAAATGCCTGTGATAACATTTCCTAAATCATATTTTAATTAATTCTGACAGACTTTACATAACTGGAATCTTCCTGACTACTTCTTCACGTCTACCCTGTAATTGTGTATTCATAACTTCACCTGGACGGTTTTGAGTTTACAATTCTATTACCTGACTGATATTACTAAGGTAAAATGGAGCAGGACAAGTTGATTTTCTACTCCGATCTTCCTTTCCCAAGGCTAACTAATAACACTTATTGTACTCTGGTGTCTGTCCATGTGGCTGTATCACCGTGTTTTTAACAATGTGACACTGGGGAATAACTGATCCTCTGGGTGCATATTTTCCAAAAAGGTTTACTTTCTAGTGGGCAAGCACTAATTCTATGGTGAAGCAAGCATACACTTTTCTTCTTCTTTTGGTGTTTTTAGATAAAATATTGATTTACTAGATATGTTGATAAAAATGAAGCAGAGATCAAATGGATTTATATGATCTAAAAGATAAAACATCTCCAATAAATCTGCCTACCAGAGATTAGTGGGATAAAATCACAGTAATGTTCTAAAGAGAGTTCAAATCTTTTAACATCAAATTTTCTGTTTGTATTAATTCTTTTTTTTCTCCAATAATATGTAGTCACATTTTATATCAACATAGAAAATGAATATACTTCCATAGATATAAATAATAAAGTCTATTGATTAATATATAATAAATGTGGCGCTAACTCAAATAAAGTGCAATAGTAAACAAATTGATAATTCACATAATCAATAAATCAATCAAATCCATAACTGAAGTCCAATCAGTTAAATAACAGTCCAAAATTCATATATGTGAAAAGAAGTGCATGTACAAGACAAATACAATTCCTTGGGTCAAAGATTCAAAAAAAATGCCGGTTACAATCAAGAAATCGAAAAAATGATGGTAGATGTGCAACAATCAAGTGCAGGAAAGACATCAATTCTTATAACATGTAGTCACACTTGCTTCCACCATACGCAATCCACCAATAGTGTGCCCCAGCCTCTCATCTCAAAGACCCCAGCAGCTCTGGTAGCGCTTCTGATAATTGTCATACTTAATGGCAATCTCCGCTCCATTCTTCTCCTCAGAACACCAAACCAGGCAAAGGTATAGGCAGTTGTTGGGGATAAAAAATATAACAGTGTTCTCCCGCTGTGCAAATTACGTCCTCCTTAGTCTCCTCCACGCTCCTCCATACATACAAGATAAATTAGATCTTCATAGTGCAGTAATTCCATATAAAATAATTTATTCAAAGCAGCAACTTATATTTAAAATGGAAACATTCAGCATCGATAAATTCAGGGACTTCCGGTCTCACCACTGACAGAGCTTCCATCTTCACCTGGACTTCCTTCTGGCTTTGCAAGCTGATTGGCTGAGCCACAATGATGTCACTCCAGGGCATGTGCACGGGAGTCACTGTTTCCAGCACAGACCTCTGAAGAAACGGCACGTCACCGGCTGCTGCTCTGTGGAATATCTTCTAAATGGTGCATGTTTAGGAAATATTTATTTTACCTACAGGTACATTTTATTATAAGCTTACCTGTAGGTAAACATAGCAGAAAAGACATTACTACCACTTTAAAAGCAGGTGGGTGCAGCTTCATTGCTTCAAAGCAAGTGGAGCGCAATAAACATTTTAATATTGAAAAAAAAAACATTTTGAAAGCTAATTTTTGTGCTTTATAAATGTGCAGGTCTTCTTTTTTCTATTTTTGAAATCATCAGTATGGTCACAGTAAGGCCACACCATTGGTTTATAAATAGTCTCCTTAGTCTCACCCTGGTAACGCTGTCTGGCTCTGATTGAACCAATATTCCCTACTCTACAAAGGCAGAGACCACATAACCTATGTCTCAGCATGGGTCAAGTGACAGGAGTCTGACTATGACAGGATTATTGTAATTTATAGCAATAGGTAATGTTATTATGTGCTTGTCACTAATGAACTTACCTTTATGATGCGTACACACGATTGGACATTCCGACAACGAAATCCTGGGATTTTTTTCCGACGGATGTCAGCTGAAGCTTGTCTTGCATACACATGGTCGCACAAATGTTGTCGGAAATTCCGATTGTCAAGAACGCGCTGACGTACTACACATACGACGGCACTATAAAGAGGAAGTTCAATAGCCAGTGTGCCACCCTTTGGGCTCCTTCTGCTAATCTCATGTTAGTAGAAGTTTGGTGAGAGACGATTCGCGCTTTTCAGCCTGGTGCTTTTCATATCGTTACTGCTCTTCAGTTTGTGCTTGTGGGTTTGTATCTGGTTTTCAGTGCGTGTAGTTAGTTCGTATCTGGTTTTCAATGCGTGCTATTTACAGTATGTATTTGATGTACAGTGCATTCTTGTCCGCTCGTTTCTGATTTTCAGTGCGTTCTGTTAGTTCGTTCTGACCAGCCGACCGTTTTGAAGCCATGTTGCGGGTACGTACTCATCGTACAGTTTGTGCTGTGCAGGGGCTTGGTGTTGGGGTTCTTACTTTGACCCAAGTCCAGTCCATGAACAGGGCAAGGAGAAGTTCATGGACAAAGAATTGGTTACTTCAGCGTGACCAATTCTCTTATATGCCTTTGTTGCGGTCAGTGATCAGTGAGTATAATCCTGATGATTTCATGAATTATCTCCGGATGACAGACCCCGTTTTTTACCATCTGTTGGCTTTGCTGTCCCCTTATATTACGAAGCAGGACACCTGCAAGCGGCAAGCCATCACTCCCAAGCAGAGGCTAGTCGGCACCTTGCGGTACTTGGGGATGGGGAGAAGTCTGCAGGACATCAAGTTCTCGACAGGCATCTCCCCCCAGGCTCTGGGGATCATTATTCCAGAGACCTGTTCTGCCATCATACAGGTCCTGCAGAAGGACTATATTAGGGTAAGTTTTATCTTTACCATCACATTATATGCATTTAAATAAATTAAATAAATAAAAATAAATATTTTTAAAATAAATTTGTATTTTAAAATGAAAAATCTTTCCTTTGATTTACTGCATGTGTTTCTTTTAGCTGTCTCCTAGGTCCTCCAATGGTCTTTTGTTTGGCCATTTTCTTCAATAGTTCCAACGTAATTTCTTTGATACATGAGGTGACAATCTCTTCTTCAGTTAACTATTATTTATGTTGTGGGTCTGCTACACACACACACCTTCTTTTTGTTGTTAATGTATGTAATGCATTAATGATAATAATTTTCATCATTTTCAGCACCCTGAATTAATTTTTTGTAGTGACGATAATGCCCTGATTTATGCAAATTATAAAGCACGGTGGGTGTTAAATACTAAAGGAAAATCCACTTTGCACTACAAGTGCACTGCAAAAGTGCACTGAAACTGCACTGAAAGTGCACTTGTTGTGCAAAGTGGATTTATCTTTAGGAAATAACTCCCATTGTCACTGTAAACACCAACTTAAGTGTTTAGCTTAACTGCTATTAGGCATTGAAAGAAGAAGCCGCACATTGTTGAGTAGAACATTTTTTACTCTGTGCACATTCACATGTGCGTTTAGAAAAGGGTTTTTGAGCAAACCAACATAGTTTTTGGAATATTTTTTTTTGGGACAGTAGAAATATCCTTTTTTTGTGGTAAACAGGCATGTTTTTCAAAACATAAAACAATACACACTCAGGAACTTACAAAGTTCAACTTTGATAAATTGAAGGCAATATCAGACATTAGTTTGTCCAAACTGTGTTGATATTGCCTTCATCGGGTGGGGTGATGTCACCCCTGTGAAAGACAAATTTTGAAGATGCACACAAATTGAGAGTCAAAATGGGTATTTCCCTCCTGATCCAGGTCAACATGTGCTAGCTCCCATCATGGGGGATCAATGGAAGTGTTTCGGGGGTACAATCCCTTCCTCTCAGCTAATCAGTTGCGAGGAAGGGATTGCACCCACAAAACATGCACATTGATATCCCATGATGGCAGATAGCACATGTTGACACACTGTGTGCATCTTCAAAATTTGGCTTTCAACATTTTTTAGAAAAGTTCTACTAAAAATCAAAAAATTATAAAATGGTGTGTTTTATATTCTGCCTAAAACATCAATGATGTTTTTGAGTCTTTTTTCAACATCATTGATGTCTTCCTTGATCTTCTGTAAATCCTGATTGCACACCATGATCTCCCCGATGAGGATGTATACACTTCCACAACATCCACATCACCTAAACTAAAAAAACACACCATGTATTATAAATATGCTGGCATACATCTATTACCTGAAGCTGTGGTCTCAGACACTCACCTGTTGTGGTCACTATTTCGCCCACTTCATAAACCCTGAGGTTGTGGTGTGGTGACTTCCCCTTCTTTAGGAGGTTGGGGGTCCCTGGTGTCCTCTGACATCTCACAGATATTTGAGGCCAAAAATAGGATTATGAAACATTGCTTGGAAGTGTCATACAATTGTCGGTTTTGGCATAGTGCCAAGCTGAAGACATGATTTTTTCCCTTTCTTCAAGCTGAATACTTACCTTTTTCGGTAAAGTTTAACACATGGAGAGACCCCTAGTATCCACTGGAGCACCTGTGTGGGACACCCTAAAAAGTTTGTTCTGGTGTCCCACACTAGTGCTCCTGCGTCCAGATGTATAATCAGCTGCTGAGTGTCCTCTCCTTACACTGAATCAAGTTTGCATTTCATTCTTTCATTCTAGTTACAAACCCATCTAGACAACAATGTACTAAGCTTCTTTTAATACAAATAGGCCTGAACAAATGTAGTTAACCTGCACCTGGCAAAAACATTGTATTAGTTGGTGAACGAACAATGTTTACTACGAATGATTACTGTGCCCAGGAACCTGAAACTTGCCATTTTAAACTGTACAACAGTAAAGAAAAGCACATGGAGCAGCAGGAACGTAATAAGAAGAATAGGAACACATGACAAAATACTTACTTTTTTGCAGCACTCTCTTGATTCTTCTGTACTGATCCTGCTCCCTCAATTTGAGGTCTGGCCATCGTTTCCTCCGTTGATCCTTGGATTGCCGTACCCCAACTTTAGCCATAATCTTGGCCTTTCTGACATTTGGGTTTGGGTACGGTCCATGCTTCCCATCATAGTCGGCCCACTTCAAGATGTCCACCATCTTCACCATCTCTACAAAGGACATATTAGAGGCCTTAAATCTCCTCCGGGATCGGGGCGTTCGTGGCTCCGGGCTTTCGTCATTGCTGCTGTCTTCATGCACCTGTTGTCTCTCCATGTACTCTCCCACTGTGCCGAAAGACAAGGGGCAGGGAATATACTAGATAGAAGTTCAGGGGCGGGGGGAGTTTCACGCATGCGCAGTGTATATGAAACATAACACGCGTGCGTCGTATGTACGATCTTTGAGCGGAGGACAGAGTAGTGGAAGCGCTGATCGTTCTAATGAAGGTACAATTTTAACTTGGGGCATCAGTGGCCTATACTGCTTAGAGGTTGAGGCATATATTGGGACAAGATTATGTGAGTTTAGCCAGACATTAGGGTTTGTCTTGTGTTGTGTTTTGCAACGAAAAATGGATCGATTCAACGATCATGATTTCCTCCCCCAATTCATTGATTTGTACAGAGAGCTGCCCTGTCTGTGGCAGACAAAACACCCCTTTTATACAAATCGACTAAAGAGGAAGGCAGCACTGGATAAATAGCTGGAATTTGTGAAGCCGCAGATCCCCACAGCAAACATCAACTATTTGAAGTGCAAAATTGGTGGCCTGAGGTACATATATAATAGGGAGCACAAGGAGGTCCAGGATCCCCAGAGATCAGGAGCAGCAGCAGATGACATTTATGTACCCAGGCTGTGGTACTATGACAGACTGTGATTTCTGTCAGACCAGACTGAAATCAGGCCATCACTCTCAACCCTTCCATCCACTCTTCATTCCACCCCAGTTGAGGCTTCCGTCGTCCAACCTGGGCCTTCCACCCAGGAAGAAGATGTGGAGGAGCCCAGCTTGAGTCAGGTATAGCATTGTTCAACATACTTCTCAAAATTGTGTGTGATTGATGATCAATAAACTAAAACTATGTCCCTTTTTCATACACAGGAAATCCGGGAGGAGGCTGTAGAAAGTGGTAGCCAGGAGGTGGCAGAGGAAAGTGGCAGCCAGGAGGAGGTGGGGGTAAGTGGCAGCCAGGAGGTGGCCTCGCCCAGTAGCCAAACTGAATCCCAGGTCCCTCCCCTCCGCCTTCAACAAAAAAGGCCCAGGAGGAGCAGGAGCATGGAGGAGTCAGCACTTGGGTTAATTTGGCAGGCTTCTGTGGCCCTCACAACCCCCACCAGTCTTATGGAGGCCTATGCCTGCATGGCTGCCAACAAAATGCAGGAAATGGAGGTGAGCCAATGCCTCTTTTGTGAGGAACTGATATATATGACCCTAAATAAGGGGTTGAGGGGTGAAATCACAAGCGAAACCCACCTGTGTAAGTTGGACCACCCTCTTCCTTCTCCTCCACCTCCTGCCAGAACTCTAACATCAGAGCCACAGCCTGGAAGCAAGCATGGAAGCAAACATGTAAGGAAGACGAAAGAGTGATGGCCTGGGTTCAGTCTGGTCTGGCAAAAGATGCAGGCTGTGGTAATACCACAGCCTGGGGACATATATGTCATCTGCTGCTGTTCCTGATCTCTCGGAGTCCTCGACCGGATTGTACTCACTATTATATGGACTCCTCGGGCTCCCAATTTTGCCTGTCAAATAGTTGATGTGTGCCCTGGGGTACAAAGGCTTTACTAATTCCACCAGTTTTATCCAGCGTTGCCTTCCTCTTTATTTTGTTATGACCCCCAATAAATGTATATATTTTTTCTTAAACCATTGGCTATGTGTTATAATTAAAAAAGGACAGTTTGTTTGTGAGTAGGCAGGTACATTTCAAAAATACAATGTTAAATTAACAAGGGACACCAACACCAACCAAATTCCTTGAGGTTAAAAAATACAAGATAATAATAGTGTTGTGGTAACTTGACACACAAAACGAAAAAAAATATTATGGAGATCACTAAAACAAAAATTAAAAACATTATTCTGGAGATCTGGCAAAAAAAAATTATATTCATTAGATCACAAGAAATAATAAAGAAATTAGTTTGTCAGAACTCTGTGTGAAAATCAGCTGCAAAACAACTTCATTATTCTAGCATTCTAAAGAAGAAGAGAATGCGCTGCATTGAAAGATTTAAAAATTTGCAGCGTGACGAATATGCTATCTCCATTACGAACGCTAGTTTTACCAGACTGAGCGCTTCCGTCTCGTACTTTATTCAGATCATGCGTGGAATTTTGATCGTCAGAATTGTGTATACACGTCGGAAAATTTGAGATCCAGCTCTCATATTTTTGTTGTTGGAAATTGCGACAGAAAATGACCAATGGAGCCTACACATGGCCGGAATTTCCGACAACAAGCTCACATGGAACATTTGTTGTTGGAACATCCGTGTCTACACAGCATTAGTCTTGCATAGGGATGAGCTCGATGTTAGAGTCGAGTGTTCTCCCGTTCACTGAACAGCGAACAATATGGGGCGTTCTTGGGAAATTCGGAACGCTCCCATAATGCACTTCAAGATCACAGTGCATTAGTGTCTGATGATTGGCCAAAGCATGCACCTGACCTGCATGCTTTGGCCAATCACAGCGCACTCTGCAGAGAGAGCCAGATTTGGCCAAAGGCATGGTGCCTTTGGCCAATCATGGCTCAGGGGACTAAGTCTCCCTTCCTTCGTCTGAGCTGGCTGCTCAGCTGTCGGCTAATTGCCAGCTCCTATCTCTTCACAGTGACTCATCCATTGATGATATCCTGCTTGTCAGTCCTGCCTACTTAAGTCGTCCAGCCCAGATGATCTCTGCCTTAGCCTTGGTCAACATCACAGAGACTCCTGCCTTCCTGTTAAAGACTTGCTTGGCTGGCATTCCTTCTGGCTCCAGATCCTGCTTGCTGTTCCACTACTCTGATCTCTGGCTTCCTGACTTTCTGGCTTGTCTGACACTCAGTTCCGTTTACCGAACTTAGACTATGTTTTGACTATGTTTGTTCTATTTACTTTTATTATTAAACAAGTGTGATTTAACTTTACTTCTGTCTCGGTCTTATTCATGGTTTCTGACAGGCTGCTTAGATAGCGGCCGTGTATAGTGTGTGACTGTGGACGGAGATAGGTTGAGCTATTTTAGGCAGGCAGGTTAGTTAGTTAGTTGCAGTGTATATATATATATATACAGTCAGTCTAGTATATATATATATATATATATATATATATATATATATATATACAGTATCTCACAAAAGTGAGTACAGCCCTCACATTTTTGTAAATATTTTATTATATCTTTTCATGTGACAACACTGAAGAAACGACACTTTGCTACAATGTAAAGTAGTGAGTGTACAGCTTGTATAACAGTGTAAATTTGCTGTCCCCTCAAAATAAAACACACAGCCATTAATGTCTAAACCATTGGCAACAAAAGTGAGTACACCCCTAATTGAAAATGTCCAAATTGGGCCCAATTAGCCATTTTCCCTCCCCGGTGTCATGTGACTTGTTAGTGTTACAAGGTCTCAGGTGTGAATGGGGAGCAGGTGTGTTAAATTTGGTATTATCGCTCTCACTCTCATACTGTTCACTGGAAGTTCCACATGACACCTTATGGCAAAGAATTGTTGCTCTACATAAAGATGGCCTAGGCTATAAGAAGATTGCCAAAACCCTGAAACTGAGCTACAGCACGGTGGCCAAGACCATACAGCGGTTTAACAGGACAGGTTCCACTCAGAACGGGCCTCACAGTGGTCAACCAAAGAAGTTGAGTGCACGTGCTCAGCGTCATATCCAGAGGTTGTCTTTGGGAAGTAGACATATGAGTGCTGCCAGCATTGCCGCAGAGGTTTAAGGGGTGGGGGGACAGCCTATCATTGCTCAGACCATACGCTGCACACTGCATCAAATTAGTCTGCATGGCTGTCGTCCCAGAAGAAAGCCTCTTCTAAAGATGATGCACAAGAAAGCCAACAAACAGTTTGCTGAAGACGAGCAGACTAAGGGCATGAATTAATGGAACCATGTCCTCTGGTCTGATGAGACCAAGATAAACTTTTTTGGTTCAGATGGTGTCAAGCGTGTATGGCGGCAACCAGGTAGGGAGTACAAAAACAAGTGTGTCTTGCCTACAGCCAAGCCTATTGAGCATCTGTGGGGCATCCTCAAACAGAAGATGGAGGAGCGCAAGGTCTCTAACATCCACCAGCTCCATGATGTGGTCATGAAGGAGTGGAAGAGGACTCAAGTGGCAACCTGTGAAGCTCTGGTGAACTCCATGCCCAAGAGGGTTAAGGCAGTTCTGGAAAATAATAGTGGCCATACAAAATATTGACAATTTGGGCCCAATTGGACATTTTCACTTGGGGTGTACTCACTTTTCTTCTGCCATCTTATAATTGGTAAGCTGCAATAAAACAAATGTTTGCTTTTGGGTCTAACACTGCTTTGAGCTTATCCATGGCTGTGATAATTTCAGGGAGCTGCATATAGTACCTTTCTGGCTCCTTCTACCTGCTATGAGCTGCCTGCATTGTATAGAGAAGCACAGAGACTCAGTGATGACATCACAAAGTCTAAATACGATATACTGTATATTAAAACAAAAAGGCTCTGTTTAAAAATATAATTAACAGAGGGGGAAAGAAGAACTAGGGAAAGCAAAATATTAGCAGCTAAAATTTTAGCTTTAACTTAGATTGTTATCTATAGGTCCTCTTTAAGGTTGGCTGTACAATCCATACACAGTTCCCCAGACTTATTAAATATTTACTTTAAATTTTATTTTCGAACACTGTCTACATGTTTAGAGGAATCTAATTTTCATCTCTGTTTAATCACAGTGCACAGGCAGCTCTACAGACTTTTAATTAAAGTCAAAGACAGTAATTAAAATCTTTATTAGCTTTCTTAAGTGAGAAGATAGCCCCAAGGGAAACAAACCTTCACATAGGTCAGTACTCAGTTTAGCAGAGGTAAGGAAATATTCAGACAACATTTCTGCTATATGTATATTATATCTGGCAATTTGAACATCACCTATTTTACAAATCTAACAAGTGATCTATTATTGAGATGGCTGAAGTTGTATTCAATTTTGTGTTCGTGTTAACTCCATTATGCATAGGAAAATCTAGATAATTCAAGAATTATCATTTACAATGTACATTCATGTATTCATATTTCTTGTTTAATAAAGGATAGCTAAACTCAAGAATAATAATGTAACCTTTTTCAGCTTACCAGTCTTTAGATGTGGCGGCTGCGTTCATTTTTAATTTTCAGGCTAAGTACATTTTGTGCGAGTACAGAAAATATTTGTTGATCTTGCCTTCATCCCAGTGTCCTTGTAACTTCCTGTACATTGAACTTATATCCCAAACAATGTCATCAGCTATCTTCTGTGAACCACATAACCCCTACTCCCTATGTAATGCAGATGAGGTGCGGTAGAGGTATTTATAGCCCAAATACATTGAAACACTGCTACTCCACAGATCCAATGCAGTGAGTAAGCATTGTTTCCCTAAGGCAGGAAAAGTGTTACTGGCAGGATCAAGGATAAAGTGCTCCTATGGATCCATTCGTGTGATAGAGAAGTACTATTTCCCAAGAGAAAATTTCCTCTAATTTTGGAGGGATTTTGTTCTTACTTCCTGTTTTATCTCCAGGACAGGAAGTTAATGGATGTATTCCCAAAGGGATAGACAGCAAAAAAAGTTCTTTCCATCCCCTACTCAATTTTGGCTTTAAGTTCATTTATCATTTATTCATTTATTTAGTCCTTTATCCTTGTAAACTATTATTACCTTTAATACTGCTACAACTTCCCTTGTCAAATGTATATCTGACAGCCTGACAACCTGTTTTATGTTTTCTCTTTTTACTATATTATGACTGACAGTTTAGCACTAAAGCTGACTACACACTAGTAGATGTTCAAACAAACGCTCTTACAGAAAATCATGCAAACATTCTCAGTGCATTTGATGACTTACTGAATGTCATTTGAAAGTAATTTTTACTTTTAACTTTGAAATAAATGGAACTTCTTGAATGAAAGCCACAAACACTGTTAAAAATTGGTTCCTTCAAGAAAAAATGTCCATCCTGCTCCTGCAAATTTTCTCATCACTTCAGTGGAAAATGAACATCAATTTGACCCAACAAGCAATTAAAAATAAACTACCGTATTTATCGGTGTATAACACGCACTTTTTTCCCCTCAAAATAGGGGGAAAATCGTGTGTGCATATTATACACCGATATAGGCTGCCACTGAGGGGAAGGAGGGGGCGAGTGCTGCCGAAATAGAGTCGGATCTCCTGTGTACTCGGCTCGGCTCTCAGTCATGCTCAGTCCCGCCCCCTGGACGGCTCTTAGCATGGACATCCCAGCATTGGACCGGCGTTATGTCCATCATAGGATCCGGGCCAAGGGATTGGGACTAGGCGTGATGCCGAGCCGAGTACACAGGAGATCCGGCTCTATTTCAGCAGTGCTCGCCCCCACCTATCCCTCAATGGCAGCATATATAACGGCAAAGCTGCAGATGGACACTGAGCATTGCTGCAGATGGACACTGAGCAGACTGCAGGTGGGCACTGATTAGGCTGCAGATGGGCACTGATTAGACTGCAGGTGGGCACTGATTAGACTGTAGATGGGCACTGATTAGGCTGCAGGTGGGCACTGATTAGACTGTAGATGGGCACTGATTAGGCTGCAGGTGGGCACTGATTAGACTGCAGGTGGGCACTGATTAGGCTGCAGATGGGCACTGATTAGACTGCAGGTGGGCACTGATTAGACTGTAGATGGGCACTGATTAGGCTGCAGGTGGGCACTGATTAGACTGCAGGTGGGCACTGATTAGACTGTAGATGGGCACTGATTAGGCTGCAGGTGGGCACTGATTAGGCTGCAGATGGGCACAGATCAGGCTGCACTGAAGCTGCAGATGGCCACTAATCAGGCTGAATTGATGCTCACTGACCATTATTTTGCTTCAAAGTGGTTTATTTTAAAAAAAAAAGTCTTTTCCCTGAAACTTCCCTCTTAAATTGGGGTGCGTGTTATACGCCGGACCGTGTTATATGCCGGACCGTGTTTTACGCCGATAAATATGGTAACTTATCTAAAAAAAAAGGAAATTGAATGAAATTTTACTAATGTATAGCCGGCCTAAAGTGGAACTTCCTAAAGTGATTGTAAAGGCTTGTTTTAAAAAAAAATAATAAACATGTTATACTTACCTCCTCTGGCGGAATCCTACCCTTCTCAGGTCCCTCTTTGCTGCTCCTGGCCCCTCCCTATTGAATGCCCCCACAGTCAGCAGCTTTCTATGGGGGCACTGGAGCCGAGTCATAGCTTTGTCTGTCCATTCAAATATGGACCCCCGACCCAGCCCCACCCCTCTCTCCCCTGATTGGCTGACTGACTTTGATTGACAGCCGCAGGAGCCAATGGTACCGCTGCTGTGTCTCAGCCAATTAGGAGAAGTGTCCCAGATGGCTTAGACATTCATGGACATTGCTGGAGAGAGATGGGGCACAGGTAAGTAATTAGGGGGGGCAGGGTTGGCTGCTACACACAAAAGGTTTTTTTATCTTAATGCATAGCATTAAGATAAAAAAAAACTTCAGCCTTTACAACTCCTTTAAGTCCTGCTAGGATTCTTCATACTGGCCCCTTTTGCAGGTATAGCTATGTAAAACATTAAAAATAAGTGCATATGCTGTTTAACCGCTTGCCAACCAGCCGCCGCAGTTATACTGTGGCAACATGGTTTGGCTGCGCGAATCGCCGTCATGTTACATTGGTTCCCTTTTTGTCCAGTCCACTAGGGGCGTGCGCACAGAGCCGATGCGAGTGCCCGGTGGTCACAATCACCGCCGGGCTCCTGCAATCGCTCGGGGCACACGGAGAACCGGGATCTGTGTGTGTAAACACACAGTTTTCGGTTCTCTGAGGGGAGAAGTGACCGATCGTCTGTCCATACAGAGTATGAACAGCGATCTATCTCTTCCCCTACACAATCCACTCCCCCCCTTCAGTTAGAACACACACTAGGGAACACAATTAACCCCTTGATCACCCCCTAGTGTTATCCCCTTTCCTGACAGTGACATTTTTAAAGTAATCAATGCATTTTTTTAGCACCGATAGCTGTATAAATGCCAATGGTTCCAAAAAGGTGTCAAAATTGTCCGACGTGTCTGCCATAATGTTGCAGTCCCGATAAAAATCGCAGATCACCGCCATTACTGGTAAAAAAAAATTAATAATAAAAATACCATAAAACTATTCCCTATTTTGTAGAAGCTATAACTTTTGCACAAACCAATCAATATACACTTATTGCGATTTTTTTTACCAAAAATATGTAGAAAAATACATATCGGCCCAAACTGATGAAAAAAATATTTTCTTTAAATATTTTTGGGGGATATTGCGTTTTTTTCAAAATTGTCGCTCATTTTTTGTTTAAAGTGCAAGAGATAAAAACCGCAGAGGTGATCAAATACCACCAAAGGAAAGCTCTATTTGTGGGAAAAAAGGACATCAATTTTGTTTGGATGCAGTGACGCATGTCCATGCAAATATCAGTTAAAGCAACGCAGTGCCGAATCGCAAAAAGTGCTCTGGTTAGGAAGGGGGTACAATCTTCCAGGGCTGAAGCGGTTAAAAGCCAGTAATACACTGTTACCCTGCTGTGCACATGTTCAGTTGCTCTCTGTTTTTTGGCACTGTGCTGAACATCAGAGCCACTAGAGACCAAACTGCTGACAGCCTAAAGATTTACTGTTGGTCAGGGGCTCTGGGCTATAGCAAAATGGCAGCCTCCGGCAAGAAGAAACAAGAGCTCTGCTGGTGAACATTTACAGCACATACTGATTTTGGTAGCATATTTATAAATGTGGAATGTAGGTTCCTTTCTAAAGAACATTATTTTTTATCACGTTGTTATGGGTATGGTTCCGCTTTAAGGAAGCTTTTGTTAAATGATAAAAGCTAAGTATTTGCCAATTCAGACCAGCTATGCTTTGAAGGAAGAGAAAATCTCTGTACATGTGGTTATCAGACATATTGGCATAGTTACCAGCAGTTTGCCTAAAAATATGGGTGCCAAAAAGTGCCCCACATTCCTGTTTCAGAAAGTTGGTAAGTGTGGCACTGCTATGTTAAAAAAGATTGCTTTCTTAGGGTTAGGAGTTTGAGGTTTTGCTAAAATCATATTAGAGTGCTCTTATATGCCTATTGTGGCTAGAAACATAGCTTAGTGATGTTTTTTAAAATCTAAATTATTTTAAGTAAAGAATTAGCTCACGCAATCCCTGTAGAACCTTAAATTGTCAGCCTGTAAGTGAAACACATAAAACCTGGTGTCCCTGTATAATGACATTTAGATTAGCATTTACAATGCCTATTATGCGTTTGAGCAAATAACACAAAAACTTAGCTGATCAAAACGCATGGCACTTTTATGCACTATGTTTTGCTATTTATTTTCTTTATCACCCACTACGCGGTACTGAATATGCAAATTTTGTATTAAGAATGCACATGTACCTGTGCTGGCTCATCAGAGCAATAATGTATTTCATAAATAAAGTAAATAAAGGTTTTAGTGGTGTTTCTTGGGTACAATACCTTTTAAATTCATATTTCCACTGGGCATTGGAGGTAACATGAAGATTAGTGGCAATTATGATAGATGGTGTCCATAGAATGCACTGATAATAGTAACATGAGTTGTGAACTGTATATGCTATGTGCTAGTGTGACAAAACATTACAGCAAGGGCATTATTCAGGCATAATTTTTACCTACAGGTAAGCCCGTAATAAGGCTTACCTATAGGTAGTGTAGATATCTCCTAAACGTGCACCGTTTAGGAGATAATTACTCTACATGCAGCCGGTGATGTCACCGGCGCATGCGCTCTGAAGGAATGGCCACCAGGGCCATTCCCTCAGAGTCCTGTGCCTTAAATGAGTGACGTCATCGCGGCTTCGGCCGCTCACACAACCGGAGTCCGCAAACCCGGAAGGAAGACCGAGTGAAGATGGAAGTGCCTTCAGGGGTGACAGACCGTCGCTGGAGGGGCTTCGTTCTAAGGTAATTTTTACATAATGTGCCAGTATGCGAAACATAGTAGCACATTATGACATTGCCTTGCAGGTTGCATAACAAAAAAAAAAAACACAGCAGTTTACTACCACTTTAAAGACTGAGCTTAGAATTACACCCATGTTGGAAAACACCATAGCTCCTAGTGATGTTTATGAGGTCACATTTGCAGAGTGTTTGGAAGCGACTGATGAAACGTAGCAAGGAAAAGGGTTAAAATGAATAGGTATTCTTGCAGACCAAACATATTGTTGGTGACCCATGAATTCCTTTGATGTTGCCTAGGTCAACCCTAGAGTTGCAATCCTGAAGTAATACATTAAGTAATCACATGATAGCATTGGTGGAAGGCAGGGCAAGTAATCGTTTTATGACTTTTGTGTTTCCCAGCATACTTCTGCAAGGAAAGTCTTATGATATTAATATTAAAACTGTCAAAAAGTATGAACAATTTAAACAAGAAAGTAGCAACAATATGATAAAAAAAAAGTCGAATAGGTGTAATAAAATTAATTTAGGTTTTTGCAGATACACGGATTGCCATATATGCCCTACAAGACCACTAGCTCTTTTTTCTTAGCAGCAAAGCGTGTTTCAATATCTACTATTTCTTTTGTTTCAGTATAAACTCATACAGTTCAGCATTTATTATAGTTTAATATTTTTAAGACTCTAAGGAACATTCATAATAGATGTATGATTATATTGCAATGCATACCTGATTATTTTCTTTTAATTGTTATGTTCCTAGTTTTTAACCAAACATTCCCAAAGGTAACTTGAGAAAATGCTAATGATGTAACAACTACTTATCTAGCCTTTAATATGTTTAATATTTAAATAATTTAGTTATTTTTTAATGTAATACAAACATGCATTTTATTATTTTAAACGTGCATTACTGTATGGCTTTCCACTACATTCTGACATCTTGGTAAAGGATACGTAATTTTAGCACTCTATCCATAATATATTATTACTTCAGCTCTTTAAAATGTACAATTGTAAGACAAATGAGAGCTTTAGATCTGTCTGAGATAATGCTTTAAGGGTCATTAATCGCCGTCTTTGATGAATCGTAAAATTTGCCCATATTTTGCAAAGGGTCTTGGTTGATGTTCTCATCAGCTGTGGATAGTGGTGTGGATCACTGCAGTGCAATACAGTCGAAAAAAGATGCTAATAGTTTTGTTTATGACTGCTGCTGCTTTTTTCACAAGGAGAGAAGAATTCCACCAAGCCAGAGCTACATGTACAATGCCTGCAGATATTCAGCATCATGGTAACAGTGCTTGGGAGGGAATCAGGAACCTGCTAGAAAAGGCATTAGAACAATGAAACATAAACAGACGCATTAAGCATGATTTAAGAGCAATAAAGCCCAGCTGTAAGTCCAGGGTCACTATTGGTATAACCCTTTGACCCACTTTGTCAGCCATTGTAGACAGGTTGATAAGTAGGGCCTAGGGAACATTATAGTTATTTCTAGTTCCTAACAAGCTAGTGTGGGTTTCTGCAGGAAAACAGAAGATAATATGATTTTTAAAGTTCAACTGGACTTTCAGTTTAAATCAACTAAATACATTACAGTTTCTTTAAAATCTAAAGTGTGCACAGTTTTGCAGCTTGTTTTCTTACAAAAAAAACAAAAAAAACAGATATGACCTAGTAGTGGGTAGCAAAGCTTGTTTCCTGCCATCGTGCTGCAAAGTTGGAAGCAGTAATCTCTTTACAGAGGTCCAGGAGAAGTCCAACATGCTCCCTGCTGAGTCAGAGCCAGAGTTTTCCAATCAAATGATTGGTGATCTGATTTTTTTTGTTAGAGATCATAGCAGAAGTTCAGTGTTAGAAATACACAGGAGAAAATGCATATTGACAAGGGGAGTGTAGAGGTGGGTGGGGAGTCTACTGACATCACGACTCCACCCACCGAGCTCCAGACAACAGACCCACCCACAGAATATGCAGTTTTTTGGGTCTAATAACAGACAGAGGGGAGATATTTGACAGGTAAAGATAAATGCAGGAGGCATGTATATCCTTATAGATAACCCCTATGGCAGTAGTTTAGAAAGGATGACATTTGGTTTACATCCACTTTAAGGACCAGAAAGATTTACCTGCTTAATGACCAGGCCATTTTTTGCATTAACTGCGCTTTAACTGAAAATTGCGTGGTCATGCGATGTTGTACCCAAACAAAATTGATGGCCTTTTTTTCCCACAACTAGAGCTTTCTTTTGGTGGTATTTGATCACCTCTGCAGTTTTTATTTTTTGCGCTATAAACAAGAAAAGAACAATTTTGAAAAAAAAACCTATATATTTTTTAAAATTATATAAAAAATTGCGCCAACTCCTACGAGAGCATATAATGAAGCAGCCAATACAACAACCTGACTAGTGTGAATATATAAAATAAAAAAAAAGTGTGGCGCTAAAGGTGGTGTTGTTTAGAGCCCTTTCACACTGGGGCGGGGGCGGCGTCGGCGGTAAAACGCCGCTATTATTAGCAGCGTTTTACCGTCAGTATTCGGCCGCTAGCGGGGGCGGTTTTACCCCCCGCTAGCGGCCGAGAAAGGGTTGAATACCACCGCAAAGCGCCTCTGCAGAGGCGCTTTGCCGGCGGTATAGCCGCGCCGTCCCATTGATTTCAATGGGCAGGAGTGGTGAAGGAGTGGTATACAGTCCGCTCCTTCACCGCTCCGAAGATGCTGCTAGCAGGACTTTTTTTACCGTCCTGCCAGCGCATCGCTCCAGTGGAACACTGGAATTACACTGGAATTAAAGCAGCGGCACTTTCGGGTCGGTTTGCAGGCGCTATTATTAACAGTCTTTATATATAATAAATGGGAACTGTTAGACGTGTCCTTGCATATAGATGGATTCTTCCCTTGATGGTATGGTGGTATTAGCCCAAAAGATATAAGCATAGATTGCCCTTACCAGACAAGGTGGACTCACAAGCCCTTGGCGGTGAGTCAAACAAGCTTGTACCGTCAAGCGGTGTAGTTCAGCGAACCGTATGGTGGTCCTCAATAGGGTCTCATCAGATGTCACCGGGTGGTGTGTCCCTGGGAAGGCTAGACCGGAATCAGGTGTCATCAATGTTCAGCCTCGGTCATCAGTTGGAAAGATAACTTCCTTAGCGACCATTACCATATGGATAAGCAAATAAAAGAAAAAACTTCCACATAGTGTTAATCCTTTTTAAACGTTATAACGTTTATTAGTATCGAGGGAGATATTTTCCCAAAATATTTACAAAAATGGGCAGTAAAAATTTGGCTCAAAAAACACAAAGATATAAAAGTTCAGCGCAGTAGGTGATGGTGGGGGTAAAAACATAAGAACCCGACGCGTTTCGTCCTCAAAGACTTCTGCTGGGGTATTTTTTTTTGCTATAATAAATATCCCCCTCAAAAAATGTAAAAAAACTAATTTCTTCATCAGTTTAGGCCAATATGTATTCTTCTACATATTTTTTGTAAAAAAATTGCAAAAAGGTCATATTGATTGGTTTGCGCAAAAGTTATAGCGTCTACAAAATAGGGGATAAATTAATGGAATTTTCATTATTTATTTTTTTTACTAGTAATGACAGTGATCAGCGATTTTTAGCGGGACTGCGACATTGCGGCGGACAGATCGGACACTTTTAGGTTAACATTAGGGGGCGATTAAGGGGTTAAATGTGTTCCCTGGAAGGTGTTTCTAACTGTGGGGGGAGTGGACTGACAGGGAGTATAGAGAGATCACTGTTCCTAATCACTAGGAACAGACGATCACTCTGTACACCCCTAACAGAACAAGGATCTGTTTGTTTACATTGACAGATCCCCGTTCTGGCTCCGGTGCATCTGCTCCACACACATCGGCTCCGGCGCTACACCCACTGTATCTATTGCACGAATCGATGTACAGCTATGGCGATTCATGCAATAGAGCCGACCTGCCACAGTATAACTGCGTAGGATGGTCGGCAAGTGGGTGAGGTGTATACTGCTACATTTCTTTAGTGAAAATTAGCCAAATCAGTGTATAGTATTTAGTCTGTAGGAAGGTTATAGAGATCACAAACTATGGTATACAGATTTGAAAATCGATCAATGATGTACTGAAGGCCTATCTCAATTCTTGAGGCCCAAAAATGTCAGGACACTACAAATACCCCCCAAATGACCCCTTTTTGGAAAGTAGACATTTCAATGTATTTAGTAAGAGGTATGGTGAGTTTTTTTAAGTTGTAATTTTTTGTCACAATTTTTTGAAAAATGAAGAAATAAAAAAACATGTTTTTTTTAATGTCTTACATACTGTCACTGGTGCAGTACAGTCTCATCATATAACTGGTGTGGCGGTGATCAAGTACACTGACTGGTGACAGTACATATAAAAAAAACAATATTATTTTTTAATATTTTTTATTTTTTATTACATTTTTTATTTTTTTTGCATTTTTTTTGCATACAGTGACCAGAAGAGTACCGTGTTACCACAGTAACACTGTACTGCTCTGGGGAGGTGATCAGAATATTTTATGGTTGCTTATAACTCCATTTTACAGTTATAAGCAACCATTTGTTTTCTGAATGAAAACTACTCATTCAGTGTGATTGGCCACAGCTAATAACATGTTACAGATGGGTTCTGATTGGCCCTGTCTGTATCATGTAATGACTGTGGCCAATCACAGAGTTGATCACAATAGTACACAATGAAAGAAATGTAAGAAAGCCTTTCATTGTGTACAACTGCCATATTATCTGCTGTGATTGGCCATAGAGATACCATGGTACCGCCGTGGGGCGCACGCACAATTCAATCCTGGGAGGACATCATATTTGTATATGAGAAAGTAACAATTATTTTAAGACTAAACGCATCTACAGTATGAAATGCAAGAGACAGATTGGATATGTTTCTCTTTCTGAGGAATTTATACTGAGACCTTATGATTAATTTCTATCAACTGTGAACATAATTTTGTGTTATAATATTAAAAAAATAGGAAATATACTGTATGAGCAACTATCTTTTAATGTCTATGTTGCCCTTAACAGCAAAAATGTTTCACACTGATAAGAAGAAAAAAATAATCCAAATATAGTTCAGCACTACACATCTATAGTTCAAAAAAGAATATAATATAATATAAAGAATATAATAATATAAAATTATGTGATTCTTTATATACATACTGTATACCACAAATCTCAATATGTTTGAATAGATCACAACAGGGCCAATCAGTGGGTCGTTGCAATTAGCTGCAGATATCAGCAGCCTTCCATTGCTTTCAATGAGGCTGCCTCCCAGAGCTAATCACTGGAACCCCTCACTGATTTTCTCGCATATAATAGTGTTCTGTCTCAAGGAGCAGATAGCTAAACCTACTTATCCCAATAACTGTAGATACCATATTTCTTTGATCTCAGTTTTATTAGAACAAGCCAGGTGAAACTACAAAATAACAGAAATAGACCTCAATTAGTATAATATTGCATACAATACAGCATACATTGCATAAACAACGATATACAGTACAAGATGAGATAATAAAAACTTACATTTTAAGTTCTCTAAGGGGTGATGGCGATAGATAGAGAAACACATGTGTTGTTTCCTGAATGTCTTCTCACAAAATAGTGGCTGTTTCACTTCCTGCTAAGATTCTACCCAGAATTCCCTGCTTGCTAACAACTTCCTTAGTTACACATACAAATAAACAAAGAAACAGAACTGCAGCAATACCATAAAGGAACGCTAGATGGAGCCTGCACACCACATATGATTGTCTTAAGTAAATTACACATTTTGCATGTAAATTTAACAACACAGGTACAAATAACCAGTATAAAACATCAGCAAGACATCTGGTGGACAGAACAAATAGGTGTCGGGCAAAAATGCAGGCGTGAATACACCCTTACTAAGCTCTGAAGCAGCTGCACTTGCAGGGTGAATTTGCACTCTATCCAGCTCTTTGTGTCTTTGATTTTGGGGGATTGCAGTCACAAATGAGTGTTTAGAAATATGACGTGGTGTTCCAATATAGTTCTGCAGTGAGCACTGTGCTATTTATTCTTTTTCTTCTTGTTCTTACTGCACATTAGGAGGAGTTGGAGATTTGAACCCTTTGAAGTTGAACATAAGGAGGAGGGGGAGACTGTAACCTCTTCACATTCAATAAGCGCTTATAGACCTCTTTTAATCTAATGCTGTGTACACACGGGCGGACTTTTCTACATCAAAGGTCCGACAGTCTTTCCGACGGACGTTCAACGGATTTTTGACGGACTTCTGACCGACTTTCGATCGAACGGACTTGCCTACACACAATCACACCAAAGTCCGACGAATTCGTACATGATGACGTACGAACAGACTAAAATAAGGAAGTTCATAGCCAGTAGCCAATAGCTGCCCTAGCGTCGGTTTTCGTCCGTTGGACTAGCATACTTACGAGCGGATTTTTCGACCGGACTCGAGTCCATCGGAAAGATTTGAAACATGTTCCAAATCTAAAGTCCGTCTGATTTTCAACCGAAAAAGTTCACTGCAGGTCCGATAAAGCCCACACACGGTCGGATTGCCTGACGAATTCGTCCCGTCGGACCAGTCTGGTCGAAAAGTCCGCCCGTGTGTACAGGGCATAAGAGGTGTATAACTGAATATGAGCACTAAGTGAGAAATGTGTATATTTTCATATTTGTTTTCGTATGAGAAGAGCATCATAAAGATTACTGGGGAACATTACATTACATTACATTTTCACAGATTTTTGTTTGGAAATCTTTTTTGAACTTCAATTGGACACTTTATAATACTTAATGATTTTAGTTATTGTTACATATTTTGTTGTGGTTAATTCAGACATATTGGTATTGGTGGTGTGTATATATAAAGAATCACATAATTTAATATTATTATATTATTATAATTTTTATAATATAATATTATTTTGAACTATAGATGAGCAGTGCTGCACTGTATTTGAGTTATTTTTGTGCAATAATATGTTAGTTGCCTGAATGTAAAATATGGTAATCCCTAAATATGGATATAATTCGGAAATTGACTGTGGAGGTATAAATGGGTATAAGATTATAAAACATTTTATCACTCCTGTCTCCCACCTCTTAAATCTTGTGATTTAGGTGTTTACCCAGCTCATCACAACAACCATAATGATAATTAAACTCACTGAAGAACAGTTAATCAAATTAGAGATTTTCACAGATGTTACAGCCAATGGCCATGCCACCAATTAGGTCAATATAGGCTGTCACTTCAGGGAGCACTCACTGAGTCATGCTGGTGAGCAGCACTGAGGCCATGGTGTCCATACCAGACACTCTGTCCTCAGCACAGCTCAGAATTGCTAAGTCTGATAAAATCACAGGCTAAGTCTTACTGACCTCCCTGCCCAGCCACTGTGCCTGTCAGACAGGCAGGCTCAGAAGCCAAGAATTTTCAATGACATGTAGTCATTATTATTATTATACAGGAGTTATATTGCAAAATAGTAGTTGACCCTGCGCTACGGTATCTATCAAGCAAAAGGAAGTGGCCCTAGTATAAGGTCCAATAAATGGATGCCCCAGTTATAAAAAAATGATAAGAGATATATAAAGAGAGGTATAAAGGAGAAAGGAGAATTGCTGCCTCTACATAATGCTACCACCTTGGTGGAGTATACAAAGTGAATGGTAAGGTGTACAAATGGCGCTATTCTCCTCTTAAGACCTACACCTTACCATTCAGGATTTATACTGCACCAACAGTTTGCGCATCGCTTTACAACATGAGGTTCTGCAGTACAGTTGCTATACAATTTAATACAGGAGGAATCAGAGGGCCCTGCTCGTTAGAGCTTACAATCAAGAAGGGAGGGTCAAGTGATACCAAAGGTAATAACTGTGCATACCTAATATGCATATATATTATGCATTCCAGCATTAAAATAATACCTACTATCTCTCCAAACCAATCAACCCCTTATCAATTTCAGATAGTACCCTAGATGTAATTATTTGAAGTGTCATTACCTTGGGACTAGAGAAAAAAAAATACTTTTGGTACAATATATTGTGTAACTGATTCTCTAGAGACCCTAATACATAGTCATAGTCAAAGTTCACTATTAGACTAATAATAAAGGCCATTAAGAGTGAAGACTAAAATTATCATGCCAACAATAATTAATAACTTCAACAAAAACCCTGCTGAAATTTTGCGACTGTTATTTACCTAAACCCAACAATTTATCTGACTTACTAGCATATGTATATAAATGCACCAAAAAATACCACTTAAGTTTTTTATAGGGATACCACTTTCTATTTTCCAGCATAGACATTTCCCTGTCATTTTGATACTATTGAAGAATTGAGATAGACCTGACAATTTTTGCTGTTTTACCAGAGTCACAACCTTTGAAAGGTGTCATTTAAGACTGATCACCTCTTCTACAAGGCTCCCTCCCTTTTAAAACTGGTTATATCTTGACAAGCAATATGTAACCTGCAGTAGGAGGCCAAATACCTATCATCTGTGACTGATAACCAGGATAATATGCATTGCACTCACAGGATAACCTTTGCCATTTTCTACTTTGCAAAATGGCTGACTTTTATTATTAGTCATTTATGAATCTCAGGAAGCTATCTCACAATGTCATACTCAATAATGTTATTTAAGCATCTCATATTCTGGTTGCTTATATGTTTCAATGTGAGGAGTGACCAGGCTTTGTAGATTGCATTTCAGCTGTGGAAATTGCCCATGGAACAGTAAATGATAAGCTTCTTTATTCACCTTCACAGCTCTCATTTCACCATTCATGTTTCATTATTATTGCCTCGCAGGTTAATTTTTGGTCATTTCACTAGCTTTTCAATTCACAGGGAATGTCTCAGGCCATAAATGTAATTACTCTGACCTATATTTTCCTAACAGACTACACCAAGGTAAGAAGAAAACATGTCTTTTTGTTTTCTGTACATATTCTTTTTGCTTATCTTTCAATCAAATATCAAACCTAAGGTTATTTTTTATAATACCAGTGTTATTACAATTAACTTTAAAAAGGTCCAAACATAAGATCAAAGATAAAGCTCAAGATACTTTAAATCATACATATTGCCTTAATCTAAATGAAGTATGCACATTTATGTACGATAACCACTTCAGCCCCGGACCATTTGGCTGGCCAAAGACCAGGGCACTTTTTGCGATTTGGCACTGCATCGCTTTAACTGACAATTGCGAGGTCCTGCGACCTGGCTCCCAAACAAAATTGATGTCCTTTGTTCCCCACAAATAGAGCTTTCTTTTGGTGGTATTTGATTACCTCTGCGGTTTTTATTTTTTTGCGCTATAAACAAAAAATGAGCGACAATTTTGAAAAAAATGCAATATTTTTTACTTTTTGCTATAATAAATATCCCCCAAAAATATATAAAAAAATATTTTTTTTCCTCAGTTTAGGCCGACATGTATTCTTCTACATATTTTTGGTAAAAAAAATCACAATAAGCGTATATTCATTGGTTTGCACAAAGGTTATAGCGTCTACAAAATAGGGGTTAGATTTATAGCATTTTTATTATTATTATTTTTTTTTACAAGTAATGGCGGCGATCTGCATTTTTTATCGGGACTGCGACATTATAGCGGACATGTCGAACAATTTTGACACATTTTTGGGACTATTGGCATTTTTACAGCGATCGGTGCTATAAAATTGCATTGATTACTGTAAAAATGTCACTGGCAGTGAAGGGATTAACCACTAGGGGGCAGTGAAGGGGTTAAGTGTGTACTATTGTGTGTTCTAACTAAAGGGGGGATGGGACTGTGTAGGGGAGATGACAGATCGTCTGTTCATACTCTGTATGAACAGACGAGCTGTCTGTTCTCCCTTCAGAGAACTGGAAACTGTGTGTTTACACACACAGATCCCGGTTCTCGGTGTGCCCCGAGCGTTCATGGGAGCCCGGCAGTGATCATGACCATCGGGCACTAGCATTGGCATCGCGGGCGAGCAGGGGGCACGCAGGCTTGCCTCCAGCGGCGTGCACGTGCCCCCTAGTGGCCATCTATGTTACCAACGTAACATGACGGAGATTCGCACAGCCGAACCATGTCAGAAAATCGTACGAAAAATACCACTTTCGAAGCGATCGCACGACAGTGCCGAGACAACGCCATCCAGTGCCCAGGACAGAGATGCCAAATTGTGCCCCCCTTCATTATGTGTGAGTTTATGAAAAGGAGGAGAGAGAGCACAGTCTGCACCTTCTCTCAGCTCATTCCTCCTCTCCTTACTTCTTCCACCGCTGGGCTGACAGAAGTAGTGATGCCACTGTCACTACTCTTGTCAGCCTTATAGTAAAAGGAACTTGCAGCACCTTCATCCCTATAATACCCACTGTGCCCGAGGCAGCCGCCCCTTCTGCCCACCCTTTGTCCCAGCCCTGTTGTTTGATCTGTTTGTTTCATACTCGTAAAAATTTGTTCTGATGGGACAAGCACAAAACTTTTTCTCGTACGATACCAGATCATACAGTCTTTGTTTATTCAGTACAGTTGTCGTCTGAAAATACAATTCATATACAATACAATACATTACATTACTTCTGAGTTTTTAGTCTGTCGTACGAGAATTTTTGTAACTTTAGTAACCTCTTTTATTTTTGATATGAAACTAGCATGCAAAAAAAAAAAATGGACGATCATTCGTCCAATAATCTTATCGTGTGTACCAGGCATCATTTTTTTTTACAAACAGCAGCTGCACCCAAATTGTTTTTCTCTAGTTAATTTCAGTCCTATCAAATGATGCTTCACTCACTTTGACCTGCAGAAGTAGTAGCCCTAGAAGTAATAGTCAAAATAAAATAAAAAAACTCTTGTCATTTTGACTGACCCTGCCCTGTGGCTGCTCCTTAACTGGCTAAATGAAAAAATCCTGTTTGTGTGCATTAAAAAGTGCTTAAAAAGGTGTTACCTGGAGTTAAACTCTAAATTGTTAGTCACTTATGTAAAGGCCATCTGAATGTACTAGTTCATTTAACACTCCCTTCTTCACAGGTTGGCAGGGCTGTTATCTAGAGATGGCTATGTTGCACCCCTATAGATACTGTGAAGGAGTGAGGGAAGTCACCCTAAGACAGGAATGTTATGTGTGTGATGGAGTAAGCGCTCTATGGGAGCGTGAAACGCGTTAGCGGTTATGCTGCATTATTCCAACAAAGCCATGTACGGATTTTAATCATGTTATTACTTTTTCAATAAAGAGGATTTTATTTTTCATTTTCCAATCCGGAGTGCGGCTGTCCAGATTTTTCCATCACACACATACCATTGGAATAGCAATTGCCGACACCTGGGGCTCTCACAATCATCCACACAGCGGAGGACGGGAAGCTTGAACCCGGTTACCTAGAGCGGTGGTAACTATCTAAGACAGGAAGTAATCACCAGGTGAAAAGAAAGGAAAAAAAGTTTAAAAAAGAAATGTAATTCAGCTAACACATCTAGGAATTTGCAGATGAGTCCTTACTTTACAAGGGACTATCCTATTAAGGGGTAACTCCACTTTCATGGGAAGAAAAGCAAATACAAATAGCATATACAATTGCGACACAAGTCATATTGTAATTGAATGTTATTAAAAATTGCCTTTCCTTTTCAATCTGCAGCTCTGTTTTTTTTCTGTAAAGTGCAATGCAATATGGCTACCTGGAGTTGTTCTGTAAACAGAAACATAATTTCCTGCCTGTGCGATTGGCTCACTGATTTTCCCAGAAGTCTACACTTAGATACAAGTCAGATATCAGGCATTCCCTACAAGAAGAATGTCATTTTTGGTGAGATACTCCTAATAGGAAATAACGTCTAAAGGGATGAAGACCCTGAAATTTTCCTCATTAGAGCCCTGATTCTGCAGCAACTGGTTGATAATTATGAAACCACTCCCACAGGGGCACAGAGGAACAAACAGTGATTTCTTTAGAACAACAAAAGGTAGGAATCTGCAACAAGGTCTGTTAAAATTCCTGCAATGTACATATCACCCAGAGGGGAATGTTTTTTTTCTCAACAAAAGTGGAGTTACGCTTTAAGTTATATTAGTTGTACTAGGTAATATTTGGTGTTATGTACAGTATTCAAGGATTGAAGGAGGCAAACTGATTTGAAAAATCAAATGGGAATTGCAATATCAGACTGCGAAATGCAGCTTTTCTTAATTCTCCTACTTCCTGATATCCATGTTAACAGTGAGATAGTCGATCTAGTACATAAAGCTATCGTTCCTAAGTCCTGTACTGTGAAGAAAAAAACAAAGGAGAACTGGAGGCTTCATACACCCATTCAGATTTATACCTTTAGTAAGTATTTTCCCCTCTACCTCTCTGCTTTTCTTCCCAGTGTTCACAAACACTTATTCACAGCAGACGGACAACATACTCAGTTACTAAGCACAGAGTTGTGGTCTGATTTCGAGCACTTTCTCGGTACAACCGCACAGAGGCGTAACTAGAACCTTCAGGGCCCCGGTGCAAGAAACCATGAAGGGCCCCCTGACCCGTCCCAGAGCCCTTTGCATCGGTCCTATGACCCTTTACTCTCATCGCGGGGCCATTTATTAGGGTAATCAACAAAAGAGAAGAAAATGCTGCCAAGGAGACTCCAACTCAGGCTACTCTGTATTAGAAATGTAAAAAATATTATTATCAAATAACCATAAATATACCCAACAAAATAGAAAACCACAAGGAAAAAATGGAAAATAAGTTAAATACTACCCCTGGTAAGCTCCCTCTCAACCCCCCCAAAGAGACAACCAGTGACACACCATCACAGTCCCTGCTAAACCAGCCTGCATGAAAATACCCAATAAAACAATACATAAAGGCAATGCACTAATACCTCTGTCAGAATAGCAACTGAAGCAACTATATATAAGTCCCAATTGAGGCTGGGTTCACACATGCTGCTGCTTACAGCAGAGGGTTCGGTTGTGTCCCTGTTCACTGATTCAGGTGTGAATCAGGTCCGAATTTTTGGCTGAATTCACACCTGATTCAGAGCCAAAGACGTACAGGTCCCTTTCCAAATGTGGACCGTGGCCGCCCTGGAGGTACGTGAACCGGCTCCATAGAGAGCAGGTCACACTCTCCTGTTATGCGAATTGGATGCAAAGAAACTCGCATCCAATTCGCACAAGTGTGAACCCAGTCTAAAAATATAAGTGGATTAAAGGTCCGGTGGTGTAAAAATGGCATGCCAGGTTATTAAGGGATCGAGCTGGATGGATGGCTCAGCTACACTCTGAGTGTGTGATATGCAGCAGGTAAACTCACAGTGTGTAGGCAGACAATGCTAAGAAAATGTCTCAACTGCCCTCCTATAGGTGTATGGCTGAAAGGCTATGTGCTCTAAGCTGGATGGATGGCTGCAATTCTTCTGTAAACAATGACCAGAAGACACACCCAAACTTCACCCCACTCGGGGACTTGCTGTCTGTATCGAGCTGTAACCTGATACAGCTGATGCTACTGATAGAACAGGGAGCTGACACACCATGTGTGCATCTAGGATGGGAAGAGCTCACTGAAGATCAGTGTGTGTTGCTAGACAGGGAGCTGAGTGGAGAGAGCTCTGCAGATGCTGACCTGTGTGGAGCCCTCCATGTCTTCACCCCACCAGGGATATTACTGGATGATCCAAAGTTCGCATGAGATTCTCTCAAAGGCCAAGTTGCCTGTGTGAAGCAGCTGATCCCTGCAGGATGCAAGCTGTCAGAACTCTAAAAACTCTGCTGCAATACGTTCTGGTAGCTCTGTAGAGTGCGGTGCTGTCCGTGAGAAGTCTTCCTGCGGCTTAGCCCCCCCAGTGACGGAACACCAGGGTCCGGTCGCAAGTGCGACTGTTGCGACCCTGGTAGTTCCACCACTGCATTAACATACTGGTCCTATTTAGGGAAGAGCTGAGTGTACCAGGGACTGGTATGAAGCAGATTTACAGAAAATAACTGTGCCAAAATTGAACCCCACTGTGAAGTCAATTGAAAAATGAATGTTAAAAAACATTAATAACTATTTTCTAGCTTATGAGCAAAGGGCTGTAAAACAAATGCCATGGGGTGGGCAGCTTTGCATTGCATTTTAATGGGGAAACCCATGCCTGGCGAGCCAGGAAATAAGGGGCAAGATGTGTTTGGATTGAACCTTAAAGCGGGAGTCCGGCGACCAATCTTTTTTTTTTTTTTTAGGTCATTGAGACACTTTGCTAATCTCAAAATAATACTCACAGTTTAGGTATAACATTTCCGCCTCTGTCTGTTTTCGTACTGAAGAATAACTTTAAAAAATGTGATGCTGGCTGTTTCCATCTGATTTTCGACCGAAAAAGTCCGCTGCAGGTCCGATGAAGCGCATACACGGTCGGATTGTCGATGGATTTGTCTCATCAGACCAGTCTGGTCGAAAAGTCCGCCCATGTGCACACGGCATAAGACACTTCTTTAGGGTTATTTGCAATATCCTTAACATGGACACATTTAATAGTATATACAGTATAAAAATATAAATATATCATATTTTGTTTAGAAAATAAAATGGGATATACTATAACTATGGGAGTTATAGAATAGCATGGGAAGTAAACAGTGCCATATTTTATTTATGGTTTGTTGGTTGTCTTGTGCTTTAATGCAATTTAATTTATTATATCTTTAGGAATATTTCCTTCTTGTCCTTTATTGATTCATTATGTGTTTGTGTCTCAAGGGTAAATTCGGATACCTACCCAAGCTTTTTATTTGTTAATTTCTGTTATCGCATGAATGTGGTGTGTTTATATTGACCTCTCTTTGTATTTATGGATAGCTTTGCTTTACAGCAGATATTCAGCTCCATCTAGTATTTGTTGACAGGAGAGCAGGTCATTCTGCAGAGAGTAATAATCTTCATTTCCTTTTGCCAGCCTATTGATCATAAAATACAATACATATCATGTAGGCGGACACTTTGCTCTCAACAGTTTCTCCATTGATATTGTCATTGGCACAAATCCTCTTTTTGTATATTTGTAGAAGCATAATATAGAATAGAATGCACAGAATAGATAAATAAATATGTAGAAAAAGAATTGTCCCAAGAGAACCTGTGATGGGGTCCTGTCACAAACCATAACGACATGTATTTTTCTGTTTCTAAAAACAAGCAAAAATGAGCTTTATCATGCTTTCAAAGCATATTATACTGAGATGTTTCAGATCCTTTGTGGCTGGACAGCTTCTGTTACTTTATATTTTTACGGTTTAACATGAAAATAAAGGACATTCTTTATTTCCATAAATTGGAATTGTCACTGCTTCATACATAAATTCTTTCCCAGTGGAAGGTCTCGTCTGGGCCTTTACATTTCACATAAAGAAAAGAACATTCTTTTCAATGCCTCACAAGAAAGCTTTCTAGGGCTTCAAAAGAACCAAATATATGTAAATGATCTGTCTTTTAGCAAAATTGTGGAAGTTATACTTTGACACTCTTACACTCAGCTAGTCACAAACTTAAGATTTTAATTGGTCAGTTCATTAAAATTTTGTATCTAAATTTTGTAATTTTCTATGTCATAGATGGGCCTCACCAATTACTTTAGTTGATTTGATCACATGGTATGTTGTGGTTGGTAAAATGGATGAAACAACCAATCAAAATGTTTTATTTGGTCAGCTTTGTTTTTAGAAGCATATCATATTTGATTTTCATGGTATAGTCTGAATTTAACATTTTATTAGGGAAAGGATATGTGATTCTTGAAATGTAAATGATCAAGGTGTTATTGGTGTTTTTCTAAAATTACATAAGTTGTCCATTAATTAATTTACAAATATTTATATGTTTAAACTGCACCAGTAGCACTGTTCCATATTGCCATGTACAATTAAAGCAGAACAGCCATAGTGACAGAGTATTGAAGTTGCTGCAGGGTCAGGGTAGACAACTTTGGCAAACTACATGGGAGAAATTACGGTCAGCTGGGTTTCTGGGGGATTAAGGTCTATATTTTTTTAATCAATTTACCACATAATGTATTTTCCTGGCTGTAATGAGGGGACCTGCCTTGAGTACTGTGCTAGGGGGGCACAGCTGATGTGGGAGCCTTTCCTGCTTTTGCATCACCTGGGCATCTCCTGCACTGTGCAAGACTTAGATGTCAGAATGACAATTTAGTCCTGGAAATTATCCTTGTGTAATTAATGGAGTTCCACTGTCTGTGTCACAGCCTCCTGTTATCAACAGTGCTAACAGCTTCTAGTTCTGGATATCTTTTTAGCCTTCACATGTGCATGAAATATAAATTTACCAATGTTAGAACACTATTTATTTATTTCAGTATTTTCATTATATCATGAGTACAGTGATCACTGTAACCACAGATTTTGGGTCTATGAAATAGACACGCAAAAAGAGACTGGCTCGCAGTCTCCACTCTAATTTATCCCAAAGGTGTTCTATCAGGTTGAGGCAGGCCAAGTTCCTCCACCTCAAACTCGCTCATCCATGTCATGTAATTTTATGTTGATTTCAGTCATGTTGGAACAGTAAGGGGCCACAAAGTTGGGAGCATGAAATTGTCCAAAATGTCTTAGTATGCTGACACCTTAAGAGTTCACTGGAACTAAGGGGCCAAGCCCAATCCCTGAAAACAACCCCACCATTATACCCCCTCCAAATGATTTGGAGTGGTGGCCCAATACTTTTGACAATATAGTGTGGATGAGCGAGTTTGGGGTGTAGGAACTTGACTGACCTGCAACCCGGTAGAACACCTTTGGGATGAATTAGAGCGGTGACTGCCAGCCAGGCCTTCTAGTCCAACATCAGTGCCAGTCCAACATCAGTACACAAAACCTTGTGTACAGCATTCCGAAGAGCTGAAGGTGTTATAGCGGCAAAGGGTGGGCCAACTCAATATTGAACCCTATGGACCAAGACCGGGGTGCCATTAAAGTTCATTCAAAGGTAGGCGTACTAATACTTTTGACAATATAGTGTGTTTATATATATATATATATATATATATATATATATATATATATATATATATATATGTACAGTTCTCACAAAAATGAGCACACCCCTCACATTTTTGTAAATATTTTATTATATCTTTTCATGTGACACCACTGAAGAAATTACACTTTGTTACAATGTAAAGTAGTGAGTGTACAGCTTGTATAACAGTGTAAATGTCTTGTCCCCTCAAAATACAAAATAACTCAACACACAGCCATTAATGTCTAAACCGCTGGCATCAAAACTGAGTACACCCCTAAGTAAAAATGTCCAAATTGGGACCAAAGTGTCAATATTTTGTGTAGCCACCATTATTTTCCAGAACCTTCTTGACCCTCTTGGGCATGGAGTTCACCAGAGCTTCACAAGTTGCCACTGGAGTCCTCTCCTACTCCTCCATGGGTACATCACAGAGCTGGTGGATGTTAGAGACCTTGCGCTCCTCCACCCTCCGTTTGAGGATGCCCAACTGGTGCTCAATAGAGTTTAGGTCTGGAGACATGCTTGGCCAGTTCATCACCTTTATCCTCAGCTTCTTTAGCAAGGCAGTGGTTGTCTTGGAGGTGTGTTTGGGGTCGTTATCATGTTGGAATACTGCCCTGTGGCCCAGTCTCCAAAGGAAGGGGATCATGCTCTGCTTCAGTATGTCACAGTACATGTTGGCATTCATGGTTTCCTCAGTGAACTGTAGCTCCCCAGTGCCTGCAGCACTCATGCAGCCCCAGACCATGATACTCCCACCATTCTTGACTGTAGGCAAGACACACTTGTCTTTGTACTTCTCACCTGGTTGCCACTACACACTCTTGACACCATCTGAACCAAAGAAGTTTATCTTGGTCTCATCAGACCACAGGGCATGGTTCCAGTAGTCCATGTCTTTAGTCTGCTTGTCTTCAGCAAACTGTTCGTGGGCTTTCTTGTGCATCATCTTTAGAAGAGGATTCCTCCTGGTATGACAGCCATGCAGACCAATTTGATACAGTGTGTGGCGTATGGTCTGAGCACTGACAAGCTGACCCCCCAACCTCTGAAGCAATGCTGGCAGCACTCATACATCTATTTCCCAAAGACAACCTCTGGATATGACGCTGAGCATGTGCACTCAACTGCTTTGGTCAACCATGGCTAGGTCTGTTCTGAGTGGAACCTGTCCTGTTAAACCATTGTATGGTCTTGGCCACTGTGCTGCAGCTCAATTTCAGGGTCTTGGTAATCTTCTTATAGCCTAGGCCACCTTTATGTAAAGCGACACTTCTTTCTTTTTAGATCCTTGTGCCGCGTACACATGACCGGACTTTCCGGCAGAAAAGGTTCGACGGAATCATTTCATCGGATATTCCGATCATGTGTGGGCTACATCAGACTTTCTCTTTTAAAAATTCTGATGGACCTAGAAATAGAACATGTTTTAAATCTTTCCGACGGAATCAATTCCTATCGGGAAAACCGTTCGTCTGTATGCTATTCCGACGGACCAAAAACGACGCAAGGGCAGCTATTGGCTATTTAACTTCCTTTTTCTAGTCCCACCGTACATGTTGTATGTCACCGTGTTCTAAACGATCGGACTTTGGTGTGATCGTGTCTACGCAAGTTTCAGCGAAACTCTGTCGGAACTCCGTCAGAAAAACTGTCAGTTTATTCTGATGGAAAAACCGGTCGTGTGTACGTGGCATTAGAGAGTTCTTTGCCATGGGGTGCCATATTGAACTTCCAGTGACGAGTATGAGAGAGTGAGAGTGAGAACACCAAATGTAACATACCTGCTCCCCATTCACACCTGAGACCTTGTAACACCAACATGTCACATGACATCAGGGAGGGAAAATGGCTAATTGGACCGATTTGGAAATTTTCACCTAGGGGTGTACACACTTTTGTTGAATTTCAACCATTCTCTACTCTATCTAAAGCTTTTACATTTTGTATGCCAGACCGAAACGGAATAAAAGAGTCCAAGATAGTTTTAATTGTTGGTAAAACTCATATAAAAGCAATGGGGAGGATTTACTAAAACTGGACCATCAGAATCTGGTGCAGCTTACTTGGTAGCCAATCAGCTTCTACCCTCAGCTTGTTCAATTAAGCTTTGCAAAAAAAATCTGAAGGTTGATCGGTTACTTTCTATGCAAACTTTGCACCCATTTTTAGTACATTTCCTCCACTGCATTTCAGTGGACAACACTGCTCACCCTTCATCAGGACTCCACACAGGACAAAACGTGGATGGACCAAAAACAGTGACTTCACATATCTACATTAGAATCAGTATTGACCTCTCCACATATAGTAACAACTTGACAGCAGTTTCTGTGCAGCAATGGACACATGTACCAAGAACATTTACCTGCAATGCATGTTTGGTGTCAAATTCACTACTATATAAATATGCTCTTAAATAGTATGTATTCTTTCTATTACTATACTATCAATGTGTTTGTGTAGTTTGGCATGGCTTTGTTCTGTTCATTCCATATATATATATATATATATATATATATATATATATATATATATATATATATATATATATATATATATACATATATATATATATACATATATATATATATATATATATATATATATATATATATATATAAAAAAAACTGTACAATTCTTGGTTTTGCTTGGTCTGTCCAGGATTTTGGATTAAGTTACTGTATCTACACTATCTTTTTCTGACATATAGAAACAGCTGATGTCTTTGTTATTGCTCAAGTTATGTTGTGTTGCTGATACAGGCATTTGTGTTAGCTTTGTTTAATACTTGTAAAAATGAATAAGATTAGTATAATAAGTGGTCCTAACACGTTAATGAGAATTTTTGTACCTTCAAAATGGTGACACATAACTCAGTCAAGTGGTCCTGGATTTCATTTTAAGAATGGACCTATAAAGATTTTTCACACTTTACAGATCCTAATGAAATTCTTGGCAGCAATTTATGTGACTTTCATGTTTGCCTCGGAAGATGATCAAATCTCACACTATAATTTTCAACAATTTCAAATGCAGAAAAGCAATTTCATGTAAGAGTTTATGGTCTGCAAAAAAATTGCTATTTTCTTTTAATGACACAGAAAATACTTGTTAATATGCGGAAGGCCTCCTTGATTAATTCTACCAAGTGTAATTCTTTTACTTGAATATATAAAACATATATACTGTTCGATGTTTGTGGATTTGTGTGCCCTTTTTGAATAATTTATTGCCACCCTGGAAAGTGCATAGGTTTTGTAAACCTACTTATCAATGCTGTCATGTCTAATAATATGGTAGACCATACATGGAACAAGAATTCATGATAAACTATCATACAGTATACCTCTAGATTGGCTGTGAAGATTAGGTTTTTCTTATGATCCACTTTTAGTCAGGAGATGGAATAAACACAAAAGCCAGGTCTCTCCTAATAAGACATCTTTTGTTGATTAGGAATTGTTCTCTTTTACAGCAGCCAAAGCTATTTCTTTGGTTGAGGTTTTCCATAAAATGCCCCAACTATAGAAGTAATATTAGTACAGTATATCCTTACAATTTTTTAAGATGACAGTTTTTGTCTTTAGTCTTTTCTTTTTTGTGCAGCAGAATATTAACAGAAATCTGACCTCTTCCGCTCTTAACAATAGATTAACAGAAACAATAAGAATGATGTTAGCTTTTGCAACAAATGTAAGCCAAAACTATAGTTTAATAATTAGCTTTGTACTATGGAATCCCCAGTCACAGTGACAGGTCCAAAGCTCGTTCACTTTTTAGGATTTTGGCAAAAGAGGCTCAACAATATCTCATACTTATGAACTATAACCAGAGAGATCCAACATTTCTAGTTCAGTTGTGATGTCCTTTTTGTAATGTCTTAGCGGACTACAATTTACCTACTCAATTTGGTGTTAACATAAATATGCTTTTTTAAGTGACCTTCGATTTTTTTTATTACAGATTGAGGTGTCTGACTAAGAAAGACCACTAAGCACACTTCTCATGATTTTGAGAAAAAGCAAGGTCTACAAAGGGCTATAGATGAATGCATGCTAAACATTTCAGTTGTAAACATATTTTACCAGTACTAGATACAAAAGTGGGAGATAAAGTGATTCTAGACCTGACTTACTATAGTGTAAGGAACAAAGATGTGAATATTACACCTTGTTTCACCCCAACTCACACTTGGTAAATCACAGCCAATCACTCTCCTTTGATTTTTTTTAAACTATAGAACATAAATGTGGTGTTTTATGATTCCTACAAAGGCTTCAGCATTTGATTTGATTGCTTTTTTTTCAAGTCAATATTAGGACAGATGAATTGTTAAACTTTAAAATGTGTAGATGTAAGCAGATGTGACAGATATCCTTGCAGTTCAAATTTAATTAACCCACAAAGCTGAATGTACAAGACACAGATGTGATGAAATCTTGTCACTTTTTATCTTTCTACAACAATCAAACAACAGCCTTATAACCCATTTCTTGTTAACAAAAATAAAAATATTTCATTTTCATTTACAAAGCTTTTAACATGAAAAGATATGGAAATAAAAACATGCCTGCTGCTCAATCTCATCATAAAATACATTTCCCTCATCTTTCAGCACCATGGTCAAAATAGATACAGTTATATGTCATTCTAAACACAAATAGGCTCAAAAAAGTATAAAGAATAAAAATTGTTAGATTTAAATGGTCCGATCCCCTCAAAACGTATATGGTTTGTTCCCCTCATACCTCACTTTGCCTGAAGAATTAGATAACCCAAAGTGTTTTTTACAACACTCCAATGCTCTTTGGTTTTGATCCCTACCTGTATCAATTACAAAGGCATCTCAAGATAGATTTTTTTAAACTTAGTTTTATATTATTAGAGGAAGAATGGCCATATGACTGTTTAGGAGGCAGAGTGAGACTCCAGGATGGGCAAGAACTAAATTTGAATTTATGCATTTGAAACCCTAAATTATATTAGAATTAAAAAGACCCAAATTCAAGGCAAAGAGACGGATCCTTTTATGAGAAACCCCTCTACCTTTCTTGTGTTCCTCAATGTTTTTTTTCAAAACCTTGTGTAAGCTCTGTGGTGGAGCTGACAAAGGCATAACATCTTCCTCATTCTGGCAATTGACTGCTCGGCTAAAGCACTTCATCCTGAAGGAAATGTATGATGTTGAGCTGGTGAGGGGAATAACAACAAGATGGGCATAACTGCAAATCATTGGGGCACAGAATAAAATTGTGATGGGGTCCCCCCTGGCCAACTCTCTCTGTAGCAGTTGGAAGTGTCAGTTGTGACAATACTGTCAATAATCTTAATATTAAGTATGCCTAATTCCTAATTCAAGGACAGATAACAGTCAGCATAGTCAGTACTGGGGTTGTCCCGATACCACTTTTTTAAGACCAAGTACAAGTACCGACAATTTTTTTCAAGTACTCGCCGATACCGATTACCGTTACTTTTTTATGTTATGTGACAATTTTCAAAGCACAATACAGATCAGCACTGATGACTGGCACTGATAGATGGAACTGACTGATGGGCACTGATAGGAGGCACTGACTGAGGCTGGCATGGATAGGTGGCACTGACTGATGGGCACTGATAGGTGGCACCGACTGATGGGCACTGATAGATGGCACTGACTGATGGCTGGCACTGAGAGATGGCACTGGCTGATAGGCATTGATAGATGGCACTGACTGATTGGCATTGATAGGTGGCACTGATGGATGGCACTGATAGATGGCACTGATAGGCTGCACTTATGAGCACTGATAGATGTCACGTATGGGCACTGATGGGAAGGCACTGAAATGCAGCAATAAATGGCATGAGACGAGAAGAAAGGATATTTTTTGCAATTCTATGCTGCCTGTGACGCCCATCTTGGTACACCTTGCCTTCGCCCGAATTATATGGGCTGGGTCTAACAAGATTTCCACTGCTGGCTTACTGCGTACGAGTGCAGGGTGTACCAAGATGGGCAACGGGATGTTCAACCGCTGACGTTGACACGGAATGTCACTTTCATTACCGAATGTGGCGGCTCCGGTCACCGATCCTGATGGAAAATGCGGCTGCATCCTGCACCCCTGCCAGCTTACTTAGTTCTCTGCTTGAGAACTCGCTCTCGGCTCCGTCCACTGACTCTGCCCGCTGACTGGTTGCGCGCAGCAACGCCGCCTCTCCCAGGTATCAGATTAGGCATTGGGAGCATTTGTGCGAGTAGAAGAACTTGCGCGATTGCTTGGTATAGGGACAACGCTAGTCAGTACAGTACTAGGGAACAATGCCGTAGTTAGAAGCTATAATTGCAGAAGCAAAAATAATATTAACAATGATAATTTATATTATGTTATTAAAGTTCTTGAACTCAGTTACTCAATAAACCTAATAGGACTTCTTTAAACTGTAGTTTCCTTCAACTTGTTTTTGCAGAACTACAAACCTCAGCTATCCTATAAAGTTTTATCAAGTCTGAAATTAGCCCTATATTTGAATTGCAATCTATCACAGAGTAATAAATATACATATCTGTTTATTTAGAAAAATGACAAAAAGAAAAGACAGAGATAAAACAAACACATTGTATAGAATCATGTACAGGTACAATTTCAAGCAAGTGTTATCTGTAGACCATCAACAACGAAATGGTTGTTACTGTACAGAGAGCGATCTATGACTAGCTACGATCCTGAGATCTGAATTTGGCCAAGATTAAAAAGGATATATATGATAAAGTCTGTCAATAGCATTAACAATGCAGTCTTTCTTTTTATAAGTCTTCCCTGTAACATAGTTTACAGAAGCAGATCCTGCCTTTATTTCTGCTGTTTTAATGCTGAAAGGGGTGCTTACAATGGTCAGCTATTTTTTTTTTATGTAAAACCTTTATCCCAAAAGGACAACAAAATATTGCTGTAACTGCTTAAAATGTGTTAGCTAGAGTTGGGCTTTACATTCTTAGTTACTAATGTAAGGTCCATCAAATGCAGCCACCACATGCAGTGATTGGTAAGCTAAAAAATATAGCTTTTTGGGGGTTGAGTTATGCTTTAATAGTTTAGCTCTCTTTAAAAAGCCTCCCTAATTTGCCCTTTCCTAACCTAGGCCCTAAAGCAGCCGCGTAGGTTGCTATGGCTAATGTTACGCCACTGTGAAAATGGGGAAATTTTCATGACAAAGAAAATCTTACTAATGCACAGGGCCAAGAGTTAGAAGCAACTAGTGTGATATATTCACTGGTATACATTGTAAGGTTGCTTCTGCTTTCTAATTTGTCTTTTTACATAACTATTACACCTTCACCTAAAATGACTTTTAGATAGTAACAAAGCTGAAAACATATAGATCCTGCCATTGCCAATCTTATGCTTTGAAAATGCTAAGTAACTTATCATGCTAATCTGATAAGTTCAATGTTTCCTATAAAAAAAAAGAGAGAAAAGCAGAACAGGGTTTCTAAAGTTGTCACTCTATTTTCTGTGTCAGTGATTCAAAAAGCTCAGATGTCATTGGATCAGTACAATAATCAGTAACTAACATTTCCAAAAGAAAGTCAACATCTTTCATGCTTTTTCCAACACAGGTTCCCTTTAGACTCCCTTTACACTTGAGCGTTTTTTAGCTTGTTTCACTATGTCTTAAAATCAGATGACACACATTAAACAGACAGAATCAAAGTTGAGCTCTCCATTAGTGCAGGCTTTTTGCTTCTAGTAATGCTTTGTATAAATTTACATACAGACAACTGAACCTTTAAAATCAGCTCACTGAAAAAAAAGACAAATTTAAATGAAAGAAGGTTGAAAAACACAACAGCATTTCTGGACACGTTAATATGACATTAGTTTGTATTAGATAAATGTTGGAGACAAAGACGGATTAACCAAACACTATTATGTAAAGGGGATATGCTCTTCCAACGGAAACCTGGCATTTCATTTGCATGTGTTTATAGTTAATCAACAACAGGGTGCTATGTGTTGCCAAGAAACATTATTTAAGCATTCAGACAGCGGAATGCCCCTGGGAGCAGTATAGTACATAAATTGAATAGTAAAATTATGTTGGAAGATACCTGAACATATATTTCACCAGTAAATCTCTTAGCTACTTTTACAATGAGTGTAACTCTTTGTATACATAATCAGAATGGTTTAAAACTTTGCCATGAATGGTAGTTGTGCAAAAAGTGTACATTTTTTTTCCCCATTTCTTGGTGTGTAAAATATAGGATGACAGGACATTTTATGATTTATTATTATTCAGTCACTATTGTTGAAAAATGGTGTTAATTTGGGAATACTGTAAATCTGCCTGTCATCTTTCTTCTTTCTCCTTATAACATGACCTTGGGTTACTGATCCATATTTTCTACTTAGCATGATCTAATGTTGGTCCAAGGTCTCAGCCAACAAAGGTTCAATAGTTTCAAATCTATTTTTGCATATATATTCAATGAATGATTATAGCATTAGTATGTGAGAGATAGCTGTTTAGTAACACTATATAAAGGAAACTAGAAACTTCATATTGACTGAAATGCCAGAAAATCAATCCATATAAATGGCAATATATGAAGTTGCTGAAAATGACTTTTAAAGTGTATGTAAGGACAGAATAGTACACATAATACAAGATAGTACAATGAGGCTACACCAAGTTCAGTTAAAGGTGGAGTCAAGTCCCAATTCTGGCAAGAAGGCTCCAAAGAGCAGGAAGGAACCAAGGTGTAGACATGATTAGAGTCAGAGACAGACAAAAGGTTGGCAAAGAGTGGGCAATGAGGTATGGATTCACTTTGAAGTAGCATAATCAGTAATCGAAGGTGAGGTCAGTAGTGAAGATAGCCTGTGAACAAACAGACAAAGGTAATCCAGAAGAGAGGTCAGATGGAAGCCAAGTCAATCACAGATTCAGAACGCATATTAGGATCAAGAATACAAGAGCAAAACTGAAAACCATTCAGCAAAGAGTTTGTGCAGCTTTTAGGTATAAGTAGCCCCCTTGGAGGCAGTGGAAGTGCACACTCATACACATAAACACTCATAAAGATGCATGCACACTTAGACTTCTATGGCTGAACACTTATGCACACCCGACAGTTGGTATAATGTTTATACTGGGAGTTTGTACAATGTTCCTGATATAAAAAGGAAGTGAAATCATCCTGGGACACAAACAGGAAAAATAAACAATGGAATTAAAAAGTCACTATTGTTGAAAAATGGTGTTAATTTGGGAATACTGTAAATCTGCCTGTCATCTTTCTTCTTTCTCCTTATAACATGACCTTGGGTTACTGATCCATATTTCCTACTTAGCATGATTTAATGTTGGTCCAAGGTCTCAGCCAACAAAGGTTCAATAGTTTCAAATCTATTTTTGCATATATATTCAATGAATGATTATAGCATTAGTATGTGAGAGATAGCTGTTCAGTAACAATATATAAAGGAAACTAGAAACTTCATATTGACTGAAATGCCAGAAAATCAATCCATATAAATGGCAATATATGAAGTTGCTGAAAATGACTTTTAAAGTGTATGTAAGGACAACATAGTACACATAATACAAGATAGTACAATGAGGCTACACCAAGTTCAGTTAAAGGTGGAGTCAAGTCCCAATTCTGGCAAGAAGGCTCCAAAGAGCAGGAAGGAACCAAGGTGTAGACATGATTAGAGTCAGAGACAGACAAAAGGTTGGCAAAGAGTGGGCAATGAGGTATGGATTCACTTTGAAGTAGCATAATCAGTAATCGAAGGTGAGGTCAGTAGTGAAGATAGCCTGTGAACAAACAGACAAAGGTAATCCAGAAGAGAGGTCAGATGGAAGCCAAGTCAATCACAGATTCAGAACGCATATTAGGATCAAGAATACAAGAGCAAAACTGAAAACCATTCAGCAAAGAGTTTGTGCAGCTTTTAGGTATAAGTAGCCCCCTTGGAGGCAGTGGAAGTGCACACTCATACACATAAACACTCATAAAGATGCATGCACACTTAGACTTCTATGGCTGAACGCTTATGCACACCCGACAGTTGGTATAATGTTTATTCTGGGAGTTTGTACAATGTTCCTGATATAAAAAGGAAGTGAAATCATCCTGGGACACAAACAGGAAAAATAAACAATGGAATTAAAAAGTCACTTCTCAAAAAAGTAACATTTTGTCTAATAGCATTTGGAGCAAAATTATACATACCTCCACTCCAGAGATATCTATGAGCTTTCTTGCAGGCTCTGACATCTTCGAGGTTGTTTTTTTGTGGGTTTGGGAACTTCAGCCATCTTGATTGGCCAGGCTGCGATGATGCAACTCTCATGCATGCACACAAGAGTTAATTCATCCCAGCACATGGCAGATGCCAGGATTGTACACTAATAAACTATATACTGTACTATTAAATTTGTATACTAATATACTATATACTCTACAGTATGCACTAAGAGAATTATTTTTTCATATATAATGTTCAGGCATGCTGTTGCATTCAAATGATGCTCAGATGTTATTATGGGATCTGATGTTTACCATGAAAAAAATCTCCTCACCATCTTAGCACCATCACAGCCTGTACCATTGAACATGGCAGGGAAGATTCACAGATGCATAATGTTTACACCAAATTCTGTCACAGAAGTTGAGAAAAAGATTTCAACTCTTCTATTTTATGAGTTTCTGGACTTGTTTGTCTGTTCTTATTAGGCACAAATGAAACCTGGTCTGATCTTTTGCACCTGTAGCCTGTCTTCTTGAAATTTCAACGTGTTGGGAATTGATTTTGAACATTTGTGGCTGTGACCAAGACTTAAGCCCTCTGATCTCTCTTACAATGTATTAAAAGGATGTTGTCTACCAGAAAATGTCAGTTCTCTAAACTTAACAGAGACTGATTTTGAAAAAAGAAAGGGGGTCAACATTTCCTAAAATATGCTGCCACCACCACCACATCTGGCACTAACAATAATTCCACTGTCCAAATTGTTGCTACATCAGATATCCTCCCCATGTTTGAACGAACAACAACTGAACTTAACTATGTCTGACTATCGTTGCAAGCTTTGTGTCCTGAATTACAGCCAAATTTGTTGTTTGGCTATTTGTGACATGAGCCCGGTATACCTACTAGAGTGATGACTGGGTATAACACTTAATTTAAAAGTCATAGTTGAATCATTTGGCAGAAAAGAAAATAACTGTTTTATTTCAAAATGCTAATTTCAGAACTTATTTTTAACTTTTCAGTTGGCACTAGTGAGCTGAAACACCTGTCACATGTTTATATCATTCATTGTTTAAATTTCTTTACAGTAGTTTGTATATTCAGCCCCACAATGATGTCACTCTCTTACAATTTTATTTCTCAAATATTTGTCAATCTAGATAACAGAGAATCTGTTAGGGTATAACAGAAGATATTGTGCTGCCACTTCAAAATACTATAAAAAGTCTATAAATTCTGTAAAATGTTGCCATGCTATTTTGCTGAAGCCTGCTGGAGGCTTCACTTAAGGCTAATTTAATAAAGGGGTCAATAAATTAAGTGAAGTTTTATTTAATTGTCCTTTCAAAGACCTTAACCACTTCCCGCCCGCCCTATAGCCTTTTGACGTCCGGGAAGTGGTTGTGTTATCCTGACTGGACGTCATATGACGTCCAGCAGGATAACATGCCGCAGCGCGCCCACGGGGGCGCGCATCGCAGCGATCGGTGGAGCGGTGTGTCAGTCTGACACACCGTTACACTGATCTTGGTAAAAAGCCTCCGGCGGAGGCTCTTTACCACATGATCAGCCGTGTCCAATCACGGCTGATCACGCTGTCAATAGGAAGAGCCGTTGATCGGCTCTTCCTCACTCGCGTCTGATAGACGCGAGTAGAGGAGAGCCGATCGGCGGCTCTCCTGGCAGGGGGGGTCTGCGCTGATTGTTTATCAGCGCAGCCCCCCCGCAGATCACCACACTGGACCACCAGGGAGAGGGGCAACATGTGCATGGCCAGGTATGTACCCCATGGCCATTCACATGTGCCCAGTGTGCCAATCTGTGCCAATCAGTGCCCACAAATGGGCACTGATTGGCACAATTATGTTGCAGTGATGCCCAGCAATGCCACCCTTAGGAGCATCACTGCAAACAAGCAATGCCATCAGTGCCACCCATCAGTGTCCATTCATGCCACCTGTCAGTGCCCATCAGTGTCCATCTATCAGTGCCCATCCGTGCCCATCTGTGCCAACTATCAGTGCCACCCATAAGTAACCATCAATACCACCTACGAGTGCCCATCAATGCCACCTATGAGTGCCAATCAGTGCCGCCTATAAGTGCTCATCCGTGCCACCTATGAGTGCCCATCAGTGCCGCATACCAGTGCCACCTATTAGTGCCCATCAGTGCCACCTATCAGTGCCCATCAGTGCCGCCTATCAGTGCCCATCATTAGGGATGAGCTTCGAGTTCGAGTCGAACTCATGTTCGACTCGAACATTGGCTGTTCGCAAGTTCGCCGAACAGCGAAAAATTTGCGGTGTCCGCGGCAAATTCAAATGCCGCGGAACACCCTTTAAAAGTCTATGGGAGAAATCAAAAGTGCTAATTTTAAAGGCTTATATGCAAGTTATTGTCATAAAAAGTGTTTGGGGACCTGGGTCCTGCCCCAGGGGACATGGATCAATGCAAAAAAATTTTTTAAAAACGGCCGTTTTTTCAGGAGCAGTGATTTGAATAATGCTTAAAGTCAAACAATAAAAGTGTAATATCCCTTTAAATTTCATACCTGGGGGGTGTCTATAGTATGCCTGTAAAGGGGCGCATGTTTCCCGTGTTTAGAACAGCCTGACAGCAAAATGACATTTCGAAGGAAAAAACTCATTTAAAACTACCCGCGGCTATTGCATTGCCGACAATACACATAGAAGTTCATTGATAAAAAAATGCATGGGAATTCCCCACAGGGAAACCCCCAACCAAAATTAAAAAAAAAAATGAAGTGGGAGTCCCCCTAAATTCCATACCAGGCCCTTCAGGTCTGATATGGATATTAAGGGGAGCCCCGGCCAAAATTAAAAAAAAAATGATGTGGGGTTCCCCCTAAATTCCATACCAGACCCTTCAGGTCTGGTATGGATTTTAAGGGGAACCCCGCGCCAATAAAAAAAACAAAAAAACGGCGTGGGGTTCCCCCAAAAATCTATACCAGACCCTTATCCGAGCAGGCAACCTGGCAGGCCGCAGGAAAAGAGGGGGGGACAAGAGTGCGGCCCCCCCCTCCTGAACCATACCAGGCCACATGCCCTCAACATTGGGAGGGTGCTTTGGGGTAGCCCCCCAAAACACCTTGTCCCCATGTTGATGAGGACAAGGGCCTCATCCCCACAACCGTGGCCGGTGGTTGTGGGGGTCTGCGGGCGGGGGGCTTATCGGAATCTGGAAGCCCCCTTTAACAAGGGGACCCCCAGATCCCGGCCCCCCCCTGTGTGAAATGGTAAGGGGGGTACTTACCCCTACCATTTCACTAAAAAAGTGTCAAAATAGTTAAAAATGACAAGAGACAGCTTTTGACAATTCCTTTATTTAAATGCTTCTTCTATCTTCCTTCATCTTCTTCTTCTTCTGGTTCTTCTGGCTCTTCTGGTTCTTCCTCCGGCGTTCTCGTCCAGCATCTTCTCCGCGGCGTCTTCTATCTTCTTCTCCTCGGGCCGCTCCGCACCCATGGCATTGAGGGGAGGCTCCCGCTCTTCTCTTCATCTTCTTCTTCATCGTCTTCTCTTCTTCCTTCTTCTCTTCTTCTCTTCTTCTCTTCTTAAATTTTCTTCTCTGGGCCGCTCCGCATCCATGCATGGAGGGAGGCTCCCGCTGTGTGACGGCGTCTCCTCATCTGACGGTTCTTAAATAACGGGGGGTGGGGCCACCCGGTGACCCCGCCCCCTCTGACGCACGGGACATGACGGGACTTCCCTGTGGCATTCCCCGTGACGTCACGTCAAGTCACCGTGCGTCAGAGGGGGGCGGGGTCACCGGGTGGCCCCGCCCCCCGTTATTTAAGAACCGTCAGATGAGGAGACGCCATCACACAGCGGGAGCCTCCCTCCATGCATGGATGCGGAGCGGCCCGGAGAAGAAAATTTAAGAAGAGAAGAAGAGAAGAAGAGAAGAAGGAAGAAGAGAAGAGGATGAAGAAGAAGATGAAGAGAAGAGCGGGAGCCTCCCCTCAATGCCATGGGTGCGGAGCGGCCCGAGGAGAAGAAGATAGAAGACGCCGCGGAGGAGATGCTGGACGAGAACGCCGGAGGAAGAACCAGAAGAGCCAGAAGAACCAGAAGAAGAAGAAGATGAAGGAAGATAGAAGAAGCATTTAAATAAAGGAATTGTCAAAAACTGTCTCTTGTCATTTTTAACTATTTTGACACTTTTTTAGTGAAATGGTAGGGGTAAGTACCCCCTTACCATTTCACACAGGGGGGGGGCCGGGATCTGGGGGTCCCCTTGTTAAAGGGGGCTTCCAGATTCCGATAAGCCCCCCGCCCACAGACCCCCACAACCACCGGCCACGGTTGTGGGGATGAGGCCCTTGTCCTCATCAACATGGGGACAAGGTGTTTTGGGGGGCTACCCCAAATCACCCTCCCAATGTTGAGGGCATGTGGCCTGGTACGGTTCAGGAGGGGGGGCCGCACTCTCGTCACCCCCTCTTTTCCTGCGGCCTGCCAGGTTGCGTGCTCGGATAAGGGTCTGGTATGGATTTTTGGGGGAACCCCACGCCGTTTTTTTTTTTTTTTTTGGCGCGGGGTTCCCCTTAAAATCCATACCAGACCTGAAGGGTCTGGTATGGAATTTAGGGGGAACCCCACGTCATTTTTTTAAAAAATTTTGGCCGGGGTTCCCCTTAATATCCATACCAGACCTCAAGGGCCTGGTATGGAATTTAGGGGGACTCCCACTTCATTTTTTTTTTTAAATTTTGGTTGGGGGTTTCCCTGTGGGGAATTCCCATGCCGTTTTTATCAATGAACTTCTATGTGTATTGTCGGCAATGCAATAGCCGCGGGTAGTTTTAAATGGCTTTTTTTCCTTCGAAATGTCATTTTGCTGTCAGGCTGTTCTAAACACGGGAAACATGCGCCCCTTTACAGGCATACTATAGACACCCCCCAGGTACGAAATTTAAAGGGATATTACACTTTTATTGTTTGACTTTAAGCATTATTAAAATCACTGCTCCTGAAAAAACGGCCGTTTTTAAAACTTTTTTTTGCATTGATCCATGTCCCCTGGAGCAGGACCCAGGTCCCCAAACACTTTTTATGACAATAACTTGCATATAAGCCTTTAAAATTAGCTCTTTTGATTATTAATATTCGTGTCCCATAGACTATAACGGTGTTCGCGTGTTCGAGCGAACTTTTTTCTTGTTCGCATGTTCTGATGCGAACCGAACAGGGGGGGTGTTCGGCTCATCCCTACCCATCATCAGTGGCCGTCAGTGCCACCTCATCAGTGCCACCTCACCGGTGCCACCTCATCGGTGCCCATCAGTGCCGTCGTATCAGTGCCCGTCAGTGCAGCCATATCAGTGCCCGTCATTGAAGAAGAAAACGTACTTATTTACAAAAAGTTTTAACAGAAACAAAGAAAAACTTGTTTTTTTTCAAAATTTTCGGTCTTTTTTTATTTGTTGCGCAAAAAATAAAAACCGCAGAGGTGATCAAATACCACCAAAAGAAAGCTCTATTTGTGGGAACAAAATGATAAAAAATTTGTTTGGGTACAGTGTAGCATTACCGCGCAATTGTCATTCAAATTGCGACAGCGCTGAAAGCTGAAAATTGGTCTGGGTGGGAAGGTGTCTAAGTGCCTGGTATTGAAGTGGTTAATATTAGTCTTAGCTGTGTACAGGGGAGCTGACTGCTATTCAGGGCTATCTGCTGTGAGAGCCTGCTGCTGAGGAAAAAGGCTTACTAATGACAGAACACTAATTTGGGACTTGGAAAGATGAGATTAGGGTTATGGTTAGGAGTTTGGGACTATGAGGGGTGGGATTAGGGTTAGGGATGGGAGTTTGGGACTAGGAGGGGTGGGATTAGGGTTAGGGTTAGGTGTTTTGGACTAAGAGGGGTGGGATTAGGGATAGAGTTAGGAGTTTGAGACTTGGAAAGATGGGATTAGGGTTAGGGTTATTAGTTAGGGACTATGAGGGGTGGGATTAGGGTTATGGTTAGGAGTTTGGGACTATGAGGGGTGGGATTAGGGTTAGGAGTTTGGGACTAGGAGGGGTGGGATTAGGGTTAGGGTTAGGAGTTTGGGACTATGAGGGGTGGGATTAGGGTTAGGGTTAGGAGTTTGGGACTAAGAGGGGTGGGATTAGGGTTAGGGTTAGGAGTTTGGGACTTGGAAAGATGGGATTAGGGTTAGGGTTGGGAGTTTGGGACATGAAGGAGTGGGGTAGGGACTGCTGGTGGTGGCATTAGGGGTTTTGGACTACTGGGAATGAGATAAGGGACTTTGAGACTACCAGGAGAGGGTTTAGTGAACTAGGATATACTTACGTTGCAATGCTCATCCGAGCGTAGTTTCTGAACTTTTCAGGGTGCTCTCTCAGGTCACAATAGAGCAGCACAAATTGTCCTCTCTCTGAGTGCATTTGTGTGATGAGATGAACCCAAAAGCGACGTTGCGTTGTTGGAGAATATGTTCCCAAACATGTAGCACAAACAACAACAGCAGCTCATGAAACTCCATCTTCTCCCTGTTCTATTTCTTCTCTGATGAAAAAACAGGAAGTGCACAGGATGTGGTGTAAGGGGGACGGGTTGTTTGCTGATGCTAATGCTTAAAAAACGCTATAAAAACGTGATTAAAACGCATGGGCGTTAGTGCTATTTTTACCGCTAATGTGGCAAAAATGCGGTAAAACTGCGCTAATAATGCTCATCGTTTTTACCGCGGTTTTGCAACGCCTCAGTGTGAAAGGGGCCTAAGAAGCTGCAACGGCTACCTGTTTATTTTGGGGAACCCACTGTGGGCATCCTGATAGTCAGGAACGGACGTGAGACAAGCGCTGTGTAGGGAAAATGCATACTGTAAGCAAGGAAGAATAACCCATTAGATACCTGGGAGAAGTAATAAAGAAACCCACATAAGCAAATCTGAAGAAGGCCTACTTCCAGTCTGCCATCATCCAGCCAGGACAGTGTGGTAAGCGTTCACCTCTATCCAGCCTGTAGAAACGGCCATCAGAGCACAGATTGATCTTGTGAGAACATCCGCTAGATTCCAAGGTTGCTGAGCAGGTTTGCAGTGTTAAACTTTCCTTACACCTGTCGGGGCATCATGGCCTATGGCAGAGCTTTCTTAAAGGAGACCTCTGCATTTTTTTCACTGTCTGCTGTTAGGGCAATTTGCACAGATATCTTTTACTCCTGTAAATTACAAATACCTTCTTTTGAAAGGTAAGCTCTCCACAATAGAGTTTAAAGGCCCCATTGCCAGCTGACTATGTAGATTTACTGCCTGACCAGTAGTTTGATAGGGGCTGGTAAATTTCAGTTAGGCCCCATACTCAGTCTTATCTCTCTCACTTTAAATTGGGAATTGTTTGCTGTGTTGACTGTTCTATTGAAAGTGGCAGTGGAAATTTCCATTCAGCCAGTGCGTTCCAGGCAAGGCCTGTTAGTAGCGGTAAAAAGATTGATGACCACTATCCATTTTATTGTGTTTCTGAATGATACCAGCATTCAATTGCTATTACTGATGTTAATTTTGTTTAATCATAACCTTTCTGCAGAGCTTACTCATCAGTTGTTTGCTTGAATAAAGCCTTTGTATCTGTTATTGCTGTGTCAGTGTACTGTTGGTCCAGTTAAAGGTCTCACTGTCATTTGTTCTAATAAGACCCATTCATTTGTTACTGGTATGTTGGTGTACTATGGGTTCAGCTACAGGACAGGTCAAATCCTAAAATTGGTAAATGAACCCATCATTTACTAGCAGGTCCTGAAAGGGTATAGCTACAGGTACAAGAGCAGCCTAGGTTTAGGCGGTGAAGTTTCTGTATAAAGCCCCCCTGCTTTGAAAATGTGTTTGCTTGTTGTCTTGCTGAACAAGACAAGAGAAACATGTCTGGATTGTTCTTGTGTGTCCCTGTCTTGTACATGGTTTACTGCTGTCAATACCAGTTGGGCCTTTTCCCCTTACAGTATGTATTTCACCTGTGTATTCAGCTGTGAGCCTGTAGTTTTGTCTTTAGTCTGGTTCTTAAACAAATGAAATCAAATCATTATTTAAGTGATATTAAAGGATATTTTTTTTGCCCTTTAAATAAAAGAACAGTTTGACTGACAGCAGCAGGAGCCCATGGTTCATGCTGCTCATGTCTCCTGTGAGACCAGGAAATGAGATGAGCAGTGCTGGAGCCAGCACAGCATTGAAGGTGAGAGGAGACAGTGTTTAGGGCTGAGGGTAGAACAGGAAGTGGGTATTTTTTACCTTAACGCAGGGAATGTATATGAGAACCTAGTCCCTTCCAATCCAGTACATTCCTTGCTCGGTTTAACCACTTCAGCCCCAGGAGAATTCACCCCCTTCCTTACCAGAGCGTTTTTTTTGCAATTCGGCACTGCGACACTTTAACTGACAATTGCACGGTTGTGCGATGTTGTACCCAAACAAAATTGACGTGCTTTTTTCCCACAAATAGAGCTTTCTTTTGGTGCTATTTGATCACCTCTGCAGTTTTTATTTTTTGCTCTATAAACAAAAAAAGAGCAACAATTTTGAAAAAACACAATATTTTGTACGTTTTGCTATAATAAATATCCCCTGTTTTTTTCTCAGTTTATTTTTCTTCATGTTTTCGGTAAAAAAAAATCACAATAAGCGTATATTGATTGGTTTGCGCAAAAGTTATAGCGTCTACAAAATAGGGGATAGATTTATAGCATTTTCATTATTATTTCTTTTTTACTAGTAATGGCAGCGATCTGCGATTTTTTTTGTGACTGCGAAATTATGGCGGACGCATCGGACAATTTTTACACATTAATTGGCATTAATACAGCAACCAGTGTGATTAAAAATGCATTGATTATTGTAAAAATGTCACTGGCAGTGAAGGGGTTAACACTAAGGGGCGGTGAAGGGGTTAACTGTGCTCCCTGCTACGTGATTCTAACTGAAGGGGGAGGGACTAACTACAGGAAGTGACAGATCGTGGTTCCTAGCCAAAAGAAACACACGATCTGTCACTCCTGTCAGAACAGAACAGGGAAGTGTGTGTTTACACACACTCATCTCTGTTCTGTGTCTCCTGGTCATGATCGCTCTTGGCCAGTGGTCATCGTGACTGTCGGGCATCGGCACCCCTGCTATGCAGCGGGCCCGTGCCTGCTATCCGGGCCCCGCGAGCCAACGTACAGCTATGTGGTTTCGTGCAGGGGAGCCAACCTGCCGCAGTATAACTGAGGCGACTGGTCCGGAAGCAGTTAAGAATGAAGAAAGGTGGATAGCATAGTATCATCAGTGAACTCAAGGGCCATGGCCAAACATTTTTGAATTCTACCACTGCAAGGTTTTGACATTCTGTGGATTACTCTGTAAAACTTTCACAATTTATTCATTTAGCTCACTGATATCTATTCTGTTATTAAACATTTCGGCAGCAGGTGTAGATTAGGTGTGATGTGTGAACCATTGGTAATTATAGAAATGGCATGCTCAATTTGTCTTTTAAAAACCATAAATGAAAATGTAAGGGGAATGAGCTATAGTCTAATTGTGAATATTCAAATCAACACGATTGCGAGTGAAGTTTGGATCAAGATTTTAAAAAGCACCTTGAGCTTTAATCAACCAAATCTCCAGTATGGGCCCAATTGGAAACTTCTTGACTATACATACATAGAGGTTTAAGAGATGTGGTGCAGCACAGGTTTGCTTAAGGTGGAACATTAGTCACAAAATTAAGTCCTGTTAGAGCACTTCAGGCTGGCCCTTTTTGTAGGTATAGCTATGTAAAACATTAAAACAGCGTCTATATTGTTTATAATTCAGGATTAAACTGTCTCACCCTGCTCTGCACATGCTCACTTGCGCTTTATTTTTAGGCACTGTGTGAATTTTTAGAGGCTGATCTCCTGACAGCCTATTATCAGATTTTTTTGCTGTTCAGGGGCTCTGGCCTTCAGCAAAATGGCAGCCTCGAGAAAGAAGAAACAGGAACAATGTTGGAAGCAATTTTACAGCACACATTAATTTTGGTAGCATAATTATAAATTTGGAATGTATTTTCCTAAAGATTATTTTTATAAAGTTGTTATGAGTAAAGTTCCAATTGAAAATGGAACTAAACCCTCCTATCCTTTTCAACCAATGAAGCTGCCATCTTATTTTCTGTTTGAACTGCCACGGTGCTACAAATGTGTCAGTTATGACACCAGCCATTTGATGATTTGACAGTTTGGTTGAGAGCACAAGCAAATGTGACAGTTAGCATTTACGGCATGCCTAGAATATAACTGTTTTTAAAAAAACTTTAAATCGATGGGTTTACTTTCGCTATAAAGTCTCTTATACTTCTTCTTTTTGCATATGAGAAACAGCAAGTTAAAAGCCCAGCTGTAATCCACGCCAGTAAATCTGTGTATACAAAGACAAAAAACAAAATACAATCTAAATATGTTCTTGTTTTGGTTACTTATTTTAATTATTTTCTTTCTCATTATACTTTTTTATTGTGGCTATAATAGAAAAATACAGGTTCACTTTAGCTCAATTTATGGTAAATGTTTCCCAGCATAATTTCACCTCATGTCATTTGTAAATCAAAATCAGTCTTGAGAAAAGGTCTCCTGTACTGTCACTGAACATGAAAGTAACACAAAACATAACATTTAAAAAATAGATTAAAAAAAAATGTGTTTCACAAGGAGATAGTGACACAGAAGGATTACTATTTTTTTATATATAGGCTGGTAGCTTTGCTGCTCATTTATATTTAATGTGCTTTAGGAGTGATTGTGCAAGTGCAATGCTTGACTGCTCGCCTTGATTACATATTCTTGTTTACAATAGCAACAAAATGTGATTATGTACAAATATTTCTCAAATTCAGTTTTAACAAATGTCTGTCTATTAACATCACCAAAAGGGAAGGAAAGATTTAAGAGTGTTTTAAAACACAGAATGCCCAAAGCAAACACATCAACCTAACGACATACTGTCACCGGAGATGCCTAGTAATTAGGCAGACCTGTTCTTCTGACAGATGCCGAACAAGCTTTTGTGTAAGCGGCTTATTTATGGCATGAGTTACTTATGAAATTTGTATTCTACTGTCTTTTTTATGCCCTTGCTAAATACAAATGGAGGTTATCAAGTGTGTGGATTTAATCATAGCTGGGCTGCATTAGGGATGAGGTTTAGGTTTGTTCTTACCTTGGGTTTGGGGGGGATCCTGCTTGTTTGTAGTTTGCAGTCTTGGCAAACGATTACGTAATTTTGCCAGTCCCAATGCTTTTTAAACATAATGCACTGGAAGAACATTTAAATTCAGGTCAGCTGTCTTAGAAGAACCAATAATGAGGGCTTTGATATGTGCCAGCCCAATCATGATAACATTATATTTTATAACATATATTTTCTATATTATATACAACTATATTGCAGGTCAGCCATAGTGTCAGTGTATTGAAAGCTACTGTAGGGGAAAGATGGTGAAAGCTGACAAGCAGCAGAGGGAGAGATTATGGTCAGTTAGAAAACTGAACCTTAAAGTGGTTGTAATGATAAAAAAAAAATCACTACCAGCCTCTCTGTTTTATGAAGCCATCCTACACTGTGTAAGTGTTAGTGCAAAACAATGCCTCTAAATACTTTATCTCCGATTGGCCGGTCACGTGACCTCTGGCCGCTATCCTCCTCTAATCTAAGGGCTACAGCGGGAGGGGCCGAGATCCCTTCTGAAGTCAGCCGGGGAGGTCACGTGACCGCTGTGCTGTCCGCTCAGCCCCTCAGATTGTAGTCTTTAGAGCAGAGGAGGAGAGCGGTCGTAGGCCACGTGACCGGCCAGAACAGATCAGAGATAAGGTATTTAGAGGCATCATTTTACACTAACACATACACAGTGTAGAATGGCTTAATAAAAGAGAGGGTCTGCCAGTGATATTTATTTAACGTTACTTTACTATTAATAGGGGCAGGGGGAGAGGGGAGGGGTGGCTCACACACACTTAGCAGCTGACAGACAAGGAGGGAAGGGAAGGGAGGGAGGGGGAGAGAGGAGAGCAGTGGGATGATGGGGGCACATAAACTGACCACGATAATCAGGGATCAGCAGCTATGATTATTGTGGTCGATTTACATAGGGGGACACAGGAATAGGCAGGATCAACCAGGGTTTTTTTACAGCTTAGAGAGAGACAGGTTGTGCTGTTTAACATAGCTATAAGGGATCAGGATCTTTTGTTTTTGTTCCTACTATTGGGGTTTTTTTGTCTTTTATTTTTATAGTTGATATTGGGTCAGCTGTAACTTTTAGCTGCTGTCCTGTCCTGTCCATAGCAAACCTTTTTGGGGCTTTTGCTTCAAGAGGGCAGTATATTGGGGGTATCATTTTTATTTTATGTTAATAGGGCTCTTATTTTAGGTTACACAACTTTTTTTTTTATACCAAGGATTACTCTGAAAAAAAAACTGACTTAAGTTTCAGGTAGCATTATTTTGGTTTTCCTTTGGTTTGTAGATATATGTTTTATTTTAAGTTGGGTTTACCTCACCTCCTTTTTTGGCTGGCAGTGAGTTGTGGAAGAAGTCCTTTTCCCTTAACATTGGGACAAGGGTGCTTTACAAGAGGGAACTTTGCTGCCCCTTTGCAAGGTCCCCTCAAAATTTTGAAAGGTATATGCCTTGGTCTAATAAAGGAAGGGGGTGTGCCTCGTCGTACTCTCCCTTAGCTAGCCACCCAGCATGAATGCCCAGTTAAGGGTCTGGTTGGAATTTTGAGTGAACCTCTAAACCCCTTTTTCCAATTTTTCTAAAATACTGCTGTCCCTAAAAATGTACTGTTCTGTAACATCATTTAAAGCTTTAAGGCATCCCAAAACATGTTCTTTAAAGTACTTGTGAATTTTCAACTTCGCCTGATATTTACCCCAAGGCAGTGCCTGTACCCCAATGCCCTTTTTTTAACAATAGCTTTCAATAATCTTGAAATTGCCTAGATTAGATAAAAGTAGCTTCCATTTTATCAAGAAGCATCTATGCATTATACAAAAAAATCTGCTAAAACTACACAGAAGTTATAACTATAATAAAAGGAAAGTCCGAATGGCTGCACACCACACTGGGATCCAAATGCCTTTATCTGCATAAAACCATGAAGAACATGAAGAGCACTACATGTATAAGCAAGGGAGGAATGGCTTACACATTTCACACATGAATTGTGCTTTATCAAAAAAGTTGTAACTTCATAGACCCTGTTGCACACACATACATGCACACACACACATTTTTAAAATATTTTTAATGTTTATTAAAACCTAATTAAATTTTAGTATAAAGTAGGCAGAGGCGTTTAATAGAAACACAAAAAATTACATTGACAGGTCTTACTATTTACAGGGCTGCTATTGCCCCCCAGGGTTGATTCCTTGGATTATCAAGGAAGATAGGTAGCTAAGGGAAGAAATGGTAGACCAAACTGAAAACCCCTCTGAATGGGACTTTTTAGGGCATCCACAATTTCATGAAATTGTGGATGCCCTAAAAAGTCCCATTCAGAGGGGTTTTCAGTTTTCAGTATGGTGTATTCCTTGGATTTTGGGGCCAGCTATACCTCTATAGTTTTCCTTTAAAGTAAATGGTGATAACATTACAGATTTATTGCATCACAACTAGTGTAATGGAGATATACTTTACTTTTCCCTTGATAGATAAAACATTGATTATAATAACAAAGCAAAACTAACACTAAAAATGTAATATTTATGCACTGAATCCTATTCAGACAGCATTTATTAGCTTTATTTAAGGAAACCATTCAAGGCTCAGAGGAACAGCAATTAACCTGCCTAAACCTAGTTCCTAGCACTTGTCAGCTTAGGATGCTGAGTTGGCCAGACTGTCATTTTACTGTATGTGATAGAGTGTCCAGCCTCTAAAAAAACCAACAGACCTATCCTTTAAAATATCCTTTGAAATTTGATTAGAATCTAGAACTATATTTAAAATGGATTTAGTAACTAATTTCCTAATAACCTATTTGCTGTGAGTATGTTCAATTTTATGGAGACAAATAAACTAGGATTGTCTTATTCTATCAGAACACCACATCATATTATTTTTGGTCTGCCTGACACTGATAAACATTTTAGATTTTGAGATTTGACCACAAAATAGTCACAGAACAAAAATGAATGTATGATGGGTTTGGATCAATGTTATTTATTTTTATTTATTACTAAAAAACATGCTGTGTTGACATACTAAAGGCAAATAGACTGCAAGGAAAGTTACACCTTGTAAGAAACTTTTCCCCATGGCTAAATGAATGAGGTGAAGCTCTGGTAACATCATCCAATCTAGCGCAATCAATAGTGCATTTTTTTTTTGGGGGGGGGGGTTGGGTATTCTTTGCAAAGTGAAATTTCAGCACATTCACTAAGTTTTGGGGAATACTCCCCTGCAAACTATAACTTCCCTTGCAAAGTTAACAATCTAATTGCTTTAGTAAAGCAATAACCTCAATAAGTTTTGGGCTGAGCTATCCAATAAAATACGAGTCATTCCTCTGTAAACAACAGGCTTTACTGTGATCAAGACAGAAGGAAACATGTGAAAAGGATCTTTAAGCCCCCATACACATGGGCCGAATGCCAGGCGACATTGACCAGTTCAATAAAAACTGGCCGACATTCGGCCCGTGTGTATGACAGCTGGTCTGACAAAAGCCAGCCGTTTGGCTGGCTTCTGTCGGATGAGGATAACGGAAAACCAGCCAATGGCTGAGAGTGCTGATCCGAGTGTTTTGGTGGGGGGGTGTCCCCTTGTCAGAACACAACAACCTTGTCAGAACACAACGGCAGAGGAGATCGCTGAACTAATGTTGGATCGCTAGTACAGCAGCTCCTACTGGAGCTTACAGGTTCTTTTTTCTGTTCAACCCTCTGGGTTGAACAGAAAAAACTCATATGCCCTGTACACACGGGCGGATTTTCTGACGGAAAATGTGTGATAGAACCTTGTTGTCAGAAATTCCGACTGTGTGTGGGCTCCATTAAACATTTTCCATTGGATTTTCCGACACACAAAGTTTGAGAGCAGGCTATAAAATTTTCCGACAACAAAATCCGTTGGTTCAATATCCACAGGTTTCTCTACAAGGATTTCCTCTCAGACGCGTATCTTGAAGCTTGTGGCCCCGATGCAAAAGTTGACATGGGCCCCCCCACTACCACCCACCACTTCCACCGTGGGTGCAGATACACCCACCACATGCCAAGATACTCAATGTGGCTTAAGAGTTTTGAGTTCCCGGAGTTCCTCCTTACACCAGATGACAGGAATCACAGCTGAAGATTTATGCTCTGTACACACGGTCGGAAAATGTGTGATAGGACAGAAATTCCGACCGTGTGTGGGCTCCATCACACATTTTCCATCGGAATTTCCGACACACAAAGTTTGAGAGCTTGCTATAAAATCTGTTGTCGGAAATTCTGATCATGTGTACACAAATCCGACGCACAAAGTACCACGCATGCTCAGAATAAATAAAGAGATGAAAGCTATTGGCTACTGCCCCGTTTATAGTCCCGACGTACGTGTTTTACGTCACCACGTTCAGAAGGATCGGATTTTCTGACAACTTTGTGTGACCGTGTGTATGCAAGACAAGTTTGAGACAACATCCGTCGGAAAAAATCCTAGGATTTTGTTGTCGGAATGTCGGATCAATGTCCTATCGTGTGTACGGGGCATAAGTAAGTACCAGGCTTTACACTCTACTTCCTGGCTGAATAGATCACAACACAATATTTATATGAATAAAGATTTTAACAATTGTGGCATTTTTATGACACAAATATATTACTAAAAGAAAACATGTACAATTTGGTCAGTTTAGTCAGATATAGCATTGCCCTCACCTCCTCACTTTCATCACAAAACCCAAAAATAGGGAGCTCAGTCTCTGCTTATGGATAAGGGGACAGAATCATGAAAATCATTCCTTTTTGCCTCTTTTAGCCATCAGTGCATACAGGACCACTGGGATATAGCACAGATATAACCATCACTTTACAGAACCAGTATTATGAACATGCATACAGCTGTTTTAGGCACCTTAGCTCTCATGATTATAAGATATGGTTTTACTGGCTCTATGATGTAGGGCTTGTGAATCCAGGGGACAGTACCATTAAGGTTGCAACTGGAAAGTCCTCCTATGCGAACCTATAGAGGGCTTAATCATAAAGAAGAGTTATGCAACTAAGCCCTGTATGGGTGAAACATGGCAGTATGTGCTGTCTAATCAGTCAAGTTGTATTTTAAGGTAGTCATAGGTGCGCAGCCCATTTTGTTTTCATCAGTGTAAAAGTATCTGGAGTTTAGCAGCCATCATAGTTTCCCTTTGAAAAAGTTGTCCAAAAAACAATTACAAAAAAAACCAGACCAGTAAAAGATGTGTGTTTAATTAGTTGCTATGGGTACTACACTCTATACAAGGGGTTGATTTACTACAGGCAAATAGTCTATGTGCTTTGCGAGTGCAATTGCACTCATTTTCCCAGAGCTTAGTGAATGTGGTGAAGCTTCACTTTGTAAAGAATACCCAATCAAGTGCAAGGAAAAAAAAAAGCATTTTGCTTTCATATGATTGGATGATAGACGTCAGCAGAGCTTCACCACATTCACTAAGTGCTAGGGAAAATGAGTGCCACTGCACTTGCAAAGTGCACAGTCTATTTGAATTTTGTAAATCTGTGTTTTTGCACTTCATATTTGCATAGAAGTGTCATGATTTTGACTGTTATCACTTTTACTTTTTTTTTTCCTTATCATCTTTAGCTTTCAACCTTCATTATTTTCTGGTCCTTACTCTGCACTGCAGCTTTTTTCTGTAGGGGACATCTGTACCCTCCTAATCAAGAATGAAAGCCAGGAATTCAGCCTTTGGTCGATCAACAGACTTATCCCTATGGTCATGCCTGGGATAGGGGTCTGCTGCCTTTGACTTCTGTCTAAATCTGGCCATAGATGGTTTGAATCTTGAGCAGGGATCAGCCGAGATTCAAACCATCTATGGGCAGGCTGATTGTACCCAAGTCGATCCATCAAATGACTTGGGGATAACCAGCGTGTTTGGTTTTTACATGCAATTATTGCCAGCGACTATAGCCACTAGCAATATTCATTGTGGTCTCCTGGCAGGGACAGCTCATGCATGGTTGCAGGAAAGAAACTTGCATCATCTATGGCCTGCCTAACTGTTCTTACGTTAGACTATTCCTGTGTATTGTATGAACTGTGTTTTTCTGTGCTTATCTTGATCATTGGCATGTTAGTCTGCTAGTGTTCATTATTGCTCCATTTACCTGGACTCTGTCTGTGCTTAAGTGGCCACTAGCCTATTGACTCTGCTTTTGTCTGCTCTTTGCCATGACCAATGGTGTTCAGACTTACACCACCCTGTACCTCTCCTGTTCCAAACTCTTTCAGGGCTCTCTTTTTAAACACCTAAAGTGGTTGTAAAGGCTAAAGTTTTTTTTTTTTTACCTTATTGCATTCTCTGTGCCTGATCATGGTCCAGTGCTGGGCCGAGAGCAGAGGTGCTGCTCGCTCTCTCCATCCACACTAGACTCAGTGAGAGCAGTGGGAGCCATTGGCTCCTGCTGTTGTCAATCAAATTCAGTGACGGGGGAATGGGAGGCAGGGGTGAGCCACACTGTGTGTGTCATTAGGCTTGGGAGTGAGCCCTCACGAGTACTCCCCTCACAGCAAGCAGCTTGCTAGGGGGGTAGTCAAGGCAGGACTAACCAGGAGTGCAGGTGGGGAACCCCAGAAGAGGAGGATTGGGGCTGCTCTGTGCTAAACCATTGGAGAGCAGGTAAGCATAACATTTTTTTAATAAAAAAAACCAAATAACAATAGATCCTATAGTATTCATTTAATCCCAGCAACACTAAAGGAAAATGTATACTTCTTTCTTAGCTGGTCCTTTTAATAGTCACCATTTGTGCTCCTGAGCCTGAGGTTATCATATATGCAAAAAAAAAAAACTTCCTATGCAGTTTAGATAAACCAATCCTACTGGTAGTTCCATGCAAATGCATGAATATGTAAACTAACTAAAATCACTAACTAAAGTAATTATTTGAAGCCATTCAAATGCAGATATATAAAAAATGTAGGGGAAGTACCCAATAATTCTGTGAAGCAGATTGTAAAGGAAAGAAAGATGTAGGCAGTAGGTAATCTATAAAAGTGCTACTTATCTCTTCAGGAAAGCAAGATGGATTGTTTAGTGCTTAGCATGTTATCACAGAAAATACTATTCAGCCAAAGAAAATCAATAAAACTAATTGTAAATTAATAGATTTCTAAGCGTAGAGAAGCATGTGATAATATAGATGAGATCTCCGAGGATTGTGTTTGTTCTAGTTTAAGGGTAAGGACCCCATGCTGTTTAATGTGACATTTTCAAGTGTAAACACATTTCTGCTTCTTCTCCCTGTAGAATAAAACTGTGACTGTAGCATATAACAGGCCCATTAGCCACCCACCGTTAAATGGGGAAATAAGTACACCCATGAAAAAACATATAAATAGCCAGATAATTCAACATGTGGGTCAAAATATCTGCAAGCATGACAATCCTTTTATTGCTACACCATTGTATGTATCACGTTTATTCTCAGAGCATTGTAACCAAAAAAAAACATGTTTTAATTGTTCTTTTAATAAAATAACAATGTGATTTAGTATTTATTGAGGCAGTTAGTCAGTCCATTCAAAACTGATATTTTATCTTTACATTAATCAAAATGGTTTGAATTACACAGCAGCTTATTTTATGAAATTACATGCCAGAGCTTTTGTAAGGTGATCTTTATTTACCTATTGACTTTTATTTTACATTAGCAGAAAAAGTGAGGGTGATCTGAGAACACCTGACAGAAATCGCATTAATGGAGATTCTGAAAGACATAATAACCCAGGGGATGAAGTCACCCTCCAGTGTCCACCCATAACTGAAATATTTGTTTTGGGTGAATTGATTCTTTATATTTAATATATAATAATTTAAATTCATTCAATAAAAAATTAGCTTCTTACCTAAAGAACTTGTAAAACTCATCCAACTGTACATTTCTAAATAAACATTTTTAGATCATATTTTTAAGTAGATTGCACTTGAAATGGTTACAACAAAAGAATATTTTCCATACACAAAGTTGCATTTGTCCGTATTTGAGATCAGGTACAGAAAAAGCAGAGAAAATAGTAATGCACAACTGTAGTAGCGAATACATATGCATGCTGCTAACAGTTTTGAATAGTTAGAGATGCAAGTCACATTCACATGGCTTAAAGTGGTTCTGAAGCTTTTTTTTGTTTTAAAATAACAAACATGTTATACTTACCTGCTCTGTGCAATGTTTTTGCACAGAGCAGCCCGATCCTCTACTTCTGGGGTCCCTCACTCCTCTTCATCAGGTGTTCCCATCCAGAGCCGCTTTCCATGGGGGCACCCATGCGTGCTCGCTCCGGAACCCGGCTGCTGCGTGCATTGACATAGAAAGTGGGACTTGGCTCCGAATACCATGTCAGGATTTGATTTCTGCTATCAATCTGTCCAATAAGGAGAGAGACAGCAGCTGGAGTTGATGCGTTCCTGCACATCGCTGGATCGGATTGGGCTTAGGTAAGAAAAAGGGGTCAGGGGGGAGCTGAAGCACAGAAGGTATTTCACCTTAATTCATAGAATGCATTAAGGTGAAAAACCTTAAGGCTTTAGAGCCACTTTAAAGCACCACGCACATGTCACGTAGTGAGAACACGCATTTTCGCTTGCAGATTTTTTGCACATTTTTACCGCATTTCCACATATCGTGAGTAAGGCAGCCCATAAGAATGAAAGTCATTTTGGCATTTTGTTTCCCAAGATAATGCCATTAAAAGAAAGGCTTATTTGTCCAAAAAAACACATTATGTGTTATTTTGTTATCGCAGGTAATGACAAAGCTATTACTGAATAAGTAGGCCATAGCAGAAATGAAGACGTTGCTCTGGTCCACAGAAGCTGTACAGGTATATGAGCAAGTAAAAAAAGGATAAGTTCACTTTAAAAAAAATAATACATGCACATTTTTTGCAGGTAAAAAATGTGTATTTAATATTTTTTTTTAGGAGCCTGCAGAGCATTTCACCAGCTATCCGCGGATTGCAGGTGCAATGTCAGGCTTCTGCTGACGCTCAGTACAACTGTCTGCTTGTACCACCTGTATGAGCAGGCAGTTACTGAAGTCCAAGAAGATCAATGAACTACAAGAGAACTCACCAGGCCCCCCTCACTTCATTGAGAACTACAAGCCATCTGCTGCAGTGGAAGACAGTACTTGTAGTTCATTCATACAACTCTGTGAATGACGTGGCTGTGTGGGTGGAGCCTCACATGGCTGCACTGTTTTTGAATTGTGACAGCTGGTGCAGAAAGAGGATTCCTCACCCGCTGTCACAATAGGAGATCAGGTCAGGGTGTGGGCAGGGGCTTTAGTAACATATTACATGTTACACTCTGATTTTGGGTGTAATATGTTACTAAAGGTGAACTTATCCTTTAAACAGATTCTGTCACTGTTTTCATCAAAAATTGTCCCTTAAGGTTATATGTCCAGTTAACATATTCTGTGTGTGTGTTATTTACTGTAAAAAAACAATTCTTGTATAGACATTTACAAGCCCTAAGACTGTTGCTAAGTGCCGCCATTTTGGATGTGATGTCAGCAGCCCCAGCAGACTCAGGGCTGTCACTCAGTGGCACTCTATGGTAATCCCCCAGCAGTTACATAATAGTTTATGTAAGGAGGGGAGAGGCAGAGGAGCTGCCAGCATGGTCAGTAATTGGGAAGTCCCAGAAGAAAAAAGGTCTATAACGTGCAAGGAAAAGGAAAGGAAATTGACTAGTCTTGCAAATTCAAAGGCATACTGCAAGTGAAGAAAAATAGATTATGAAAAGGAAATACACTGCAAGTAAGCATTCAAAATACTTGATTTTTCTGTGCTTTCATCTGACATTTTTTAAGTTGGTGACAGGGACTTTTTTAAGTTTATTATTTTATAATAAAGCATATTTAAATACATTTTTAAAACCAGACTTTTTTATATAAATTGGAATATTTAGTGTCCACTAGAGTAATCATGTATGAGGGTCAATGTTGTATTTACTGCTAGGCACTCAATGACCAACGGTATTGTGTTTCTTTCCATTATACAGTAATATTTACAGAGCAAAGAAGTATAGCTACTTTTAAGGGAATTATTATTGACAGTATATATGCCTAGTGCATGGTTTTTTATTACAGCCCAAATGGGATACTGTATTTATGCACTTTACCCTTTCTGGCTTTTCCTGAAACACTTTCAAATAAGGTAATTCATTTTAAATCCATTCTATGTAGAAAAAAAGTCTGGCTTTCACGTAGCTATTGACCTCCGAACATATAATTTGCAATGTATGAGTGTGTATTGACGCTCCAAAGCTGAAATCTAAATGACATTCTAATGAAGAGACATCTGAGACACAAACATATTTTTTTTTAAATAATCTGTCTATGGTATGCTATAGACTTTGTCAGTTTGAGTTGATAAGTACAGAAAGTGCTTTAAAAGCATCTGGAGGGAAAAAAAGAAACTGATATAGCTTTATCATTCTAATACTAGGGAGAGCTCTTTGGCTGCATATTTTAAAGTGCATTTAACCATACAATTAAGTAACTTTCTAGGATAAGCTTGTTGTCCATTAGGCTCTCATGATTGCTTGAAAAAGTCCCTGTCAAATACATACAGCATACATGCCATACAGCAAATGTAATCGTCTGGTACAAGCTGCTTAATTTAAAAAAAAATATATGTATAATTGTAAGGTAATGCCCGAGGAACGTTTTTGCACTACCTAATTGGATATGTAGAACATTACTAGAGGTCATATTCAACAACATTAAACATAAAACCCCACTCCTTATGACCAAGTCCATCAACCAATGCTAAGCTACAAGATAGATAGGGCACCATATCAATACATAAACATAATCTAAGTCTAAAGTCTATGTGTTGGGATCTGGTTTTAACCACTTCAGGACCACCCACTGCAGTTATACTGCGGCAGGGTGGCCCCACTGTACTGGATCATGTACATGTACATGATTTTATATTTCCAGGTAGGGGGCACTCAAGCGCACACCCGCCGCCCCGGCTGTGCTGCCTTTTACTACAGCACAAGCCGATCAGTGGGTCCCAGCACACAGGGCTCTCTGACAGCAAAGGTATGCCTTTTCTTTTTTCTCCCTTCAAAACAGGGCATAAAAACCGACACATTACTTAGTAAAAACAGCACACAGTACACATAGTAAACTTTTTTAGGTCACACATTTAACCTCTTGATCACCCTAAATGTTAACCCCTTCCCAGCCAGTGTCATTAGTACAGTGACAATGTATATTATTAGGACTGATCACTGTATTCGTGTCATTAGTGATGTCAGTAGCAGTTAGTCAGTTCCCCCCAACATCAGGTAGTGTCAGATTGTCCCATTGTAAGTCGCTAATCACGACCATTAGTAGTATAATATATATATATATATATATATATATTTCTATATATATACCATAGTCTGTAGATGCTATAACTTTCACTTAAACCAATTAATATACACTTATTGTAGAAGTGTGCTAACAGCAATATCCCCATGTAAAATAAAAGGGAAACAAAGCTTAAAAAAATAAAAATTTTACAGCCACCACATCTAAGGATTTGTGCTATATCCAATAGTACCACTATTCAAAATATAGGAGGCACCAAATAAAGTGTGCACTTCTTCTGTAACAAGGAAACATGATGATTCTATCAGATTCTGTCATAAGGCACAAAGCTCTTAATAACCCCACAGATTTAGTGATGAAGAATAACTAAGCTTGACCTTACTTAATCACTGTGATTGATTGATTGATTGATTGTTGATTGGAGCCCAATATATAGTGTAAAATTTCTTACTACATTTCTACATTTCCATTAACTTAATTAGAAATTATTTTTAGCTTTAATTACCCATTAAATTTTTAATTCTTACAAAATTAAATGATTGTTTTATATCTATTTTTATTAAAGGCATAGAATATTTGTTTTACAAATAAACATTTATTACAAGACAATGATTTCCTAACACACTTTTGGCTAGCTAAAGAGACATAATAACAGAGGAAGCCTGCTTTGTGGCTGCCTTTATCTAATTAAAAAAAGGTTTCTTTCAGCACAGTTGAAACCTGAAACAGTTGAATATGTTAAAAAGGGAATATAGCTCCATCTGCTGGTTTTATAGAAGGCCACAAAATATTGTGCACAATTCTATTTGACTGATATATTCATATTTTTATAGTCCTGAGCAATATAAAAAAGAGAAAAAGTATACAATTATTGATATTATCCCTGTCATTGCAGAAGAAATAAATATAATGAATCAGTCATAATCAGTCAAAGCATGTTCTGATTTTTACTTGTTGGCTATGGATTTGAAGTGTGTTGAGTTTGAAAACCAAAAATACTGGGCAAATTTTCATTTATTTGAGTAATAAAGCTCTATCTATAGTTTATGCACTGCTTATTCTATCAGGTTTTGTGTGCACTTGTCCTTTCATAAAAAATGTCAGGTCTTTTCTTAGAAATACATGGAATGTGCTCCATGAACGGGTGAATAAATTGTAAAATTGTAAAATTTACATTTCCAGAACTCCTTTCAATCCTACAAGCACAATTTTCTTTTCTTTACTATCTGGTAATGACCCTGTTATTTCTTCTGTCTTTTTTACTGAAAGTTCTTTAATGTTTGATAGTACAGTGAGTACAGTTTTAAAAAGGTGTCATTTTAGAACTAGCAGGTCTATTAAACATACTAATTTGTGTCTTAAAGTACAAATTCTACTAGTACAAAAATTAGATGTGTCTATGTCTATGGCAGATGCATCTGAGATCTTCTAAATATTAATATTTTAATATTTTATAGTGTTTTATATATATATATATATATATATATATATATATATATATATATATATATATATATATATATATATATATATATATATATATATATATATAAATATTATACTGTGCAGTGGGTATAGAAAAGCATCACCCCCGTTAAAATAATCACATTTTGTTGCTTTGCCTAAAGTGAAGACAGACACAGTTTTTTTTTATTCAGCTGCATTTACTCTTATAACATCCAAGTGAAAGATATAACAAAAACATGTCAGAAAAAAAATTTCAAAAACAGAACCACTGATTTTGAAAAAGGATCACCCCCTCCCCCTCCTAAAAATGATTTGTAAACTCAATCATGTGTAGCTAATCACCGTCTCATGGGCACACAAAGCCATTTGACTTTCAACTGGGGATGCAGAAACTGAAATTTGCCTCATTGGAAGACTGCAAGTGCATCAGCTGCTTAGATTGAACACAGACACCCCCAATCAGGAATCAGTATTTCAAGGACACAATTGAACATACTGCTTTTTCTTAAGAATAGAAACCGGTAGGACTGTGCTACAAAATTTGTAGATGATTGTTTTTTTCATAAACAAATTTGGAGCTATCTTTTAAGGTTGACAGAACATTGCTGTATCTGCCGGAGCTTGCTTTGAACAATTTACCAGTAAAAAGGGGTAAATTACATTACTTTTAAGACATTTAATATGCCTACTTGGATTTAAAATGCCTGCTTATCACTCTGAAAGGAATAAACTAAAGGCTTGAAATGGACTTTACAGTAATAAACAGGAGAAAAAATATGTTGCATGCTATGAGCCCGAAGACATCAGCACAAATGCAAAGTGTCACTGGATTTTTTATGTTGTCCAATATGCAAAAGAATAACACAAATGGCTAAAAAATGTGTATGTTTTGTTTATCTTTTCTTACATGATAATACTCAGCTTTGGTGATGAGGGATGCCTATCATGGTGGTTATACTTGCAGCAACATACTCTGTAACTAGTCACAGATTTCAACAATCATTTTTGCTATTCGATCTAAGTCTATTGGAATTAGTAAATAACCACATGCTGCCACAATCATTCTTATATAAAAGTTAAAAGACCTTTAAGCTATGTAATAGGTTATGAGTATCCTTTTAAACTTTTATGCAGCATGCAGTGTAGAGTGAAGATAGTCTTACAGTAAAACAGGCATAGACTTGAGCTAAAGAAACAAGATTTTACCTCTCTAAAAAAAGATAAAAAAAATAGTATGGCCTTTTCTTGAATAGGCAGTTCAGTTCTGAATACAAGTTCACCTAATCGGAATTAAAACAGGAATAGGGAAGAGCAACAGAATTAATAAGGGGCATAAATGACTTTAGTTATGAGAAAATATTAACTGTATATGTTCACTCTCAATATGTGGTGTTTGCAGTGGCATACAGTATGATCATCTATTCCAAGCATATTAATAGCTTATACAAAATAGAACACAGATATAGCTGTACACTTTTAGGTCACTACAAATGACACAAGGGCATTCCTTGCCATTTGGCAGACGAAGAGTACAGTGTGAGTAGAGAGATGACCTTATCAGCCTTTTGCTGCTCCATCACTGTCCAATCAACAAGCAGGTCCCAGAGAGCATCACTGTATCTCTTAACTATGACAGGGAAAATAATGTAATCATTCTGGTTGTGCTGTGGACAGCCCCACAAATCTTTTGGTTAGCAAACAGCTTCCGGATATGAATTACATTTATATATGTCGATGTTTGTCTGGAATCTCAGCTTTAACCTTTGTATATGGCAAGGTCTTTCACTGTAACAACAGTGAAACTGTGCAAAAGTCTTCCACATAAACAAGTCTTAGCAGATTGGCTAGATTGTTTTAAAGCGTTGAATCCTTACTTATGGTATATGTAAAAGTGGTTAATCTTTGATTGAGGTGGGTTTTAGTAAAACTGAGCTGATTCGAGATGACATGCTGGACCTCATGTACTTCAGTTTGACAAGAGGTGAACTGCATTAAAGTGAATATACAGCATGTTCCTATTCGGAAAGAAGACAACTTGCCATTTACTAGACTAGATGTTTGGCATGATCATTTTTGTACTCCATTACATCCCACACTTTAGATAGTAATATATATATATATATATATATATATATATATATATATATATATATATATATATATATATATATATATATATATGTAATTCCTTGTTAAATTGAACTAAAATATATCTGTAAAAAAGTTATAGCCTTTTGCAACCTTATATTTCAAGTAAAACAGAATTCAAGCTGGTCCCCAATCAGTACTCCACCTGCTATTCCCAGATGGTTACCTTTATATCACATCCTCAGCACGACTTTCAATCCATTTTCCAGCTACTTTAACAGTTTGGTAGTTTCTCTGATTTTCACATGAACATGTCTAAATGTTAGGTCCTGCCTAAAAACATAAGGTGTGAAAAGGGCTAAAGTTTGTTTTTAGAATCCAGCCACAGTAGAAAAGTCTATCCCCTGCCAGCATGCTGCAGGAAAAGATGCATGCTCTTTGTTTGGAAACATCAGTCTTTCTGCAGGGCTCCAACATGCTCACCAGTTAGAGTTCGCCAACCAGTAGGGAGAAAAATATTTTCTGATTGCACATCTAAAGGGTTGGATCATCAGGGTAAATATCAGACCTTGCAGGAGAAAATCACTGTTTCCACACATATTTCCAGCTATCACAATTATATTACATCTTTCATGAGAAAAACACCTTGGGCATTAGGTTTTTATGAAAAGGCTATACACAAACATATGTTCCAAATATAATTTCTGGGGAAAAGAACATACTGCCCTGTATCTAGTATTTTATACTTATCCGGGCATCAGAAATGGCTACTTCTATTGGAACCCAACCACGCAGGTGTTGTGTCCCTTTAGAGTAATAGCATGGATCTCCACACGAACAATAATGTATAATAAATTAAATTAAAAACATCTACTTGACAGGGTTTTAAAATCCTATTCACTTCCTACCAATCTAATTGTTTGTCACTAAATAAACAAGCTATTAAAGCACTCTATGGAGTGAAACTGTAATCCAAAGTCTAAAATACATAGAAAAAGCACATAATTTTTACAAAGCGGCAAAGTGACTTTTATTGCAGCCGTTCAGTTGTATGGCAGCTGGCAATTGCAGTTACAAATAACTTCAAGGTTAAACCCTACATTCCTTATTCTCCATACTCATCTCGCAGCAGACTGTGTGTTCGGACATCTGGAAAGTAAAAGCATCATGGTATAGCTTCGGGTGTTTTACAGAACATTAACTATAATGCGGCACTACACCACCTGCATATTTGCCCATAGTTAAATTAAAAGAAAAAAAAAATACTCTTCTTTGATCAAGCACACTCATTCATTAAAAGTTGGAAAAGCCACCTAAAAAGTATTGAATGTATACTACACTAATAGTTACTAGAAATACTACATTAATAAATTATTTCAAGTGAAATGTTAAATATTAAAAAGAAATATGGGATGTATGTCTGTTCTTGAGAAATACTCCAAATTAAGAGGTCCTGCAGGAGGACTTCATTCATGAGTCATGGTCAAGGTACAAAAAAAAACTGAAAAATTCAAAAAATGAATAACTAGCCAGCACAGGCAGGGAAAGAGAATATCCCTACTGAGAATTTAGATTCTGTTAAAAGAAACATTTTTGAAGTGCAGTACTGTTAACCTTTAAAGGGATTAAAGAAGAAATGTGAAAACTCTTTGTCCTAAGTAAGACGTTCTATAGATAAATATTTATATTCTATTCACCCATATAATAAAATAATTCAAGGCACATTTTTTTTAAAGTCTAGTTTTCAAGCCCTATAAATATAACAGTTTAAAAATAAGGATACATTTAAAAGGTATTCTAATTTTTTTTTCTTTAGAGCAGGTAGTAGTTAAAATTCATGTCAAGTCCTGCTGGCACCACCTGGCTCAACAGGTCACAGGCACTGGCTCTTAGACTAGAATAGCCGGAAGTAGAGGATTCATCCATCAATGCTGTTTAGGGGGGAAACAGGGGAAACAAGTGGTTTTTTCGTTTAGCCTACTAGGCTAAATAAAAGAAAACTAAGAGCGTATAACCAGCCTTAGTTAGACCAATGATTTCTTGTCAATCTTCTGCATAACAATGATTAAATATGGACAAATGGTACATTCTGCTCAGCACAATCTACAATGAAGAGGATTTTCAGTTAGTTTACTGAAAGTAGCACTCCCTTTAGCTCAATAGGCATGCAAGGAAAATTTTTACGCTATTTATCATATCCGTTATTAATTTTGATGCTATTATAAGCAAGGCTGGTTTACTATTAGAAGTAGGTGTATGGTGTCCAATGCTAAACCCACATATGACAGAGTGTATATAGAATATTAGGCATCCCGAAAAAAAAAGTCACTGACACTGTGCTCTACTAATCAGATGTGTTGTTATATAAGGCTGAATACAATATGGAGTTATTGAAAAAAATATTCACTGTTCTTTTTCTGTTTTCTTACAGGTAAGTGGTGCATCCTTCATTTTTGAATCTGAACTGTGGTTACATTGGTAAGTGTTCCTTAAGCATTTCACGCAAATCTATTAGGATTACTCGAAGAGACTCCATGTCTGCTGTTTGCTACTTATTTAAAATGTGTTTAATTTTATTTTATAATTTTGTTTTAAATATCGTATTGGTCTTTTGACCTACTATGTTCAACATGCCAATGGAGGCAGTGTTTTTGCCTGGTCCATTTGTGTTATTACAAAACACTTTTTATTGCCCTTTTCTTCATTTTTTTTTACTAATGCTGTGATTTGCATTCAAAGAATATGCTGTGTTTGTGGTTTGCCAGTCTAAAATAAAGCAATAAAAAGATTTTAGATTTGCATTTCATAGAGATTTACTCGGTAAATTGGATCATGTACAAAGCAGTCAATTTGTTTTTGATAGAAATGTCTTAGCATCTGCCATACTAAATGCTACCCATTGTTGATGGTAGGTTTGAGCATGATGCCATGTTTATGTGACCTTGTGAGAAATGATTTGCATGAAACCTTCAAGAACATAAGAATCATCCATAGTTAAAAAAGATTTGGTGTGAATTACCAACTGCTTCAATATCTGTATTAAATTACTGGTGCTCGAATGAAGAAAACTTTTGCCTCAAAGTCATTTATTTGAACCAAAACATGTATGCCTGAAACAGATTTTTCTCAAGGTTTAAGGGCCTATTTACACCTGCCAGTGTTCCAGCAGGAAAATGTTTGCAATTTCATGTATTAAAATACATTTTAAGTAAAAATCCAATGTTTTCCTTTGTTGCTAATTCATATCCCTGTGCTGCATTGTGTTTTTAAAACTAGACTGTAAGGGCCTGTTTACACATACTTGTGTGGGTTATCACACATACTACACACTATGTATTTTAGCTTGGTGCTGTTTTCTGGTATTTTTGTCAAAATAATTTTCAAATGGTATTAACATAACCTTTACCTGCCTTATTTCCATGTGAGTTTATCAGATTTGATAAACATTGAAAGTACTGGTTTGGTAGGTCCTGAGCCTACACTGCCATTGGTAAATCTAAAGGATTGCAAAAAAAACAGACTGAAATGTTTTGTGTGGCTAGCATTACGCTGAAGTTCACATCTAATGAACTGTACTCCATGTCCTGCTAATTGCTCCTTAGAAATGTTCTGCAGTTACAGTATGACAGCTCCTCTTCATAGCACTGAACTTCTGGTGCTGCAAGGGTTCACTTTCTTGACTTTAACACTCCAGTACATGGAAGAAGTTCTGATAGCTTCCTGCCCCTTTCTGTCCTCTTCTCCAATTTCTGTGAATGAGGGAGAGGCGGCTGAATTACAAGATCCTCCCACGCATCACAGAATGTGTTGCATTCTGTAAAAACAACACAAGGACTTTTCCAAATGGAGGACAGGACATAAAGGGGAGGGTGGCAGCCAGGACCTCTTAAATTTACTGTGAAGTTAGCCAAGGAAGATAAGCTCTATGATGAAGACTAAACTTAACTGCAGGGAACATTCTTACACTAGGGAACAATCTGCAGGATGTGGAATACATTTTTTTAGCATTAAGTAATGGTACTGAAGGTATATACCAGAAAGAACATTTTAACTAAACTGCAACTTTAAGGCAACATTTTATTTATCCAGTTGCAAACTCTGGGTGTGCTAGACACCCCAACAAAAGTCATCATTGCACACAGGGCATGTCTAGTATTTCCAGTCCTTCTGCCCTGCTGGCGGGATACCCCTGTCCCAATACATGGCAATTCAGCTTTGCTGAATCATAGCTGCATTGCTGAGTACACGGAGATGGTCCTGGCAGCAAGAGCTGTCAGCAAAAAGCAATTTGGCAATATTTATCAACAACATTGCTCAGCCGCTAATATGGAAAGGTACAAAGAAACATTGTTTCATTTTGTATCTTTGTGTTTGTTTATCTACAGATCAAAAGGATGTTTTTTTTATTTTTTTCAATTAAATGTTCCAGTGTTGGACCCCTTATTAATCAGCCCCAATTAATTCCTTATTCTCCTTCTACAGTCACTTATAATTTTGACTGGTGATTTTTTTTCTACTTTAATAATTAATAATATTTAAACTTTTTTTACCTTTTACATATAATTTACACACATCACACTGAAAAAAGCGCAACATTGTAAAAACCTACTTTATTTACATTTATAAATAACTTTGCAATGCTTTGTACCAGAATCATAATGTTAGTGTAATTTTAAACAGAACAAACTACAGAATAAAATGCACACTTTTAATGTGCAGTAACACTATTTATTTTTAAACTAACACTGCTCAAAAAAATAAAAAGTGCCTTATGTTTAGTTTTATTACGATTAATTGTCTAAGGATTGCAAAAAAAAAAAATTGCTGCAGGACAATATTCACAAAAAGAAAGCCTTGTTTGTCCTCAAAAAAATAATATATGAATTACATTGTTATCTTAAGTAATGACAAAAAGCGACGAATAAACAGGCTCATAGGAGAGTTTTTAAAATTGCTCTGGTCCATAAGGGGTGAACAGATGTGAGAGGCGAAGTGGTTAAATCAAGACAAAAAGACAAATGCCACAGCTCAAAGTTCTGAGGGGAGAAAAGCTGCCAAGAAGAATTATTTGCCTTTGCAATGGCTGTTTACATTTTAAGTGGCTAAAAGAAAAAGCTCATAAAATATTTCAAGTGATATGGAACAGTCAGTTTTAAAGACATGTAAAACCATCTTCCCAAGTTATCAGTTCTAAAATCCTGAAGCTTTTTGAAGTTTCTGAAATGTTTGTTTTAGCCATAGGTGTTACATTTGAAATATCACACTTGAAAAATGTCTAATGCTACCTGACACTAAACAGACAACAAAACAACTAAAGAAACATCATTGCATAATCCCTATATATGATACCACTTCAAATAACTTAATTGTGACACTTTGAAGTTTACATTGTGACATTTTTAGTTATAAGTAGGTGTTGGGTGGGCATTGTATTTAATCAGTCCAAAAATGAATGTCGGTATTCTTTTAATTAAAGGAATACTCATTCACATAAGCAGTGCAATCCAAACTCAAATATTGTTTTTTTTTTTAAGAAAATGTTTATAGGGGCAACAGTATTGTGCAGTTATACTTAACTCCTCAACTCATGTTCATGTCATGTTCCCATATCAGTCTTTTCAAGCCTTGTTCTTTTCTGCTGTGTCTCTCAGAGTAGTCATAAACAGAGACTGGAAGACATTGGTATGGAGTTTTAATTATGGCAGATCCTCTCAACAGGATTTTTACACTTTGATTTTTATTACCCTCCACACAAAATTACTCGTTTTTCTGGGATTTGTTCTTCAAAACCAAGTGCACATGGGAAGATACTTTGCTGTAAAACCAATGTTCAAGCTTGGAAAAAGGACAGTGCAACCTGCACTTGGAGCCTCAGATGTAGCCAAGCTTATTCACAGGAGATCTTACAAAGATAAATCGCTGGCCTCTAAGCCATTCCAGGCACATTGTAGGGCTATTTCTTTATACAGTGACTATTAACTGAGGCCAGACAATATCTATTTCTCTGCTTTGATTATGTGGGCATTTCACACTGACTGCAGCTCAATAACAGCAGGACATTAAGACGAGATTATGAGAATTTCTGCATGGTTTCACTGAAATGCATAAAACGTTAAAGCTTTGTTTGTAATTAAAGATGTGAAATATAGCGGAAAAGTTAGTTCCTGTTGGGTGTAAGTCATAATATTACTGAAATACTTTCAGGCAAACAACATTGCATGTGCTTTAATTAATGCAATCTGCCTGCGAACCCACCATGTTGATTGTACATCAGCTACAAATGCCTCAATTAAAACACAAATTATGCAATCACATGTACTATAGTAATTTGGCACTAAATAAATGAGACTTTGGTCTATTAGACATGTTTTAATGCTCGATGCTATATCCTATAATCTAAACATTGTAAATTATTTTTACATGCCTTGTACTGACGATGCGAAGCAACCAGCAAGTAGATTAAACATCACTTTTTTGGGTTGTAAACATTAAAAGTAAAATGAATAATAGCATAATATTGTTAGCATGGTTTGTTAAGGTATGCGTATTGCTTACTATTTTATCACCACTAGAGTCATAACCTTATGACTTTTCCCTTTGACAGTGTTTTCATTATCTCTTCTTGGGAATCTAGGATTAGGCATTGCCTCAGGGTGACAGTCTGTACTTAGGTTAAAAGATGAGCCTGTCAACTAACCATCCCTCCAGGTGATTGATGGAAAAGTCAGTTTAGCTGTTGTTTACATGGATGAGAGGAGACAACTGAAGCTGAAGGTGCTGTTCCAGATAGTTTTCCTGAGGGTAGGACAAGCAATACACAGCATGATAATTGCCAACAATACCACCAATCTGGGAATCACTTGGGCAGTGTAGGGGACAAGTTTTGGCCAGATATATCTTGGTATAGACCATTTGATTTTATTGCACGGCATTAGCAGCAGGTTTTCTAGCACCAACAATTAGCCACAATGTAAATTGCCAGCCAAACCTTTATAGAATAAATAAATAAATAAATATGATGTGCTACAGTGTGCTAACTGTGCCCTAATCCTGGCACACAGAGATACAGTGCATATACTACAGAGTATAAAATGATTTAACCCCAATATGTGCTATCTCCCCCAAGATAAACAAACTTAATGTGCACAAATAAACAGTGCAGTGAGCATGTGAAATGGTAATATCAACAAAATGCTTCAAAATGAATTAGTGCAAACCAGGTGCTAAAAGTGCAATAAACAAATAAATAATAAAATAAATAACGTTAATTCATAAATGATTCATATATGCAAACAAAAGCTGAAAAATGTCATGTGCCAGCCAAAAAGTGCAGAGTGTCACACAATACATATACTTAATCGTCCATCATAGAATAGACATATATTAAACACAAAAGTCCTTAATGAAAGTGATGACAACTGTGCTTCAGTGATGATGTTTTCAAACGTGCTGCGATTCCAAGTGCCACATATCATGCGATGGTGAAACAAAAGGTGACCCCCCAAGGTAAAGCGCTCACCTTAGGGAATGTCACTAGACAGAGTCAGAAAACGCTTATGAGCCACCCAGGGCTCAGTGTGGATCAGAGGAAAACAGGCTCCAGCATAGGCTCAAATCATAGGTAAAAAGAGAAAGGAACCATATGGTGTGATAACGTTTAAAAAGTGTTTATTAACAAGGACAGATAAAAAAACTCTCCCCCAGAAGGGGGTACTCACGATTTGAGGGTGCGTCAGTGCACCACTCAGAAGAGGCATATAACCTGAATAAAACAATAGGTAATAGATGTAACAGTGAGGTTATGGAGACCGTCCCAGCACAGACAGCTGCTGCTGCCTAACACTCCATCCTGGCCCCTCCCCTACGCGTCTTCGACACAGGGCATACGTGTTATCATCAGGGGGAATGTGATCACATTTTTCTTTGTTCAAACCTTTATAGAATGCATTTTAAATGGAATAGCGTTTTTACCACCAATATTGCTGTAACTTGTTTTTTAACTTAACCACTTCCGCCCTGGAAGATTTACCCCCCCTTCATGACCAGGTTATTTTTTGTAATACGGCACTGCGTTACTTTAACTGACACTTGCTCGGTCCTGCGGCACTGTACCCAAATAAAATATGTCCCTTTTCTCCCCACATATAGAGCTTTATTTTGGTGGTATTTGATCACATCTGTGTTTTTTATTTTTGTGCTATGAACAAATGTGTATATGTGTATAATCACAGCAGGAGCGGGACGCTGGTAATGCGCATTAGCGCCTGCAGGATCACGTATATACACATGATCCTGCGCACAGTGGCCATAGCAGTATATCTGCTATAGGGAAGTCGGCAAGTGGTTTTAATAATAAAAATTTCACCTGAGGGTAAGGTTAGTGTTTATAATTAAAGCTACTCTGCTGTCATTTTAAAAAGCTGAACACTTCCTGCAAAACAAACATTTAAAAACTCACCTCTCCTTCTGACCATGCCATAAACTCTATTGTGGTGAAGAGATATTGTTGCTGAAAGGTATTCTACATTCAAAATGTCTGGGATTGTTGGATGCTGGCATCTCCCACTGTGCTCCATGGTTTTACAGAGAGCAGAGGGTGGCCAGACAAATGACACACCCCAATTGTGTCAGATTCTGGAGATCTTTCAGTAACACTATCTCTTCCACACATCAACGTTCTCATTAGTAGTCAGCATTGACCTTCTGTTCTTTCACCTCTTACTGACATAATGCTCATTCTGACCTGCACAAATGTTTCATTTCAAGCTGGTCACACTTCTCCCTATCACTTTCCAGTCCCCTTTCACACATGGTTTACAGTCTCCTGCTTTAGCTCCCTGTAATCTAAAATGCTTACACACTCCATTCACAAAAACTTATGTCTCTAATATATATATATATATATATATATATATATATATATATATATATATATATACAATATCTCACAAAAGTGAGTACACCCCTCGCATTTTTGTAAATATTTACTATATCTTTTCATGTGACAACACTGAAGAAATGATACTTTGCTACAATGTAAAGTAGTGAATGTACAGCTTGTATAACAGTGTAAATTTACTGTCCGCTCAAAATAACTCAACACACATCCATTAATGTCTAAACCAATGGCAACAAAAGTGAGTACACCCCTAAGTGAAAATGTCCAAACTGGGCCCAATTAGCCATTTTCCCTTCCCAGTTTTGTGTGACTCATTAGTGTTACAAGGTCTCAGGTGTGAATGGGGAGCAAGTGTGTTAAATTTGGTGTAATCACTCTCACTCTCTCATACTGGTCACTGGAAGTTCAACAGTGCACCTCATGGCAAAGAACTCTCTGAGGATCTGAAAACAAGAATTGTTGCTCTACATAAAGATGACCTAGGCTATAAAAAGATTGCCAAGACCCTGAAACTGAGCTGCAGTATGGTGGCCAAGACCATACAGCAGAAAGCCCGCAAACAATTTGCTGAAGACAAGCAGACTAAGTACATGAATTATTGGAACCCTATCCTGTGGTCTGATGAGAGCAAGATAAACTTATTTGGTTCAGATGGTGTCAAGTGTGTGTGGCGGCAACCAGGTGAGGAGTACAAATGCAAGTGTGTCTTGCCTACAGTCAAACATGGTGGTGGGAGTGTCATGGTCTGGGGCTGCATGAGTGCTGCTGGCACTGGGGAGCTACAGTTCATTGAGGGAACCATGAATGCCAACATGTACTGTGACATACTGAAGCAGTGCGTGATCCCCTCCCTTCGGAGACTGGGCCGCAGGGCAGTATTCCAACATGATAATGACCTCAAACACACCTCCAAGACGACCACTGCCTTGCTAAAGAAGCTGAGGGTAAAGGTGATGGACTGGCCAAGCATGTCTCCAGACTTAAACCCTATTGAGCATCTGTGGGATATCCTCAAACGGAAGGTGGAGGAGCGCAAGGTCTCTAACATCCACCAGCTCTGTGATGTCATCATGCAGGAGTAGAAGAGGACTCCAGTGGCAACCTGTGAAGCTCTGGTGAACTCCATGCCCAAGAGGGTTAAGGCAGTCCTGGAAAAAAATGGTGGCCACACAAAATATTGACACTTGGGTCCTATTTGGACATTTTCACGTAGGGGTGTACTCACTTTTGTTGCCAGTGATTTAGACACTAATAGCTGTGTGTTGAGTTATTTTGAGGGGACAGCAAATTTACACTGTTATACAAGCTGTACACTCAATACTTTATATTGTAGCAAAGTGTCATTTCTTCAGTGTTGTCACATGAAAAGATAGAATAAAATATTTACAAAAATGTGAGGGGTGTACTCACATTTGTGAGATACTGTATATATATATATATATATATATATATATATATAGTCAGCTAAACTGTGCTTCAGGTGCTTGCTTTGCAATAATTTACAGTACTTTTAAACTTTAAGAAAAATTTCAACGGTCATTTTATATGCAGGTTTTAATTGTCAATGCATTGACTTTAGACAAACAAATGTCATGCAAATGCAAAGATTATAGCCTTTCTGTATGAAAAATATAAATTGTTGGCTTAGCCAAGAAAGAAGGGGATAGCTCACCAGGCCCAATGGCCTATGTTCTGAAGATATTTAAAAGGAGCCTGTGAGGTTAGAAATATTGGAACTGTATTGCTGACATATTAGTTACTGAGCCAAATATGCATGTGCATTTCACAAAGTCCTGAAGCAAGTATAAGGAAGACAGTTGGCATCTTCAAAAATAATTTAGCAATGGCTAACCATGAAAGATTCACTTTTACATTTGTGTGTAGAATAGTATTTACCTTTAAATATGTTTACCTTAACATTCAAAAATATGTAATAATCAACTGGTAACTGTGTTAATGTGTTCTAAGCTGCTAATTGTCAGATCATAGTAATGCTATGGATATGCAAAATTGTGAACATATTTTCTGTCCTTCATTAAATTTTTGTAGTAGGCACAAAGATATGATATCAAATTTAAAACTTCAGACTGCACAAAAGTTGTTACTGGTGAGCCCAATGTATCCGTCAGTCTGCTGTGTTTCTGTGTTTCCATGAATAATGTAGTACATTGACTGGAGCGCAATGTTTCCATAAACTAACCTCTGAAAAGTTGTTAATGCATGGTAGGATATTATTTATCTCCAGAAAGAATTGGAAGTGACTGACATGTTTCAGTTTAAAGAATGTATGTTAAAAGTTGTGTTTCACATACTTGAAAAAGTAACTCTACTTTTGTTATGAAAAAACAATCCCTTCTGGGTGATTAGTATACATTGTGTGGATTTTACCAAACTTTGTAGAAAATTCCTACCTTTTGTTGCTCAGAAGAAATAGCTGTTTATTTGACCGTGTCCTTTGCAGACTGATTTTGAATGGGGGGGCTGGTACATTATATTCACTGGTGCACTCTCAGTGTTCTTATGAGAAAAGCTGCAGTGTCTGTATTGCTTTAAATGTGTTTACCCTTGGGATGTATTTCACTATGAAATAGACATGTGCGCGATGAAAAAATGTGTTTTGTTTTGAATCGTTATTTACATAAATTTAATTAAATTAGTTTAATTTGTTTTTGGAATTTGTTTTGTTAATTCATATTCAAATCGATTCAAATTTTCCGATAATTTTCAAAATCAATTTTGAATAGTTTTCGAATTTGAAAAGTTTTCAAATTCAAATTCAAAAACTTTTCAAATTCCAATTAGAAAAGTATTTGAATTCAAAAACTTTTCAAATTCGAATTTGAAAAGTTTTTGATTTCGATTTGTTATTCAAGAGTAGAAAATAAAGGAAAAGAATAGAAAAAATATAATGGAATAGAAAAGAATATAACAGAAAATAAAAGAATAAAATATAATAGAGTAAAACAGAACAAAATAGAACAGAAAATAAAAGAACAAAATAGAAAAGAAATTAATAGAATAGATTAGAATAAAAAATAATAGAATAAAATAGAAAGAATATAACCATCTTCTGAAATTCAAATAGAAAAGATTAGAATACAAAAGAATAGAATTAAAAAAAAAACATTAGAATAGAATAGAATAGAATAGAATAGAAAGAATATAACGATTTTCCAAAATTCAAATAGAATCCATTCAAATTTGAATAGAATAAAAAAGAATAGATTAGAATAGAATAGAAAATAACAGAATAGTATAGAAAAAAAACAACATAATAGAATAGAATAGAAAAAATATAACCATCTTCTTATTCCAATCTATTATTTTATATTCTATTCAAATTTGAATTGATTATATTTGAATTTTGGGGAATGGTTATATTCTTTCTATTCTAATCTATTCTTTTGTTTTTTTAATTCCACTCTTTTTCTATTTGTTTATTCTATTCTATTTGTTTCTATTATATTATTTTCATTTCTATTCTATTCTTTTCTATTCAAATTCAAATTTATTCTATTAAAAATTTGATTTCGGAAGATGGTTATATTCTTTCTATTATATTCTATGCTGTTGTTTTTTTTTTTTTTAATACTATTCTGTTATTTTATATTCTATTTGAATCTATTTTTTCTATTCTATTCAAATTTGAATTGATTCTATTTGAATTTTGGGAAATAGTTATATTCTTTGTATTCTATTCTATTTTTTTTAAGTTATATTCTTTTCTATTCCTTTATAGTCTATCCTATTCTTTTTTTTTCTATTCTTTTCTTATGTATTCAAATTAAAATTTATTCAATGGTTATATTCTATTTCATTCTATTCTTTTTTTTTATTCTTTTATATTCTGTTCTTTTCTATTCCATTATATTTTTTCTATTCTATTCCTTTATTTTCTATTCTATTTTATTCTCTTTGAAAATTGGAAAACAAATTGAAAACCATTTGATTTTGAAAACTATTCATATTCGAAAACTTTTAGAATTAGAAAAAAGTATACAATTTGAATTCGAAAAAACTATTCAAAATTGATACAAAAACTATTCGAATAGATTTGAGTTCGAATTTCGTCCAAATTTTTTTTTTTGTTATTTCGGATTCCTTAAAATTCTGTACTATTGTAATTCGAAAATGACGATACATCCGATTTTCCGAAAAATGCAAAATTCGTCCGAATTTCAATTCAGAACGAAACGGACTACACATGTCTACTCTGAAATTCCTATTGCAGGGGGTGCCTAAAATGTAACTTGTATCTTATGGCAGACTTCTGGGAAAATTCCAATCACACAAGCAAGAAATGCCATTTTTTGGGGGTGTTGTGTACGCCAATAGTTTACAGAATGCCTCCAGGCTGTCATATTGCATTGAATTTTACAGAAAATGACAGAGCTGCAGATTGAAAAGGAAAGGTTTTAAAAAAAAACTTTACATTACAGCATGACTTGTGTAGCAATTGTATTTGCTGCATCATTTTTCTTTATTTGTTATAATATTTTCAAAGGAAGTGGCATAAACTATTAACATTACATTTGGGGCTACACATATGAAATAATCTAGATATTTGGAGAAGTAAACAATTTCAAGCAGATGCAGCAAAAGGTAATGAATTCAAGACTACAGGAAACAACATTAAATGTGTACGATAGCCTAAGGAGGTGACATATACACAGACACATGCTCTGGATTTTCTCTTTACATTGTTTTTTATTGGTATTTAGCTAATAGACTTTTAGATTCACTTTAATGTTGCAAAGAGTTACAAGGAAGAAATGTATAGAGTACAATTATTTATTCTGCATGACAAATGTTGACAATAAATAATATTTGAATACTGTTGTTCAAACACAGTTTCTTAGAACCAAGCCATATCTGACATGTACCATCTGTAGGACCTATTGAAGGCTAATAAAGATGTTTTTACATTCCTAGCCAATCTAGTAAATTTTAGTATTATCTCTTTTCCAAAATGTTCCTCTTGCATCCATTAGGTAATGAACATCTGACAGAATAGGTGGATGGTGGATACATTATACAGTGGAACTTTGGATTGCAAGTAACGCGGTTAACGAGCGTTTCGCAATATGAGCACTGTATTTTTAAAAATCGTAACTCGGTTTGCGAGTGTTGTCTTGCAAAACGATCATGATTCAGGCCAAAGCGGTGTGCAATACCGCTTTTGGCCTGAGGTGGGGGGTGCTGGAGCCGAGCAGAGCCGAAAGTCCCAGCCTCTGGCCGCATGCGGTATTGCATCCCATTGAAGTCAATGCAAATTATTTTCATTTCCATTGACTTCAATGGGAAAACTCGCTTTGATATGCAAGTACTTTGGATTATGAGCATACTCCTGGAACAGATTATGCTTGTAATCCGAGGTTCCACTGTATTACAACATTATAGGTTCATTATCTGTCAGTCAGATTTCCTTAGATTTGCTGCATACATTGGTAAATATTTTAGGGAAGCACATATACTGTGAGCAATCAGTCTGACATGCTAGCCAGGTCACTCCAGCATATTTAATTTATTAAATGCTTAAACTCTTAAAGTTCAAAATCTACCTCTTTGGTACCTATATCTCATAGCGCTTAGATTTGTTATGCCTCCTTCATGTTTCATTATCGTGTGTGCTTTTTGCACACACTGTAGCTTTTGGTTTTGTTATTCAATTATTCCCACAACCTTGTCCCCCTTTCACACTGAGCCTCAGACCAGCACTAATCACATTGAGATTCCCACAACACCTTCCTAGACCCCCTTGCTTTGCTACCTGTTAAAATATTTGCCACTAGTTAAACCATGTCTTGAATGAGAAGTTTATTTGTGGGCACAGACAGTATCTTTAGTGCTAGTTCACACCAGATGGAGTTCCGTTCAGTTCCGTGCTCTTTTTTTTTCTGCACAAAATGCATGCACAGTGTTTTCCATGTATTCCAATGGCTCTAGTTCACACCATGCAGTCAGTTTCCAGTCCGTTTTTGCACCGGAAACTGACTGCATGGTGTGAACTAGAGCCATTGGAATACATGGAAAACACTGTGCATGCATTTTTAGTGCAGAAAAAAAGCTCACGGAACTGCACAGAACTGCACCTGGTGTGAACTGGTTCTTAGAAATTCATATAAAACTTGACAGACTTCATTTATAGGCTATTCTGCTAATTGGGAAATGGGTATGTTAAAGGGAGCCAGACACACCTAGCCAGACACACCTAGGCTTTTGTGAGAATCTAAACATTTAGTCCTGATGTATTACACATGTGCAGGCTTAGGTATGAATGATTTATGTTTTACCCCTAATTTAACATTAGATAATTTGTTTGAGTCTGATACTTTGGCTTAAAGGCTAAGTTCACCTTTTACATAAAATGGGCCATATAGACAAGGGGCTTTAGTTTAAAATACACCGTGCTTTTTGTAAAATATTGTTTAATGCAAACCAGTGGTGGCCCATCCATTAGGAGCGCACAAGCGCCGCCCCCCTTATCCAAGCATCCGGCCCCCTATTCTACATGCAGGGCGCCGGACGCATGGATTCCAATAGGAGGGTATTTTTTTAAGCACGTTATTAGAGCCAGAAGCTCTAATAGGCTTTAAAAAAGGGTAGGCTTTGGGCGTACAGCACTGCGTTCTAAGCCCACCAACCAACCGAGGGTGGTGGTTGTTTGCCACCCCCCCAACAAAAAAAAACAACCGCCACTGATACAAACCTATACCTGTTGGCCTTTCATGTCACTCAGAAAGCCTGGGGTGAAATACTCCTATTATTTCCCTTCCTCCATCCTGGCTTATTTCCAGGACACGACAGCCATTGGATGTTCATCCCAACGCTTCATGAGCAATGAGGTTCCTTATTAAAAAGCTGTGCATGTGCAGCTCTCTCTTTCCCTATCCAAGCAACATGACACTGGGGGTGAGCACCAAATGTCTACCCTGTCCTGGAAATAAGTCAGGATGTGGGAATGTAAACTGGAATGGAAAGTATAGCCAGAAACTGCAGATAATCCTTACGAAAACTTTATTACAGCATTACAGTGTTTTTTTTACAGATTTTACAGAGGGTCACACATTTGTGTGGTGCTATGATCAAGGCGTCTAGCTGCAACACGCAAGCCTCTGTATATTTTACTCACTATCATGCTGTAATAAAGTTTTTGTAAGGATTATCTGGAGTTGCCGGTATTTCAGACTTAAAAGCAGAGGCAAACCTGCTGATCTCACAGGTTTGCTAATCTGACAGAACACCACTGCTTTTATAATTCAACATGTAAACAGTCAGACGGATTTCTAAATACTGTATTTCACCATATATGCTCAGTTTACTGTTAAAAATAAGTGTGAAATGCAAAACTCCGATGGGTGTAACAAGATGTCCGCTTGCCCTCTTCTCAGTGTATCCTTACTGTGGAGGAGTGTGGGGTGTAGCAAGATGGAGGTGACAGAATGTCACTTCTGTTACAAATTCTGACAGGTCACCAAATCTGATGAAACACTGGCTATACTTTCTGTTCTAGTATTCATATTCTGATGTTCGAGAGGACATCTGAGCCTGAGCACCCATCAGTGGATTCCAGCACAAATCTGCACTGTGGGTCCACTGCTCTGAGTGCTGCACTTGTTTTCTTCTGTAGGAATGTAAACATTGGGAGTATTTCAGCCAGGCTTCATGGATAACAGAAAAGGCCCACAGGTATGACATTAGTTTTAAACAGTATTTTTTACAAATGGGAAGTACTATCAAAGCTACTAGAGCCTCTTGCCTCTTGTCTGCATAGGCCAATTTCTGTAAAAGCTAAACTTAGCCTTCACATCAGGGTGTCAGATGCCACCTGAAGTCTGAGCAGGTTAAAGTGGAGATGCAAATGTACAAAACATATATTTGTCAAACACTGTGTAAATTGACGGCACTATATAAGTACCTGTAATAAAAAAATAAAGAAATAACTAAGCAAAAAAAAAATGACATGCTGCAGTCTGTGTCACTTAAATTAATATTTATTTGTTTAGTACCCCCTGTAACATAGCTTTAGTATCTGTTGTTCCTGCCGGTAGTACTGTTATTTCACCACAGGCCAAGCAGTCCAGCAAAAATGGCATTCACATTTTCCCCAGAACCATCTTCTGGAGAATTTTGGAGTTAAAAAGGAACTGCAGTCTGCTCACATAATTTGTAATAAAATCATCTTTGCCATTCTGAATTTTCCCTCCAACCACTTTGCATATTATTTTATATATACTGTGATTCTGTACTTGCCAAGCATGCTGCAGAAATCTCCCTTCACTGAGTCTGGTTGCAGCCACTTTAACTGTGGGCAGCTGAAGCTGCTGCCTGTTCACTTCCTGGATTTACACAGACACACAGAGGCACACCTCCAGCTCTCATTTGCCCTCTTATGACTCATCCCCCCTCCGTTCCTGGCAAATTCTCACAAGAGTGAGAGAGAGAGAGCTGTGTATGATATCCTATGCTTAGGCTTTTTATCAGACAAGAAACAGGAAGTGGGCTGTATTTACTGGCAGAAAAAAAATGTTTTACTGTCCAAAGTTAAAACAACAAGGGCAAAAGATTTAATAGATGGAAAGATGAAAAAATGACTGAAGTTCCACTTTAAGGAGCACAAAGACTCTTAGTAAAAAGCATCATTTTTAGCATCTGTTGCTGTTGTGTAGGACCTTACTAGTGCATCCCCTAATAGTGAAAAGTATACAGGCCCGAAATAGCATGTCATTGGAGAGGAGGGGGTAGAGGTTGAGATAATGGCTTTAGCCATAAGGATATCAACTCAAATGCCTGGTATGCTGGGTTGTTAGTCATGGCAAGAAGTATTATGTGTAATTTATTTAAATATTTTTAGAATAATTTATAATTATTGGAGAATAAAGCATTTCTCATAAAGGTGTTACATTTTACCCTAACCCAATAGCAATTTCCCTTGTTCAATTTTATGACCATGACTCCCAAGTAAGAATAATCTGTATTATATGTCTTTTGTAGCCAAAAAGAATTACTCACAATTTCTTTAGTTTCTACTGCACTAAATGAGGTCTGTGGCTTGCTGGTGGTGTATATGAAATATTACTTATTAAGTTATACATTAATGAGTCCTGTTTGTGTGTTTGGGGGAAGAGGAGCGAGAGTATTTGTAAGACTATAGCTGGCGCATTGCTGGAGGTTAATGTCCATAACCTTCAAATCCATGCTTTATGGCGTTATGCTACAATGATCAGATGTGATGTAGGCAGTAATAATGGCAAAACACACAGTAATATGCTTCTCGATGCCCATGTAGCGTGGCTGTTCAGTCTTCCTTATACAAAATCAATACAACTTTGGGATGACACTCTGTCCTCTTGTATTAACAATGCTACTATCTAATTGACATTCAGCGCAGATTCTTTTTTCAGTGCTTGCTTTCTCTTGTTTATATGTATCAATCTGCTCTGCACATTTAAATCAACCATTTGCACTTGAAGTTTGACATTTCCATTGTTAAACACAATAATGTTGGAGGCTGGCACATGTGCAATATTAGCACAAACATATAAAAACATGACTGAATTAGGAAAAGCACTGAAAATAGTAATAGTTACATAGTAGGTGAGGTCGAAAAAAGACACAAGTCCATCAAGTCCAACCTATGTGTATGATTAACTAAAACAGGTAAAAATTACTGCGCTATCCCCATGAATCCTGTATACGAGAGTATACAGTGTGTAAAGGATCAAATACACAAAGCCGCAACTAAAAATGTGAGACATCCACACTATAAAATACAAAAGACAAAAGTAGCTACGCTATAAAACTTGGATGATAAATGTAAATAGAACAATTCAATCACCTCTAAATAATAATAATAATGAATATGCACCCATTATAACGTGACAAGTAGTGAAAAAAATTAAAAATACATCAAAGAATAGAAAACATGGATAAATGAGTATATTCAGTCCATTCCAAAGATATAAAGGAAAAAAGTTCACTGGCAGAACAATCCTTCAAGGGTAGGTAAGACAAGCATCCATGCGGTGTGAATCATGCGACCACGACACCCAGAAGAGCGTGGTGACAGAAGGGTTCCTCCACCAATATAAATGCTGCCCCTTACCAGCTCCTAAGATCTCTTGTTACAGGAGATCATGCAGGCGTGTGACTTTCTACCTCAGCCTCGGGTCTTTGATAAGGATGGATCCTAATGTTTCTCCCCACCATGAATCTTCTAGGCAGTGGATTTCCTCCGGGAGTGAGGCGGGAGGAAGTAGAGAGGAGTCATTGTTGGAACTTGCAGCAGAGGAGCCTTTTTTTATGTATCCTTTCATGGGGTATGAGTGCCCATCCACTGCCTAGAAGATTCATGGTGGGGAGAAACATTAGGATCCATCCTTATCAAAGACCCGAGGCCGGGGTAGAAAGCCACACGCCTGCATAATCTCCTGTAACAAGAGATCTTAGGAGCTGGTAAGGGGCAGCATTTATATTGGTGGAGGAACCCTTCTGTCACCACGCTCTTCTGGGTGTTATGGTCGCATGATTCACACCGCATGGATGTTTGTCTTACCTACCCTTGAAGGATTGTTCTGCCAGTAAACTTTTTTCCTTTATATCTTTGGAATGGACTGAATATACTCATTTATCCATGTTTTCTATTCTTTGATGTATTTTTAATTTTTTTCACTACTTGTCATGTTATAATGGGTGCATAATCATTATATTTAGAGGTGATTGAATTGTTCTATTTACATTTATCATCCAAGTTTTATAGCGCAGCTACTTTTGTCTTTTCTATGTGTGTGATTATATGTCAGTATTACATTGTATATCCCTGTATGTTGCGGTCATTTAGGTGCTTATCTAATAGTTTCTTGAAACTATCGATGCCCCCCCCCCCCGCTGAGACCACCGCCTGTGGAAGGGAATTCCATATCCTTGCCGCTCTTAGAGTAAAGAGCCCTCTATGTAGTTGAAGGTTAAACCTCTTTTCTTCTAATTTTAATGAGTGGCCACGAGTCTTGTGAAACTCCCTTCTACAAAAAGTTTTATCCCTGTTGTGGGGTCACCAGTACGGTATTTATAAATTGAAATCATATCCCCTCTCAAGTGTCTCTTCTCCAGAGAGAATAAGTTCAGTGCTCACAACCTTTCCTCATAACTAATATCCTCCAGACCCTTTATTAGCTTAGTTGCCCTTCTTTGTACTTGCTCCATTTCCAGTACATCCTTCCTGAGGACTGGTGCCCGGAACTTGACAGCATACTCTAGGTGCGGCCGGACCAGAGTCTTGTAGAGCAGGAGAATTATCGCTTTATCTCTGGAATTAATCCCCTTTGTAATGCATGCCAATATTCTGTTTGCTTTGTTAGCAGCAGCTTGGCATTGCATGGAGTGGGACAAGTACCTTTATCCATTTCTGTCTGTATGAGATGTAATCAAATGTGTAAAAAGGACATCACAGAGATTTTAGTCTCTAGGGTGGTTCACACCAAATAATCCAGAGTTATAGAAATATAGATGACACTGAAATATTTATCTAGGTATTTGTTTGTGTTTATAGGTAGGTAAAATGGCTCACAAAACTTAGAACTCCCATTGAGTCTGGACAGTTTGATCCAGCTTGGAATTCACTAGGAAGCAGTGATCCACTTCAGCAATGAACCCAATAAGCTTTGTAAACTTGTAAAGTTGTCCACTGGCCAGTTAATGAAGTGATAAATGGTTCTACTGGTTCAAAATAGAGGTGATGCACTAAATCATCATGCATCCGATCCATCTCGAGCTAAAACATACATTTTAATATAACGTTACAGGAGAACTATGTTCATGGTCCATGTGGCATTTTTGATGTTTTTATTTTATTTACACTTTACCCCTGATAAAGCCTCCTATTTAGAAGTGACAGCATGTTGGATTCTAGGGTCTCTTTGGGGATTTTTTGATCACATATATGTTATTTATTGGTGGGGGGTGGCTTTTTGTTCTGGGAAAAACTAAAGGTTGATATATTTTTTGAAAGTGATTAAGCTTAGAGCAGAATTTGTATTTACCTCTTGAGAAAAGTATGAGGGGAGATTTCTCCCCCTTTTAGATGTATCCACATTACTATATTTATTCTCTAGATAATATAAGATAAGATTTTTAGTGGAATGTTATAGTAAAAGTTATGTTTTAGGTTGAGGTGTGTTAGACGTGTGGTGACTTGGCACACCCCGTCTGTATTTATACATAGTTATCACATAGTGACCATTGGTATATTGCTTTTAATCAGGCTTTTGTATCTGTATATTATTCACTTTTTACTGGTTCCCTAAGATCACTGGTATTGGTGATTGGTGGTATTTGATCATCTCTGTGTTTTTTATTTTTTGCACTATAAACAAAAAAAAGTCAATTTTGAAAAAACACAATATTTTGTACTTTTTGCTATAATAAATATCCCCAATTTTTTTTAAAAAAAAAAAAGCTAATTTTTTCCTCAGTTTAGGCCGATATGTATTCTTCTACATCTTTTTGGTAATAAAAATCGCAATAAGTGTATATTGATTGGTTTGCGCAAAAGTTATAGCGTCTACAAAAAAGGGGATAGATTTATGGCATTTTTATTATTATCGGAACTGCGACATTATGGCGGACACATCGGACACTTTTGACACATTTTTGAAACCATTGACAATTATGCAGCGATCAGTGCTATTAAAATGCACTTATTACTGTGTAAATGTCATTGGCAAGGAAAGCATTAACACTAGGGGGCGATCAAGGGGTTAACTGTGTTCCCTGACTGTGTGTTCTAACTGTGGGGGGAGGGGACTGACTATAGGAGATGACAGATCATGGTTCCTAGCTATTAGGAACTCACAATCTGCTTCTCCTCTCCTCACAGAATAGAGATTTGTGTGTTTACACACACACACGTCCCTATTCTGCCTCTCGTGCCCGCGATCACGCATGCCCGGCGGTCATCGTGACCACCTGCCACGAGCATCGGCACCCCTGCAATGCAGCTTGCTATCCCGCTTACGTACAGCTATACCGTTCGCGGGATCGTGCTGATCAGTATAATGATGGTGGCTGGTCGGGAAGTGGTTAAAGCAGAATTTTACCCATATAACTTGCTAAAAATAATGTTCTTTAGCAAAGAACATATATTCCACATTATTAGTTCTGCTACCAAAATGAGTGTGTGCTGTAAATTGCCTCTGGCATTGCTCCTGTTTTTTCTTACTGGAAGCTGTCATTTTGCTGAAGCCCAGAGCCTCTGAACAGTAGTAAATCATAAAGCGGTACTAAACCCATCGATTTAACAGTTTCAAAAAACAGTTACATTCCTGGAATGCTGGGTTTGCTAACTATCACATGTGCTTGTGTCCTCAACCAAACTGTCAAACCATCAAGTGGCTGCTGTCATAATTGATCACATGTGCAGCACCATGGCAGTTGCAGGTCAAATAGAAGCAGTTTCCTTGGCTGTAAAGGATAGGACATGTTTATGTGCAGGGCAGGGTTAACAGTGTATTCCTGTATTTCAAACAGTATAGAGACTTTTAATGTTCTACATAGTTATACCTCCAAAAGGGGCCAGCTAAAAGTGGTCTAGCAGGACTTCAATTTCTGACCGAAGTCTGACCATTTTTGCTGCCTGTCTTCCATTGGAAAGTTCAATTCCCCTCTTAGTCCTTATTGGAAGATTTCAATGGGCAGGAGCGGTAAAGGAGCGGTATACACACCGCTCCGAAGATGCTGCTGGCAGGACTTTTTTTACCGTCCTGCCAGCGCATCGCTCCAGTGTGCAAGCCCTCGGGGCTTTCACATTGGAATGCAAGGAGCGGCACTTTCGGGTCGGTTTGCAGGCGCTATTATTAGCGCAATAGCGCCTGCAAACCGCCCCAGTGTGCAAGGGCTCTTACTACTCTATTAAAAAAAAGAAAAAAATATTTGAGCTATACTTACACTTTAAGCATTAGCAGGTACATAAGCCATATGAATTGGAAAAATGCTTCAAAATACTGCACCTCATCTTCAATTTTTGTTGTTATTTGATTGGACTATCTGGTATACAAGAAGCAGTGGTGGGCCATGCATTTCACACCCAGGCCTTCAGTGATGATGCATGTTTTTATTGCCCCCTCAAAAACACAAGTGTAAAGTAGCATCTTCAGTGTGCTCTGTCACAGTGTCACATGGCTGTTGGGTGCTGATTTTGTTATGGCTATACTGTGTTACAGTCTGTAACACACAATACAGCCATGAGTTAACAAAGTCAGCACCCAACAGCCATGTGACACTGTGACAGAGCCATAGAGCACTTGCTGTGCAGTGATTATCATAAACACACAGTGGGGAGTCTATGAGACTATAAGGATTCTAAGCAGATTAGTGTGTCAGTCAGTGTTACTCACTTACTGTGTGCAGCCCGGTCGCTTGTCTGTTTACTGCCACCTGCCACCAGGATTAGTCTTGCTGCACCATCTCAGCCTCCTGGCATCAGTCTCTAACTCAGACTGCAATGCCAGAACTTACTGAGGGAGCAGACTATATCTACATAAGAATCCATCCACCAGGAAAGGCATACAGTAGGTGGCTGAGCAGAATTTTAATTTGTGCTGGTGCAACGCAACATGCAAAAAATAATTATCTGCCTGTGCCTAAAAATGGAAAAAAGTCTCTCCTCTGCTCTCACCTCCTGAGCCCCTCTGTTTACCTGATGGGACCCAGGAAATTGTAATTATACAGTACACCCTGGTAAGCAAGTGAGTGGCTCCTCCCTACTGGGGAAAGAGGGGCTTTTACACCTGATAGATGTTCCCAATGTCCCCAACTCAAAATCTGATTGGTTAAAACTACAGTTTCATTGCAATTAACTGTAAATGTGCAGGCATCTGTACTGTTGATTCTGAAGGCCTCGCGGCAGATTTCTTTAACCCTGGCAACACATGATGGCCATCATGGCTGAAATATTATTGTATAAAAACTTTAACATAAACATACACTACTGGAAGCAGTGAAACCAAGAGAAAAACTATGAAATTAAGAGAATAGACTATTAGGAATGATACATTCATGGAAGAACTATAGTAAAATGTAAGTCAGTAATTCTGATAGTGTTTCGGCTGAGCAGGTTCAGCAGAGAAGGCCTTTCTGGCCCTGATGGCTCACCACTGATCAGAAATGTGTGGGTGCAGCACCCAGTAGAGTTGTGCTGCAAGTTTGCATACCCTGGCAGAAATGTTGACATTGATATTGAAAATATGATGGAGTATTTTATTTAAGGGTAGTGATCATAATTATAACATGATAACAGAGATGACCCAAAAAGCCCTGACCAAACTTTTTTTACCCTTAAATGTTTGCCCCTGGTACAGACACACAAGGTGACGCACGCAGGTTAAAATAGTTATTAAAAGGGTAATTTCCCAGTTGGTGTCAGTGTATAAATAGCCAGTGAGTTTGTTAGCTCTCAGATGGATGCACTGAGCAGGCTAGATATTGAGCCATGGGGAGCAGAAAAGAACTGTCAAAAGACCTGCGTAACAAGGTAATGAGTTTATAAAGATGGAAAAGGATATACAAAGGTATCTAAAGCCTTGAATATGGCAGTCAGTATGGGTCAATCATTTATTAAGAAGTGGAAAATTATGGGATCTCTTGATACCAAGCCAAAGTCAGGTAGAGCAAGAAAGATTGCAGTCACAACTGCCAGAAGAATTGTTCAGGATACAAATAAAAACCCACAGGTAACTTCTGGGGAAATACAGGTCTGCTCTGGAAAAAGAGAGCGCGGTTGTTTCAAGGAGCACAATATGACGGTACCTGAGCTGCATTGTTGAGTTGCCAGAAAGAAGCCTTTACTGCACCAATGCCACAAAAGCCTGGTTACAATATGCCTGACAACACCTTGATATGCATGACAGCTTCTGGCACACTGTAATCTGAAGTGACGAGACCATAATAGAGCTTTATGGTCACAATCATAAGTGCTATGTTTGCAGAGGGGTCAGCAGGGCCTATAGTGACAAGAATACCATCCCCACTGTGAAGCATAATGGTGGCTCACTGATGTTTTGATGCTCTGAAGGCACAGGGAGTATTGTGAAAATTGATGGCAAGATGAATGCAGCATGTTACTATGTATTTGATCAAGGAGGGGGGTTGTGAGCTCTGAAGGCACAGGGAGTATTGTGAAAATTGATGGCAAGATGAATGCAGCATGTTACTATATATTTGATCAAGGAGGGGGACTTTAAATTACCACTCACTACCAATGTCTGTGGGATTGTTTTGTAAAATACCACTGACTAATAATGAATGGAGGGTGGAATGTTTTAGAATGCCAATGATCACCAAAGATTTGGGGGGGAGACATGGCTACTAACATTATGCATTTGGAGCAACATAGCCACATTCACCTTTTTTGCCTGAACACCTCTGTTTTAACATCAATGTCAAAGTAAATGTTTATGCTAGGAAGCAACTCCAATTATTAACTATTAGAAAATAAAATATATTATAGATGAAAATATATTAGAAATACCACCAAAATATCACCAGAAGAAACTTTATATGTCTCAAAAAAAGATAGACAATTCATTTGGGTTTTCTTTTGTATGAATGGGCACTTGTCAGTCAAACTATCACAGTGCTAAATACTACACAGATGGTGTGGATAGGAGGAGGTGCTTAAGTGGCCATGTAATATACAAATAGCAATTTCTGATATTTGTTAAAGAAATTCACTAAACTGGGTACATTTTCTATCTGTAAGCTGAAATTGCATGTGAACTTCACTCCCCTAAAATGGTAGTCCGTATGACGAAGCATATGTTATGAGGAGCCTGCATTTATTATCTCTATAGCTGACTACACATGAAAGTTCAGTTTTATTCAATAACAAATCAGAACCATCTTTCCAGCATTCATAAAATGCCAAAATGCTGCCTTGGGTGCACTGGTGTGCATCTGCATTTTTTTGGCTATTTGGCTATATTTTTAACAAGCTTGATATTTAAAGTGGAGTTCCACCCAATATACAACTAGGTCTTAAACTAAAGACCACCCCCCCCCCCTAGTTTTTGGATATATATTTTTTTTCTTACCTTTTTTGAAGTACAAAGGTGTACTTCCGTCCTAATCTCGCCTCGACGAGGTATGTCATTAACTCTTCTGCCTCAAGCCCTCCTCCTTCCCCCTTGCTGCCTTCTGGGACCTGTGTGTGTCCCAGAAGAAGACGGGGCCATTCAGAAAGCACTACGTGACTCACACATGCACAGTAGGAAACCGGCTGTGAAGCCTGAAGGGTCCATTGCTGGTTTCTCTGAGCTGCAATGGCAGCACCTGCATCCGAGCCAATGGACGAATCAGCTTTGGGGGGGCGACATCACAGGATCCCTGGACACATAAGTGTCCTTATTAAAAGTCAGCATTTGTAGCTACTGACTTTTAAAAAAAAAATGTTTTGAGGCTGGAACTCCGCTTTAAGATTTATGGGTAGTTAGAGGATCTTGTATTGTGTATTGTCCAGTGGAACAAATTTACAAAACATTTTGTTCCCTCTCTTTATCAAGCAATTGTGATAGAGCATCCAAAACCAAGAACATTGCTCATGGAAAGTCTATGATGAACATTATGGTCTTAATATACTTTCCAATATAAGTCATATACCTGAACTTGGCTTATTAATAAATATATTTTTTTTAAAGTTTGAACATTCTTAATGGTACAGATCTGCCCTCCAAAAATACAATTCTTGCCTCCACACTGCCAAGCAGACCTATTTTACCACCCTCATTAACACTTTCTCATCCAGTCCCCGTCAACTCTTCTCTACCTTCAATTCTTCACTTTGTCCTCCACTGCCTCCCCCCATTAACTCATTCACTACCCAGGAGATTGCTAATCAATTCAAAAATAAGATTGATACAATTTGTAATGAAATATCTACCCTACAGTTATCTCCTCTAGTTAATACCCCATGTCAACAGGTATAATTGACACTCCCCTTATTCAAACCTGCTACTACAGACGAAGTTGCTAAACTCCTTTCTAATGCCAACCTAACCACTTTTCCCCTGGACCCTATTCCCTCTCAAATACTACGGTCACCTTCTGACTCTATCCTACACTCTCTAACCCACATCTTCAATTTCTCCCTCTCTTCTGGCTTCTTCTCCAACACTCTAAAACATGCACTGGTCACCCCACACTTAAAAAGCTGTCCTTGGACCCTACGAATCTTAACAATCTATGCCCTATCTCCTTGCTCCCCTTTTCCTCTAAACTCCTTGAACGCCTGGTCTATAACCAACTGAGTGACCAACTCATAAAGAATAACCTTCTTGATCCCCTTCAGTCTGGATTTCACCCTCAACACTCCACAGAAACTGCTCTTCTAAAACTCACAAATGACTTACTAACTGCAAAAACCAATGGATACTATTCTGTACTCCTACTTCTAAACATTTAATCTGCCTTTGATATGGTTTACCACCCCCTCCTCCTCAGAAAACTTTACTCCCTCGGTCTCCATGACTGCACTCTTTGGTGGCTCTCATCCTACCTATCCCAACGCACCTTCAGTGTCACTTACAATTCTCCTTCCTATAGACTATCCTCTCTTCAGTCCATCATGAATACTGCTCAGTGCTCGTTTTTTTATCTATCTTAAAAAGTTGTGTTACAAAATTACTTTGCATTTGGTATTCAAATAATGCTTTTTCTTTTCAGCTCCTGGTAAATGTAAGCACTTTGTTTAAGCAATTATTTAAATCGTGTGATTTGTCTTTAATGCAGACATTTAAATGCTTTTAACAGGTAATTTTCAGGATTGGTTCTCTGAGGCTGGTACTAAACATAAGAGATCTTACATGCTTTTAAACATATTAATCTTTCCATAGTGAACAATCTTTAAGAAGTTAAATGTTAAGTACCTAGACTTCAAAATTGTAGCATTATTCATTACGTTTGCAGCTGAATTTCAAAGTGGAACCCCCCCTACCTATTTTGTAAGTCCCACACACTTTTTTCCTAGATTCTAATTATTTAAGAAGTATCTTAAACTACTGCTACAAATGCTGACTGATCTTCAAGATGTGGAACTCTAGCTACAACTTTTATAAAGCCTTTGTCAGGTTTCTATTGCTGTCTTTGGCCCTTTTGGGAAGATGTCCCTTTATTTCTTATTGTGCTAGAAGAACATAGGAAAATTGCTTTATCAGGGATAGAGAAATAAACAATTACTCCCATTGGGGAAATTCCCCTCTCTTACTATGCCAATCTCCACTGCCACCAGGCAAGGAAGTGTCAAGAATTTAACCCAGCAATAAAAGTAGTCAGAAGTTCCAACTCCGACACCCTCTACCCAAAACAAAAGAAAAACATTTTGGATGGAGTACCTCCTGAACCAAGACAAGCTGGGTTCTTCAAAGCACCTACCTAAGCATTTTCATAAATGCATCCCCAATGTGCACAAAAAAGGGCCGATAAACATTTCAGACAATATTGTGTATAATGTTAAACATTATGTTTTGTAGGCAAATATTTATAGGAAGAAAAACCTAGAGCAGAAATCAATATACTGCTTACAAGCTTCCTTTCGATTATTTATGACCTTTATTCCAAGTCAGGTTTGCCAAGTAAAATGTGTACAATAAAACTTCTAGAACAAATTGCTTTCAATGTAAACATATAAGAAGGCGATATGTATTATATTTATGTACTTTGGCTCTAATGTTAAAATTATTCCTTTTTCATTTATCCATTTTGATTTGAAAATGGTGACAAACATCAAAGGCAGCTTTCAGTTTTTTGTTTTTATTTACAGTCCCTCATCATCTGGATTTGTAAAATAAAACTACACTGCGCTTATATTACAGTGAGATGACAGGTAGAAAGAACAAGTGCATATATCTGTGTTAAATCACTTGAGGTGATACTAAATAATAATTTCTAAATTTGGACACAATAGTGAAATGTATTAGATTTGCTATACACTGGGAGAGATTTACAAAATCTGATGCACACAGAATAGGTTTTACTGTTAAAGTTTAATTGAAGAAGATAAAGTTAGAAGTTGATTGGTTACTATTCACAGCTGCACCAGATTCTGTGACCAGATTCTGTGTACACTATTTTCAGTAAATCCCCCAAGTGTTTAATAAATACATTTTGTTGGCCCAATCTTGTAAGATACTGCTTAATAAATGTTCATATTTAGAGGACTTTAACTTAAGTTTAAAGTGGTTGTAAAGTCTAGTTTTTTTAAAAATAACAAACATGTTATACTTACCTGCTATGTGCAGTGGTTTTTCACAGGGCAGCCTGGATCCTCCTCTTCTTGGGTGCCTCTTCGCTGCTCCTGGCCCCTCCTTGCTGTCGAGTGCCCCCACAGCAATCAGCTTGCTATGGAGGTACCCGAGCTGTGCTGCAGCTCCATGCATCCACTTAGACACGGTCCTGCACCTCTCTTTCCTGATTGGCTAACTGACTTTGATTGACAGCCATGGAAGCCAATGACGCCGCTGCTGTGTCTCAGACAATCAGGAGGAGAATCACAGATGGTCGAGCGACTCGTGGACATTGGTGGACAGAGAGGTGGCTGAGGTAAGTATTAGGGGGGCTGAGCTGGGCTGCTACACACAGAAGGCTTTTTATCTTAATGCATAGAATGCATTAAGATAAAAATCTTCTGCCTTTACAACTCCTTTAAGCCTCCTTATCTTAAATGGTGAATTGCAATAGCTTGAAGACTAATATTTGTGGGAGCATAGGCAGTTTGGCTTAATCTTTTTTGTTTTTGTTTGAGAATGTTGCTGAGCTCAATCCACAGAGCTACATTCACAGTTAAAATAATCAGCCCCTAGGACTGGTGGCTGCATACTTTTTTTCAGTTTTTTTCCCTTTATTTTCACCTGGTGGTATTTAAAAAAACACACTTCTTGTACCTTTATGACTACACTAATTCTCCACTGTTACTTTTGAGGGAGCCATAGTTGCCACACATGCTGAACGTGTCTGCCTTTGTTCATCTCTGTTATATGGTGGATTGGTGGGACTAGTAGTTAGGAAGAGGATATTTTTTCTTTTTTTTATGTTTACAAAGGACACTGTGAGGTTTACTTACTAAAATCGGAGAGTGCAAAATCTGGTGCAGCTGTACATGGTAGCCAATCAGCCTCTAACTTCTGCTTGTTCAATTAAACTTTGACAATAAATCCTAAGCTGATTGGTTTCTGTGCAGAGCTGCACCAGATTTTTCACTCCAGTTTTAGTAAATCAACCCCTGTGCTTAGCTCTGCTGAGCGTTAGAGCGGGAGACACTGAACACACTGTGCTGAGCTCCTATGAATGGGAGTGCAAGAGATGTCATACATGCTGTGCTGAACTATACTGAGTGGGAGATCCGGACACGCTCCACTGAGCTCTGCTGATATATTGTGACTGGGGTGCCGTGAGTACTGTGGTATTGTGACCGTGAGTGCTGTGAGTACTGAGGTATTGTGATTAGGGGACTGTGAGTACTGAGGTATTATGAGTGGGATGCTGTGAGTGCTGAGGTATTGCAACTGGGGTGTTGTGAGTACTGAGGTATTGTGACTGGGCACTGTGTGTACTAGGGACTCTAAGGTCTGATGAGAGAATGTGTTTAGCGAGTAGGAGCAGGAGCAGAGAATGCCAAGGGCTGTGTGACCAGGGAGCAGGAGGATAGGACATCAGGGGCCGTGTGATCAGTGAGAAGGAGCAGGAAGAACACCAGAGGGCTGAGCAACCTGTGCACAGGAGCAAAAAGTGAAGACACCGATGGACTGGTATCTTTATTCAACCTTACCAACTATGTAACTACGTAACTGTGCTCCTGACAAGATCAACAGGTATTTTATATATTGATGAAAATGTTTTTAGCTTAAAAAAACAAATGCAGCCACACATCTAACTGGTAAGCTACAATATATTACATGTGTATTTTTATATACATTTTTTTTTGTTCCATAAAGTATTTTTATATACAATTTAACAGAAGTGAAGCAGGGTCTGAAAGATTGTTCACCAACAATAATAATAAAGCTGCACCAGAACCTGTAATAACACTGCACTCTACTACAAATTCGGGAATGATGAATGATTGTTCAGATTTAGTAATGAGATAACAGGCTATGCTGAGATAATACTAAATGACAGTCATGAACAACTGTTCTTAGACTTATTTTTGACTACTTTGGGTGTGGGGGAAGTCTAGTGTATTCAAAATTATTCGAGAGGACTTTTCTAGAACACTCCAGCATGAGAGTTCAACACTTTTTGGGGAGCCCACTATTGGGGAGCTTCTTCTTAAATGGATATAATGTTTTTTAACCACTTACCAACCGGCCCATAGCCGAATGACGGCTGCAGGGCGGTTGGATAACTCTGGGAGGGCGTACTATGACGTCCTCCCAGAATTCCCCTCTCGCGCGCCCCCTGGGGCGCGCACCCGAACACATCCGTGACCGCCGGGTCCGGAGGACCCGGCGCATCACGGATCCCGGTAAATGGCCGCTGATCGTGGCCGTTTACCATGTGATCGCGCCGTCAAATGACGGCGCGATCACATGTAAACAGACCGGCGTCATCTGATGACGCCGGTTCCTCTCCTCCCCCTCTCCTCCCCGCCTGTGTACCGATCGGTACACAGTGACCGGAGAGGCGGATGGATGGATGTCTGCAGCGCTGTGGGCTGTATGTGTAGTGCCCACAGCGCTGCACAGAGACATCCAGGCATCCATCCATCCCTGCTCAGCCATCCCTAACGCTCTGCAATGCTGTGCAATACTCTGCAACACCCCCACAATACTCTGCAATACCCCCACAATACTCTGCAATACCCCCACAATACTCTGCAATACCCCCACAATACTCTGCAACACCCCCACAATACTCTGCAACACCCCCACAATACTCTGCAATACCCCCACAATACTCTGCAACACCCCCACAATACTCTGCAACACCCCCACAATACTCTGCAATACCCCCACAATACTCTGCAATACCCCCACAATACTCTGCAACACCCCCACAATACTCTGCAATACCCCCACAATACTCTGCAATGCCCCCGCCATACTCTGCAATGCCCCCGCCATACTCTGCAATGCCCCCACAATACTCTGCAATACCCCCACAATACTCTGCAATGCCCCCGCCATACTCTGCAATGCCCCCGCCATACTCTGCAATGCCCCCGCCATACTCTGCAATGCCCCCACAATACTCTGCAATACCCCCACAATACTCTGCAATGCCCCCGCCATACTCTGCAATGCCCCCGCCATACTCTGCAATGCCCCCGCCATACTCTGCAATGCCCCCACAATACTCTGTAATGCTGTGCAATACTCTGCAATACCCCCACAATACTCTGCAATGCTGTGCAATACTCTGCAATACCCCCACAATACTCTGCAATACCCCCACAATACTCTGCAATGCCCCCGCCATACTCTGCAATGCCCCCGCCATACTCTGCAATGCCCTCACAATACTCTGCAATACCCCCACAATACTCTGCAATACCCCCACAATACTCTGCAATGCTGTGCAATACTCTGCAATACCCCCACAATACTCTGCAATGCTGTGCAATACTCTGCAATACCCCCACAATACTCTGCAATACCCCCACAATACTCTGCAATACCCCCACAATACTCTGCAATGCCCCCACAATACTCTGCAATGCCCCCACAATACTCTGCAATTCCCCCGCAATACTCTGCAATGCCCCCGCCATACTCTGCCATGCCCCCGCCATACTCTGCCATGCCCCCGCCATACTCTGCCATGCCCCGCCATACCCCGCCATACTCCGCAATACCCCGCCATACTCCGCAATACCCCGCCATACTCCGCAATACCCCGCCATACTCTGCCATACCCTGCAATACCCCGCCATACTCCGCCATACCCCGCCATACTCCGCCATACTCCGCAATACCCCGCCATACCCTGCCATGCTGAGCCATACTCTGCCATGCCCCCGCCATACTCCGCCATACTCCGCAATACCCCGCCATACTCCACAATACCCCGCCATACCCCGCCATACTCCACCATACTCCACCATACTCCGCAATACCCCACCATACCCTGCCATGCTCAGCCATACTCGGCCATGCTCAGCTGTACTCGCCCTCTGTATGTGGCCAGGCTGTGGAAGTCTCACACATGTGGTATCGCCGTACTCAGGAGGAGTAGGAGAATCTATTTTGGGGTGTCATTTTTGGTATGTACATGTTATGTGGTAGAAATATTGTATAAATGGACAACTTTGTGTTAAAAAAAAAAATGCGTTTTAACCACTTCCCGCCCACCAGCCGTCATACAACGTCCTTGACTTTGTGCGGAGATATCTGAATGATGGTTGCAGCTACAGGCATCATTCAGATATCGGCTTTTTCAGCCGGCGATTCCCTACACCATGAGAATGATCATAGCAGCTGTTCCACTGCTTGATCGTTCTTACGGGAGGCGAGAGGGGATGGCCCCCCTCCCGCGCTTCTACCGACTCACCGCTACGATCGAAGCCAGGATCGTTTTTTTTTTTTTTTTATTTCAGGCTTCCCAGCCTAGAGGTGAGATGTGGGGTCTTATTGACCCCATATCTCACTGTAAAGAGGACCTGTCATGCCATATTCCTATTACAAGGATGTTTATATTTCTTGTAATAGGAATAAAAGTGGTCAAAAATTTTTTTTTTTGGGAAAAAAGCATCAAACTAAAATAAATAAAGTAAAATGAACAAAAAAAAAAAAAAAAATTTTAAAGCGCCCCTGTCCCTGCGTGCTCGCATGCAGAAGCGAACGCATACGTAAGTCCCGCCCACATATGAAAACCGTGTTCAAACCACACATGTGAGGTATCGCTGCGATCGGTAGAGCGAGAGTAATAATTTTGGCCCTAGACCTCCTCTGTAACTCAAAACATGTAACCAGTAAAAAATTTTAAAGCGTCGCCTATGGGGATTTTTGAGTATCAAAGTTTGGCGCCATTCCACAAGCGCGTGCAATTTTGAAAGGTGACATGTTGGGTATCTATTTACTCAGTATAACTTCATCTTTCACATTATGCAAAAACATTAGGCTAACTTTACTGTTTTGGTTTTTGTAAAGCACAAAACAGTTTTTTTCCCAAAAAAAACGCGTTAAAAAAATTGCTGCGCAAATACCGTGCGAGATAAAAAGTTGCAACGACTGCCATTGTATTCTCTAGGGTCTTTGCTAAAAAAATATATATAATGTTTTGGGGTTCTATGTAATTTTCTAGCTAATAAATGATGATTTTTACATGTAGGAGAGAAATGTCAGAATTGGCCTGGGTGCTCCAGAACGCCTGAAGGTGCTCCCCTGCATGTTGGACCTCTGTATGTGGCCACGCTGTGTAAAAGTCTCACACATGTGGTATCGCCGTACTCGGGAGTAATAGCAGAATGTGTTTTGGGGTGTAATTTGTGGTATGCATATGTGGTGTGTGAGAAATAACCTGCTAATATGACAATTTTGTGGGAAAAAAAAAAAGTAAAAAAAAAACCTTGATTTTGCAAAGAATTGTGGGAAAAAATTACAACTTCAAAAATCTCACCATGCATCTTTCTAAATACCTTGGAATGTCTTCTTTCCAAAAAGGTATCATTTGGGGGGTATTTGTACTTTTCTGGCATGTTAGGGTCTCAAGAAATTAGATAGGCCGTCAGTACTTCAGGTGTGATCAATTTTCAGATATTCGCACCATAGCTTTTGGACTCTATAACTTTCACAAAGACCAAATAATATCCACCGATTTGGGTTAATTTTACCAAAGATATGTAGCGGTATAAATTTTGGCCAAAATATATGAAGAAAAATTACTAATTTGCAAAATATTATAACAGAAATGAAGAAAAATGCATTTTATTACAGATTTTTCGGTCTTTTTTCTTTTACGGCGCAAAAAATAAAGAACCCAGCAGTGATTAAATACCACCAAAAGAAAGCTCCATTTGTGTGAAAAAAAGGACAAAAATTTCATATAGATACATATAGATACAGTGTTGCATGGCTGAGTAATTGTCATTCAAAATGTGAGAGCACCAAAAGCTGAAAATTGGTCTGGTTATTAAGGGGGTTTAACCTCCCTGACGGTATGATTATTTCGGATTTTAGGTGCTGAAAGCGGTACCATTATTTTGCATGGAAATTTGGCGTTTTATATTGTAGGTCTGTAAATATTAACAATAACACACTTAAATCTGTCCAAACCAGAGTCTAGTAGATATCCCGGGTATGATAAAGTTTGAAACACAAAAACATAAATTATAATATAATAAATAAAAATAAATAATAAAAAAAAATTTAAAAAAATAGTAATAAAATAAATTTCCCCACGATTCACTATCGCTCAATTCTGCAAGTGTTCTGATTTACTATCGCTGTTTTCTAGCTGGTCTAAAGCCACTTTTGACGTAAAGGGACACTTTTTGGTTGCTATGGACAATCTCCAGTTTCCAGGCAGAAGGAACAGTTTTATATATATAAAACTGCATGCAGGGCACTGGGCAGACCACTAGGGACAAAGGGGATGTGTCATTATTTGATACAGCACTGTAATCTGTAAGATTACAGTATACTGTATCTGTACTGTGTGTTTCACTTTTTGAATTTGCCACCGAACTCCGTCCCCGTGCGTCGCAACGCTCGCAGGGAACGGAGCTCGGCACTGTGAATCGAGCGAGACACAGCGGCTCGTCGATCACAGCGGAGAGACATCGCAGGATCCAGGAGACAAGGTAAGTAAACTCTTCCTGGATCCTGCAATGCAAGCCCGAGTCTGGCTCGGGGATACCGCTTTTGGTATGAAAAATCCACCCCGAGCCAGACTCGGGAATACCGCTAGGGGGGTTAAGTGCCCAGTTGTCAAGTGGTTAAAAAAGTGCCTTTCTTATGGTTTACTGGAGTTCCTTGTCTTCCCTGTTGGCAACTCAAGTTTATCCTGTGGTCCCCACGGGACTTACACAAGAGTTGCTTCTGATTACACAGTGTGACTTGGACTCCCTGTCATCAGAAACTGGTGAGCTTCTTTACATACAATTCTGTGAACTGCAACGGACCTTTAAATCTAATTAGCAGGGGGGGAGTTGTGTTTTTTTACTTGTTTCTGTACTACTTTCACTAGTTATTTCTTGCATATCCTACTGCGCGGACCACCTGACCTTCTGGGAACGGTGTGCCCCTGTTATGATACACTGTATGACATGGCAACACACCTACACTCACATAATATTGCATACCCCCTTAATTGAATATGTTATGTTCTCATACAGACACATATATATTTTTTGTGCTAGATTCGTCCCCACATTTGTGGTTGATCCTCGTGGGCCCTGGTGTATTCTATGCCAGCAGGGATGCTTTTTATCTCACTTACACCACACAACTCAATCATTTTGAAACCAGCAACCATACATCATTGGTGCTGTGGGGACGCATACCCAGCCCCCCAGCCAATATCCAGAGCATTCTCTTATGCGATGGGGCATTCTAGGGATTGAAGCCCCTTCTTCATGTGAATCCTGATGTGCACTTTAATTTGCTAAAGATAGTTATAGTATCGCTTGCTTTACTACTTGCCATATATATATATGCCATGCTATTACCTACTGTGTTCTCACATTTGTACATTTGTTCATTTTCTCATCTTTTTGATATCTTTGTTATTTCATTATCAGACAAAAAACAGCTTGTTTCTAATCATCCCCTGAAGAAGGAATTACCTCATACCTGTATTCCAAAAAAAATGTTGGGACTTCTATGCACATGCACTCCATTTGACCTCCTATCATGAGATCAACTGAGTGTTTTGGCATATAGCTGTTATGTAACTATCCAGTCTGACTAATTTGTTTTTAGGTGTATATACTCTATGTACCCTCTGATTCCTCCTGTATTGAATTGTATTGTACTTGTACTGTCTGTCCTAATGTTGTAAAGTGCTGCGTAAACTGTCGGCGCTATATAAATCCTGTATAATAATAATAATAATAATAAAATACTACTGTTTTGTATTTAATAAATTTTGTATATTTGTATACGCTTGTTACTTCCTTTTGTGGTTAACATCCTTTGCCCATAAAATCCCCTGGGGCACCCCCTTTTGCAATTTTCACTTTCACTAGTTATCAACACAGCTGCATCAACTTCACCTTTGTGAATCAGTACCCTGATTATCAGTGTACATGATGCTGACAGGCTTGCTGGTTAATGGCTCTCCTTTATTCCCGCAAACATAGAGTGAGAGAAAAGGACTGCCAATTGGACACAGCTGATCACATGGTAAAGGACTGCTGTGATTGGCCCTTTACCCCAATCTGTGAACAGCTGTGTCCAAAGGAGAGCACCCGGTCACAGAGAGCACCAGATGCCCACCGCAGGAGGTGCGCAGGGAGTGGGGATTTGGGGGGACATCTATTGATGCCCTCCCAGAACTGGACAACCGCGCTGTAGCCATCCATTGGCAAGTGGTTAAACATATTCTTTCTGTAGAAGAGATGCTTAATAGGGGAAATGTTTACAATATACAAATATCTAAATGTAGATTCTAGCATAGGAAGAAAATTATTCAATTTCAGATCACTTAACAAGACAAATGGACACGCAATGAAGTTGGACGAGAAACAATTTAATCTTAAACTGAGTAATGGGTTCTTTACTGTTAGAGTAGTAAAGATGTAGAAATCCCTTTCACAATTGGTAGTTTCAGCAGGGAGTGTCGATAATTTAAAAAAATCTTTTGGATGGACATCTTAGCGAACACAATATACAAGGATATGGAAAATGGTAGAGACATAGATAAACACACACACACATTAAACTGGATGGACTGGTGTCTTTATTCAACCTTGCCAACTATGTAACTACGTAACTGTGCTTCTGACAAGTTCAACAGGTATTTTCTATACTTGCTGAAAATTGTCTTAGCTTAAAAACACAAATGCAGCCACACACCTAAGAACTAGTAAGCTGCAATATATTACATTTGTATTTTTATATTTATATACAATTTAACAGATGTGAAGCAGGTCTGAAAGATTGCTTGTCAACAATAATAATAATGCTGCACCAGAACCTGTAATAACACTGTAGCCTACTACAAATTAGAGTATGATGGATGCTTGTTCAGATTTAGTAATGAGATGACAAGCTATGCTGGTAATACTAAATGACAGTCGTGGACAACCGTTGTTAGACTTATTTTTGACTACTTTGGGTGTGGGGGAAGTCTAGAGTATTTAAAATGATTCAAGAGGACTTCTCCAGAACACTCCACTTAGAAGTCCACTATTTATTAGATTATGCTCAGCCTGGCATAGGACGTCTGCCCCAGACTTCACAGCACACGCCCAGTATGTGCACTCTTCAACACCTGACCACCACTCAAGTGGCCACACTGGAAAAGTCCTTTTTCATGGCCTCACATCACCACACCATAAGAGGGGACTATAATTACCTACTTACATCTATAGGGAATTTTGCTTAAAATAATAATAATATAGTCTGCATGTATTATACATGGTGTGTATTAGTGTGTATAAACTAAAGTGGTTTTGTCCAAGGGTTTGTTTTGCAATGCTTTCTGCTAATCTCATGTGCCTGAGACCCACATAGGCCACCACCAACAACTTGTACACATATGGTCTGATTCACATTGAAGAAGAACTATACAGTACATGTAGTGCATCCATCTTTTTTAATCAATTATGTACTACAGTGCTAATCAATTCTTTTTCCAACAAGAAAGATTATTATAATATAACGCTAATGTTTGGTAATAATTGCAATCAAAACAGTAAAGGTATGAAATATAATACTATTTACATAAATGGAGGATGTGTGTCTGTGTTTATAAAGATGTCACAGAAAATACAACACTGTTTCCAAAACTGAAATGATGCATGTAGTTAATGAGCAATGGGTTGGGAACAATGGAATAAGGCACAATACAACTGTATAGTAATAGAAGAATGCTGTGGAATTAAATAACAGCAAATAAAAAAGTCAACATATTGATAATTATTTATTTATAATAGTGTCCAAACAAATGAAAAAAAATGTAAATAATAATTCTATCTGTGTTTGCAGAAGTTCTTAAAGCTTATTAAAAGCTGTGATTTCACATTAGCATTTTCTTTTTAGCAGTGTCACATATTAAAAGAGAAAATGGCAAGCAGTGTAATCAATTTAAAACTACCAGGGGATGCGGAAATTGGTTTGGGTTTTAATTAAGTTCCCTTTGCTGGCTAGCAGAGCTGAGTGCTGGGGAATTTTGTGTAACACAGATGCTGACTATAGTGTCCTTTACAATCATCTGTAGCAAAATATCTCTTCACTGAATAACACCCTCAGATGAACTCAGTTCTGATGGCTCCACAAGTCTTTGATGTACAGTATATACGTCATTCAATGTTTTTTACATGAGCATTACAATTAAAGCTACTTTATGAAAGAGAGATATTTTAATATTGTAGGAAAGACTGTGGGGTTGATTTACCAAAAACACACAGTATGATCACTTTGAAAGGGAGGCTTCACTTTGCAAAGGAATTTGCCCCTAAGTGAATGAGACGAAACTCTGCTGACTTCCATTATTCATGTGCAAAAAAAAGCAGTTTTTTTTTAATATTTTCTGTGAATGTGATTGGGTATTTGTATTCTGCAAAGTGAAGTCTTAGCACATTCACTGAGCTCTGGGGAAAATTCCCTTGCAATGTGCAACTTCCCTTGAAAAGTGAACGGCCTATTTGCCTTTAGTAAATAACCCCAATGTGTAAAGGGTGGGTTGACACATTACAATACATGTACAGTGCATCCAGAATGTATTCACAGCGCTTCACTTTTTCCACATTTTACTATGTTACAGCCTTATTCCAAAATGGATTAAATTCATTTTTTTCCTCAAAATTCTACAAGCAATACCCTATAATGACAATGTGAAAGAAGGTTGTTTGACATGTTTGCTTATTTATTAATAATAAAAAGTAAAAAATAAAAATCACATGTACATAAGTATTTACAGCCTTTGCTCAATACTTTGTTGAAGCACCTTTGGTACCAATTACAGCCTCAATTCTTTTTGAGTATGATGCTACAAGCTTGGCACACCTATTCTGGGCAGTTTCTCCCATTCTTCTACCTCTCAAGCTCCATCAGGTTGGATGGGGAGCGTTGGTGTACAGCCATTTTTAGATCTCCCCAGAGATGTTCAATTGGGTTTAAGTCTGGGCTCTGCCTGTGCCACTCAAGGACATTCACAGAGTTGTGCCATAGCCACTGTTACCTTGGCTGTGTGCTTAAGGTCGTTGTCCTTTTGGAAGATAAACCTTTGCCCCTGTCTGGGGTCCAGAGTGCTCTGGACCAGGTTTTCATCAAGAATGTCTCTGTACATTGCTGCATTCATCTTTCCCTCGACCCTGATTAGTTTCCCAGTTCCTGCCCCTGAAAAACATCCCCACAGCATGATGCTGCCACCACCACATTTCACTGTAGGGATAGTTTCGGCCAAGTGGTGAGCGGTGCCTGGTTTCTTTCAGACATGAAACTTGCGATTCAAGCCAAAGAGTTCAATCTTTGTTTCATAAGACCAAAGAATTTTGTTTCTCATGGTCTAAGAGTCCTTCAGAAGCATTAAGGCAAACTCTAGGCAGGCTGTCATGTGCCTTTTACTGCTTCTGTCTGGCCACTCTTCCATACAGGCCTGATTGGTGGAGTGCTGCAGAGATGTTTGTTCTTCTGGAAGGTTCTCCTCTTTCCACAGAGAAATGCTGGAGCTCTGTCAGTGTCACCAGCGGCTTCTTGGTCACCTCCCTGACTAAGCTCCTTCTCCCCCGATCACTCAGTTTGGCCGGGTGGCCCGCTTTAGGAAGAGTCCTGGTGGTTCTAAACTTCTTATATTTACGAATTATGGAGGCCACTGTGTTCATTGGGAGCTCCAATGCTGCAGACATTTTTCTGTACCCTTTCCCCACATCTGTGCCCTGATACAATCCTGTTTCTGAGGTCTATAGACAATTCCTTGGACTCCTTGGCTTGGTTTGTGCTCTGACATGCACGGTTAACTGTGGGACCTTATATAGGCAGGTGTGTGACTTTTCAAACCATGTCCAATCAGCTGAATTTACCACAGATGGACTTCAATCAAGTTTTAGAAACAGCTCAAGGATGATCAGTGGAAACAGGATGCACCTGAGCTCAATTTTGAGTATCATGGCAAAGGCTGTGAATACCTATGTACATGTAATTTTTTACATGTTTTATTGTCAATAAATTTGCAAAAATTTCAAACAAACTTCTTTTACATTGTCATTATGGGATATTGTTTGTAGAATTTTAAGGAAAATAATAAATTGAATCAATTTTAGAATAAAGCTGTAACATAACAAAATGTGGAAAAAGTGAAGCGCTGTAAATACTTTTAGGATGCACTGTAATGTGCAGTGATGCAGCAAATTGAAGGATTGTATAGTACTCAATCTCTACCTCAAAGGGCTGCTGATTGGCCTAGGAGACAGGCAGCTACAGGCAAAGGACCCTTGCATGTTTAGAGAGAACATGCTTTCTGTTGTCAGTGGGAAACACTGAGCAGGATCTTTACTAAACATTAGAAGCTGCTTCCCATGAAGCTCCCCCAGAGAGTAGCACTGAATTTGAAGAGGGGCCACTCTCTTAATGTGGGTGCCCCTCCAGTGGCAATAAAAAAATACAACAGTGGCAATGTGGCTGTGTATTCAGAGTTAAAAAAAGGCGGGATAAATCATGGTATATGTCATTTCCTTCCTTTTGCAAAGTAAAGTGGCCAGTGACATGAAAAATGCCCAGTGATAAATGGTGCTTGTTCTGAACTACTGTTAGGACCATTCTTTTAAAAACAACTCTGACTAGCCATTTGGTTTTGTGCCTGCCCTTAACAACTCTTCTGTGAAGGTGACGTTTGTCTGAGTATTTATTTCTTATTCAATTTCAATGAACCAATCTACATGGACAAGGTATGTAATGGTCGTGCGTACTGGGCACACAAATAGCTATGTGTGTAGCAGCCATTTAGTTCAGGTCACAAGTCTCCCATGCCATCTTGTCATGAGAAGACACAGCTGCAGTGACCTTCCCCCCTGCTTCTCCTTCAGCTCAAAAATCCACAACCTCTTCATTGCATGCCACACACCCCTTATCAATCTCCCAATCTCAGGGCCCATAAAAGTGTCTGACTTAGCCACTTCAGTGACTAGAAAGTAACCAGACATTGGGTCATAAATACCTTAGTTGGAATCCCTAGAATACGCATATCTGTCTCTCGCATATCTGTCTCTCGGTAGAATCCATTATCTCAGCATGAGTCATAACTTCTGAAATCATGACAGTATAGCCAGAATAAAGTCATATTTACCTTTATCAGTTATTGGGTAGCATTTTGAGCCCAAACTCCCCTATAGTAGACATTATGGGAACCAGTGGAACCCCTTAGCCTCCTAGGTAAAGTAGATATCTGAGACCTGTCATATTTATGTTTATTTCACAGCAAAATTCACGCTGGTCAATAATCTGCAGATTAGCAAACTGTAAGCTGTAGATATTCAGAGACATGAATACTTATAGAAAACTGTATCTGGGACATGGTCATAAATGTGGTGACATCCCAGCAACCACCCCTTAGACCAGATGGTCTCTGTCAACAACCCCCTTGATGTGAAGAAAAGTGGAATGCATCCACATTTTGACAGTTCTCATGTATCATCAAAAAAGGAACATCTGTCAAGTGATGAAAACCAATAACACCTTGGTTATTGACTGAACTCTGCTGAAACCAGGACATTGCAAGTATTCTCCCTTTTTAACCCTTTTGTATTTCTTTGTTGTTTTGTTGTTATATTGTCTCTTTATTTCTTAGTAACACCCCTTTTCTGTAAATATTATATTTGCACCATTTTTGACCTTTTCATTATTAAACCCTATTTTGAAAACATTGTCTTTATTACTTTTAATGTGAACTAAAAAGAATCCCTGTCTCTTGAAGAGCACTACTGTATAGTACAAATCTCTGAACTTACCTGTCTGTGGTGACAGTGTGTTACAGACGTTTATTGTAAAATCATAGTTGGTATTGCTAAGATTATGAGTTTCCTGCTTCTCATCAAAAGGTGCTGGTGGTAGCTTAAAGGGTTAATTGCTTAATTAGCGTAGTCCAGTGACAATCATCCTCAAGCTGCTGGCACCTAGATTGGGCCCAGCTAGCTGGAAAATCTTTGTGCAGAGGGGAGAAGCATTGTTACGTAAGTGACAGCACGTGTGAGATTGGCCAGTCCTTTGTCATGAGTTGGTGAGAAGGGCTGATATCCACTTTCATCACAGGGTGGTAGTCCTCACTTTATTGCCTGTGGGTTTTATCTATTAAGCTGGCATAGTCTAAATTCTTTGACATCTGTGCCTGCCAAAAGTATTACAACACAATTCACAAATATGTAAGACAAGGTTATTTTTGAAAAGACTTTTTGAATCAAAATGTAGGTTCGGAGTTACCTTTTAGGCAGATCATAAGGCTAGCTTTTAATGTTTCAATACAATGCCATACTTTAAACATTGATAAGAATATCATACATTCATTGTTGCAAGACTCTTGATGAGGAGTCCAGGCAGGAAATTAGATTCAGATTCAGGACTAAAGATCTCATAACATACTGTTAGCATCATTTTCTTATGGAGATCTGACTTTTTCTACATGTAACCTTTTAAATTAGGTATATAAGGTTAAATCCTAAATATGGAAAAACATCAAGAGGAAAAAGTCTTGTTGGCTTTGTGAAGTGTGAATAAGGTACTTGTATGACCCATATAAGCAATATTTCAAGGCAAATATATGTGGAAAGCCAATTATCTGGATATCACAGACAGAACAGCCCCAGCTGTACTTCAAACAAATCATTATAACTAATCCAGTGTGAGCAGGTAATTATTTCCCATTATACTGGAAGAAATACGCGCAAATAGCTTATCTCTCCTTTTTCCTCCAAGATTTAATAATTAAAAAGGAGCGTGTGTTTTAAGCAAAGAGATATCCATCTAAGAGTGCTATTCAATATAATACTAATTATGTTTCATTTTCATACCACATGGCCATTTGTACTGTAAATCATAGACTGAAAAACTCATCATCTAATGTCTGTGTTGTCCAGTGTTGTTTGTTCCCTATGTTTGTGTATCAGTGTTTTTTTCTTATAAGAACCTTTCAGAATTCCAGGTTGCCAAAATTACATTGGATATTGTTCTCGTATCTGCTTAGCAAACTAACAAGAATACATTTTTTGGAACACATAATTGAGCAAAAAGAGAACTTTGACTATGAAATTCAAGAGGCAATAATACAACACTTTTAGGATAGGAACCATAGCACATGGTAGGGAATCTAATACACACGTAAAAAGTGAGTTTTGTTTTTTTTTTTAAGTTTACAAGTTAAACTTATCTTTTAAAATATTTTATTGCTTCTAAAAATATATATATATATATATACATTTTACAAATAAACATTTAGGTCAATGTGGATCCAATTCAAATATTCTGTGATTTATAAAAAAAGAGCACAGACTGTCCTTCCTCAGCAAAGAAGAGAGAAAGAAAATTGGATGAGCCATACCTCTGACTATGCATCTTTTTAAATAAGAGGCTATTTTTAGCTAAGAAGTTAAGCTTAGCCTGTTAAATATGTTAAAAGAAGCCATTAGCGTAGTGTTTATCAAACTGTGTTCCATAGCACAGAATTGCAGGTGTGCCATGGGAAGCATTGGGGGAGGGGGGCTGTCCCGGGCTAAAGCCCAGAGTGGGCCCTCAAAAAGCCTCTGGTCTGGTAGTGCTCGTTTTACATTATTAGTCAAGGGCGACATGCCGATCCTCCGCTTTCCTCTACTGCAGCCGCCGCACTGGTTGGTAGGCTCGCCTGCCGCCTGGCATCTAGCAGACCATGTCGTCACAACGTCTCAAGGAGAGAGTGAGGCTCTAGTATTCAGAGCGGAGGAGGATTTAAATTCTGCACGTGAAAACTTTTAGATCTTTTTGGAGAAACACTGCATTAGCTTCATCTGCTGGCAGAAAATGGTAAATATGAAACATTTATATATGTTATATTATATTTACCTAATTTGTTTTCTTAAAAACTGTATGTTTTTAGTCTTAAAAATAATTAGTTAAAGCCGCGGTACACTTGAAAAAAAAAAAATCCGGTCCCCTACAAGTTAATATAATAATGTTCTATATTTTAATCTTACCTGTAGGTTAAAGGGACAAAGTGGAGTTTAAACCAGAAGAACTGAGCGTGGGCTTTAAGGTTTAACAAATTTCACTTTCCGCAATATCTTCCAATATTTATTTTTGTATGCTAAAGAAAGGCAAAACTATTAGGCATGAAATATATAAAGTATATGTTTAACAGGAAACTAGCATGCTTGATATTAAATCCATACCACTATTTTCTAAAACGTATATATATAAATATTTTTAAATTTGGGTTAGAAGGTGATCATGTGACCAGCTCCAGTTAAGACATAAATCCTTGGAAAAGGAAATCCTTATGTAGGTCAAGGTAGCAACAACTTACACATTTCCCCCACCCTGCCAGAAACTACTCTACCTGGAATTTTATTTCTATAGTAAATTAGAGAATGTGAGTAAGAAGTGGTGGGTGTGTATAACACCTTCCATATTTTTCTGCCTTCTTGTTACCCTGTGATGCTGCCAACATAGTGGAGGTTGGAGGGTTTTCTAAGATGCTTGGAAGGAAGAAACTTTATATTTCATGAGACTAGAACTAGACAGTGGATAAAGTTTATTTATCCATCAAGCACCATGATTCAAGATCACTGGGTGATGGTACTACTAGAGAGATCTATGCAACATATACTATCTGCTTCAGAAATACACTTACTCCACAAAACTGCAATTTTGGTACCAGAAGCATTGTAAATTACACTGTCTTTTGGTGGGCCCACCAGCTGAAAGTGGGAACTGTTTAGCTGGCTATTCATGTTGCAGACTGATTATACAAACTGCTTTAGATTTAGCAAAACCTTTGTAACTTATATTGGTTGGTAGATCTTTGTAGATGTTCCACAAACATTGACACAATGGTAGGCAGAAAAATCACTACAGTTCAAAACTGTAAAATGGCCCTACTAATCATAAAGCTTTGTTTTGCAGTGGATACAATTACACAAATCAGTCAGCCTTTATTTCAAGAAGAGCAAACAATTAATTGTGCCAAGGAAAAGAAAAATCAATTGTAGATCAGTTTACCATTTTTGATAAAAGCTTTTGGCTGTGTGACCACAAGTATCTGATTTTAAATGGAATATGTTCTTTCAAAGTAATGACTGCAAACTTGCGCTGTACTGGACAGACAATGTTAAATTCTGGCTCAGGTTTTGTTTTTATATGTTTTTACTGGATGAATCCTTGTTCGTATTGCACATATATTAAATAGGAGTTTGAACTGTTTGGAACTAGCAACTAGACTAAGCATAATGTCTCAATTCATTACCAGAAACAAAAAAAGTTTTTGAACTATCAAATTCTTAGTGAATTTACAAAAGCACTACAAAACCGTGAATAATGAGTTAATCTAATAATTCTTCTGTATTAACAAATCTTTGGCATTTAGCTCAGTAGATTTGACTTAGAAAGTCAGATATTAAAATGTTAAAATTTTGAAAGTATAGAAATGTAAGCTTAATACTTTAAAAGAAGATGGTGCTGCATATGTAATATCACTGCACTTCCTAGCCTATTACATACTATGCTGTAAAACTTTCAAACTTAAGAAACAATGCCCAAAAAAATTAAGAGTTTTCAAGAGTTGTTAATTAATGTAATCCCTAGGTGCAATCTAAGAATAAAATATTATTAAAATCATCTGGAAATATATGTTATGTTACTGCAGGTTTCCCCATTGTAGAATCCTTATTTAAAAACAACCGTTTTTTTTTTTCACCGCACCAACCCATAGCAGCCAAACAGAACCCACTTTGTATTGGTTTTGGAAGAGTGAATGCTGATTAATTATATGGGTTACTGCACTTTTGAATTAGCACTGAAAAATAAGAGCCCTTTATTGAGTGAGGCACCTAGGCTTCCACTAAGTACATTCATTCCCAAGTTTTAAAACTGTAATTTTGTATTTTTTATATGGAAATGTCATGAGCTTAATGAAAAAGCAAATCTGTCACTAGAAGTTTTTTTTTTATAGAAAGGCAGCTGAATATAATCTTTTCTTTTATGCAGAACTACATCCGCTGTTACAATTTTCAGCACTTTGCCTTCCCAGGTGTGTTTAATCCATGCATCTCTCCATTGTGAGCTGTAGATCTACATGAGGCATGCTATGTCACTAGGTTTGAAAGCACATACTAGTGATGTATCGGCCAGTGGATGGAACTGAACTACAGCCTACAGTAGGGGGATGCAGGGATCAAATACACTAGGAAGTGTTGGATACCAAAGAATCTACAAGTAGATGTCACTCCGTGTAGGAGAAAATATTTTATTTTCCGGCAACATGATTGGAAATGACTACTGTACTTTTACAGACTGTTTTGTAGGCAGTCTTTTTAATAAATACATTTATGATTAATACTATTTTAAAAAACGTATTTCTGTATGTAGTTTGGAATGCTATGGGTACTGAATGTATAATAAGTTCCAAATTATATCATACAAGTAATAAAATGACTTATTTGTCATGGCAAAACACATATTTATACCAAAATACCATTTATCAATGACATTATACATAGTGGGATGCCTGCATCTACAATGACCTCTTGGACTTAATAAATTTTTAACAGCTATCATGAGTAGTCAAAGATATACATTATTTGATCCTTCTTCTAGTTATTCCTTAGAAGGTGTTCCAATCCCTAGATTGTCTTTTCTATGTTCTTCATGCCAGGCCTTCATCATAAGCTCTATGTATTCCTCATCATGTTTTTGAAAGTTCTTAACCGTTTTGCAGCCATAAGCAACTATTATGGTGGCAGTAGTACCCTTTTTCTCCCAGCTGCCAGCTATGTAGTAGAAGTGATTCAGGCAGCTGTAATCTCACTAATTATTTCTTAAACCCTTCATTTGCATAAAATGCTTAACTTTCATTTATGAATATATGTCATTTATGTGCAATGATTATGAAGGAACAAAGCTGTCAAAAAAATATTATTGTGTACAAGTAATGATATAAACATCTCCGCATATACAGTGCAATAATATTCAATAAGAAAAGCATTAGCTAAATAAATGATTCCCATGTAAATTACATTTTCAAATTAATTATGGAGCTTCAATGGGAAATATAATCGATCACTGCATTAGAAAACAAATAGATCTAGAATTATTTGTATATAAACTCCTAAATGAATGGTTGCTTAGTTATTATAATTTTTATGGCACTATTCAAGCTGACCTTACTGGTTAGACTAGAACTCATGTCTTCCGTCGGTGTGGTTGCTTACCTATGAAATAAGACAAAGTAAACTGAAAATAATTCCATTGTGATTTTTAATTTAGGACAATTAACTATTACCAACCTTTATTACACCATATCATTCCAGCTTTCCGATTGTTGACTTTTTCTGTCCTGTTCCACAACACGATCTACCCAACCTTGAACAATTGGGTCTGATTTATAAGTGGCAAAGATTAATTTTGCTTCATATTTTGAGTACTGTCCGTGATACGTTTTTTATTAACATATCATTTTTCAGGAAGAGCTTTTGGGGTATGTCCAAGCAGTACTGATTCACAAAAGTTTTAGCAGAATGTTAAAATGTTAAAAAAAAAATAAAAACACAATCTCTGAATGAAAGGAGAAAGAAAAAAAATTAAAAAACAGACATATACAAATCAATGTGTATGGCAATGGTAATAAAGCTAGCTGTAAGTGAGATAAGACAGATGAAGAGCTATAGATTGGGGGGGGGGGGGTGATAGTCACAGAGGGGGTCGTAAAACTGTAGTATAATGGCTAAGGAAACCAATATCTAAATTTAGGCCATTATTTTTTGTGTCAAAAAGAAGTATCGTTGTTAGTTCAAACGTTTTCCTTTTATGGATAGTTCTGACATTCCCTTTAAGAACCAAAACACTGAGGTCTTCTATAGTGTGGTCCAATTGTGAAGGTGTGCAGAAACTGTCTTCTTTATGTTCCTGTTTCACCAACATAAGATCCTTTGCTAAACGTTTTGTATTGGATGAGGTATACAACATTACTAGAGGTACAGCTGGATGATCCCATGATATTTAAGGTCCCATTTGTGTGTGTGACAGTTTTGGATAGATTGATCTGGTTGCACAGTTTGCAGAATTTTTTATTGCAGGGTTTGCTTCCATTATTTGTGACATCATAATCAAAGTGAAGTTTCCTGCTGATTAATTTATGTCTTAGGTTGGGTGGTTGTCTGAAAGCCAATAATGGGGGTTGTTGGAATATTTCTTTCAAAGTTTCATCCTCTGTTATAATGGGTTGTAAATCTTTGATTATCTTCATATTTTGTAATTTTCCGTGAATGCTTAATATAGCTATTGTCTTTAGGTTGGTATTGGGAGCAATGGATAATGCACAGTGCTCTACAGAAAACTGAATCTATTTGTAGAGCACTGTGCACAGCAACTGTATCTAAAAGATGACAGCTGGAAATGTACTGTACAAGAAGGCTTTACCTATGGCAAGTCTATCGTATTCCCCCTAACATTTTTCTAAACTAGACCAGCAAATTAAATTAGAAACTTAATTTGTCCATGTGGGAAGCACACACACATTGCTTACATTCTTATAAAATGGTCCCATAATGCAAACTGCATCTTAATTCCATCTCCTGCAAAGCACAAGCACAGACAAGGTCACATTGACAAGTGAGACCAGAATTAAAATGTTCTATTCCAGAAATCCGTATTGATTCTGAATTCTAACCATACATTGACATCTCCTAATGAGGTCAGTAAGTGTGCAGCTTTAAGCTGATTTCATCTTTCCGGACAAACTTACAATAAGAACATTTTCTCCCTTATAAAGTGCATCATCAATCTAGTTAGCTAGACTTCAACAAGAGATTTTTTTTGTTTATTTGCTTCTGAAATATTATAAAGAAAAAATAGGTTCCTAAATGATTTGCCTATAAGAATTTATTAAGTAGGACTTTGATTATTCCCAAAAGATAGAGACAAATGTTTTAAGGGGTGAATGTTACATTAACTAAACATTCACTGACCATTTAACTGTGAATTGTCAGAAAACAAGGCAAAAACATTATTAAAAATGAAAAAAAAAACGTATGTGGACTAAAGACTAAAGTATATCTATAGCTAACATTTTTTTGTTTTGTTTTGGATAGAGTGGGGAAGGATTAACACTTCTATAAAGTTTTACTGTCATTGGGGTCTCTATTGGAGGGATTCCTTCACTTTCTGTGTGGTAAAAAGGTTGTCCACAGGACAGTAAATTAGGTCAAATTTCTCTTTAGTATTTTGAATTTAATTCGTTGGGCGAGAGGGGGGTAGCAGACACTGAGCGGTTTGTAAGGTGGATGAGTCTGGCAGCAGCATTCATGATGGACTGAAGGGGGGATAGTCTTGCAGTAGTCAAGGCGAGAGATAACCAGGGAGTGAATCAGGAGCTTTGTGGTTTCGTTGGTTAGAAAGGGACGTAGTTTACAGATGTTGCAGAGGTTGAGGTGGCAAGCTTTGGAAAGTGGTTGGATGTGGGGCCGAAAGGAGAGTTCAGAATCCAGGATAACACCTAGTACCCTGACATGTGGGGACGGGTGGATGGTTGTGCCCTTGCTCTTGACAGACAAGTCAGGGGAAGAGGCACGTGAGGGAGGAAATATTATAAGCTCGGTTTTGGACAAGTTGAGTTTGAGGAAGTGGTGTGACATCCATACAGATATGTCGGTTAGTAAGTTAGTGATGCGTGAGGAGACTGATGGAGTGAGTTGAGGGGTGGAGAGATAGATTTGTGTGTTGTCAGCAAAGAAATGATATTGAAAGCTGTGAGAGGCTATCACCTGACCCAGGGAAGAGGTGTAGATTGAAAATAAAAGAGGTCCAAGAACAGAATCTTGGGGGACCCCGACAGAGAAGGGAAGAGGAGTGGAGGAAGTAGAATTGTAAGTGACACTGAAGGTGCATTGGGATAGGTAGGGTGAGAGCCACTGAAGAGCACAGTCACAGAGACCGAGGGAGTAAAGTTTTTTGAGAAGGAGGGGGTGGTCAACCATGTCAAAGGCAGCTGAAAGATCCAGAAGTAGGAGTACAGAATAGTGTCAATTGGTTTTTGCAGTTAGTAGGTCATTTGTGAGTTTTAAAAGAGCAGTTTCTGTGGAGTGTTGAGGGCGAAATCCAGATTGAAGGGGATCAAGAAGGTTGTTTTTAATGAGGTGGTCACTCAGTTGGTTGTAAACCAGGCGTTCAAGGAGTTTAGAGGAAAAGGGGAGCAAGAAGATAGGGCATAGGTTGTTAAGATTGGTAGGGTCCAAGGACAGCTTTTTAAGTATGGGGGTGACCAGTGCATGTTTTAGAGCATTGGGGAAGACGCCAGAGGTGAGGGAGAGATTGAAGATATGGGTTAGAGAGTGTAGGATAGAGTCAGAGGGCGACCGTAGCATATGAGAGGGAATAGGGTCCAGGGGACAGGTGGTTAGGTGGGCGATAGAAAGGAGTTTAGCAACTTCATCTGTAGTAGCAGATTTGAATAGGGGGAGTGTCAGTTGTACCTGTTGACATGGGGTCTTAGCTGGGGGAGATACCTGTAGAGCGGAGATTTCATCGCGGATTGTATCAATCTTGTTTTTGAAGTGATTAGCGATCTCCTGGGCAGTGAGTGAGTCAGGTGGGTGGAGGCGGTGGAGGACAAATTAGAGAGTTGAAGGTAGAGAAGAGTTTACGGGGACTAGATGAGAAGGTGTTAATAAGAGCTGTAAAATAGGTTTGCTTGGCAGTGTGGAGGAAAGAATAGTATTTTGGACGGCAGATTTGTATTGGTTGAAGTCTTTGAGAGACTTAGTCTTGTGCCACAGACGCTCAAGAGCGCGACTATGTTTTCTGACAATTTTAGTGTCATCTGTTTGCCAGGGTTGTAGGGGTCAAGGCCTGATTCTGCGTGTAGTGAGGGGAGCGAGCTTGTCCAGGGTGGAGGACAGGGATTTATTGTAGATGGATGTGGCTTGGTTGGGGCAGGACAGGGGAGAGATTTTGTCATAGAGGTGGTCAGCAGCAGAATAGAGGAGAGAGGAGTTGAAGTTGTGACAATTTCTACTGGTGATGGTTAGGCGATTGGAGGGAAAGGTGGTGGAAGACAAGGGGAGGGAGAAACTAATAAGGTGATGGTCGGAGAGAGGAAAAGGATTGTTTGAGAAGTTGCATGGAGTGCATAGGTAGGAGAATACAAGGTCAAGGGTGTTGTCATCAGAGTGAGTAGAAGCCTGTACCCATTGTTTTAGGTCAAATGAAGAGGTTAGACTAAGAAGTTTAGAAGTAGCAGGAGTGTTTGTATTAGCAGGGATGTTGAAATCACGGAGAAGGATTGTGGGAATTTCTGAAGAGAGGAAGTAGGGTAGCCAGGCAGAAAACTCATCAAGGAAATATGATAATGGTCCAGGGGGCCGGTAGATCACAGCAATTCTTAGGGAAGTAGGAGAGAATAGACGTATACAGTGGGCTTCAAATGATGAGAGAGAAAAAGAGGGAGGAGAGTGAATAACCTGGAAGGTGCATTGGGGGGATTGGAGGAATCCCACTTCACCTCCCTTGCATCCATTAGGCCTAGGGGAGTGAGTCCAGTGAAGGCCACCCTGGGATAGGGAAGCAGGAGAAGGGGTGTCATATTTGTGGAGCCAGGTTTCGGTGAGAGCAAGTAGATTGAAGGAATTAGTGACAAAGAGGTCATGAACAGCAGTGAGTTTGTTGCAGACAGAGCTGGCATTCCAGAGGGCGCAGGAGAGAGGGAGGCTGGTGTTGGGAAGAAGAGGAATGGAGACTAAATTGTGTAGATTGCGACTACTGCCAGAGGGTGTAGGGTGAAGGGGTGTGTTGGGCACAGTTAAATAAGGGAGGCCCAGGGTTTGGGGAAATATCTCCAGCAAGTAGGAGAAGCAGAAGAGTAAGGGAGGTAATATGAGAATATGATTTGTATGAGGGGACATGCTTCAGTAGTTCATGGAGTTCACCAGAGCTTCACAGGTTGCCACTGGAGTCCTCTTCCATTCGTACATTTCTGGTCGAATGCTCCGCCCACAAGCTATAGTAGAATTCTAATGTTATTTGACTAGTAATAATTATAGTTATTAATTATTATTACTAGTTAACCTCCCTGGCGGTATGATTATTTCAGATTTTTGATGCTGAAAGCGGTACAATTATTTTGCATGGAAATTTGGCGTTTGATATTGTAGGCCTGTAATTCTTAGAAATAACTCACTTAAATCTGTCCAAACAAGAGTCTAGTAGACATCCCGGGTATGATAAAGTTTGAAAAACAAAATCATAAATTATAATATAATAAATAACTACTGTATAAATAATTATTAAAAACTAACAAATAATAATATAGTAATAATAAAAATTTTTCAATAATGTAATCAAATCAAAAACACTGAAATTTGCTCAGTTGCAGAATTGTCGCTGTCATTACTTTCAGTATTTGATGACAGATTTCCCCACAAATCACTATCGCTCAATTCTGCAAGTTATTCTAATTTATTATCGCTGTTTTCTAGCTGGTCTAAAACCACTTTTGATGTAAAGGGACGGTTTTGGTTGCTATGGACAATCTCCAGTTTCCACGCAGAAAGAACAGTATTTATGATATAAAACTGCATGCAGGGCACTGGAAAGACCACTAGAGACAAAAGGGATGTAAAATAAATTGATACAGTAATGTAATCTGTAAGATTACAGTGTTTTGTATATGTATTGTGTGTTTTACGTTTTGAATTTGGCTCCGTTCTCCGCCACTATGCGTCGCAACGCTCGCAGGGAACAGAGCTTGGGTCCGTGATAGATCGAGCGGAGGACGACTCGCACACAGTGCGTGGAGACATCACAGGATCCTGGGGACAAGGTAATATGTACCTGGATCCTGTGAGGCAATCCCGAGTGTGGCTCGGGGTAAAAACTTTTCTTACTGAAAATGCACCCCGAACCACACTCGGGAATACCACCAAGGGGGTTTAAACAACATTAGAATTCTTCTATAGCCTATGGGCAGAGCATTTGACCGTAAATGTCCGCTCGCGGCGATCGAATGTTTTTAGCTGCTTCTTTGATTCTTCATGTCTCAATAATGTCGAATCTTTTCTCTCTATGTCAAATAATCTTGGACTAATAGAGTTAGGTTAGGCACATTCGACCGCAGGTTCAATAGACACAGATAGCTGTTGTCATTGTCATGTCGACTCTTCTATCTACCCATATCGAACTGTTGTCGCAACAATACAAAAATATAATGGATACGAAAATAAAGCATTTTTTATTTAAGATCTTTCTGATCTTTCTGATCTCAGACTCTGCATATTCCTTTTGTTAAAACGAGCACAAAAATCGCAGAAATTCGGACAAAAATGCATTTGGACAATAACAAATGCACATGTCTAGTGCAGATTCGCACAGCAATGAATCAGCTTCCAGGTCTTTATTGTCAAAGCTTAGATGAACAAGTTGAAGTTAGAAGCTGATTGGCTACCATGCACAGCTGCACCAGATTTTGCACTCTTCAGTTTTAGTAAATCAACCCCAAAGTGTCATTATTGTACAACTACATTGATAAATTTTGCCTTTTTAGAAACATCCTGGGGTAATCTGTCATATTCAATGCCTGCAGATTGCTGCCTTCAGCTCTACCTTTTTCACTTTGATGGACATGTTCAGCAAGCTAAAATAGACATCCAGACTTGTTTTGTAAAACTGAGGTTCCCAACAACCCACATAATTATTTCAAAGCTGCCATTTACTACAGCTCCAAAAGAATAGTTTTTAAGTCAGCGGTGTAAGTACAATTCATGGGGCCCTGAGCAAATTTTTGATGCCGCCCCCTAGTTAACTTTCTGTGTGGCACTGGTAGTGTCATTTGGAACAAGTGATCTTAAAGTGTATATCCAGCCGAAGTATTTTTCTTAGTGTTAGATGAAATGGAAAAGGTTAGGACCCCTCTCTGGTTTTTACAGCTATCCAAGGCTCTATTAGAGAGTACACTTACTTTACTGCTCACATCATTTAACCATACAGGAAGTGAGGGGAACTCTCCAACACAGACAAAAATAAAAACATTTTATGTAGCAGTGTAAGGCAAGGATAGACGTACTAAATAACAACAATGGCCTCTTATAACATAACCTCCTATTGATATTAATCAATCAACTCTCACAGGGTGTGCCTGCCCATGCATCGGGAAACCTATGGACAATGCCTAAAAATGTTTAGGACTTTATTAAAGTAAATTTGTTTGATGTGTGTTTTTTTACTTATAGGAAGGGATAAATTGAGAGATACCTCTTCACCTCAATTTACCATTGAACTCTATCTCCTCTTAGTTGCTCTGTCTATACTACAGTAAACAACTAAAGGAAGTACAAAAAGGAAGCATAGGGGTTCTAATTAACTAATAGAAATCACATTAATCTGTGCTCCTAAATTCATCCTGTTATTTCCATTCTTCCTGGACTTAAAAAGCACCCTGACGGCAATAAAATACTAACTCCTGGCCACTGATAACAAACAGATATGAGAGCAAATAGAAATGAAACCCCTCCCCAATGACCAAAATAGCATATCTAAATGTCACAGTGCACTCAAACTCACTAAGAAAAGCAAAATACCCTATATGCTTTACTCTAAGAAAGAGCTTTGCCGGGCATGTATAAAATAAAATAAAATAAGTGCTCAAAAGGAAAAGTGCTGTAATCACCACATGGCAAATGGCCAAGGATAGAAGTCCAGTCATGTTTATTTCTTTGACTTATAGATTACAGGTACTTATTGTATTTATCGGTGTATAACACGCACAGGGGTATAACATGTTCCCCAATTTTAGGTGGGAGGTTTAAGGAAAAAAATTAAATTTTAAATGAAGAACTTTAAAGCAAAATTAGGGTCACAGCTCATCAATGCACCCTACTCAGTGCCCATCTGCAGCCTCTAAATTGCCCATCAATGCACCCTGCTCAGTACCTATCTGCAGCCATTAAATTGACCAACAATGCAGCCTGTTCAGTACCCATCTGTAGCCTATAAATTGACCAACAATGCAGCCTTTTCAGTGCCCATCTGCAGCCTCACCTTTCCCATCATTGCAGCCTTGCCAGTGTTGGATTATCCATGCTGTTTCCGAGGAAAGAGGAGGAGCGAGCACCGCTGAATTACACAGATCCGCGATCTCCTGTGTACATGGATGCTCCATCACTCACAGCCACGGCTCCTGGCCCTGCTCATATGATAGACAGAACAGTGGCCCAATGCGGGGCCAGGAGGCGTGGTTGTGAGTGATGGAGCACCGGGTACACAGGAGATCGTGACTCTGTGTAATTCAGTGGCACTCGCTCCTCTACCCTCTGAGACAGCAAGCATCCGTGTATAACACGCACCTATGATTTTCCCCTGATTTTAAGGGGAAAAAAGTGTGTGTTATATGCCGATAAATACAGTATATAGCGTCATCAATTTACACAGCTCTTTACATATATATTATACATTCACATCAGTCCCTGCCCTCAAGGAGCTTACAATCTAAGGTCCCTAACTCACATTCATACATACACATACTAGAGCCATCAGAGCAGAAGAGCAGCAGTGCAGGGAAAAATTGTTACATTTACCCCTGAGAAGATGAGAAGACTGTATTGGTTATACAGAGTTAATATCATAGAGCTGGTCAGGAGGACCAGACACGCTGAAGGCAATAAATCTATTCACAGATGGGGCAAGCAAGGGGTTGCTTGACTAGTAGACAGCATAATCGTAAAAACTGGTCCTGTGTGTCTGGCAGTCACCTCCTCTAGGATGAAGACTTCAGAGGATCAGGGTTAATGATAATAGTACTGTATATTTGTTATATTTATATAAACACAGATTTTCTGCATTTGTACCATCAAGAACCTCTTTACATATGCATATAGTGGTGAAATCTCCTGAGGTGAAACATTCTTGCAAGAATTTGTTATAACATACCATACATCTGCATTTTGGGTAAAAGGTCTGTTTTTCCAGAGTAACCTAACATGTCTAAAGAACTCTCCTCCTTCTCTCACCATGTGTGTGACCGTGTATGATTTGTTTTGGTTTTGTTTTCGTAAGAAGTCATGTAACTCTAATGCCCCGTACACACGGTCGGATTTTCCGATGGAAAATGTCCGATTGGAGCGTGTTGTCGGAAATTCCGACCGTGTGTGGGCTCCATCGGACATTTTCCATCGGATTTTCCGACACACAAAGTTGGAGAGCAGGAGATAAAATTTTCCGACAACAAAATCCGTTGTCTGAAATTCCGATCGTGTGTACACAAATCCGACGGACAAAGAGCCACGCATGCTGAGAATAAATAAAGAGATGAAAGCTATTGGCCACTGCCCCGTTTATAGTCCCGACGTACGTGTTTTACGTCACCGCGTTTAGAACGATCGGATTTTCCGACAACTTTGTGCGACCGTGTGTATGCAATACAAGTTTGAGCCAACATCCGTTGGAAAAAATCCTAGGATTTTGTTGTCGGAATGTCCGAACAAAGTCCGACCGTGTGTACGCCCTATTAGAATGAGTTACAATCAACAGCATTTGGTTGCAATTACAAAATTAAGTGGACATTATAATGTTTTTGTCACCGCTCTTTATAATTTTTGCAAATTTATAAATGTTTAATATAAAATCTTTCACTTGCAGAACTTTCTGAGCATATCATTGGCTGTCTCAGTCTAAATGAAAATTCAGACAAGGCCCTATGTGCAGAGTGAGGAGGGGGCATGTCAGGGGCGTCGGGAGGGGGTGGCTAGGGGGGGCTGAAGCCCCGAATGTGACCCCCAAAAGCCCCGAGTATACAGAATGCTGAATTCCGTTGTTAGCCCCGAGCGCCGGCCGCGAGGACAGTTCTGGTTGTGAGTGCGGCCGAAAGTGGCCGAGCGCGGCCGAAAGAATCCGACTGCCAGAGCGGCCGAAAGAATCCGACTGCCAGAGCGGCCGAGTGCGGCCGAAAGAATCCGACTGCCAGAGCGGCCGAGTGCGGCCGAAAGAATCCGACTGCCAGAGCGGCCGAGTGCGGCCGAAAGAATCCGACTGCCAGAGCGGCCGAGTGCGGCCGAAAAAAACGACTGCCATAGCGGTCGAAAGTGGCCGAGTGCCGCAGGTCCCGCCTTCTGGAGCCTGCAGCGCCAATGTCAGGACAGCGCGGGACGTGTGACGTGATGTCCATCTTAGCCTGCAGGCTCCAGAAGGCGGGAACGCTACATCCCTGCTCAGGTGGGCGGCTCTCCTCTCCTCCTCGGCTCCTCTCTGATGGTGACGAGTGACTGACTGCCTGCTGTGACCACACAGTGCACACACCACGGCTAAGCTGAGGTAGGTCAGAGACACACAGTGTATGTAGGTCAGGCAGGTCACTGGTCACTGTTAGTGTATGTAGGTCAGGCAGGTCACTGGTCACTGTTAGTGTGTGTAGGTCAGGCAGGTCACTGTTAGTGTGTGTAGGTCAGGCAGGTCAGTGTATGTACGTCAGTGTATAATATAGGTTATGTAGGTCAGTGTATAATATAGGTCAGTGTATGTACGTCAGTGTAATGGTGTAACCCCACCATCCCGCCCAAAAAAAACACTGCGACCCCCCCCCCCCCGGTTGTTGGACTTCGGGCTGAAGCCCCTGGTCTTTTTGCCACCTAGCAACGCCCCTGGGGCATGTCCTCTTTATACACATTCAAAACAAAAGCTTTTCACAGCATAAAAATAGAAAAAGTCCACACAAATTTGAAGATCTATGCAGAGTTCCATCTACTGGTCACAAAATGGTAAATAAGAAAATATTTGCCCTTAAAAAACATAATTTTAGTCATAAACATAATCCATTTTAGGATATATAGGAAATCGTTAGAATTAAAAAATAAAGTGATTAAGCATGGTCTTTAAGTGATTGTTTAAGGCAGGGATCTCTAAACTATGGCCCTCCAGATGTTACGGAACTATACGTCTCATGAGGCATTGTAAAACTCTGACATTTCCAGACATCATAGTTGCCAACATTGTAAAAAAATGTATAGGGGCACTTTTTTGTCTGTAGGTGGAGTCGTGTTATAATTAGGGGGCGGGCATTTGTTTTAAAGAGTGGTGTAGAAGGAAAAGAAAAATGTGGCGCGTGTAGCATCGGAAAATGGGCGTGGTTTAAACAAAATAGTGGGCGTGGCTTAAATTGGGGCATGGCTCAAGGGGGTGTGGTCCGAGTCTGAGATAAACAAGGGATGGAGGAAGAAAGAAAGAAAGTGATAGGGAGAGAAGGAGAGAGAAGGAAGGAAAGAAAGAGTGATGTACGGACAACAGGCCCAGATCCTACACCACAATAGAAATATGTGTATGCCAGAAAGTTTAACAATCAGCAGATAAGGATACTCCAAACACTTGGTGTTAGCGCTTCGATCATCCCAGCACCATGGTTGTTATGGTGTCAGGATGTTTGAAGTGCATTATTTCTATTATTACATTGTAATATAAAATGAAATAGTTCAACTCACCATCTTGTAGAATCAGTGGGAGCCCTGAGCATGTTATTTGTCACGTCGCCTGCCACCATATGCCATCAGGTGTCCCCAGCAGATCCCCAGCACCATGGTTATTATGGTGTCAGGATGTTTGAAGTGCATTATTTATATTATTACATTGTAATATAAAATGAAATAGTTCAACTCACCATCTTGTAGAATTAGTAGGAGCCCTGAGCGTGTTACTTGTCACGTCGCCTGCCACCAGATGCCATCAGGTGTCCCCAGCAGATTCCCTGCTTACATCAGGCATCACCAGCAAAGTCCCTCCTTAGATCAGGTGTCCGCAGCGGAGTCCCTCCTTACATCAGGTGCCCCCAGCAGAGTGCCTCCTTACATCATGTGTCCCCAGCGGAGTGCTTCCTTACATCAGGTAAACAAAGATTTGGGGGCACACCCTAAAAAATGCATACAAAATGGTGCAGCCATAGGACCATACAGACAGAAAAAAAGATTACAGTGCACACATACAAAAATGACCTTTAACTCCTGCAAGGCTATTTAAAAACACCTCAGCATATTCAGAAAATATGGGGATTTAGTTACACCATATGGCCATATAGTGCTAAGCCCACTACTATGTCAAAGTACCCCAATATCAGTGGGTCCTATGCTATCCATAGAATGGAAGATCCTGCTTCTCTGAACCATGGGAGCATACACTCCTCTAAATGGGAGAATTAAAAGGATTCCTCCTATAACACAGGTGGACACTAATAAGAGGCAATGATGGGGGGCGGTGTAACTAATTCCCCATATTTTCTGAATATGCTCAGATGTTTTTAAAAAGCCTTGCAGGAGTTAAATGTCATTTTTGAATGTGTGAGCTGTAATCTTTTTTTCTGTCCTTTACATCAGGTGTCTCCAGCGAAGTACTTCCTTACATCAGGTGTCCCCAGCGGAGTGCTGCCTTACATCAGGTGTCCCCAGTGGATTGCTTCCTTACATCCGGTGCCCCCAGCAGAGTGCCTCCTTACATCAGGTGTCCCCAGCGGAGTGCCTCCTTACATCAGGTGCCCCCAGCAGAGTGCCTCCTTACATCAGGTGTCCCCAGCAGAGTGCCTCCTTACATCAGGTGCCCCCAGCAGAGTGCCTCCTTACATCAGGTGTCCCTAGCGGAGTGCCTCCTGACATCAGGTGCCTCCAGCGGAGTGCCTCCTTACATCAGATGTCCCCAGCGGAGTGCCTCCTTACATCAGGTGCACCCAGTGGAGTGCCTCCTTACATCAGATGCCCCCAGCGGAGTGCCTCCTTACATCAGGTGCACCCAGTGGAGTGCCTCCTTACATCAGGTGCCCCCAGTGGAGTGCCTCCTTACATCAGGCGTCCCCAGTGGAGTGCTGCCTTACATAAGGTGTCCCCAGTGCAGTAGAGTCCCTTGGCTCTGCCTCTCACAGACCTGTGTTGTGCCAACATCGGTTTCCCCCAGAAAACCTGTTTCCCCTGGCTCTCGGCTGAGATCGGAACTCCGCCCCCCAGCCTATTGCACTCCAGCTCCTCCTAATTTCCGCCCCTCCAGCTCTCTGCACTGCAGCTCCTCCCACTCTCCCTTGCAATGTTATTCAGCCATCTACCACCCCGCCCCGTGAGTGCCCCAGCTTTCATGGGGAAAACTGTCTCAGTACAACACCATGAAAACAGGGAGCGTGGGCAGTGGCGGTAGACGGCCGAATAACATTGCAAGGGAGAGTGGGAGGAGGTGCAGTGCAGAGGGCTGGAGGGCGGAGTTCGGATTTGAGCTGAGAGCTAGGGGAAACCAGGAAAGCGATCTCACGGCGGTGGCAGCGGCCATATTTTTGGAGCCAGAAGCAGTTTTGGTGCCAAAAACAGTCCTGATTTCCCGGGACAAAAGCGAAATCCCGGGATATTAATTGGGACGGCCTCCGATCGAGACAAGGTTCCCAAAATCAGGGTTGTCCCAGGAAAGTCGGGACTGTTGGCAAGTATGAGACATGCCTAGGCATGATGGAAAATGTAGTTCCTGAACAACTGGGGGCCATAGTTTGGAGACCCCTGGTTTAAGGTATAAAGAATACATACACCAAGCTTAATACCTGTGTTTATAGATATTAAAGTTATGTGAAGGCCATCTGGTGAACACGTTCTCTTGTACTAGCTTGCCTGTCCCAATTTTGCATATACACATACATGTGCACTTGAGATGACAAAGTCTATTGAGAGAGACAACGGATTTGTTCACTTCTAGAACCATGACAAGAAGGTAGGCATATTTCACACACCTAATATTTGCAGATTTCTTCTGGCAAGCAAATTTGGAATCTGAAAAAAAAAAACTGAATCTGTTTATCAAAGATTTGATGGGAAATTTGCCCAGGAATATAATTATGGTCATCCAATGTTATTCATTTATATTTTTCTACCTGCATTCACTCTCTGTATTATCTGGCAGCTAATGGATGAATCTTGTGAAATGGAATGTTGTTAAATCAAATGTTTGAAATAGGAAAAGTTATTTTGGTGATATGGGCGAATATTTGAATGAATATCAGTAAAAGTCGCAGAAAAGTATTTTCTCTTGTTGAATGTTGATGGAAAAGCCTTAAAAAGCTGCCCAACTCCATTGTTATAAATGTGTAATAAAAATATATTGGTTATTGCTGGAAAACAATAAAAATAGAAGGAAGGACCAGCTTGCAAAAGCTTTCAAAGTAGAACAGAAGAGGAGAAAATGGGGATAAAATACAGATTTCTGTAAGTTTTGAGCACATTATTTTCTGTACCATCTGCTTATAGATGATATAATTTGGTCTTTGAGTAACTGTTTTAAAGGTCATTTGGGAATACCAGTGCGGTTTGATATACACACTTGCATATTGAATACTTATTAAATAAACACATGAATAAAAATATTTCTGCATTTTTTACAGTACCTGTAACATGGGTGCTATACAACTGTGTTAAACCTTATCTGTTATCATTACCATATTAATCATTTTCTACCATACTCAAATATTCATTTTGGGGAAAGATTTTTTTAAAAATGCAAATAAACACATTTACATACATGCAGAAGGGTGGAGAATGTTTGCCTTTTGAAATATGCATTATAAGGATACCACATAATTATTATTTCTTGGGGAAAAGGATGAAGGGAAGTTTTGTAGCTTGAGTCAGTCTTTTTATCTACCACTTATGTCCCCTGAGCATGTTGGAAAACATCTAAAATATACTCTACATTAATAAACATAGGGGAGATGTAACTCTCTAATTTGCACAATGAAAACAAGTGAAACTTTTAACTTAAAAACTTTCCATGGTAAAATGTAATTTATTAAATGCTAAATTAGAAAGGTTCTTCTGTTAAGATTGTACCCAAGACTAATTTTGCCTATTTTTCAATTAATGAAATGTATTAAAGCCTCCGGACACCACATTACTGAGTTTCCTGAAAGGTCATATATGCCTGGAATTTTTCCCAGGTGATTTTAAAACTTGATTTATAAAGCATTTTTAAATCTAGTTACAAAGCTAATATCACACAGTGTGACAGTGTTCCTGCCATGTTACAGACACAGTCTAGCACTTAAAGTAGACCAGTTATTAAATCCCACTATTATTCTGATTTTAAAAGTATTTTTTTCTTGTTGTGGATAAAAACTGCTGCTCTTTTGCTCTCTCAAATCTAGCTTTATGCTAGCTGCAGCATAGTGGGCATTTTTATATCATTAGCAATGAGATAAAGGTGTATAGTTGGGTTCAACATTATTCTGCAATACTAAGCAGGAAGCAGAGCCTGACTGTTTAAATATTAACCTTTCCAAACCCTTTCCAATTCTGACATTTCTCACATACATGTAAAAATTTGAATTTTTTGCTAGAAAATTACCTAGAATCCCCCAAACATTACATTTTTCAGCAGAGGCCCTAAAGAATAAAGTGGTGGTTGTTTACATTTTTTACATCATACATTACAGTATTTGTGCAGTCATTTTATTTAAATGTGTTTTTTATACACAAATATACAGTATGTATATGTACAGTAGGTGTACTCAATGGGACTTACAACAGGAAGATCTTAGTTCAAACATAGTTTAATCAATGTCAATGTTTCGGCAGGGCACAGCCCACCTTTCTCGAGAAGGTTTTGAAAAAGGTGGGCTGTGCCCCTCCAAAAAGTTGGCATTGATTAAACTATGTTGGAAAATTCCTCCTGTTGTAAGTCCAGTTGGGTGCGCCTACTCCCTACTCTACATACTTACATACTTTTTCATGGATTACAACCTAGCCCATACCCCTACAAGCATGTGCGGTGGCCCATCTCTACACAATATTTATATATATATATATATATATATATATATATATATATATATATATATGCACATCAGGGAAGAGATTGAATATGGCTGCCCCATATACAATTATAATTATAAATTATACATACAACTAGGGTAGTAATGCATTAACACATACTGTATGTCTCCAATTATTCTTTTTAAATCAATGTTCCAAGGGGTTTGGGCATTTTTATCTAAGCTTTCCTATCTTGGCCAATAATCCTACTCCATCCTGACACTATAAACACCCCAATTCTGTAAAACACTGACATATTCCTGCTCCCCAAACTCTCTGCTGGCACCAAATTGCAATTACCTATGACCCCTGAGTTTCCTACCATGTCCTAAAATTACAAATTATAACAGCAAAAGGTTACTGTCTATAGCAGAAAAACATCCATATTATCAATATGCTTTGGCAGAGGGGTAAACAGCTGACACCTTTTACAGAGGAGTGGCTGTAATCCACCTTTGCCAACAACACTTTTCAACTGCATTTTTATTTATAAAGAGAACAGGATAGATCACCCCCTCCATGATCTCTCCTGGACCATTTGTCAAACATTATGACAAAATCATGAGGCCTACTGTAAAAATTGCTTAAAGAAGGGTCTCTAAAAATGTTGCCGAAAGGGGGTTCTTGTATTGCGTTTATGTGTAATCTACCAACCACCCATAAGGAATAGATTGTGACTGAGCTAATCCCAATCTTAAAAAAAACACAGAAGAACGCTTCTATGAACAGTTTATAATATTGCACTTCTTATCATTCATTTTAAGTTGTTAATAAGTAGTAGTAGTATATGGTGTTATACAGCCATTGCTTTTAACCCTCCCCTACTCTATCTAAAGGAAGAAAACATTTTGGCATTGGATATATTGTAGCCTCCCTGGCGGTTTTCCCGAGTGTGGCTCGGGGTTAAAATTCAGGACCATTAGCGGTAACCCCGAGCCACACTCGGGATTACATCGCAGGATCCTGGTGCCTCATTACTTACCTTGATCCTGCGATGTCCCCTGCAGTGTCCGTGGGCTCCGTCCTCCTCCGAAGCCTCTCCGTGTCAGGCTCTGTTCCCTGCGAGCGGCGCGACGCACGGGGGCGGAGCCTGGCGGCAAATTAAAAAAAAGTGTAAAATCATAACACATACAGTACTGTAATCTTACAGATTACAGTACTGTATGAAATGATTTCACATCCCTTTTGTCCCCAGTGCATTGGCCCATGCCCTGCATGTAGTTTTATATTGCATATACTGTTCTTTCTGCCTGGAAACTGGAGATTGTCCATAGCAACCAAAAAGTGTCCCTTTACGTCAAAAATGGCTTTAGACCAGCTAGAAAACAGCGATAGTAAATTAGAACACTTGCAGAATTGAGCGATAGTGAATCGTGTGGAAATTAATTTTATTACTATTTATTTTTATTTTTTTTAATTATTTTTTTTTTTTTTATTATATTATAATTTATGTTTTTGTGTTTCAAACTTTATCATACCGGAGATATCTGCTAGACTCTGGTTTGGACAGATTTAAGTGTGTTATTGTTAAGAATTACAGGCCTACAATATAAAACGCCAAATTTCCATGCAAAATAATTGTACCGCTTTCAGCACCTAAAATCCGAAATAATCATACTGCCAGGGAGGTTAAGGTCACACAGCTATATCAGAATTCACCAACAGGTGTTTTCTTGTCCCCCTACAAGTGGCAACGTAATGCCATTATCATGGTTACATTGTCCTGAGCAACATATTCCAGACAGCTATTCCAACTGGTGATACCCAGCTGCATCACACTTAAAATAAAAAAACAAAGAAGTGTGAGGTGCCTTAATTGTGAAAAACAAACAAATTAGCATATAAAATAAATATATATAGATATATCTATATATACACATAAACATGCAACTGCTCCTTTAAGTGAAAAAGATCCACCTTTGCAATGTGAAACATAAAAGTATGGAACTTACATGATCTAAAATAACCAAGTATATTAAATAAATGACATGCTATATCTGGAAGAAAATAAATAAAACAGTCCAACGTGGTACTATTCTCAATGCCAAGCTGTGATGCAATAGTCCTGAAAGTGACTCTGCTAATAGGAGAATCCTGGCGTCTTGAATGCTTGTGCTCAAAAGTATACTGTAAATGCACACGTTCACAGAGCCAGAGTCCACAGCCCCAGAAGAAAGAGGGGAAAAAGATGGATGCTTCCACCAGTAGGACATCGCGGGCTTCGTTTGCAGGTAAGTGCCACATAATGGGCTAGTATGTGATGCATACTAGCCCATTATGCTTTTACTTTGCAGGGGAATAAAGAGGAAGTAAAACCCAACTGTGTGTTTTTATCACCCCCAAATTAAAGTGTAAATGAGTCCTATGTGATAGAAACATACAGCATTAGCAGCATTTTTACATTTATTGAAAGCTTGAAATAATGCCGGTTATCTGCTTATTTTATACTTGGTTTTGTATATTCTTTTAAAACAGCTTTTCTAAGTGTTTCTTTTCTTTTTTTTCTCTATGTATTACATATATTTTATTCAATTTAACAAAGTAACCTTTATGACATGAAAAAACAACGATACATGTCGACAGATTTCTTTGGTGTCACAGGGAAAAAGATTTTTTATTCAAGGTTATGGGTGACCTGGTAAGATATTTTGTTAGCGGTGATATAAAATAGAGTAGGTCAACCATGATACAGAGCAGTGTTCAGACAGCACAAAACAATTCAGCGCTACAGTAGGGAGTAACGTGATGCCATGCCATCAGCAGAGCAGCAGAGAGCAAATGATCAGAGTGGACTGTTAAAGCTGAACAGGATGTCATCTTTCCTTAATAGGCACATTCCTGTAGCAAGAACTGCGGGGCTTAGTATAGATTCTTTTGATTTAAAAATCTGCTGTGAGTCCTTTAAAGTCTTCATCTAATGCTGCTCAATCCCCATGGCAACCAAAGAGGATTGTGCTAGCTGGCATCCAGGATTACTTATTAAAGTCCCAATATGTTTGCTATGTTTTATTCCTTATATAATGTGCCACAGCTCAAAGAGGTTTTGAAGTGGGCAGAAATGGTTAGTTAAGTTACTTTATACTCCAACAAACATGTTGTCTACAAAGAGCCCCTATAATTAGTTTTCTAAGAATTCATTTTTTTTTAAAATAAAGTTGGTAAATCAAAAAACAAATTTCCACAAACATCTCTGCAGTAGCAGAAAATATACCAATGAAACATATACGCATATAATTGAATACCTTCTTAGCATTCTCCTGTGCGTATAGAATTATAGCAAATAGGTGGCAGATACATCAAGCAACAAAAGTCATGTTAAAATGGGCCAAATACAAATAATGAAAACATTTCTATAAAAAATTCATAAATAGAGCTATTTTCTGGTAGTTGATGGATGAGTGCAAGTTTAAAGCAGACTAAGATCACTTCTATAATCCCAGCCTTTGCTGACTAGGCAATGCTTTAATGTTTATACTAAGATGAAAAGAGATTGCATGACAATGTATATGGTTTCTTGCAAAGTGATAAAACATGAAAATACATCTGCTGTAAAAGCACTGAAACTTTAAAACAAGACAATATTTTTTGCCCAAAAATAAAGATTGTTAAACCCCAACATAGTGCAGATACCTTGCCGATTATTATTTTGTAATTTAGTTCTTACTGATTATGATACTGATAGATAAGACTGAAAATTACTAAGATATTGGCACTCCTCCAAGATTGCCCAAGCCTTGGTACCTACACATTTCTTTTTATTATTCGGACGTAGTCCATCCTCTTTTTGGTGGACAATCGATGGCAGAAGTTTATCCAATCTTTTAAAGATATCGCTTACTGCACATATTCACACACTCTTTTATACAATTCAATACTGGTATGTATATTGGACACCCTCAGATGCTGTATTGCTGTCTCTGCCTTGAACAAAATGTTATGTTTAGCTTATTTTCACCTGTTTTTCAGAATACATTCATTTTCTCTCCTAAAAAACGCCTCTGAAGAAGGGACATCGTCCTGAAACATGTTAGGCTTATGGAGGAACTTGTACTCACCTTTGAATTTGTCAAAAGTATACTATGTATAAATTGTTTATTTTTGCACAAATGTTCCGTTTAGATTACTATTTTTATCTATGCGTTTTTAAGCATTTTTTCAAATAAATAATATGCTTTTATAAAAAAAATTCTTCGGCTTCAAAGTTCGCCTTCAAAGTCCCTTTGTAATGGGGGGTACTAAAGTCCCCTCTTTTGCAAGGTCCTTTTTCACAATATATTTTGGGATCTTGGGAACGCTTTATTGAGAAATTAAATTCTCCTTGTGGTTCACCACTATACACATTTCTATTTATTTGTTTCCATATTGTTAGGAAGTATTATATGGTTCATATACAGTATTTGGAGAACGAGAAATATGGCATTAGTCTGTGTTTGTGGTGATATTTTTGTGCCCTTGAGTTATATGGGCACATTAAATCTGTATCTGCACACAGTGTTTGAACGCCTGCAGCATTATACAGTATCTCACAAAAGTGAGTACACCCCACACATTTTTTAAAATGTTTTATTCTATCTTTTAATATGACAACACTGAAGAAATGAAACTTTGCTGCAATGTAAAGTAGTGTGTGTACAGCTTGTATAACAGTGTAAATTTGCTGTCCGCTCAAAATAACTCAACACACAATCATTAATGTCTAAACCGCTGGCAACAAAAGTGAGTACACCTCTAAGTGAAAATGTCCAAATTGGGCCAATTAGCTTTTTTCCCTTCAGTTTGCTGAAGACAGGTAGACTAAGGACATGGATTAGTGGAACCATGTCCTGTGGTCTGATGAGACCAAGATAAACTTATTTTGTTCAGATGATGTCAAGCGTGTGTGGCGGCAACCAGGTGAGGAGTACAAAGACAAGTGTGTCTTGCCTACAGTCAAGCATGGTGATGGGAGTGTCATGGTCTGGGGCTGCATGAGTGCTCCTGGCACTGGGGAGCTACAGTTCATTGAGGGAACCATGAATGCCAACATGTACTGTGACATACTGAAGCAGAGCATGATCCCTTCCCTTCGGAGACAAGGCCGCAGGGCAGTATTCCAACATGACCTTTGCTGCAACATTGGTGTGATGCTGCAGCTTTTCCACCTTGGCTCTAAGACCAAAAACTGAGCAATCACATTTCCGCTGATCATTCAGTCTGTTCAGAATGATGAGCAGTGACTGTCAGTCACTACTCTCCATTCTGATTCTCCAGTACTGAGTTGGGGAGGGGGTGGTCGCTGCTGGCTCCATCTGTCAGTTTTACACTAAGAATCAGACAGCTGGGGGATTCTTACAATATTTTAGGGATCCTTCCAGAGCCTAGAGTGGCTCTGCCACATCAGCTGATAGTGGGCAATAGTCCCCTGTCAGAGGACACTGGGTCACAGGAGTGCAAAAATAATGTGACCCACAAGAGAAGTATGACCAAAAAAAACTTTTACCATACTTCTCTATTAACTTTTCATTTTTTTCATGCAATCTTTATAAAAATGAATGACTGAAATGAAAAATGTACCTAAGGAATAAAGGGGAAGGCTTTTTAATTAGGCTTAGTTAGGAATTAAAACAAGTTATTCAGGAGTTAATTGGAAAAGACTTTAGTTTAGAAAATGTGTAGATAGATAGATAGAGGCATTTAAATAAGTGCTGCTACTGTTATACAGTGGGGACGGAAAGTATTCAGACCCCCTTAAATTTTTTACTCTTTGTTATATTGCAGCCATTTTCTAAAATCATTTAAGTTCATTTTTTTCCTCCTTAATGTACACACAGCATCCCATATTGACAGAAAAACACAGAATTGTTGACATTTTTGCAGATTTATTAAAAAAGAAAAACTGAAATATCACATGGTCCTAAGTATTCAGACCCTTTGCTTTGACACTCATATATTTAACTCAGGTGCTGTCCATTTCTTCTGATCATCCTTGAGATGGTTCTACACCTTCATTTGAGTCCAGCTGTGCTTTGAGTATACTGATTGGACTTGATTAGGAAAGCCACACACCTGTCTATATAAGACCTTACAGCTCACAGTGCATGTCAGAGCAAATGAGAATCATGAGGTCAAAGGAACTGCCTGGAGAGCTCAGAGACAGAATTTTGGCAAGGCACAGATCTGGCCAAGGTTACAAAAAAATGTATGCTGCACTTAAGGTTCCTAAGAGCACAGTGGCCTCCATAATCCTGAAATGGAAGACGTTTGGGATGACCAGAACCCTTCCTAGAGCTGGCCATCTGGCCAAACTGAGCTATTGGGGGAGAAGAGCCTTGGTGAGAGAGGTAAAGAAGAACCCAAAGATCACTGTGACTGAGCTCCAGAGATGCAGTCAGGAGATGGGAGAAAGTTGTAGAAAGTCAGAGAAGGGTTTGGGATTGTCAATCCCGTGGGACTTTAAATGAAACCATGACCGGATGAGGTCATGCGTTTCCATCCCTTTACTAGTCTAAGAAAAAGGCAACAAAAGTGGGACTTTAAATGAAAAGCGTGAAATGTCCAAAAAACAAAACCGATGGACTACTGGAGAAATTTTTATTAAATTCATGAAAATAAAACATGCATATAAAATTATATATCAATCACAAATAGAGAGAAATATCAGCAATAATAGCAGCAAATATACATGATTCAATGAATAAAACAATTCTCCATGGTACATCAGTAGGATATTAATACACAACCATATAATAAGAAATATTGCCTGCAAAATAAGCCTCCAAAAAACTCAAAAAATTATTAGGAATGATATGACGCTGGTGAGAAACGCGACAATGATAGCTCTACGCGTTTCGTGGCTTCTCATGCCACTCGTCAGGAGCAAGCGCGTATCTTGATCTAAAATAAAGAATATAAAAATGAACTAGTAATTATAAACATGAAACGGAGGTAGGGTAATTAAAAAACCCCACACAGAGTGCATGCTTACATATTGTGGTTCGTGAGATGGAGGCGGAGGCCATACATCGCTCGGCAATCGGAGACACCACCCCCCCGGGAGCTGAGGTGGACGGACCAATGGGGGCAGCCCCACAGGGCACCATCCAAGGCAGGCCAGGACCCCCGAGGCAAACCTGGAGTGAGAGGTGCAGAAGAGAGATCAAATTAGCAACCCAACCGTGGAGATAAACAGCTGGGTGTGAAAGGAGATTTGCAGAGGTGAAATAGAAAAAAGATGAGTGACCAAGTGGAGGACAAGGAAAGAAAGCTGGATGGAAACATCCAAGCAAAACCACCAAAAGAAAACCCGACACCACAGGGCAAAATTGCAAGAGAAAGGGGAAAGAGCCAGAGACTAAAACATGGATGGAGATACCTGGTGTGCAGGGTGAGGCATCATGGAGGAAGAAGGACGGTGTGTGTTACCAAACAAACAAGACACCCAGTGAAGTGGGCAGCCTCGAGAGCCAAACCCGCCGAGGCTGCGCCCATATAAGCGCCACCACCGGAAACGCCCACCAACGTCACGCCGCACACACATGGGAGGGGCGTACGGCATCACCAATCGGGCACCGGCGCCCGGCCAGCCGACGCCCACGCCCCTTCCCAGTAGTGTGCGTGAAGGAAACCATCCAATCGAGCGCGTCGGCATCCAGAGGGGTGCGCACGCTCGATGGGGAGTGCGTGACGCTGACGCGCAGTGGCGGCGGGTCCACCCCTCCCTGCGGGGAAGGGGGAGGGGCCGACAGGCGCGTCACAGCTCCCGGAAGGGGGGAAAAAACCAAAGGACAAGCGGCGTCGGCTGGCCGGGCGCCGGTGCCCGATTGGTGATGCCGTACGCCCCTCCCATGTGTGTGCGGCGTGACGTTGGTGGGCGTTTCCGGTGGTGGCGCTTATATGGGCACAGCCTCGGTGGGTTTGGCTCTCGAGGCTGCCCACTTCACTGGGTGTCTTGTTTGTTTGGTAACACACACCGTCCTTCTTCCTCCATGATGCCTCACCCTGCACACCAGGTATCTCCATCCATGTTTTAGTCTCTGGCTCTTTCCCCTTTCTCTTGCAATTTTGCCCTGTGGTGTCGGGTTTTCTTTTGGTGGTTTTGCTTGGATGTTTCCATCCAGCTTTCTTTCCTTGTCCTCCACTTGGTCACTCATCTTTTTTCTATTTCACCTCTGCAAATCTCCTTTCACACCCAGCTGTTTATCTCCACGGTTGGGTTGCTAATTTGATCTCTCTTCTGCACCTCTCACTCCAGGTTTGCCTCGGGGGTCCTGGCCTGCCTTGGATGGTGCCCTGTGGGGCTGCCCCCATTGGTCCGTCCACCTCAGCTCCCGGGGGGGTGGTGTCTCCGATTGCCGAGCGATGTATGGCCTCCGCCTCCATCTCACGAACCACAATATGTAAGCATGCACTCTGTGTGGGTTTTTTTAATTACCCTACCTCCGTTTCATGTTTATAATTACTAGTTCATTTTTATATTCTTTATTTTAGATCAAGATACGCGCTTGCTCCTGACGAGTGGCATGAGAAGCCACGAAACGCGTAGAGCTATCATTGTCGCGTTTCTCACCAGCGTCATATCATTCCTAATAATTTTTTGAGTTTTTTGGAGGCTTATTTTGCAGGCAATATTTCTTATTATATGGTTGTGTATTAATATCCTACTGATGTACCATGGAGAATTGTTTTATTCATTGAATCATGTATATTTGCTGCTATTATTGCTGATATTTCTCTCTATTTGTGATTGATATATAATTTTATATGCATGTTTTATTTTCATGAATTTAATAAAAATTTCTCCAGTAGTCCATCGGTTTTGTTTTTTGGACATTTCACGCTTTTCATTTAAAGTCCCACTTTTGTTGCCTTTTTCTGAAGTTGTAGAAAGTCAGCCATCACTGCAGCCCTCCACCAGTCGGGGCTTTCTGGCAGAGTGACCCGACAGAAGCCTCTTCTTAGTGCAAGACACGTGAAAGCCCGCATGGGGTTTGCTAAAAAACACCTAAAGGACTCCCAGGTGGTGAGAAATAAGATTCTCTGGTCTGATGAGACCAAGAACTTTTTGGCCTTCATTCTAAGTGGTATGTGTGGAGAAAACTAGGCACTGCTCATCACCTGTTCAATACAGTCCCAACAGTGAAGCATGGTGGTGGCAGCATCATGCTGCGGGGGTGTTTTTCAGCTGCAGGGACAGGATGACTGGTTGCAATTGAGAGAAAGATGAATGCCACCAAGAACAGGGATATCCTGGACGAAAACCTTCTCCAGAGTGCTCAGGACCTCGGACTGGGCCGAAGGTTTACCTTCCAACAAGACAATGACCCTAAGCACACAGCTAAAATAATGAAGGAGTGGCTTCACAACAACTCCGTGACTGTTCTTGAATGGCCCAGCCAAAGCCCTGACTTAAACCCAATTGAGCATCTCTGGAGAGACCGAAAAATGGCTGTCCACCAACGTTTACCATCCAACCTGACAGAACTGGAGACGATCTGCAAGAAGGAATGGCAGAGGATCCCCAAATCCAGGTGTGAAAAACTTGTTGCATATTTCCCAAAAAGACTCATGGCTGTATTAGATCAAAGTGTGCTTCTACTAAATACTGAGCAAAGGGTCTGAATACTTAGTACCATGTGATATTTCAGTTTTTCTTTTTTAATAAATCTGCAAAAATGTCAACAATTCTGTGTTTTTATGTCAATATGGGGAGCTGTGTGTACATTAATGAGGAACAAAAATGAACTTAAAAGATTTTAGCAAATGGCTGCAATATAACAAAGAGTGAAAAATTTAAGGGTTCTGAATACTTTCCGTCCCCCTGTACTAGGTACAGGCATACCCCACTTTTAAGTACACAATTGGGTTTATTTACTAAAGCTGGAAAGTGCAAAATCAGGCTCACTTCTGCATAGAAACCAATGAGAAGTGAGCCTAATTTTGCACTTTTCAGCTTTAGTAAATAAACCCCATTGCGTACTTAAAAGTGGGGTATGCCTGTACTGTTTTTTTACATAACAAGGTACAGACAGCTTCACAGATGGGTGTGAGCCCTGCAGTGAAGTATTCTAGGATATATGAGATACATCCTATATCCTGAAAAAGTTATAGAGAACCAGTTTATTACAGCTTTTTTGTTAGAATCTGTAGCTCTACCCGTATGCAGTTATATGAATGCAAGCTTACTTCTAAGAGATAGCTATGCGTGCTGGAATCTACCATTATTCTCTGGTCAGAGGAGAAATATAAACTCTGTGTTACTATAAGGCTAGAAGAGGCTAAATATTCCATTACCTGAGTTTAGGGCTGATAGTTGAAATTCTCTATGGGCTTTTGAATAAGAATGTGTCAATTAACATAACCTACAGTTCCCTTTCTTATACTCTTGACATTGCCTTTGTTGTATGATAGTTTATTGAGTGTTTATTATCATCAATGTGGAGACAGGACAACTTCTATGGGGACATTCCAGTCTGACTAACAGCCTGATACAGGGTGATAAAGGGTGAAGAATATATCAAATAAAAAATCAAGTTACCCCTAAAAAGGTAGCAGCATTATTATAACAATTGTTCAGTTATGATTCAGATTATTAGACATGCCCATTTTAAGCCAGTTCTCTTGCAGTCAGTATTTAGCCTCATCATGTTACTTAAACTATATGAAGATGAATCAAGGAACAAAGATTTTGACATGTCAGTGTAAAAGTGTTACAGAGAGCAAAATCAGCCTTGGAACAAAAATCCGAATCAACATCATCATGATTTTTCACTTTGGTTGTGAGTAATGCTTCAGGAATGCTGCCCTCCTTCAACTTGGGAAATCTTTCTGCTCAATAACAAAATAAGAAAACAAAAGGGTGTAAAGGCCTAACGCATTACCTTAAAAACCCAAAGTGCATAAGACATACTCACAAAAGGAAAAAGCATTGAATACAATAGAACCCAAGTGCTGACATCAAGACGGAAACTTGGAAGTCCCACACAGAGACATAGGTATCACTCAAGCACAGACTTCTAAAATGACAGTTGCTTGTTTACTATAAGCAAATAGACTTTTCACAAAATGTTGAAGTTGAGAAAGCAAGACAACTACGGTATTATTTTAAGAGGGGTAGCGTTAGAAGGCTCTGTATTTCTCTGAGGACAATTTTCCTCTTACAATCAGGATTCCTATGCCTTACTCCAGTAATTTTTGTTGTTGTTTTTAATAGAGTGGGGAATGTTAAGAGGCAGTAAACATAAAATATGCAGCGCTGTGATGATTATAAACGCTAGTTACATAAACATAAAGAAGTCCTTCTGTGTTAAACAAAAAAGTCCAATGTTCCCACTCAGTAAGTGCAAAAGAAAGTGTCGACCACCATAAGGATTGAAGGTTTACCAGAATTTGTGGCTACACAATTAAGTGCAGCAAACACGCTTTGATAATGCCAATCATGTGGAGTATCTGGAACTCCAGATAGGCCTGAAAATCAAAAAACTAATATGGTGTAATATTGTTACCACTCTGATAAATTACACCCTGGTGAGTAAGACTTCATTCATAAATATAAGTGCAACTTCCGATCACCAGCCTCCACCAGCTTTCACCCCAATGCAGTGCGCACTCACCGAACAAAAGTTCATAAGAAGCATCAAATGTGAAAACGGGAATATCCATAGGTTTCTGTACAAGGATTTCCTCTCATATTATCTCACTTCACAGCAGACGCGTATCTTGAAGCTTGTGGCCCCGATGCAAAAGTTGACATGGGCCCCCCCACTACCACTCACCACTTCCACTGTGCGTGCAGATACACCCACCACATGCCAAGATACTCAAAGTGGCTTAAGAGTTTTGAGTTCCCGGAGTTCCTCCTTACATAAGATGACAGGGATAACAGCTGAAGATTTATGCCCTGTACACACGGTCGGATTTTCCGACGGAAAATGTGTGATAGGACGGAAATTCCAAGCGTGTGTACACAAATCCGACGCACAAAATGCCACGCATGCTCAGAATAAATTAAGAGACGAAAGCTATTGGCTACTGCCCCATTTATAGTCCCGATGTACGTGTTTTACGTCACAGCGTTTAGAACGATCGGATTTTCCAACAACTTTGTGTGACCGTGTGTATGCAAGACAAGTTTGAGCAAAAATCCGTTGGAAAAAATCCATGGATTTTGTTATCGGAATGTCCGATCAATGTCCAACCGTGTGTACGGGGCATAAGAGGACAGGGATCACCGCTGGAGAACTAAAGAACAGGAACCCCTAGCAGGTCACTTGGCAGAGCTCCTTTCCCATCCCATCTCAGTACTGTATACAGCTCCCCCCTCCACACTACACAGGGCTGGAATCACATTCCTTTGCACACAGTCTGTCAGTCTTCACAGGGTGTATCTGGCTTTTATGTTACCGTTCTGATCTGTGAAATTCTCTGGTCGGAACGGCAGTGTAGTTGCAGTAGACAGATACACCCTGTGAAGATTGTGGCTGACTGGCTGTGTTGTAAATAAATGTGAATTCAGCAACGTGGAGGAGGAGCAGTATAGAGTGCCATAATGGGAAAGAATGGGAAAGGAGCTCAGCAGCTGGGCATAGCATCCAGGGCGGAGGGGGTAGTCAGGGGGCTTTGGGGGGACTCAACTTATATCTGGGGGAGGGCAAAGCTATGTGACACAAAATCTGGAGCCTGCAGCCCCTCAGGGGCCCCTCAGAAGGTGTTATAGGATTTGTTTTAGCAATTTCTGAAGGTTTCTTTGTCAGTGTTGGCGGGCATTGGGGGAAGGTCGCCTCCCAGAGGTGTGTGTCTTTTTCCCAGTTGTCAGGGAAGTGGGGTAAGCAGACATCTCTGGGTGGGGGGGTACAGAGAATCCCTGCTGGTGACTAGGAGATACTGAGCAGTGTCTTACCTCACCAGTAACAACCGTCCCATCGCCGCTACAGGACAACACTCTTCTCCTCTTAATTCACTGAGCTTGGTTACCATTCCACGTTGCCAGCACACAGCACAGACACTTCCCCATCCTGGGCTGTTCTCACCCCATGCTCCTCTCCATTCAGGAAAGGACTCACAGCTTCTCCCCAGCCAATGAGAACAGAGGGGTGTGGGCTGTGGAAGGCAAAGTGCGAAGCCCAGTATTGGAGCGTGGCTGTGGGGCCCTAGGGCAGATTGGAGCTAGAGTTTGTGGAGGATATAATAATATTAATAATAATGACAGGAAGGCTGCATGGGCCCCCTGGAGCTAGGGGCGGGGTTGCGATTGTGATCCCTGCAACCCCTTATGCTATGCCCATGCTTCAGAGGGTAGAGCTCCATTTGTATGTCCCAAAATACCAAAGGCCATAAAGAAAAGATATGCCTCATAGTGTAGTATTTATTAAAAGGACATACAATGAACAAGTCAAATTGCAAAAAACAATATACCATGCTTCTAAACTCACATATAACACCTCCACACAGACCTCCGCTGTGGCTGATTGATGTCCTGGCTCTGAAATCCCTTTTTTTCAGTAATGTTAAGAGGCAGGTTTTTATTGCTGTCTGTTATGACCGCACACTTCTTATTAGGAATTAGGATAGGATAGTAAATCACTAGGTTAGTACACACACATATCTTTAGCAGAGTGAGAGAGAGTTAGAACATCTTACCATGTTATTTTCTTTGGGATAGGAATCAGTAGATTCCTATCCCAGATACAACAGCTCCCCTATTTCTTGCACTGGTGTTACTGACACAGGAAATGAGCGTGAATCTCCCCAATGGGGTGATTGACAGAAATGTTAACTGTTTCCCAATCTATCCAAAACAAAAAAAAACTGTGGTTAGGATTTAACCTAAATACCCTTCCTGTACCTTTTTAAGTCTAAGGAATGTTTTGGCCTAATACTTTTGGATTGTGAGATGGAAGGCACAAGGTAGGCATTAGATTTGTGGAGTTAGTTTACTAAAAGAAAGTTGGCTATTCACAAGCAATTGTTCTCCAGAGCTTAGTGAATGTAGTGAGATTTTACTTTGCAAAGAATACCTAATAATGTGCAGGGAAAATAAAAAAAACAGCTTTTTTGCTTGCACGTGATTGGGTGATAGAGGTCAGCTGAGCTTCAACCCATTTACTATGCTTTGGGGATAGTATTCCTTTGCAGAGTGAACAGTTTTTTTGCCTTCAGTAAATCAACCCCTTTGTAAATGAATATCATTGTGGGCTTCTATGCATACCCTGGAATACCCTTGTGCTAGAAATATCAATGGACACACTAGTTTGGCTGTATGCTCACTGATTCATCAGGTTAAAGTAGAAGAGAAGAGGACATTTTGATTTGTGAATTGATCTAGGTTACAAACCCAAAAAATCTCTAAAGTGTCTGCATTATGCTCCCTTATCCTGTTACTGGAGGAGACGAGACCAAAAAGTTTTCCTAATTCCATCAATACCCAGGTGGTAAATGTTTGGGTTTTCTTTACCACAATAAATATATTATTCTAATAAACAGAAAAAAACTGTAATAGTCTGTAAAATTACACTGTAAGAACGTGCAATATATTTATTTTATCAACCTCTTTTTCTTTGCCTAATACAATACAGTCAATAAATAAAACGAATACATAGTTGTATTTTTTAAAAGTCCCTGCAGTTCTTAAAAACACTGCTGTGTTTTCAACTTACAAAGACAAGCATTTGAAAAGACATACATCGGTGACAGGGAAGTGTTGTTGAAAGTGAAATCTCTAGGAGTTTATGCTTGTCAGAATAAATCATAGTGCAGGCCAAAATAAAACATTATATGCACTTAGTACTGAGGAGGCAGCAGGCAAAATGAAATGTACCTGGATTTGTACAGCATGTTTTCATTCATTATGCAATACAGACATTGGTTGTCTTCATATCTGTTGTGTAGTTGAGGATCTTGAAAATCATGTGTGTGCTGATGGGTAAATAATGTTTTAGTAATTGATACATCAATGTTAGTCTGATTAACTGTACAGTCAAAAGCAATCTAAAAGCTTACTTTATGGAATATTATGTTTACATCATATGGTTTGGTAAAAAAAGTGACAATAATTAGATTAGCATTTTTTTTTTCCTTTTTATTGGTTGAACTGGATAGACATGGGTCTTTTTTCAACCAGACTAACTATGTAATTATGTAAATGAAAAACTATATAAAAAAGAAATTCTGTGCACTATACAATAAATAAATAATAAATGTGATTAACTGATTCTCAATTCATAAATAAATACAATAAATTAAATAAATAAATACAACATAGTGCTTTTGTGCTATTGTTATTTGTGCTAAAAGTTCATGTAATGTAAAAAATATGAAGTTCATTCATTAATCTTCAATTTCCAAGTGCTATGGTGTGGTATGTTCTTGTGCAATTTTCACACGTTAACCAAGTTCACTCTGTGCTCAGTGACCAACACCCATTAAAAAGCAACTCACCAAATCAACATGCCTCCCCATTTCTCTATTTCAAATCCCTTACCAGACTTATAGGCATCCAAAATCTCTTTACGAGGGCTGTAGAATTCTTTGTTGATCTTGGCATGAGGACATACAATAGCAAAGAGAGCAATCAAGAGTCTGAGGTTTAATTAAATAAGACAGGCTCCACCTACATATCCCTAAGGAGGTTCTAACTTTTGTCACCCAATCTGGAACACCCAATTCTAATCTCATTGTGAGAAATAAAGGTATGAAATGTCAATTGTATTTGTCATAGTTTCAAGTAAATCCGTAGGCCCTATTTGAATAAAGATTTATTATTTGCTGTTTCAATTATGCTGAAAAAGTCAACAGTTTCCATAGGGTGTACTCATTTTTCACATGACTGTGTGTATATATAATATATACATGGAAATTGCAGACTTTTGTAAAAGCAATTTTCATCGAAAAGGTTTTATTCACTGACATTTCAAGTGGTGGCAGCCTAGCATTATAAATGTCAATGAATATAGTCTTTTAGATTAGACCTGGACAAATTTTTGCCCAAGGGCCACATCCTGCCCTTTGGCTGTTTCTGTCTGGCCTGCAATCCCTCTACTATCAGCATGCCTCTCTGAGCCTGTCAGCTTCCTGACAGACTCAGAGAGGCATGCTGACAAGCTGACAACTTGAGGAAGCTGACAAGCTCAAAGAGGCATGCTGACAGATGTCCGTTTGGAGAGCTGCAAGAACTGGAAGGAGAGAGCCTGAGGAGCTGATTGGTACAACAGGGAGGCTCGGTTCTAGCAGGAGCACATTGCCTAGGAGACATCCCAATGTTCTTTCACCACTCTGCTACTCAATTCTTCCTGTGTTAGCACCTGCATGCTGCAAACCTCAGGAATCGTGCACCTGTTCTTCATTCCTAGTCAAGATTTGTAGAAAACCCAGCTGTATCGATCTCTGGCTCCCTGCTTCCAGCCACAGTTTTCTTCCTGAAACTGTCTATCACACATCGGCATTTAGAATGGCAGATCAATTAATTAACCCCTGTGCCTCTGAGCTCCTTTGCTGCTTTTACTAGCATGCCCTACACCAACTTTGTGACCAGCAGATCAGATAGGGACATTTCTTCACTACTGTTTCTAATAATTATGAGTTTGCCCATGACTTCATGAGCAGTAGTACCTATCACCAGGTGTTTGTTTTTCATATGTTTACAAACTTATGGACCTTCACTGTCCAGTGTAGTCCACCTAAAGCTACTTGTTGAATCAAAATATTTTTTACTATACACTAAACTTTGGTTCGGCCCTCCACAACAGTTCCAATTTCTTATGTGGCCCTGTGGGAAAATGATTTTCTCACCCCTCTTATAGATGATCATTTCTCTTAACGTCTCACTGTGTGTTCAGCCAAGGAAGGAGAGTGCACATGTCCATATGAAGTCTATACAAAAGCCTACAGAATTTTTACAATGCAGGGAGAGAAAACTTGAACAAGATAGGGGAGACCTGGAAATTTAAAAAAAAAAAAAAAACACCGTTTTATTTTACTTACAGTGCTCTACAAAGCTAAGTATACTTTTGAGAGAGTTTGGTTCTACTTTAACAATACATTACCTATTTGTTATCTGAACCATTCAAAATCACAGCTATTATGAATATCTACGCATTCACTTATGCTGCTTTCAGACTGGGGCGGCGGGTCCATTAGTAGTAAAGTGCCGCTAGTTTTAGTGGCCACTTTACCCCTGTTTAGGTAGAGCTTTTTGGTAACTAGCAGGGTGCTCTTAACCCCCCGCTAGCGGCCTGAAGAAGGGATTAAAAGCGCCCATGTTGTGGCACTTAAGAAGCGTTTTTTAGACTCTTCAGAAGCACTGCCCATTCATTCCAATGGGCAGGGGCGGTATAGGAGCACTGTATACAGCACTCCCAAACTGCTCCAAAGATGCTGCTTGCAGGACTTTTTTTTCCATCCCGCAAGTGCACCGCCCCAATTTGAAAACACTCAGGCTTTCACACTGGGGAGGCATAAGAGGCAGTTTTCAGGCCCTTTACGGGCACTATTTTAAGCATTAACACGCCTGAAAACTGCCTCAGTGGGAAAGGGGTCTTAGTAAATAATGTTCTTTTTTGTAAGAAACACATTTCTGTAAAAATATTTGCTGTTTTCTCTCTCTCTGTAATTCTCACAGAAGCATCTAGTAATGGCCAAGACATTTGCCAATATGTAAACCTTTTCCTGAACATCAATGCCAGTTGGGTAGCACTTATGTATGGAAGTTGCATGTAGGTGTACATGTCACTATTTTCTACTCATACATCACCTCTAACCTTTTCTTTGGAAATATTTTTCACATTAGCATAAATATTAAAGAGGTGCTATTTCTGGTGCATGCAACAGACTGCCTTCAGCTAATCAGTGTTCCATGCATTTAAATAGGAATATTAGAATGTCTGTAATTACTTTAGTGCATGATCTATCACTGCATTGACTTTCACTGAATATTAGTCTCCCTGAATATATATATATGAATATATAAACCTGTTACAATTTTTGTATTGTATTGAATTGTGTTATATGTTTAAATGTGCAATTTTCCCCATTATTACTTGTGGAAAATTCCACAGCATAAGCAAAAATGGAGGACTGGCTCTTTAGTTAACATAAGTTCTTTACAGATGTGAGCCTTGCTTTGGGAATTTGCACTTGTATAGAAGAAACATTTTTAACATCAGTAAGAGCTTTGCTAATCTATGCAGAATCTCCCACTAAATCTTATTTAGCAAGAGCAATAGATTGTGATTACCGTTCACTGGAGTGAATACATTTTATCTTGCTGAATCGCTGTATGACATATATACAGATAAATAACAATGAATAGTTTCCTCGCTGTAGATTACAAAACTGAATGATGAGTGTGCATTCATATCATAATATCTTGCATGATTTTATTGAGAATCACTTCCATTTGTATATTGTGACAGCAATATTGGTACAGTAAAATAGGGACTCCGGAGGTTCTTATTCTGAAAGTGTTCATGATGTTTCATGTTTGCTCTTCATGTGTTATAAATGAAAGTTTGGTGGAAAGTATAATGACAGTAACTCATCCTTGGTTGTGAATAGTCAGGAAAATGAAAGCCAATTTCTGTGGGCTTGCTATGAATTATTGCACTTTTCACTGTTCTCTTTATCTTATTATTAATGCCACATCTAAGCCCCAAATTGTGCTTAAAGCTGAACTCCAGGCAGATAAAAAAAGATATAAAAATGTTGTTCTCACTTTTTTGTAACCCTCCCTACCTGATAGCAGCTGTATATGTATCCTAGCTGATTATTAACAAATGCTGTTTATCACAAAGATACAGATACTTTCCCTAAATCAGTAAAATAAATAAATACATAAACCCCCGCATAATAAAATAATCTTGAACAAACAAATAATCAAAACATTTTGCAATTTCATGTAAACCATATAAATTAATGCACCACAATTATAAGTCCATAAGCTGTATTAGTGTCCATTTAGATTATTTCATATAAGATGTGAGAAAGTGAAGTTTTCCACTCTTAGACCCCTTTCACACTGGGGCAGTTTTCATGCGTTTTAGCGCTAAAAATAGCGCCTGTAAACCTGAAAAGCGCCTCGCATGCCTCCCCAGTGTGAAAGCCCAAGTGCTTTCACACTGGGGTGGTGTGCTTGCAGGACGGGTAAAAAAGTCCTGCAAGCGGCATATTTGAGGCAGTTTTGGAGCAGGGGAAAACACCGCTCCTAAGCCGCCAATGCCATTGAAATCAATGGGCAGCGTTTCCAAAGCTCCTGCAAAGCGCTTCACCAGCGGAGCTTTTTGGGTGCTTTCAACCCTTTCCTCGGCTGCTAGCAGGGGTTAAAAGCACCCTGCTAGCAGCCAAGATGCGCCCCTATAATAGTGGCAAATGCCCCCCGCCACAGTGTGAAAGTACCCTTAGTGATATAAAGTGCAAGTGCTTCGCAACCTCTGACTTGGATCACTCACAATATTTATTTGATCTCTTATCAAAAAACAGTAAAAAAGCACTGAATAATTATGCTAAATATAAATACAGGCGGTCCCCGGGTTACAAACATCCTACTTACAAATGGAGAGAGACAACAGGAAGTGAGGGGAAATATACCCCTAGGAAGGGAAAATTCACTCCCGTAAGAATCATCACTGGAAAAAGGTGTCTCGACTGAAGTTTATCACCAATCCTTGTTTCCACAACAATCCAGAATTTTCAAAATCCAATTGTCACAGGGACAGAAAGTGAGGTGAAATCTTCTGAACATGGGCACAGACAACAAAACAAATGTTACAGGGGTGTTAACCCTTCCCTATGCTATCCAAAAAGCTTAAAAATATTTTTTTTGGGCTGGAGCTACACTTAAAAAATGTACCTGTTCTGACTTACAAACAATTTCAACTTAAGAACAAACCTACAGTCCTTATCTTGTTTGTAACCCAGGGACTGCCTGTATAGAGGCGTGTTAAACATGGTTCTGTTAAGAAAAGCACAGAGAGGAGAGGCTCATAGCGCAACAATCATTTAATCTTCTGATGAATCTCCTGATGATGTGTGTGTAACAAAATATGCTGGATGGAGGAAGGTAGTGTGATGCTGCTACACAGGTGGGAGTGCACACATTGACATTTGAGACTAAAGTTTCTATTGGTGTAGCGCTCAATACAGATTGTATGTTGTCATTGCTGAGTGGTGGACAGAGCACTGGCCTTGCAAGTATAAGTTGTTTTAAACCTGATATTTTAATAAAGATACATTGTTGCGCTATGAGCGTCTCTTCTGAATGGGACCATGAGGGCCTAAGGCCTCTTTTGCATATTTATTGATTTATTTTTAGATGATGTATACTTAACACTGTGACATAAACTACATGGGCTTCTTCATTAGCAGTCTAATTTGTGTGTTTAACATATGAAATAGTACACATTAATATCTCAAACATCATCAGCATATTTTACAAACTCCTTGAGAAAACTCTAAGTAGATATTGACTTTTGTGCCAATAACATGATTTATTGGTTGAGAATTTATTGACCAACACAAAATTTGAAACATTATTAGACCGTAAGGAATAATAAATCTTCATCTTGGCTAAACAAGAAGTCAATATGATTATGCTATGTGCCGATGTGGTTCAAGTAGTCCTAAAAACTCCTATATCATTGCAAGAGAGACATTGACTTGTGCTGGAGCAGACAAAGTACTGCATATGCATGGCATTGTTCATGGAATTCCTGGAGAATTGTAATATATATATATATATATATATATATATATATATATATATATATATATATATATACTGTATATATATTGTAAGATTGTGGTGATCAATCAGTAAGTGCGTTTTCAATGAGTGCGCCAGTCCAGAAACTGTATTTTTATTTAAAAGAAAGGAAAAGTTCACAAAAGAAATCAGGAGCCCATGCAGGGGTTTCCACCATTATTGTAACTTGCACAATCAAAATACTTCAGCCTCCTGGCTTACTCTCCTGCCACACGGCTGCTTCAGGCCTCAAGCCGAGGCCTTAGGTCTGCTTCTTATACCAAAAGAGTTCCTTAGAGTCAAGCTCTCTCATAGCTGACTCACAATCAGCTCCTTGCTGCTCTGTCACAGACTAAGTCTGTCTCCTGCAGACATGCACGGTCTGGTAGCCCCTATGCAGCTACTAACTCCTGGAGAGGAGGGGAGTCCACATGATTCTCATACACAGACCTCATGTCTGTTGGGTGGAGCCCTGAGTCATAGTTACGTCACAACTAATAACTCAGCACACAGCTGTGCAATCAGCATGCCTGCTTCTCCAAAAATCTGGCATAAACCAGCAATCTTCTGAGTAGCACGGGGTCTCACTGCTACATATCCCCCCCTTTGTTTCGAACTGGAGGGAGGAGCACATAAACCTGTCACTACAGATGGGACACCTCTGTGCCAGCCATTACCTGCTTAGGCCCAACTCTTTTTCTGGGTAGGTTTCCACCAACACTTCACCTTGGCACCTCTGTGCCAACCATCAGCAGCCCCAACCTGCCCAACCTTCTTAAGGGGCATTCCACCCACATCTTCTTCTGGGTGTGCTTCCACTAGTACTTCTTTCTGAACCGTAGGCTCCCACTAATCTCTCTACTATCCCATCTACCTTCTGGCCTCGAGATCCTCCATTTCTTTTTACCTCCTGCAGACCTACTCTCCCGGGACTGTTGGGGACCCACTTCCATGACATCTGTCAGGGACTGACCTCTCTCACTACCTGACTCAACACTACCTAACATAATCTGTTTCTCAGGTTCACTAACACCTGTGTGGTTACCCTTGCCAACCAAACCATTAAGGCTCCATGCACACTGGCGTAAAAAATGTTGCTTCTATAGGAGTTTTGTGTTCTGCCTGTAGAAGCAGCTCAATGTTATCCTATGTGTCCATGCACATTAGGACATTTACAGGCATATTTTGAGTTCAACGTTTAGAGGCAGGAAAAAAAGAAACTTCTCATTCGTGTTTCTGATTGGAGCTCACTGGCAGAAAAAAATTAAAACTCTCCTAAACTCATCTAAACTTTGTACAAAAAATGCTTTATATATGACCATTTTTTACTCTAAAGAGAACAGACTTTTGTTACGCCCATTGTGCATGGAGCCTAACACCACATCCTTCTGTTTAACCTCAATAGCAACTTACCACAATAAAATACTCAACTGAATATTGTCAGTGTCATCACCTCTTGTCCCCTTGTTTGTTAGGACAGTGTCTGTGAAGGGACCACCTACAGGCAAGCAATTAATTTGAATGGGATCTTCCCACAGTTTCACATCGCCCGCCTGTTTCCAAAACTCCAATAGGGACTGTCCTACCAACAAACAATTTTCACCACTTTTTTCCACACCAATCTCTTTAATTATTTTTATGCCCATTGGTACCTCAACCAATATCTCTGAGCTGTCCGACAGTGCTCTAGAGTGCCTCTCATACACCACATCAGTAGGAAGCAACCCAGCACACCGTGAGACAGAATTCAACATGGGTTTACACACCTGCCTGTTACAGTTACCCACACTGTTATTTCCTGTTAGAGAGTCTCTGGGTACCTCAAACTGCACCTCTTTTGCGTGTGATGGACATAATTCCCACTACTGCCACGTCTGTTACAGGCCCTTCCTTCACATGAGGTCTAGCAGGTGACACAGTACATGAGCCATATACCAACCATTGCTCAGCCGCACCTCGGATCGCAACAGCAGGAATGCACCTCATCAGACCAACATAGGGAGAGACTATTACCATGTCTGTCATTTCTGATTCCTTTAGCAGTTCCCCTGAGCACCTTCCACACGCACTGCTGCTGGAAGCACTCTCGCAGAGACCCCGTGAGACCACTTTCCACAAAAGTAACCAACATTGCAGTAACCAATACCAATTTTTATCAACATTGGTTAACATCGCCTGTACCACCTTCCTCAATTGATTGGTACTTTGCAGTACCAGGCTGCCCATCTGCGGTGGATACACGCAGGTGTACAGCGAAAAGGTTTTCACCAATTCCAACAACATCTCAGTTAGTTCTAAACATCTCACATCTAAATATAGAACTTTAGGGACTCTTCCCTCACTAGCGACGTGGAGGGGCTCATCTGCTAAGGCTCAAGAGGCTGAGAGACTCAAGGGGACCTCCATCTCAGAGGTAACTGATAAAACTGGTGACTCCCCTTGAGCAATGCAAAACGCATGTGTCATACTCATCCTCTCATTTTCAGCAACACTGAGCCCTTCCAAGTCACAATCCATTACACTGCCATGCTGACAATCAACATTACTCATCTGCTTTGTTGTGTACAAAACCTCTGCCATGTACGCGCCCTTATCCAAATCACCAGCACTCCATAGCCCTGCTCCATCTTCCCAAGGAGACACAGGCGGACAGAGTGGCTTGGCAGCTGACATCCTGCACAAGTTAAAGTCAACCAAATCAGATTGTGATAATCCATGCTCCACCATTTAAGCTATTTTCCCCTTTTGTTCCACCCGTGCAGTATCAGAGCTGTCCTGGACCAACGCTGGCTCCAACACAGGGAGTCTTTGTGAGATTTCCAGCCAAAACTCTGTGACACTGCCTGTGGTTGCCATGGGAGACATCAAACCATTAACATTGTCAGTAATACACTTTTCAAAATCATCATTATTCACATTCCTGCCTTGTATTGGCTGCATTAGCACATTAGCAGTTTGAGATTGTAGGATACTTAGTACATCACTTTTCACCTCATGTGTAACACACTCGCCCATTGGGGCGGCGACACAGTTGTCCTGGGAAACCCAAAGCTCAGACACCATGAGCTCCTGTGTGGTCTTCAAGGACACCTCTATTGCGCCTGTCATGGTTGCTAGGGGCAATGGCACACATTTCTCAGTGGTCACCCCTGACATATCTGGATGCAATACCACATTTTCACCATCAGCATTTTTAATCTCATTAGTGAGCAACACATTATATACATTTTTACCACTTGTCTTCTTGCTACACAGTACTCTGCCTGAAGACGAGTCCTTATCAGTTCTCAGTCTTGCTGTGGGTTCAACATTAACCTGTGCTTCCCCCTACAAGGCAGCGAGTATTTCTGGGTAGCATATCCCCGCACCAGACTTGCCACTACTTCACTGGCAATAAACACAAACTCAGTCTCTCTCACACATGAAATTGAAACAGTCTTACCATTCCAGGTGGCAGGTGTTGGAACCTGCAAGAGGGCGAAGTCCCTTCTTGGCTGTGCTCTCACAGGCTAATGCCCCCACATGGACACGTGGGCAACATTGCAGCCTTCTTGGACTCTCTAACATCCCCTGCAGGCCAAAAAAGGTTTACTGTTGCCAGGGGTAACAGAAGACCCACACACATGGTCAGACCCCTTGCAGGATGCTGGATACTGTGCGCTCTTCTCTGGGCTGACCACTTCACACAAGCAGCCATAATGTGAAACCGCTTTCTTGCGCTCTCTGTCACCCCCTGCAGGCTGAACCAAATTTTCTCCACGGTTGCCAGGGGTAACAGCAGACACTTTTGCACAAACATCTTCACTCAAGATTTGAGCCAAATCTCTGCTGTAGCACCTCCTTTCTGCAAACAGAATTTCTCCGGTTGCTATGGGAGACCACATTCTCCCCACTGAAATTTTCCAGTGCTCTCTAGATTTGATTGCTTCTAGGTAATTGTCGTAGTCACCTCGGTTATAGCCCATCCAGTGGTACACACCTTGGTACTCCTCTCTCAGAAAAGGCTGCACCAATTCAACCCAGCGACCTCTGGGCCACCCTCTGTAGGAAGAAATTATATCAAACTCATTCAAAAAGTCCTCCACATGTTCAGAAGGCAACATAGGCCATATGAAGTCAGCAGCACGGATTTCTCCGTTGTTGCCACAGGCAACCACAACCATCTCCTCATTCCTTGCACTGAGAGATGGCTTGCTTTCCATTTTCCCTTGCTCCAGTGCAGCCAAATGCAGCTTGCACCAGTCTGGGGCTTGTTTTGTCGGTAACAACCCCTCCAGCCATAGGGTTCTGTCTCTCATCTTAGCAAATTTTGCTTCCTTTTTGCATTTTGACCACCCCATCTCTGCAGTCAGTTACACAACACTTTAATACAGTTCCTTTTAACTCAGGGAATTTGGTGTACTGTCTCTATAAGACTTGCAAGCAGCACACTTTCACATGCAGACTCCACTGTGTTCACATTAGCTGCTCCTCACAGCATTGCTGCAAAACACACAGTGTCTTGCCACTCACTGTTTTTGGTATGCGAGGATCTGGAACTCTTTGATCTCTGCCCGCATCTTCCACCATATGTAAGTTCGGGGCGATCAGACTCAAGTGGTAGGTGAGTTTTTAATGAGTGCGCCAGTCCAAAAACTGTATTTTTTAAGGGCATGGTAGCCCACTTTTATTTAAAAGTATGGAAAAGTTCACAAAAGACATTAGTAGACCACACAGGGGGGTTCCACCATTATTGTAACTTGCACAATCAAAATAATTCAGCCTCCTGGCCTTGTCCCTTGCCACACGGCTGTTTAAGGCCTCAAGCTGAGGGTTTAGGTCTGCTCCTCAGACCAAAAGCGTTCCTTAGATTCAAGCCCTCTCATAGCTGACTCACAATCAGCTCCTTGCTGCTCTGTCACAGACTAAGTGTCACGTACCTGGTAAGTTTTGAGCCTGAAGTGCAGAGAGAGACCTCCCCTATGGCTCCCACTCTCGTCCCTCTGGAATGGAGACAGAGGACACAGGAGTAAGGAGTGGTATGGGTGCCTGGCAGGATCAACAGTCACCAGAAGTCCAGGAGTGGTGGGAACCTCCGGAACCAGGAACTGAAGAGAAGACTGGAGACTGGGACCAGGAACAGCAGCAGGTAACAGACTGGTAACAGGTATCAGGCAGAGGAATAGTCAAACAGGCCGGTGGTCGATATCAGGCGGACAGCAGAGGTACCAGGGATCAAACAGGAGAATGGTCAAGCAAGCCAAAGAGGTCAGATGCAGGCGAATAGCTGGATAGTCACAACAGGAAGCCGGGTCAGATAACAGAAGGGTTCAGATCAGATCAGGTTTGGCACACGGAACGCTGAAGAGCAGACAGCGGGGATTGAGTGTGACAGGCAGGTTTAAATAGCCCGCCTGACGCCAACAGGAGCGCGCTCGCATGCCCGTGCGTGACAGCACCCTAGAGCGCGCGCGCATGCGCGCGCGCATGCGCGGTAGCGCCCACGCCCGTGTTCCAGTGAGCCTGGAGTGCCGATTACTGTCAGGATCTTCATGACACTAAGTCTACCTCCTGCAGACAGGCCTGCTCTGGCTGCCCCTATGCAGCCTCTAACTCCTGGAGAGGAGGTGACTTTCACCCGACTTTCATACACAGACCTCCTGTCTGTTGGGTGGAGCCCTGAGCCATAGTCAGGTCACAACTAACAGCGCAGCACACAGCTGTGCAATCAGCATGCCTGCTTCTCCAAAATTCTTTCATAAACCAGCAATCTTCTGAGTAGCACAGGGTTGCACTGCTACAATATACACTATGTTACCAAAAGTATTCAGACGCCTGCCTTTACATGCACGTGAACTTTAATGCCATCCCAGTCTTAGTCCATAGGGTTCAATATTGGGTTGGCCCACCCTTTGCAGCTATAACAGCTTCAACTCTTCTGGGAAGGCTGTCCACAATATTTAGGAGTGTGTCTATGGGAATGTTTGCCCATTCTTCCAGAAGCGCATTTGTGAGGTTAGGCACTGATATGGACGAGAAGGCCTGGCTCGCAGTCTCTGCTCTAATTCATACCAAAGGTGTTTTATCGGGTTGAGGTCAGAACTCTGTGCAGGCCAGTCAAATTCCTCCACCCCAAACACGGTCACCCATGTCTTTATGGACCTTGTTTATGCACTGGTGCGCAGCCATGTTGGAACAGGAAGGGGCCATCCCCAAACTGTTCCCACAAAGTTGAGAGCATGAAATTGTCCAAAATGTATTGGTATGCTGATGCCTTAAAGTGTTGCTAAACCCACAACAGTAAAATCTGTCTGTATATGCAGTAAAGCATGCTTGTTATACTCACTGTGGAACCTAAGGGGTTAATCCTTTGCATTGTGTAAAAAGGCTGTTTGATCCTGTATGAACAGATTCTCTTCTTCTTGCATTGTACCCTAAACATCTCCAGATAAGACAGAGTTAGTGGAGTCATTCTTTTCTTTTCTTGGGAGAGTGTATGTGATCAGCACAGGGCCAATCAACACTCTCTAAACAGAGAGCCAGGGGTCCTGTATCCTTATAGGACAGCAAGTGCAGTATGAAAACTCCTCCTACAAGCTTTAACGAGGCACTGATATAAGTCACAAGACCGCTATATACTGCTGATGAGAAAAGGAATTTAGCCGTTTATAATTTCTAAAATGATTGCATTTTCATGTTCTGTGGGAGACCAGATATAGTGAATGCAGGGTCCTGGGTTTAATAACACTTTAAGAGTTCCCTTCACTGGAACTAAGGGGCCAAGCCCAGCCCCTGAAAAACAACCCCACACCATAATCCCCCCTCCACCAAATGGTTTTGATCAGTGCACAAAGCAAAGCCCATAAAGACATGGGTGAGCAGGTTTGGGGTGGAGGAACTTTACTGGCCTGCACAGAGTCGTGACCTCAACCTGATAGATCACCTTTGAGATGAATTTGAGCGGACACTGACAGCCAGGCCTTCTCGTCCACATCAGTGCCTGACCACACAAATGCTCTTCTAAAAGAATGTCGAAACATTCCCATGGACACACTCCTAAACCTTGTGGACAGCCTTCTCAGAAGTCTTGAAGCTGTTATAGCTGCAAAGGGTGAGCCAACTAAATTTTGAAATCTACGGATTAAGACTGGGATGGCATTAAAGTTCCTGTGCATGTAAAGGCAGGCGTCTGAATACTTTTGGTAACATAGTGTATATTGTAGCAGTGCGACCCTGTGCTACTCTAAACTAAAACTGGCATGCCATTAAACGTAATATAGTGTGTATATATATATATCTATATATATATAGATATATATATATTTTTTTTTTTTTTTGAATTGGAGACTCTAATTCAGCTCTTATTGACCTTAGCAGATATATGTTGTAACAAATTGCCTTGAGCAGTCTATAAATTGCATTAAGAAAGGAAAGTGACTTACTTGTATCATAGAACAGTCTTGGTTATCCAAGATACCACAGCTGTGGATGAATAAACTTAGAGCGGAGTTCCACTCGAATAAAAGTCAGCAGCTACAAAAAGTGTAGCTGCTGACTTTTAATAATCGGACACTGACCTGTCCTACGGTCCAGCGATGCGGGCGAATGAAGCCCTGCTCCTCGGCCCCGGCATTGTGACTGTGGGCGTCTGGCTGTGGCTTCACAGCCGGGCATGCAAGAGCCACACTGCATGCTGTGAACATGTCCCAGAAGATTGAACGGAGGGGGAGAGGTGAACTTCCTTCTGGTTCTGCGTAGGAAGTGGGAGCTGGATTTCCCTAAAAAGACGGCTCTACCCTCCAAAAAAATTACATGCCAAATGTGGCATGTCATAAGGTCACCTTCACTTAAAGTGGAAGTTCCATTTTTGGGGAGAAATCTGCTTTAAATTACATGACTTAAGTAGAGTTCATCCTCAGTGCCTTTAAGTTAGCATAGTTTTCTACAATCCTTGCAAGTCCATGTCAATTAAAACAACAATTATATATTGATAAACAACAAACATATACTTACTGGAGGAGAAACTAAATTCTCCATTCTGCCGCTGTATTTTACCTTTCTAATATTACAGGAGAAAGCAATAAAGTGAAACCATATTTTGTATTTACATTTGAATAGATGTCAGTTGGTCTCATAGTAAGAGATAGCATCCATGCTAACATATCCTTTATATAATAAACAAGCCCAGGTACACAAAATGCTCAGCAACCCCTCCTGGGTAAAACACTTTGGAGAAGAAGGAGCAGAGCCTGGTGGACAGCGCTACATGTAATGCATGCTTCACTACAGACAAAAGCTAATTGAGGAATTGAAAAAGAAAATTTGGCAGATGTGTGGCTTTTCCTGTTATTTTTTTGTGTTGGATGGGCCCCTCTAGTGGTAAAGCCATAGGACCACCTTGATCAATACTGTTTGATACTGTTTTCATGACCAAAGATAAAAAAAACTAAAATTTGCCCCCCAAACCTATGTCAGATAAGAAAGAAGAAAAGATGCATGGAAACTCCTAGCACTTGCGATATGAAAAGGAATGTGATGAGAAGGAAAAGAGAACTGAAGATCAAATGATGGGTAATGCTCATGGTAAATCTAGGGTTTGGAAAGGTGAAGATAAATATAGAACATTTGATTGCATGCTTCTGATTCAGATAATGATTTTAATGCAGTGATTGGTCGAAAATGTTCAGGGTGACATGAATGATATCAAAGGAAGTTGTCACTGTTGAAAAGTATGAACTAAAGCAACGTATAACCAAAATACGGTACATTGAGACTATTATTTAAATACTTTTTAAATTCCAAAAAATTAATATTGGTTTTGACTAGACTGACCCTTTAAATGAGCAGATGCCCTCAAAGCCTCTCACTTTTAAGGTGGAAGTTTGGGGAATAGAGGTGGTGGCATAATAAGGGATCTTCGGTCTAATTTTTCTTTCTTTGCCAGAAGTAATTTCAATCACTGTATGCAGCATCATTAAACAATATGTCCTATGTCATTTATGTCAGAAAGTGTCCTATGTATGTGTTTGGCACTGTATATGTTTGGCACTGCTATCCAATCAGAGTATCATCTCATCAATAATACAACTTCATCTAAGACTATAGTAAAACATTGGGCCTCTGTAAAAAAAAAAAAAAAACATGGCCAAATTCTTTTGCAAAATCCACATAGGCTTTTAACACATCTTCTTTCAAGATTTTTGCTTGCTTGCTTGCTCTATGTTCTCATGCTAGTGCATAAACTTACAATCTATCAGATAAATACAAAGGTATATACTTGCCTTAATATAGGAGACCTAGCTCAAAAGATTTAGATGTATAAATATAAAGGGTAAAACAGTAAATTTATGATGTTTTTGTGAAGAGTTGCCCTTTCAGTTTCTAAACAAGTTTAAAGAATAATTTTGATGAAATGAATGGCAATTTTGATAACTTTTTCAAAGCACACTTATCCAATTGTACTCAGTTCTGATCATATCAATGTACTAGAAAATGAATAATACAACCATAAATAATAAATATTCAATTTTCTAGCCACCATACTAAAATGACCTTGAGATCCAATAGCAGGCAATTAACTACTGAAATACATTGTAAAGTCACAATGTTTACTTTGCTTAAATAGTCCATAAATAATTTAATAGCTTGTCAAATCTCCAGGGTGTTTGGTGTATTTTCAATTTAAAAAATGAAAGGTGTAAGCACTTAATAATGTGTCATTAAACTATTTCTGTCACGTCCTGTTAAATTATCACATATCTGAAAAAAGAGCTTTACTATAGTAGAACTTGGCTTGTTAATATGTTCTGCATAACACACACACACGCAAACACAAACATATATTTAGTATATACAGAATGTATATAATGGGTACTAGTAATAATAAAGAACGTATGTGCCCATACTGCCCCCATGTGCCCCTGTGGAAGCCCTGTGGGGTTCACACACATTGGATAATATTTGTCTTGTGTAGGGGACCTCTCTTTCTAAAAAACAAACTTTCTTTAGATCTATAGAACCCCTAGATCCCATCACTGAAAATGGTGGACAACAAGGACTTCAAGAGAGAACAGCAAAGAGTGTATTATTGTTTTCTTTATTCAGTTAAAGAAATAAGCACGAATTGGGGGACATGGGGAGGAAGAGGAAAAAGGGGAAGGAAAGAAGAAAAGAGAGTGAGAGTGGGGAATAAGGAAATGGGAGGGAAAAAGTGGGGGGGGGGGGCGAGAAACCCAGAAAAATATGTGGAAGATATTTGATCCCCATAAAGTGAGGGATGTTATTCATAAAAGTGTGTGACTCGAACAATGACCCTGGCCATATTTGTACATGCCTGTCATGCTCAATTGTTCACCTGTATTGTGAGAGAGAACTAAACTAGGATAAAACCTATTTCCAAGCTACACAATTAATTTCCTGTAGATATTATCTCCTTCTTACCCCTGTCACCATTTAATATTGGCAAATATATATGAACAATTTGTTTTACTTATACAAGAAAAAAAGAGAGGGGCAAGTGGGACTTTAAATGAAGCATGTCAATTGAAAGTATAATAATGAATACATGTGAGTTGGTAAAATGATTGGATTTAATTTATAGTCAAGTCCATGATTTTGATGCATACAGTACCAATAAAGTAGTATAAATACAGACATAATCGCATGAATTGATATAAACGCATATTTAGCAGTAACAATCAAGGAAACTCAGTAGTGTAAACAAATCAATGGACGTACATATATGCAATTCATAACAGAAGTACATGAATTAAAATCGCCAATCAAAATCACAAAATCGCATGAAATGAGAAAACTCAATAAAAAATTGATAAATGTCAGGGATATGATTTAGGCTTGATAGGGCATCCTTAGTTTGCGAACCCGACGCGTTTCTTGGCTTCTTGCCAGTCATCAGGGGTGGGATGCATAATTTAACTGAGGAAAACAAAAGAATAACATAAATATTGATACATGTGGAACCTCCGGCCAATAGAGAAAATCGTATCAGAAATGTCCAAATTGTCTACTTTGAATGGAAAAGCTACTTACAAAAATAGCCCAAAAGTCAAGAGGGGTCACCAGCAATGGGATCTGTTAGGGTGTGAGATATAACCGTCTCAACCGGGGTTGAGGCAGGGCACCGACCATCCTTCCAAAGTAATTGGAGGGTGGGCCAGGAGAGACCACAGCCGACTGATTCCTGAGCCCTCAGTATATTGGTCAATGAGTTGTAAATGGGAAAATCTGCAGAAAATTGAAAAAAATATATGGTGTGTCAAAGGAAGTAAAACTGGAGTAGAAAGTGTTGGATGAATGAAATGACTGAAAGAAATATGTGCTTGGTGCATATAAAAGTAAATGTGTAAAAAAAAGGATAATAAGGGGAAATGAAATGGATGCATGAAAGTGCACGTGAAAAAAGATAAGTAAAGAAACCCATAGGGAATGTGTGAAGATAGAGGATGTCCTGCACTGGGTAAATAAGTGAGAGGATGGGAATATGTGTACTGTAAGCAGAAAAGAAGATGTAAAAAATATATATTAATTACCCATGTGTTGAATAGTGGCTGCTTAACAAAGCGGTCCCTTCCCAGTGAAGCACCTTACCCCTGTCACCATTTAATATTGGCAAATATATATGAACAATTTGTTTTACTTCTTCAAATTCTAGGCTTTGACAGATAGAGAAGGTGGTGGACTGGAGGTCCCTACTCACTCTCTTCTCTTTATATTGTTTCTTCTCATTCAAATGAATTTCCTGGAGATTCTGTTTAGCACTAGTATATGGTTTGTTTTTATAATTGACTGATTGTAGCCACACTCCAGAACTTTCCTCTCCATAGAGTCAGGTCTAGATAACGAATTTCAGATTGCTTTTCCTCTCCAGTAAATCTGAGATTACACTCATTATTATTCAGACATATGGAATTGTGTATATTTGAATTTTTATAAGCCGCATCCTATTGCTGTATATATATCACTTTTAGGAAGACTAATCCACACTGTGCATATTATTTTAAGAGATACTTTTATTCTTAAGTGGGTGAAACCAGTATGTGTATGTGAGGAATCCTTTAGCTGGTGTACCACATCTCTACAACTAAGCCCCAAGTGGGTGAAACGTATCAGAATGGGCTATCCACAGGTAGGGACAGTCATTTTGGCTTTGTGGTTGTTGATGTTCTTGATGTCCTCGGAGTGTGTCTGTATGTCTTTTCCGTGGTATATCTGGAGCACTGACCACTCCCTTTCAGTGCAGCACCCAATCCCTGGGAGACAATGAGAGCATAACTTTGGAGCAGAGAATGGTTTCTTATCTTCAAATGTGAATGCCTTCTCTCAAAAAGACCATACTTTGCTATTTACTGGTTCAGTGGAGTGATTTATTTTGTTCCTTTTATCCATGTATATAGGCGCATACTGATGCCTGATGGAGGCATTTACTAATCACGTTTAATTTTATAAAATTGGCAGCATTGTGCACAGAGTCAAAATGGACAATAGCACAATATTGCAAGTCATCACAGGATGGGTATATGTTAACATTCAAATACTGTCAGGAGTGGACCCCACTGCTCTACTTCTATAATCCTGCCAGACTCCACTCTCAGTCAGTACCATAACAAGGAAAACAACTAGATTTTGGGACATGATTGTATGGAATGGTGCTCTAAGCTATCATGTATTTTTAAAAATATCTTCATCCACTGTACAAGTTGCTACGGGTTTTCATGTGTAAATAGGAATCAAATTAATATGATAAAAATGATGCAATGTCTGCCAATCTACCACGAATGGTGTATGGACATGCTGATGAGCCCAAATGACCACTGATAAATGTTCACGCTGTCTTCTTCAGTAATTATGCATCCTTTCTGTACCCCTTCCTTAGTGGTCATAAAGTACCTGCATTTCTTGGCTGGGCTTGCAAATATGTTGTCATCCTGTTGCAAAAATCTTTTTGCTAGCTGTGCCTGCAATCCCTATAGACCTCCATTGGATGTCACTTGGACGTTTAATTCCCTCAGTGGGCTCATCATAGTTAATTGCACTTTCTGTAAAGTGCTCTTATCCTTTAAATACAGATCCTTTATCAGTAGTGTGGCCTAACCATGGCCATACTGTTGCTTTAAAAAAAAACCACAGTGTTGTGCTTCCTAAATTACTTTCCATTTGCTTATTTTTGGAGTCTGAAGTAAGCAAAGTTCAGGTCTTTTTAATGACTAGGGTAAGAAAAAGTGCTGTTATGAGGGAAAACCTGTCACATGGCATGCAACAGGGATTTCCTCCTATCCTGGAGTGTTTTCTGCAACATTTGGATAACATTCCAAAGGACAATGGATTGTTAAACACTGAGCGCCATGTAGAATAATTTCTATGGTGTCCCTCCAAAATCGGAGGGAGATATTTACTCCCCCTGAATATGGGCCTTTAAGATACAAATTTTATAACACTAGATGTTAGAAAACTTACACAAAGGCTCCCCTCTTTCATATTTTTTAAGAAAGGAAATTAAAGTGGACCTTTCATCATTAAGTTGATTTTTTTTGATACTCTCTTTCCCCTCTCCCTCCTACATGATCATATACTGTAAAGTTAATTTTTTTTAGTTTAGTACTGACCTTATTTTCACTGCATCCCCCACCATTTCCTTATTCCTTGCCTATGGGAAGAATAACATACGTTCAGCTGCCCACAGTCTGCTAGGATATCCAAGTCACACAAGCCATATCATGCTCTGATGTTTCCCTCAAAAAACTAACCCTAATTGTAATTGGAGCAAAGCAGCAATGAGATTGTTCACCAGAGTGCAAGCAATTTACAGGGATGTCCAGTTCATTTCACTTTTTCATAAGTACCTTCAACTTTATAGGATTGTATTAAGCAGAATATGCAGGCTACCATGACTGTCTTCATTCTTTGCTTGCCTTCAATATTTTCTGAGTCACTGGCACCAACAAACAGATTAGAAAGTCAGAGGAAAGTCAGATCTCCTTATCTGTATGTTCCCTGTCACTGACTCGGAATGTATTAAAAACTTTGGATCAATATAACAGGCGGACAGTTGGCAATTGGTTAAAAATGGTAGATTCGCTATTCTCTCAACTTAGCTTTAAGGAGCCTTTGCTCAAAAAAATAAAAAAATGTGCTTAAAAACCCTTTGGAATGTTAAGTATGTAGGGAAAACATTGTCTTTAAAAATGAGTGTACATTGTTTCAGATTATCAATTTACTTCAGTGTGTCTGCAGTATACTGTATGTATAAAATGTATTTATAATGACTGCAAACATCAAGAAGGTTTAGTCATGTCCTTCATGATCTAACAGTCATGGATACCACACTTGTATGAATTGTGAGACCATCTAGTTTTGCGTTCACATTTATGCAAAGGTATTAAAAAATAAAAAGGGTTTACCAACTTTAACCACTTCAGCCCCAGAAGGTTTTACCCACTTCATGACCAGGCCATTTTTTACAATACGGCACTGCGTCATTTTAACTGACAATTGCGTGGCCATGCGACACTATACCCAAAAAGAATTGATGTCCTTTTTTTCCCCATAAATAGAGCTTTCTTTTGGTAGCATTTGATCATCTCTGTGGTATTTATTTTTTGTGCTATAAGCAAAAAACACGACAATTTTGAAAAAAAAAAAAAAAAAAACAATATTTTTTACTTTCTGCCATAATACATATCCAAAAAAATTAAAAAAAACGAAATTCTTTATCATTTTAGGCCAATATGTATTCTGCTACATATTTTTTGTAAAAAAAATCCCATATATATATACTGATTGGTTTGCGCAAAAGTTATATTGTCTACAGTCTACAGAATAGATTTAAGGACTTTCTTTTTTTTCTTACTGGTAATGGTGGAGATCTGCGATTTTTAGTGGGACTGCAACATTGCAGAGGACAAATCTGACCCTAAGTGACACTTTTTGGGAATCAGTGTCACCAATACAGTGATAAAATGTGACAAAAAAATGCACTGACCCCTGTATAAATGACACTGGCAGGGAATGGGTTAACACTAGGGGGCAACCAATGTGTTAAATGTGTTCCCTGGGAGGTGTTTCTAACTGTGGGGGGAGTGGATTCACTGGAGAAAAATAGAGATTGGGATTCAGCTTAGCTGAAACACGATCTCTTTTCCTGCCTGACAGATCAGCCTTGTGCTTTGTTTACATCGGCACACCGCTGATCCATCTCTCCTGTGAAGAATCGGCTGGTCGTGATCAGCCATTGCGCCCGCCGGACCTGCTGATTGGCTCCGGCTGTGTCCAATCACAGAGGGAGAGTGGGAGTAGACCGCCGGTGACACGCCATTGGTGCGCACATGCTCCCTAAACCGCGTGTACAAAATCACGTACAGGTACATGATTTTGCGCACCCGGACCGCCCTGCCACAGTAAATGTACGTAGAATGGTCTGGAAGAGGTTAAAGCAACACTGTAAAACTGAATTCTTGCTGGACCGGCTGAGATTCAAACCGTCTATGGCCAGCTTAAAACTGTATCCTGGGGCATGGGTGAATCAGAATGTGAAGATATTTACAGCCGATATGTAGAGTAATGATTTTTCTTTACTTTCATCCTAATAGTATTCATATCTTTTAGGAAACAAACTTCAAAAGTTTGCTTTTTTATAACTCAAGTGCTGGCAGTAATTAAAAGCAGACAACAACAATGAAAAACTTGACAACAATGGAGTCTTTTGTAGACTTTACAATCCTCCAATTACATTAGGTAGCCTTGATAAGGAGTATCCTGAATTTATCCCTTTGGCATTGAGGAAGTATTACAGACAACGACATTTAATATTTTTAGTTTATGTTGCCAAGTGGATCTTTTCACATTTTTGTCAGGATGATCAGGAATGAAGCTCGGTTCACACTAGCCTGACTCCAAAGCCGCTCGACTTTCCGTGCAACTTTGGAATCCGACTTCGACACAACTTTGATGTGGCTCTTTACACTCTGTGGCATTGGAAGTTGTGTCAAAGTCAGACGAAGTAGTGCAGGAACCTTTTCTAAAGTCGGACAGACTTGTGTAGTATCAGTTAAGACGGCTCTCGTAGGGAAACATTAAATTTCACACGTCATCCGACTTGGGGTTTCTGAAGTCAGATCCTATGTCGCATCAGTGTGAACCAAACCTAATTCAAAATATGAATCAATTTGAACTTTGCAAAATTGTTTTGACAGTTTGATCACAAACTAATTGTAATTAGAATAAATTATATTAAAATTACAGCAACACTTTGGAATTTGCTTGTGTGTAATAGTAACCCTTGTGTATGTAATACATTGTTATTATTATTATTATTATTATACAGTATTTATATAGCGCCAACAGTTTACGTAGCGCTTTACAACTTGAGGGTAGACAGTACAAATACAATACAATTTGATACAGTAGGAATCAGAGGGCCCTGCTCCTTAGAGCTTACAATCTAAGAGGGAAAGTCAAGAGATACAAGAGGTAATAACTGTGAGTGATGTGCTGACTGAGAAGATAAATGTACAGTTGTTAGGTGGGGGTCAGATAGGCTTCTCTGAAGAGATGAGTTTTCAGGGATTGTCTGAAAGTGGATAAAGTAGGAGAAAATCGGACGGATTGGGGTAGAGCATTCCAGAGGATGGGGGAGGCTCTGGAGAAGTCCTGAAGGCGAGCATGGGATGAGGTGACAAGGGAGTTTGAGAGCAGGATTGTAACACAAAACACATTCACTTAGAAGGTGTGCTGCATTACCAAGAGTCATGCATATTTTTTGGTTCATTGTACAACCTAGTGCGTTGGCAGCGCATTCAAAAGAAATGCCCTGCACCAATGCAACACACACAAACTCAGGTATGTTAGTGCACCTCTATGGACCCTAATGGTCTGAAGCCAGCAGTAAAGGTTTGGTTTTTATCTCCTACATTTTTTCTTTTTTTTATCTCCTACATTTTTCTTGAACCTTCTACATGCCACACCCAGACCTACATTGATAGGGAACCAGCTGTTACTTGACTGGATTCTCAGTGACCATTCCTGGACTGTTCCTGTCACCTGTTAAACAAGCAATGCCTACATTTAGGTTTTTATTATTTTTAAAATAATTATTTCCTTGTCAGGAAACATTAATAGAGAGTAAATAGAAGCAACATATACAGTGCCTTGCAAAAGTATTCACCCCCTTTCCAGGTTGCCTCACAACCATTTTGTTTTTGGCTGAAAGTAATGGCTTTCTTCTGGCCACTCTGCCATAAAGCCCAGATCTATGGACCGTACGGCTTATTGTCGTCCTATGTACAGATACTCCAGTCTCTGCTGCGGAACTCTGCAGCTCCTCCAGGGTTGCCTTAGGTCTCTGTACTGCCTCTCTGATTAATGCCCTCCTTGCCCGGTCCATGAGTTTTGGTGTGCGGCAGGTTTGCTGTTGTGCCATGTTCTTTCCTTTTGTTTTTATAGATTTGATGGTGCTCCTAGGGATCATCAAAGATTTTCATATTTTTATAACCTAACCCTGACTTGTACTTCTCAACAACATTGTCCCTTACTTTTTTGGAGAGTTCCTTGGTCTTCATGGCAGTGTTTGGTTAGCGGTGCCTCTTGCTTAGGTGTTGCAGCCTCTGGGGCCTTTCAAAAAGGCGTGTATATGTAATGACAGATCATGTGAAACTAATGCCGCGTACACACGATCGGACATTCCAACAACAAAATCCTGGATTTATTTCCGACGGATGTTGGCTCAAACTTTTCTTGCATACACACACGGTCGCAAAAATGTTGTGGGAAATTCTGAACGTCAAGAAAGCAGTGACGTACGACGAGCGAAGAAAAATGAAGTTGAATAGCCAGTGCGGCTCTTCTGCTTGATTCCGAGCATGCGTGGAATTTTGTGCGTCGGAATTGTGTACACACGATCAGAATTTCCGAAAACAGATTTTGTTGTCAGAAAATTTGAGAACCAGCTCTCAAATTTTTGTTGTCGGAAATTCCGACAACAAATGTCCGATGTAGCCTACACACGGTCGGAATTTCTGACAACAAGCTCACATCAAACATTTGTTGTCAGAAATTCTGGCCGTGTGTACACAGCATTAGATTGCACACAGGTGGACATCATTTCACTAATTATGTGACTTCTGTATGTGTTTGGTTTTCTCTTTTTTTTTTTTTTCTTCTTCTTTAACATTCTGCTTAAAAATTTGTGAATCAGTACTGCTTGGACCTTGAAGAAGGGGACATACCCCGAAAGCTTGTCCTGAAAAATTGTATGTTAGTGCAAATAAAAAAAGTATCATGGACAGTACTCAATTTTCTCTGTCACAATTGCACTAATACGGCTACAATCAAATCAAGTTGTGACTTCTGAAGGTAGCTTTTTATAGTCTTCATAACAAAGGGGGTGAATACATACGCACATGCCAATTATCATTTTTTTATTTCTGAAAAATAGTTTTATGTATATATTTTTCTAATTTTACTTCACCAACTTAGACTATTATGTTCTGATCCATCACATAAAATTCAGATTAAAAAAACATTGAACTAAAAGCTGTAATGTAACAAAATAGGTAAAAGCCAAGGGGTTGAATACTTTTGCAAGGCACTGTATAATTCTGTGTAAGGTGTCATGTGACTTATAATTTATTATTATGGTACCTAAATGTCACTGTGTGTGTTAATATTTACTGTGACCCAACAGCAAAACATGGGTGCCACGCAGGTGTGAGGTAAGGTCCGGGCTACACTGCTGTGAGCACTGGCTGGAAAGGAGTTTGTCCAGGCTCCAAGCTGCAGCAATATCAGGTAAAGAAATCCACGTACCGCAGATGAAATGGCAGACACTTATGTGGAGAGGTGAATGGCAGCCTCAGCCTGGGCTCCGACTAGGCTAGGCCATTGCTGGTCAGAGCCCAGGTTGAGGTTGCCATTCACCTCTCCACATACAGGTCTGCCATTTGATGTGTATTGCATGGGTTTCTTTACCTGACATCAATAAATATTTACTGTTGTGCATATTGCAGAATATCTCTCTGCCTTCCAAATATAATTAATAATTACCATCATCATAATATATTTATAATAAACTTATGGTCGTTTGGTGAACTTTTACTTGAATAAAAGACATGTAATATCTAGAAAGGATCCTTTAACAGACTGATTGTTGGGCCACTTTAGACCTTTTTTTGATGAAAATTAAGTTGAAAATTATAGACAGTATTGCAGTGCCTACATTATTTAGATGGTGTGGACTTGTCTGAAATGAAATTTTTAGATTTGTTCAAATAGATATACAAATATTTTACAAGCAGTTCTTAATTTACATTTTAAGTAATTATTAATGAAGCATCATATTCTACAGCAAAATATATAGATCAAAAATACATGCATAGTATCAACTACCGTATATACTCGAGTATAAGTCGTTCCGAGTATAAGTCGAGGCCCTAATTTACCACAAAAAAAATGTGAAAAACTTATTGACCCGAGTATAAGACGAGGGTGAGAAATGCACAGCTACTTTAAGTGGAAAAGAGGGTCAACAATGCCCATTTGCAGCATCACTGTGTCCATTTGCATGCCTCACTGTGCCCATTTGCAGCCATAGGTCCCCTGAACTTCAAACTCGGTAGTTAAGGGTTCCTAGATGCCCCCTAGCTGCAGCCAAAATTTGGGGTCTCTGAACCCAAAGGGTCCCGAAATGACATTGCTGCAGATGGACACAGTTGACCGAATTTGGGGCCCCGTATCTCAGGGTCACTTAGTGCTAAGAACCCCAAATTTGGTGTGCAAACCCAGTGGAACTAGCACCATAACATTTCCAAAGCTGGGGTTTCTAGCATCAAGTGGCCCCGAGATACAGGGCCCCGAAAATCAGTTCAGAAAATGTCAAGCACTTTTCTGCAGCAGAGAATGACATTTTCTGAACCAGTTTTGGGGCCCCGTATCTCAGGGCCACTTGGTGCTAGGAACCCCACCTTTGGATATGTTATGGGACCAGTTCCACTGGGTTTGCACACCAAATGTGGGGTTCCTAGCACCAAGTGGCCCTGAGATATGGGGCCCCAAAGTCGGTTCAGAAAATGTCAAGCACTTTTCTGCAGCATAGAATGACATTTTCCGAACCGATTTTGGGGCCCCGTATCTCGGGGCCACGTAGTGCTAGGAACCCCAGCAAGTGGCCCTGAGATATGGGGCCCCAAACTCGGTTCGGAAAATGACATTTTTTGCTGCAGAAAAGTGCTTGACTCGAGTATAAGTCGAGGGGGGCACTTTCAGCACGAAAAAATGTGCTGAAAAATTCGACTTATACTCGAGTATATACGGTATGTTTAGCAATAAGAAAAACACATACCATTAATTTCTATAATGGATACACTTCTGACTACTTTTTATTAACCTGTTTACTGTATAATCTGACAATTTAATTTGTGCAGCTGACATACAAATACCAGATAATCTGCTAAATTACAGAGAATTCTCACAGAAATCTAATGCATAGTGCACTTTTAATGAGCCAATATTCCCTTAGGTCTTAGACTGACTTATGTTGCTGACCTATGTCTACAGGATTGTGAGCATTCCATCACACGTGAACACTTTCGCCCTCAAATATGATTCACTGTCATAATAGCCAGGCATGAACAACTAAGCAGCAACTGAGAACACTGGAAAATAAATAAATCAGTGCTGCTTCATATGTTGCTTAAGAAAGGAGCTTTGATAAAATTTGAAAAAATCTACCGTTCAAAAGAAGATTGTTTATACTTACCTGTGCTTCCACCTGTTCATCAGATTTTTGCTCTTATGCAGAGCAAAGCCAGTGGCAGGATCACCAAATATGACACTGTTTAGGGGGTGTTGAATGCCCATGCTCCTTGCCTTGTACTGTGGTTCCTGGGTCCAATAATTGTAAATAATTGTAAATTATTGGACCCAGATCACGCAAAATAAATCTTATTTTGCGTGATCTGCTGTTCTGTTCTTTTTTGTACAATCAGCATTCTTCTGTAAAAACATTTACCTGCCTAATATTATTGTTAAAGAAATAAAACATATTTGAATTAAACATAGTGCCATAAATGAAAATGTTTATATTAATATTATTCTACATTTAGATCCAGTATTTTTAGCAACAAGCAACAAACAAAATTAGGTGGTTACTAGCTGACCTAGAAATAGTTTAGGTACACTACTTTTTTTTACTATTTAATGGCTTATTTCTGCCAAGTATGTTCTAGGCACCTGTGTTAAAAAATACTTGTGCGCTGCTGTGAATAAAAAAAAAAAAAAATGATAATAATATATACAAAATTGGATAACTACCACCTATAGATCAAAGGAACAGCTGCAACCATTTAATAGTCACCTCAACACTAAAAACGCAAACAATAAAGTGAAACAATGGTACGCTAATTCAAAAAGACAGAAAAAGGAAAAAAATATATAATATGTTATGTATATATAAAAATAAACTCCCTTATTCTCAAATGTTAATGTGAAATAAGAAGAACATTTAGATATAGTTCATAAGTCCATTGTGAAAGGTCCAATATGCTAAAGTGCTCCAAACAAAGAAGCAATCCTTGCTCCTCAGTGCATGAAAACAGGTGATGAATTCTCCAACAACTAGCTAATCAACTTTAGGTACAACGTGTTCTCACCCCCATGTTTCCAGGTATTCAGCCAGGTGGCAGTTGTGACGAAGAAGTGTGTCTGTAGAACGGAGAGAATTTGTCAGTGTTCCTGGGTGAGTGTCGGACATGGAGGCCGGGAGAATCGGGTCTAAAAAAACATGCTTCAGTTTGACACTACTTTGGAATTGATGAATTGGAAATACGGGTAGATTCTCTGCTGATCTTTCAGAGTGTACTTCAGGCTTCTGCTGATATCACAGTAATATTGCGGAGGGAACCTAATCCATCAGAGACAGAGGAGGACCAGAAGGGCATGTTTGTGGATCGAGCATAGTGATCATCCTTACTGCCGTTATGTCCTTTTGGTCATAACATTGAGGTGAGCGCGCATTGCACCTAGAGGTGATTAGCTGGTTGTTAGAGAATTCATCACTTGTTTTCATGCACTGAGGAACAAGGATTGCTTCTTTGTTTGGAGCACTTTATCACATCAGACTTATGAACGATATCTAAATATTCTTTTTTCACATTAACATTTGAGAATAATGGACTTTTTTTGTATATATATATATATATATATATATACATAACATTATATTATTATTATAATATTATTTTTTTTTCTTTTTCTGTCTTTTTGAATTAGCTCATCGTTTCACATTATTGTTCTAGGCACCATTTGCAAATTTCCCACTTCCAGAAACTTTAATGGTTCTGTCAACTGAGTTTCACATTTAATTCAAACACTGCAAAATGCAACAGGAAGAATAAGACTCCCTATGGTGCAACATGAGGAGAGATGGTGAGAACTCATAGCCTCCGATATAACCTGTACAGAACAAAAGTGTTTGCTTCTGAACTCCGCTCTACCTTTCTGATTAAAATCACCTGAGCTTAGCCACATACTTAGTAACAAAAAGTTGTAGCATCACTAGAAGCCTCCTATTCACATGAACTTGTGTGAAAGCTCTTGATTCACAACAGGATCCACAGTGTAATGTTCCCAGCAACATGATGGTCTTCATGCTGAAAGAATTATGTGCATTCTCCTTTATCAAGGGTTCATCATTTAAATTTTTTACTTTCATTAATCTCACACAGAGCTGAAAGTGCCAAAGTTCCAGCACTCCAGCACTAAAATATAGTTCCTTTGGATGCACGGGAGTCACTGCAGGTCACTCACTCAGCATCTTCACCATTCACAAAACCCTTTTCATTCTTTTCAATTAATGCAAAGCTCTCTGTGATTGGAAGAGGGGCAGATGAAATTCACAATCTCCCCTCCTCTAATCACATATCACCCTGCATTAATTGAAAAGGATACCAGAGGTTTTGTGAAAGTTGGGGATGCAGAGTTAATGACCCGCAGTGATCTCAGTACTTCCAACTTGTCTGTAAGTTTCATTTTGGCACTTACAGCTCTGTGCGGAGCTAACGAAGAAAACGTATACAACAAAAAAGTAGAGACATGAAACTGACTTCATGGGGGCCATTTATTTTTAAGGTGCAAATGTGTAAAAATAGGTTTTGCGTGGATTTCAGCTTTTACTGTGAGTATCCACATCCTTTCAAGGGAGTAGGAACCACATTTTTGATGTATAGCACCGGGTGGGAGGAGAGGGAGAATTTTCGATAGTACCCTATTGTTGTAATTTCTGGGGTATACAGTCTTGTTTGTTCATCAGTAAAAAAAGAAATAGCAGACTTTTTGCATAACGGGTGACTTTTTGAATAACGGGCAACAAAGCTAATAAAGGGTCTGGAGGATATTAGTTATGAGGAAAGGTTGCGAGCATTGAACTTATTCTCTCTGGAGAAGAGACGCTTGAGAGGGGATATGATTTCAATTTATAAATACCATACTGGTGACCCCACAATAGGAATAAAACTTTTTTGTGGAAGGGAGTTTAACAAGACACGTGGCCACTCATTAAAATTTAAAGGAAAGAGGTTTAACCTTAAACTTCGTAGATGGTTCTTTACTGTAAGAGCGGCAAGGATGTGGAATTCCCTTCCACAGGCGGTGGTCTCAGCAGGGGGGCATCGATAGTTTCAAAAAACTATTAGATAAGCACCTGAACGACCGCAACATACAGGGATGTACAATGTAATACTGACATATAATCACACACAGGTTGGACTTGATGGTCGTTTTTCAACCTCACCTATTATGTAACTATGTAACTGTGGGGGTTATTTACGAAAGGCAAATCCACTTTGCACTGCAAGTGCACTTGAAAGTGCATTGAAAGTGCAGTCGCTCTAAATCTAAGGGGTAGATCCGAAATGAGGGGAGCTCTGCTGATTTTATCATCCAATCATGTGCAAGCTAAAATGCTGTTTTTTATTTTCCTTGTATGTCCCCCTTGGATCTACAGCGACTTTACTTCCAAGTGCACTTTCAATGCACTTTCAAGTGCACTTGCAGTGCAAAGTGGAGTTTCCTTTAGTAAATAACCCTCTATGTGTCCAAAAAATAAAAATAAATAATCAGGATTCGCTGCAATATTGAACCTAAAATCGCAGTGAACAAATCGACTTAATAGGGCTGATTTACTAAAGGTAAATAGGCTGTTCAGTTGTCAAGGGATTTTTCACCGTTCAAGGGAATTTTCCCTCAGCTTACTAAATGTGTTATAAAGTCATTTTTTAAAGACTACACATTCACATGCAAGGAAAATAAAAAAAAAAAATTATGTTTTTGCACATGATTGAATTATCAGCAGAGCTTCATATATTTACTAAGCAAAGGGAAAAGTCCCTTGCAAAGTGAAAATTCTCATGCAACGTAAACAACTGCTTGCCTTTAGTAAATTAACCAGAATGTTTCAGATTTTGGTGCTTTATTGCCAGCAGCCCCCCACCAAAAAAGAAATACACTTTAACATTTATTGTGATATATATTAAAAAGAAACTTGACCTTATGCGCATGATTGAATCAAATTTTATTTTCCAAAGATAATGCACCTTCACATACACATAAATTCTATGGAAAATGGTTGCCACTGACTGGCAAAGTATGATTATGCTATTTGCTGCGGCCTAGTTCATTTTCAGGCTGGCTATGGAATTGAATAATCAATGACATTATCTCTTTCTCCTTTTTCCAAGTCACATCAGGAGAGTACAGTGGATCAATATGAACAAGAAAAGATAGCAAGACTCTAGCTCCATTGAGACTTGTTACTTGCCTTACCAAAGTCCTGTAAGGTGAATCTTGCAAATAATTTTTGACTGTTTAACCATTTGGGGGGTTTAATACAATGGTGACTAAGAGATTTGGGATTTTTGTATGCAGTGTTATTATATTGACGATACAAAATAAGCTGACAAAAAGATATAATTAGAAATAAGTGCTACTTAAGCAAATTTCCTAACATTTCACAGTGATTAATGTCAGGGTACACCCTAACACAGAAACATGTTGGTGAATCTCACTTTCAGTCAATGAGTTTATTCATAAGGATTGCTCAATAAGAAGTATCTGGCTGACATGTTATGCAGTACAGGTTATAAGTCTTACCATCTTTACTAGAAACTTTAAAATTTTCATGAAATGTCTCAAAGTTTGCTAATATTAGTTTTCATCAAAAGCATATTTAATCACTAAGAAATTAAACTGATAAAAAGACTTTCCCTGACAATTTTACAACTGTGAAGGTGTCAAAACATCTTAAAAATAGTTTAATATCAGGTCCAGGTTCAAAATACCTCTTTGGATACTACTCTGTTGGACCCTGATCCAGCCAAGAGAATTTCTAGGCATTATCTGGTGGTGAGGCCTGGAGATCCTGGCTTGATAGGTAGGGCAAGGTCTAGATAGGGAGCCCATCCACATTTCATGTGTCTCTTTCTGAGTTGGATAAGCAGAATTATAAAATGTAATGCATACATTGTAATATTAAAATAAAACCAATATTTGTGACATGTGATTAGCTGTTCAAGTACAACCAAAAGAAAAACTTTTTTTGGGGGGGGAGGATAGAGAACAGATAGAAGATTCACCCTCTCTAATTGTCCTGTTTACCATTTTTATTGAAAGTAAAAGTAAAAGAAATTCCCAAATGTTGGGTTGTCCCCAGAAAAGTAATATAGAGGAAATTGTCCAATGGGAACACTAGTTCTGGTGATCTGGGAGTCCCCAAGGGATTCCCTTAATTTGCAGAGATTACCTCTCACTTCCTTGTTCGACAGGAGTTAGAGGAGTTAAAAGTTATGCCTATAGTTCTAATTTTACTCTACTTGTTGTTGTGTTCTATTTAATATTTTGGTCATAAACCCTTGGTTTTTAACTCAAAAATTATTTTTCTCATGGTGGATATAAAATACTAGGTCCTGTACATAACACCACAATTGTTATTATTGTTTGAAGGCTTGTCTCTCAGTTCTTTCTAAGGAGACATACTAAACCTAATAGAGTACTAGGTACCATTGATAGACCAAAACACCTTGAAACTATCTAGACTAACCCATCTCACCCTCTCCCGGGGTTTGTTGTGGCCTATGGTCATGCCAAGACACGCACCCCCTGAGAGAGATGGAAGGGAACAGACGAGGCCTGTCATCGGGCTGGGATCAAGGGCTCTGTCACTCCACAGTGTGAACCCATAGGGGGGGAGAGATTAACCTGAGGTACTTGGCGTGATCCCGGTCTGACATACTCCAGTACACCGGGGTCTTCTAACCCGGAGTTCCCTCAGAAGAGGCTCTGTTTGGATCAGATAGCCCCCGAAGGGTTAACTTCCCAAAACTATGCGTTAATGTGTACCAAATCTTAGCTTGTGAGAGTCAACTGTTCTGTCTTCTCCAATTACCTGTTATTTGCCAACTGTTATTGTGGACCTTCAGGTCCTCACACGTGATTTCTGCATTTCATGTCATATGTGTTTACTGTTATTCCTTCTACATATGTTCAAAAAAATATTGAAACAGAAATACTAGGTTGTGCAGGAAAACCACTTTCCTGCAGATACGTCATGTATTGCCATATTAAGAATCACACAAACCTTGTTTAATGACATAAAATAACAGACATATATACTAATTGTTTTATGATACAAGTACATAATATGCAAACTGAGATTGGAGTCAAGTTAAAACACTTGAAGGTTTGCCAATTTTTTAAAAATGATTTTGGATGTAAACTTTGATTTAAAGCTAATCTCTGGGTAAACAGATAAGTACATACTGTATAGGTGAGCTGACATATCTGCCATAGGATTTGTAATTATGTACATTTCTTCACACCTGCCAGACAGCATAGCCAGAACACAAGATTCTCTGCTTGAATTAAAATGCATGTATACCTGAAAACCTTTTCTTTGAAGATATCTGGATAGAGCAGAGGGGGGTTAATACACCTGTTTTTAATTCACTTATTTTCCAATAGAAAAACCAGGAAGTAGTAGAGAATAGCTCCAAAAATGTGGAATAGTCCCTCTTGTCACCAGAATAGGTTACCCATTGGAAGATCTCCTCCCATCTCATGCTACTGTGACACCTGAAAAATTTGTAATTTCCCATCACTTTCTTTACTAGAAACTGTGGTCACCAGCAGCTAATAAGCTAATAAGAGGGTGCATCTCCACAGTAGGTACACAGACAGAAATAAAAAAAATGGCAATGTTTCCAGCCCCCTCCCCACATTCTATTCAAAACTAAAAAAAAGAAAAAAAATTGGGGCTTTTTATACATTTTAAAGGCCGACTTCACCTTTTTGGATGCACACAAGTAAAAATGCATAAAACATCCTTAAAAGTGATTCCCAAGAGTGAAAAGCACTGCAGAGGCAATTTTAGACAGAGACTTTTACTTTACCATAGTGGTACAACCATCCAAATTTGATGGTTGAGCAGCACAATGGAGAGGGACATATTTACGAAAGCATGTGAAATTAGAATTGTCTCTGTTATTCTACCAACCAACAATGAAGAATATGAATGAGAATATTTGAATCTCAAAGTATTACAGACAATCTGAAGATGGTTTCTCTAGAGAAATACAGTGCAGAGAATGTTTTTATATCATATCTTTTGATAAATGAAGTCCACAATCATAGTAGAAAAAAGGCTTTGTTATTATTTGTGTTTATATTTTTAACAGTAATTCATTTTTATTTTAGTTATTTCACGTTTTATGACAATGGTTTTTAGATGCATATGATTTATATATATGAAAAAGCAGATTTTTAATTTCTTTTAGGACCAATAACCTTTTTTTCAAATGCCCCCGTATGAACACAGTTCAAAACTTACCTTTCTAGCCCTCTCATATGCTAGACAGCAATCAACCATAATATTGAATCTAGCCTTTCCTTTTCTTGTGCCAATATAACTGCTGCTAGTGGATGATTTATATATAATATACTGTATATATATATATATATATATATATATATAGTATGTATTTAAAAAAAAAATATATATATATATACATATTCTATATACTATCTGTCTGTATATGCAGTAAAGCATGCTTGTTATACTCACTGTGGAACCTAAGGGGTTAATCCTTTGCATTGTGTAAAAAGGCTGTTTGATCCTGTATGAACAGATTCTCTCCTTCTTGCATTGTACCCAAAACATCTCCAGATAAGACAGAGTTAGTGGAGTCATTCTTTTCTTTTCTTGGGAGAGTGTATGTGATCAGCACAGGGCCAATCAACACTCTCTAAACAGAGAGCCAGGGGTCCTGTATCCTTATAGGACAGCAAGTGCAGTATGAAAACTCCTCCTACAAGCTTTAACGAGGCACTGATATAAGTCACAAGACCGCTATATACTGCTGATGAGAAAAGGAATTTAGCAGTGTATAATTTCTAAAATGATTGCATTTTCATGTTCTGTGGGAGACCAGATATAGTGAATGCAGGGTCCTGGGTTTAATAACACTTTAAGAGTTCCCTTCACTGGAACTAAGGGGCCAAGCCCAACCCCTGAAAAACAACCCCACACCATAATCCCCCCTCCACCAAATGGTTTTGACCAGTGCACAAAGCAAAGTCCATAAAGACATGGGTGAGCAGGTTTGGGGTGGAGGAACTTTACTGGCCTCAACCTGATAGATCACCTTTGAGATGAATTTGAGCGGACACTGACAGCCAGGCCTTCTCGTCCACATCAGTGCCTGACCACACAAATGCTCTTCTAAAAGAATGTCGAAACATTCCCATGGACACACTCCTAAACCTTGTGGACAGCCTTCTCAGAAGTCTTGAAGCTGTTATAGCTGCAAAGGGTGAGCCAACTAAATTTTGAAATCTACGGACTAAACTAAAACTGGGATGCCATTAAACGTAATATAGTGTGTATATATATATATATATATATATATATATATATATATATATATATATATATATATATATATAGTATGTATTTAAAAAAAAAATATATATATATATATATACATATTCTATATACATCTTCCATTAGCAGTGGTTATAATGACACAAGGACAGGAAAAGCTAGATTCAATATTATGGTTGATTGCAGTCTAGAATATGAGATGGCTAGAAAGGTAAGTTTTGGGCTGTTCAACTGGGGGCATTTGAAAGGTTATTGGTCCTAATGGAAATGAAAAATCTGCTTTTTCAATTACATTCATCTGAAAAGCATCAGCCTCCTAGTGTAACAGCTGGGTCTGATCTCTTGCAATGGTTGTGCCAGTTGATTCGTTTCATCACTAAATTTCATTACAGACTCTTCCTTGAAAAGGTATTTTATTTGGAATGCCAGCATTGCATGTCCCTCTGCAGATGTTATTTCAGATTAAAGTTTAGGTAATAGTGAGTAAAAATGGCATGTTCTTTTCCTCTTAGCTTGATGAAATTATATTTCTTAACTGTCTATTGTAAAGCTACACCACTTGCATAACAAGTGGTCTAATATTATATTTTAGGTGACTGTACGATGTCAGGATTTATTATACTGCAGTCTTGTTGGCAAGATAAGACAGAAAAGATTCCTTGCAGATATATTCCCTAAGAGATGGCTTTTGTGATAGGGCGCTGAATGTATTAATGGTTTTCTGGTTCCCCTGAGGATGTGCATATAGCTATTTGTTCCTCTTTTATGGCACCCTATCTTATTTGCATATTTTATTGTCCTATTCATGCTATCATTTCCATCGAGAATTAATTTGGCAGAACAGTGATTTAGCAACTGTGTTCGGATGGTCAATGACTATAATCTGTTGAAGACAGAATTTAGCTCACATTCAATAGAATAAAAGAGCACACACACAGAGTGGCTAATATTTTATGTTTACTAGCTGTAGCTGGAGAACTTTATATGCTTCATGAAAAAGGACATCTCATATTGATAGTATTTGTGGTAGACTCATAATTAATTTCCACTCATGCTATTTCCTTTAACTGATAGACAGTAAATCTCTGGCCGTGTGGGTCAAAGTGACATATTCATGACTACCCGACTTGTGAGATAAAAGTGTTTACAACTGATAGGCATGATAAATTTTGCTGATGTTAATAGTACTAAATTATAATTGCTAGCCAGTTTAACTAAATGCAAATTTTAACTTTCTAAATGTGTTAGCACTGTAAGGTTTTATTCATGGCATGAAAAATGTAATACATTATCATTTCTTCTTATGCCCCGTACACACGGTCGGACTTTGTTCTGACATTCCCACAACAAAATCCTAGGATTTTTTCCGACGGATGTTGGCTCAAACTTGTCTTGCATACACACGGTCACACAAAGTTGTCGGAAAATCCGATCATTCTGAACGCGGTGACGTAAAACACGTACGTCGGGACTATAAACGGGGCAGTGGCCAATAGCTTTGATCTCTTTATTTATTCTGAGCATGCGTGGCACTTTGTCCGTCGGATTTGTGTACACACGATCGGAATTTCCGACAACGGATTTTGTTGTCGGAAATTTTTTTAGCCTACTCTCAAACTTTTTGTGTCGGAAAATCCGATGAAAAATGTGTGATGGAGCCCACACACGGTCGGAATTTCCGACAACAAGGTCCTATCACACATTTTCCATCGGAAAATCCGACCGTGTGTACGGGGCATTAGAGTCATTGTGAAAAAGTAATTCAGCCAATCAAAGAAACCTTTCTGTTTCCAAAACCTAACGGTGTACAGGGGGAGTAAATAATACTATGGGGTTGATTTACTAAAGGCAAATAGTCTGTGCACTGCAGGTGAAGTTCTAGGTCTGAGGAGAACACAAAAGGAAAAAAAAAAACAGCATTTTGCTTGCACATGATTGGAAGATAGAAAGCAGCAGAGCTTTCCCTCATTTCAGAGCGTCCCTCAGATCTAGCGCATCTTGAAGTGCACTTACAGGTATATACTTACAGTATATTTGCCTTTAGTAAATCAAGCGCACTGTATCCCTTCGAGGACAAATTGTCACTTTGTAGCTACACCAATGGAAGACCATGCACCTGCTATGGGTCCCTATAGCAAAGCATAACCAATACAGTCTACTAAATAATGGTTTATATAGGGATAAGCATTGGATTGTTTGAAACCAAAGAGAGTAGTGAGTTTAAATACCAGTATTTTTCTCTGCTTTTCCACATAAAAAAGCATTGTAAAGCCTTGTAAAAGCCGTTGGAAAAAAATTGAAGTCTGCAGTGGATTTTAACTCTACAGACCAGATTGCCAGGATGAATCATCAGCTCTGTGGATTATAAGAAGTTTCTTTCCTCTAGTTAGTATTTGGCAAATCTGTTGACAAATCTTTTTATCATAGTTTTTAAATATATGTGTAACAGGGTTCTGTAAATGGAATAGGATGCCATAGCACAAGTAATTACCTCCTAAAGGAGTTGTAAAGTCAGAAAGGCAGCAGCCTCCCCAGCAACCCCTAATACTTACCTGAGCCCCATCTCTGTCCAACGATATCCACGAGTCCCTCCGAGACTCTCCCTCCTGATTGGCTGAGACACAGCAGCATCGCCATTGGCTCCCGTGGCTGTCAATCAAAGTCAGTTACAACAATGGACCACCAGCAACAAAATTCCCCTCTTCCCCACAACAAATGATACCCAACAAAAACAGCAATTGTATCTTGTGTTTCACACAAATCAACCAATTGTGTCAAAACCAATGAACTGCAATGGTCACCCCCAGACGAGTGATCATGTAGAGTGCAAAATACACCCGGGGAATGCCATGTTCCCTGGCCTGGTGTCTCCCAGGAACATAGTCATCAGGATGTGCAGAGGGGTCAGTTCAACCAGAGACATGGTCAACAAACAGGCAAAGGATCTGTCCAAGCAGCAGGCAGAAACGTGGTCAATAAAAAGGCCAGGTTTAGTACTGGCAGCATGCAGAGGCAACACTGCACTGGTGTGGCGGTGATCAGGGGCACTGTAGCTGTTGGGGTGGTAATCAGTAGCACTGTAACTGGTGTGGTGGTGATCAGGGACAATATGACTGGTGTGGCAGTGATTAGGGACAAAATCACTTATGTGGAAATGATCATGGACACTGGGACTGGTGTGGCAGTGATCAGGTACACTGTAACTTTTGTGGCAGAGATTAGGGACAATATTATTATATTATTATTATTATTATACAGGATTTATATAGCGCCAACAGTTTGTGCGGCGCTTAACAAAATAAAGGCAGACATTACAGTTACATTACAATTTGGTACAAGAGGAATCAGAGGGCACTGCTCATTAGAGCTTACAATCTAAAAAGGGAGGGTCAATTGATACAAAAGGGGTATTGGCAGTGAATGCCACCCTCCCCCAGAAAAAGGTGTTGTATTTGCACAGAGGCTGCCCAACCAAATACAATAAAATTTGGGATAGGTGGTTGGAGGACTCATCTACATGCCCGATTGATTGTGATCCCTAGATGATGCACTGCCTCCAGTGTGGCTCATGCAGTTGCATGTTACTATGCACTAGAGTACAATGTTATATGCTCCCTGCTATCCGAATGTCTTTAGGGGGAAAAACAAAAGAATAACGTGCTACCCCTCCACATGGTCACTTCAGTCCTAATGGATGGATTCTCAGGTATGCCTTAATTAATGTAGACTGTTATATGCATCACTTCCCTATAGGTTATGTCAAATGTGTTACCCACTTGTTTAGTGCATGTTGCACCTGTTACTTGTGTATGTATACCTTTCTCTCTATGCTAAATAAACTTCCTTTTGATAAAAAAAATTGATATGTAGCTCTGGTATTTTTAATACAGACGCTATAAGTAAAAATTTAGTTGTCTGAGGCTGTAGTTTAACTCAGACTGCAATTATTGTAAATTCTGGTTCTGTTTCAGCTTGGCTGGTTGTGTGGTTTTCCCCTTGGCCTGGAGATGGCGCCCTATTATTTTGGCCAAGTTTGAAAATTGCAACAAGCTGGGTGTATTGAGTGCCTACTTGCCTGGAAAACAGTCAGTGGGTGTGGTCTGCCTGCTGTGCATTCTGGGAGAGGGTGCTTAAGGGACAGACCCTGTGACAGAAAAGAGTTCCGACCTGATGGCCCTCCTGGCCTAAGGTGTGTCATTGCTGTCAAGTTAGTCTCGGGGCTGGCTGGCCCGATGCGTAGCTACTGAAGGTAGGCCCAAAAGTCTTGAGGCCTACCGATCCAGGGATGGTCCTGTGCTGTCTTGCCTGCGGGAAGAAGCCAAGTGACTGGAGAATCCAGGGGAAGACTTTTCAGGAGAGGACTGCACAATAAGGCCGGTGCCTCTAGAAGAGCCTGGAGACTCAGTTGGAGGATGCATCCCGGGTCACATACCACACAGTACCATAAGTTCGAAAGAAGGGAACTGGTATTGCGTGATCAAGCCTTTGATATTGCAACGTCGCTAATTCCCCAATCCTGTGGCAGAGGATTGTGTAACATTTACACCGAATCTTAAAGTCTGTGGCAGAGACTATGACTGAGCATCACATCGGCTGCTAGGTCAATGAGAGAGGCCCTTCCGGTGGTTGCTGAATCCAGTTGTGGATGCTGTTGCATCTGGATCAAAGAGAGTATTCCTGATATGCAAATTCAAGGTACCTAAATTCCCCTAAACCTTCCACCTCTCTGTTGCAAGAATCTTTCTTAAATAAAACATTGAAGAAAAAGACTGTGTGTCGGAGCTAAAGTTACCTCAGCATATAAATGGTAGCTGACCCAGGATAGAGACCCAGGGTGTAGATCGAGAATAGTAGAGGTCCAAGGACAGAACCTTGGGGGATCGATACCGATAAGAGGAGTTGGAGAGGAGTAAGTGGAGTTGTAAGTGATGAAGGTGCGATGAGATAGGTAAGATTCGAACCAACAGAGAGCGCAGCCATGTAGACCAAGAAAATTGAGTTTTTTGAGGAGGAGGTCAACTGTATCAAAGGAGGCAGAAAGGTCCAAGAGTAAGAGTACGGAATAATGACTGTTGATTTTGGCTGTTAGTAAGTCGTTTGTGAGCTTTAAGAGGGCAGTTTCTGTGGAGTGCTGTGGGCGAAATACAGACTGAAGGGGATCAAGAAGGTTATTCTCAATGAGGTGACCGCTCAGTCAGTTGTAGACTAAACGTTGAAGGAGTTTGGAGGCAAAAGGGAGTAAAGAGATGGGTCTTAGGTTGTTAAGACTGGTGGGGTCTAGTGAGCCCTTTTTTGATATGAGAGTGACTAGCGCATGTTTTAGAGGGATGGGGAAGATGCCAGTAGAGAGTGAGAGGTTGAAGATATGAGTTAAAGAGTGTAGGATAAAGCCAGATGGTGACCGTAGTATTTGAGAAGGAACAGGGTCCAGGGGGCAGGAGGTTAGGTGGGCGTTAAAAAAAAATTTAGTGACTTCCTCTATAGTACCTAGGTTAAAAGAGGGAAACATTGATTGTGCAGGAGGACAAGGAGTGTAAAGTGAGGAAGATATCTGTAGAGTTAAGATCTCAAGACGAATTGTCTCATTCTTATTTTTGAAGTGATTAGCTATCTCCTGGGCAGTAAGTTAGTGGGTGGAGGTAATGGAGTACGAAGTAGAGTGTAAAGATAGAAAAGGGTTGAGGGGGACTGTGTGAGAGGGTGTTAATGAGAGTGATAAAGTAGGTCTGTTTGGCAGTGTAGAGGCAGGAATGGTATTTTTGAAGGGCAGATTTATATTGGCTGAAATCTTACTGTGACTTAGTCTTATGCCACAGATGCTCAATAGTGCGGCTCAGTTTTTTGAGGCTTCTGGTATTGTCTGTCTGCCAGGGTTGTAGCGGCCGGGTCCTATTCTGTGTGTAGTGAGGAGGGCGAAGGTATCCAGGGTGGATGACAGTGAACTGTTGTAGACAGAAGTGGCCAAGTTGGGGCAGGACAAGCATGAGATTTTTTTGTAGAGACAATGTGTGGCAGAAAAAAGAAGAGAAGGGCTAAGATGGCAAAGGTTTCCATGGGTAATAGTTTGGTAGTTGGAAGGCAAGGAGGAGGAAGATAAGGAGAGAGTGAAACTAACAAGGTGGTGATCAGAGAGAGGAAAAGGAATATTGAAGAGGTTGTGTGGAGTGCATAGGTAGGAGAATATGAGGTCAAGGCAGTTGCCAACAGAGTGAGTAGAAGCGTGTGTCCATTGTTTTAGGTCAAAAGAGGATGTTAGGCTCAGCAGCTTAGATGTAGCAGGAATGTTAAGATTAACAGGGAACAAGAATGATTGTTGGAATTTCAGAAGAGAGAAAGTAGGGTAGCCAGGCAGCGAAGTCATCAAGGAAGCTTAATACCGGTCCAGGGGGCCGATAGATTACAGCAATTCTCAATGAAAATGGAGAAAATAGACGAATACAGTGAGCTTCAAATGAGGAGAGGGACACAGAGGGGGGTGGATGAAAAACCTTAAAAGTGCTTTGAGGGGATAGGAGGATTCCAACACCACCTTCGTTCCGCCCACTAGTCCTGGGAGAGTGAGTCCACAGGAGGACACCATAGGAAAGAACAGCAGGAGAAGGAAAGTCAGTGTGTGGCAGTAATCAGGGACAATATGACTGGTGTGGCGGTGATCAAGGAAAATATCATCACCAAAGCGGTACAATGTCACCATAATGACACTGCAATTGCACTGGTGACAATATGTACAACAAAAAATTATATATTTTTTACAATTCCTTTTTTTTTCTTTTATAATTTTTAATAATATTGTCACCAGGGCAGTGTAGTATCACCTGATGATCAGGGATTTTTGTTACACATTGATTGCTTTTTACATTGATCACTGTAATAAGCAATCAGTAACAATCAATAACACTGTTCGTACTTGCCCACACACGAACAAGTCTGTTCATTTTGAACGTGACTTGGGTACGACGGGACTAGAAAAGGAAGTCAATCTCTCCGCTTTTATCTGCGAGATTGACGCCTTGTGAGCCCCGTCAAGGGGCATACCGGGCCCTTAGGTCTGATATGGATTTTAAGGGGAACCCCCTACGCCGAAAACACGGCGTGGGGGTTCCCCCAAAATCCATACCAGACCCCTATCCGAGCATGCAGCCCGGCCGGTCAGGAAATGGGGTGGGGACCAGCGAGCGCCCCCCCTCCTGAACAGTACCAGGCCGCATGCCCTCAACATGGGGGGGTGAGTGCTTTGGGGGAGAGGGGCGCTCTGTGGCCCCCCACCCCAACGCACCTTGTCCCCATGTTGATGAGGACAAGGGCCTCTTCCCGACAACCCTGGCCGTTAGTTGTCGGGGTCTTCCGGGTCGGGGGCTTATCGGAATCTGTGAGCCTCCTTTAATAAGGGGGCCCCCAGATCCTGGCCCCCCACCCTACAATGTACCCCATACTCATTCACATAGGGTGGGGAGCTCCCGGATTCTAATAAGTGGTTATGGTTCAGGAGGGGGGCGCTCGCTCGTCCCCACCCCCTTTCCTGACCGGCCAGGCTGCGTGCATGGATAGGGGTCTGATATGGATTTTGGGGGGACCCCACGCCGTTTTTTCGCCATAGGGGGTTCCCCTTAAAATCCACACCAGACCTAAGGGACATTGTCGCCTCCCCCTCGCACTCGCCGCAATAGGAAAATTTGTTTTTCCTATTGCAGCGAGCGTGAGATATAGTACCCTGCCCTTGCGTCATATCTGGTCCGTCGGACCAGCATACAGACGAACGGGCTTTCCGTTAGGAACTGAGTCAGGCGGAGTTACGACGTAAAGATTTGAAGCAGGTTTCAAATCTAAAGTCCATCAAAAGTCCGATGCAGCCCACACACGGTCGGATTGTCTGCCAGATTCGGTCCGTCGGACCAGTCCAGTCGGAAAGTCTGCCCGTGTGTACGCTGCATTAGACTTGTTTTTTTTTCTTATTTTGTCAATAAAAATACATAGAAAAATTAGGACAAGAGTAAAATGGGATGGATGAAAAACTATTGCACGCCTTGATGGATTTTTACCAAAATAGGGTTTTTTTTTTGTTTTGTTTTTTTACATAAAAGCAAAATGTACTACTGGAGAAAGTAATAGTTCTGTCAAGTCACATAGGCTGTAATGAAAGTGAAAAGTATAGGCTGTGCTTCAGGAGTTCAGTTCCATTAAACAATGGCTCCTAGTTCTAAGCATCAGTGAGTCTTAATAGGATGAAATCCGAGATCTCAGCATAACCACATGTGCAGCTTAAGGAAAAGGTAAGAAACAGAATTCAACAGTAGCCTATTTACAGGTTATTTAAAAAAATAGGCATGTGTATTAAATGGTTCTACTTAAGCAAAAATCTGAATTCTAAGATAATACAATTAGTTGTAAATGGTACAAATGCAGTCATTGGGGTGTGAAAAATTATTTTCGGAATAAATGTATTGCTAAATCAATCAGTGTCACATATAATATCAATGAACTTTCACCAGAAAAGGCATCCATGGTAAAGCTTTTTGCTTTTTTCGGGAAAGGTGTTCAATATAATTCTGCTATTTTCATTTTATTATGTGAGTTAACAATGCACATGGCAATGAAGTGCAAAGGGTAGAATCAACTATGTACATTTTATTTGGCTCCATAGCACCATTATTTGTTTACCTGTTGTAAAGACTCTAGAATTGATTTGGGGATTTCATTTCAGTGAATACTACATTTAAAACACAGACATATGTGTTCCCAAATGCTGACCATGCTCTTGTGCCAGAAATGCACCATAAAACTATTGCTGTACATTTCTTTCCCTTTAAAGCAACAATAAAGTAAAAAAAAAATGCCCCCCTGCAGGTTTAAGTCATAATGAACTAGCATGTACCCGTCACAGGAGCTTCCATCTTCACTCAGTTGTCTTTCAAGGTTATGAGAAGAGATTAGGTGTGAGTTGAATACATGAGCATATTTTGATATAACAGCATCACGTGGTAGACAGTGAGTTGCATAGGATCAGCCACTGTCTGAAGCAAATTACATATACATCATTTTCTATTTTTATGTAAAATCACTTTTGGTTGTTACTTCTTTTTTGGGATAAAGTTTTTCAAGAATTTTTATCAACCAGCATTTTTACACTTTCACTCACCTATCAGAGGTGACGTTAACATGTTATCACAGTGTCATAACACTTTGCCATAAAACCGGAACAGCGCCGCACCCACACCTAATCTATTCTCAGTTCAGCTTTTTCCACTTTGGTGGTGATTGCATTTGTGGAGGCAGCAGTTCTGAACCACTTTTTTACCTACCCCCCTTGCGCGGATTCATCATTATTTTCCTATTCATACTGTGTTTCAAGCTTATGTCTGTTTGAATAGCGGGGCTGTGATGATGTTACTTCCATGCAAACACGCAGGATACCTATCACCATGGCACACGGTCGGTGCCATAAACATGGTCTGAGCTGCACATGGCATCTCAGATCACATTACTGGTGACAGGCAGGGGGAGCATTTATGAGATAAGAGACCACTAGGGTCTTCACTGTTATTAAAACCCTGCCTGTCAGTGGCTTTTAAAAATTTAAGTTCAATACCACTTTAAGTCTAAATAGACAGCATGAAGCAATGTTAAGATTTGCAAAAAAAATACTCAAAGAACAATGAAAATAGCCAATGCTTCATTTTAATTATCAGAAAAGAACTATTGGTCAAAACACCATAAAGCAAAGAAAAAAAGAATATCCATTAAATAAACTATATTCGGTCTCTGCATTTCTCTCATATTCATTCTGCTAATCTAAATGCATTATTTTAAATTAAAATTAAAAAAATGCTACAAAGCATCTGAAAATAACATTAGCCGCTTCAAACAGAGCAGTTTTCAATTTAGATTCCATGACTAGTGAGGGGATTTAATGCCTTCCTAAATTGGATTAATGTTCCTATTTATATCGACTTAATTAATACGGCTAAGCTTAACATCTATTAATAGTGTTGCAATTATTCTGTTGTTGTTCAGTAAACGTTGTGCAGCTCACAGAAGTCTGCTGTAGAGTTACTGAGCGGTTAGAAAGTTAAGGGAATTGCTTACTTCCCAACACACAGGGATCATATCACCGTCTGCTTTTTATTTGGAAATAAGCTGAAAAGCAATGTATTTAGCAGCATGTTCGAATCTTTAGTTAAAATTAATTGAAGTACGGTAAAGGTTCTCTCTGGATGCCATTTACATCAGGTGATAAAACCAAGGCTGTGAGTGATGGACCCTTATAGCTGATAGATGTGACAATCTCTAAACACTCCCACCACTAGACTGCGGAGGTTGACCTTGCCAGTAAAAGCTGCTTGGAGGTACCCTGTGTATCACCTACAAACACAGACGGCCATCTCTCAATGTCTCTCTTTTACAGCCAGAAAAATCTTTCATTTCACAAGGTTTTACAGCCCTGCATAAAACTGCAAAGGATTTTTACGCCTTCCACACTTTATTTGTGTACTAAACTCCTGGTAGATCCTCTTTATGGCTTATCTTTTTAATAAATTTCCAAGCAATTATATTTGCTGCTTTGTAGTTCAGTAGCTTAAACTAATAATTATCTGGAGATATTAAGGGGGGACTATAGTCAAGTTAGTACAAACAGAAATGTGTACTAGACCGGAAAGTAAATTCTTTGAATATGACAAAAATGGTTTGATGGGCTATATTTAGATGGAGTACAGCAATTTTTGTTTTGTAACTTTATGGTAATACATTGACTATAAAAATACCTGCATGCATGTTTGTGTATTGTTTATGAATTAATTGTTTAGCAAAAAATGTAATGATTTCTTTTGGGGCTTTTAATTCAATGCTGATCAAAGGCCTGCTTGTGTTACAAGGACTTGCATATTCAAGTGCATGCTGGTCATTACAGGCTGTGTGATATGAGCAGAAAAAGACCTTGCAAAATTAAAAGAGAATAATACCATAGCAGCTTGGAATTAAATGTGAAGGACTTTTAAAATGTATAAAATTGACTTCTGGAGCTCTAAATAAAACAGTAAAATACAAACAGCAAACAAATCAGTGCACAAGTTGAGAGAGATTTTTTTTTTTTGGTAAATTTTGTCTCCAATTTCTTATTGTCACCTCTACATTATGATAATGGTTTTAGCTCTCAAGGATAGTGATGTAATTCTTAGGTCAATGACAATGTTGTTGATTTTCTAAAACTGAAGAGTGTAAAATCTGGTTCAGCTTCCAGGTTTTTTTGTCAAAGCTTAATTGGACAAGATGAAACTGGAAGCTTATTGGCTACCATGCACAGCTGTACTAGATTTTGCACTCTCCAGTTTTAGTAAACCCCAGTGTCACTGACGTGTTAATCCAGTCATCTGGTAACATTGTACCATGTAACCATCCCTCCTTGATATAGAGCTAAGTTTATCCTAACAATGAACTTCTGTTATTTGGCTTGCTTTGGCCTGTTAAACATAATTGATAATAGTTATTATATCTGTTCAATTTGTGCAAAAAATATCTGTTGATTTTGACAGAAATTGTGACAGCTGAGAAATTCCTGAGCTCTCTACCTATGTTGACTCTTATGTTGATGTCTGTACTTTTTCCCCTGCTGAATGGTTGCCATGCCTCTGGAAGGGATCCCTCTGTGGTGGTGTTGAAGATTGTTTTGCTGCCATAGGTATCTTTGCATGTCTGTTCCTTTCCCTGTTGGGACCTTGTCATCATGGGACCACACTCTGGGGTGTTTATAATTTGTGTTCTGTAGGCAACATATCTCTAAATGAGTCTTTAGGTTCAATGTATTCCCCTGATAAAGAGTGAAATTTGATACGTGTCGGGCAGAATCAATACAACTTATACAGTAGCATGATTAATATTCTGTATCTTTTTCAGGCTAGTATGATCTTATTCTATGTATAGTCTCCAGATATTTTATATTGTTTTTTTAACTGTTGGAACAATAAAGATGTAAAGGAATTGTTTTTACATAACAGTGGTTTCATGTGGTTCCTGGTGGTTCCTCTTTGTTCAGCCATCAGGCAAAATGAAAAAAAAAACTGATTCCTCCATCCACACAAACAAGGTGGAAAGATATATTCTCCCCTGCCAGTACTTTCCAGCATGTCCTTTAAACAGAAGGCGATCAGATGATCAATTTCTGCCAACTGGTGACATCCACACATTGATCAACATTCAATCAGTGTATAGCCAGCTTAAGAGGGGAATACCCCAAAGGGACACAGGCAGAAAAAAATAAATAAATAAATGAATTGCTGAGTGTTTAAATCTTTCCCTGATCTGTCAAAACCTTTTTTTTAAATGTTTTGGTTATACATACTTTTTAGGCAGCCCATACATTAATATTTTTTTTAACTAAAATAATGGCCTGATTCCCCTCATCCACACATTTGAGGTAGATGGGCGAATCCTCCCGCTGTTCCTTTGTATTCTGAAAGCAGGGAACCTTCACTGCCACCAGAATACACTGATAGTGCTACCAGCTATAGACAGTGGCACTGATAATGCTCACATTTTCTAACAGGCTGGTTGTACAGAAGCCAATTAGTAAATCAAGCAGCCCATACATGGTTTGAAATTCTGCCTGTTCCTGCTGAATCCACCAAATTTTGATCCATATATGGCTGGCTCAACAAATCTTTTTCTAAACAGTCCTAAAACTTGATCCTTATTACTACCTCATGGCTGTAATGGTTATAAGGTGGTTGCAGTAGTGTTCACAAGCTATCTCCATTGTTCTACCTTATTCACTAAAGCTACTTACAATGCTATCATTTTGAAATTGAAAATAGCAGTATACAGGAAAGGGTACTGGAGTGGCACACTAAAAAGACTTAGAAAAACAAAATAGTTTCATATCAAAGTACATCAACTGGCAGAACGATATCTGTTATTTTAGTTAAACAATTCCTATGTAGTAAAGGGGAACTTCACGCATTTATTATTTTTTATTTTTAGATGGCTGCTGGCAAGTTGAGCTAAATGCTAGCTTCTCTGAACTCTTGTGGATCTAAAAGTGGTTCCTTCAAGCATTCCCAACTGCTGAAGCCATTACAAGACAATTTAAAGTTATCTTGATATATTCTACATTTTTAGAATAATTATCCTACTAAGGAGTCCAGTTAAAGAAAGAGATACCTTCAATGTGTACTTGTGCCATGGGATAATAAATTAGCACAAGTGAATCTCATCTTTAAATGCCCTTGGAGAAGTATGTGAAAACAGTGGTTGTTTTAACACACTGGCAATCAACCTAAATCGTTTGAGTGGAGTAGTTCTTTAGTTAACCATTTGCAAGAATCTGGACAATGTAAGACTGAAGATGCATCACAGTTTTTCTTTTCTGTTTGTAAGAAGAAGATCACAAAAGCAGTTGAAGCAGAGAAAACATTGTAGAGATGTTTAATATGCCAGTAATTCAGAGTAGTGAATTGTTCCACCTATGTGTTTTTTCCTTTACTGGTTATAAATTGATTTAAGCATCTGCCAATGCTCAATTTAAAGTACGGTAATTCAGAGTACAGAAGCAAAGCATTTTTCTCATAGTTCATAATTTTCAGTGCATACATTTACAAAGTGTATAATATGGACATAAAAGGAGCTGTAGTTAAGAATGTTTCCACACATTTCTCAAGGTGCCATGTCATGAGACACATATTCATCATCATTACTCTTGACAAGTTGTATGATAACATTTAATTAATTAGCTTGAATGACTAAAGGACACCAATTAACACCTCCTGCTGTCGATGGAGTCCTAAACACAATTAGGAGAAATACTGCATCTGTCTTAAAAAATTATTTTTGACACAGACAAATTAGAATAGACTACAAGGAAATTATTCAACAAAAACAATTTAACAAAATATTTACTTTTTAAAAGACTTTATCAGGTCATCAGTGGATCCTGCAATCACTGAGGACCCTGAAAAAAATATTTATTTTGTGTTTTACTTACTGCCTTGGTACTAAGCCTAAGATCTGTGTATCTGATGTGGCTGAAGTGGAAGCAGATGTCTGACACCCATGGCTGGGACAAGGGGTGGGCAGGAGGGTGGGTGCCCTGGGCGCAATGTTTTTTTTGCGGGGAGGGGGCTGCAGTTTGGCATCCTTGCCCTGGGCACTGGATGACCTGGTCCTGGCACTGCTGACACCATAAATGACATGGCCAGCATACCAGGCAATGTCTAGGGCAGTGATGGCGAACCTTGGCACCCCAGATGTTTTGAAACTACATTTCCCATGATGCGCAACTACACTGCAGAGTGCATGGGCATCGTGAGAAATGTAGTTTCAAAACATCTGGGGGGCCAAGGTTCACTCATCACTGGTCTAGGGGATCTATTGTGGAGGATGAACTAGACCTTTATATATTTCACTTACTTTACAAAGCTGAGTGGCTTGGTCTTTACTAACTTTTAGCAAAAATATCCCCAAACATTACAGTGACCCTAGTACATTAGTCTGTAGTGCTCTGTATTTTTTCAGGTTGCTCATTTCATTGAACTTCCCTCTCCTTCCTGCAAATGGCAGTAGCATTGGATGCATGGCCCTCACAAAGGAGTAATTGGCTTCCTTCCTTATCCATGCACAAGTCCTGTGAGAATGAGTGGACTGCGCATATGGGCAGTGAATGAGGCCAGGTGCTCATTTGTGAGCTTCCAGGGCATGCATCCATGATCCAATACTTCTTGCCATCTATAGGTCAATGAAATGAGCTGCTGCAAGAGTAGGCTTTCTTAAAAAAAAAAGAAAAACAGGCACTGCATAGTAATACAGTATAGACAGGACACCGTCGGGTTGATTTACTAAAACTTGATAGTGCAAAATCTGATTCAGCTGTGCATAGAGACGGATCAGCTTCCATTTTTATTTGTCAAAGCTTATTTGAACAAGCTGAAGTTAGAAGCTGATTGGCTACCATGTGCAGCTGTACCAGATTTTTCACTCTCCAGTTCTAGTATATCAATCCCTGCAATAATTGGTGATGTTTTTGACAAAAGTCAGTAAAGGTGAATTAACCCTTTAAAGTGTATCTAAAGCCAAAACTTTCTTTTACAATGTCAGGTTTATATTATGGTCCGTGTCCCCACAGGAAAGATTTACTCTCTCTACTTTTTCTAGGAACCACTGACACTTGCAGTAAAGGGGAGGAAAATCTAAAATGATGACTTGTCACCAGAACAGAAATGAAGATGTTTTCCAATAGATACACTTATTGCGGTGACAACTGCCACTTACAAAAGCTTCCTTCTGGCAACTCAACCATGCAGCTCTTTTTTGTTCAAGTATCATTGAATTGTGCTCCTTAAAAATTTTTGGAGAGCAGCCTGTATTTCCCCTGAGGTTACCTGTGGGTTTTTCTTTGTATCCTGGGCAATTCTTCTGCCAGTTGTGGCTGCAATCTTTCTTGGTCTACCTGACCTTGGCTTGGTTTCAAAAGAGCCCCAAATTTTCCACTTCTTAATAAGGGTACAGTACTGATGGGCATATTCAAGGCTTTGGGTATCTTTTTATACCCTTTTCCATCATTATAAAGTTGCAATACCTTGTTACGCAGGTCTTTTGATTGTTCTTTTCTACCTCATGGCTCAGTGTCTAGCCTGCTTAGTCCATCCATGTGAGAACTAACAAACTCATTGACTATTTATACACAGATACTAATTGCGATTTAAAAACCCACAAATGTGGGAAATTAACCTTTAATAGCCATTTTAACCTGTGTGCGCCACCTTCTGTGTCTGTACCAAGGTCAAACATTCCAGAGTATGTAAACTTTTTATCAGGGCCATTTGGGTGATTTCTGTTATCATTATGATTTTAAAAGGATCCAAAAAAACTATGTGATAATAAATGGCTTCATGTAAACACTATCCTTGAATAAATGACATTTTTAATATACAGTATCTCACAAAAGTGAGTACAACCTTCACATTTTTGTAAATATTTTATTCTATCTTTTCATGTGACAACACTGAAGAAATGACACTTTGCTACAATGTAGAGTAGTGAGTGTACAGCTTGTATAACAGTGTAAATTTGCTGTCCCCTCAAAATAACTCAACACACAGCCATTAATGTCTAAACCGCTGGCAAGAAAAACGAATACACCCCTAAGTGTAAATGTCCAAATTGGACTCAAGGGGTCAATATTTTGTGTGGTCACCATTATTTTCCAGCACTGCCTTAACCCTCTTGGACATGGAGTTCACCAGAACTTCACAGGTTGCCACTGGAGTCCTATTGCGCTCCTCCATGTCGACATCACGGAGCTGGTGGATGTTAGAGACCTTGTGCTCCTCCACCTTCCATTTGAAGATGCCCCACAGATGCTCAAAAGGGTTTAGGTTTTAGAGACATGCTTAGCCAGTCCATCACCTTTACTCTCAGCTTCTTTAGCAAGGCAGTGGTCATCTTGGAGATGTTTTTGGGGTCGTTATCATGTTGAAATACTGCCCTGCGGCCCAGTCTCTGAAGGGAAGGGATCATGCTCTGCTTCAGTATGTCACAGTACATGTTGGCATTCATGGTTCCCTCAATGAACTGAAGCTCCCCAGGTAGCACTCATGCAGCCCCAGACCATGACACTCCCATCACCATGCTTAACTGTAGGCAAGACACACTTGTCTTTGTACTGCTCACCTGGTTGCCGCCACACATGCTTGACACCATCTGAATGAAATAAGTTTATCTTGGTCTCATCATACCACAGGACATGGTTCCAGTAATCCATGTCCTTAGTCTGCTTGACCACCAAAAGAAAGCTCTATTTGTGTGAAAAAAGGGCAGGGCAGTATTACAACATGACCCCAAAAACATCTTCAGGATGACCACTGCCTTGCTAAAGAAGCTGAGAGTAAAGGTGATGGACTGGCCAAGCATGTCTCCAGACTTAAACCCTACTGAGCATCTGTGGGGCATCCTCAAACAGAGGGTGAAGGAGCGCAAGGTCACTAAGATCCACCAGCTCTGTGATGTCATCATGGAGGAGTAGAAGAGGACTACAGTGGCAACCCATGAAGCTCTGGTGAACTCTATGCCCAAGAGGGTTAAGGCAGTGTTGGAAAATAATGGTGGCCACACAAAATATTGACACTTCGGGCCCAAATTGGACATTTTCACTTAGGGGTGTACTCACTTTTGTTGCCAGAGGTTTAGATAATAATGGCTGTGTGTTGAGTTATTTTGAGGGGACAGCAAATTTACACTGTTATACAAGCTGTACACTCACTACTTTACATTGTAGCAAAGTGTCATTTCTTCAGTATTGTCACATGAAAAGACAGAATAAAATATTTACAAAAATGTGAGGGGTGTACTCACTTTTGTGAGATACTGTAAATGCAAATTAATATTTTTAATATAAATGCCAAAATTTCACAATTTCTGCCAGGGTATGCAAACTTTTGAGCACAACTGTATCTGAAAATTGATCAATCCTGATGTACTGACACCCTATCTCACACTTGAGGCCCAGAAATGCCAGGACAGTACATATACCCCCAAATGACCCCCATTTTGGAAAGTAGACAGTCCAAGGTATTTAGTAAGAGGCACCATTATTTGGAAAATTAAGAAACTTTTTTTTACATACTGTAACCAGTGCAGTACAGTGTTATATAACTGGTGATCAGGGACACTAACTGTTGACAGTATGTACAAAAAAATACCTTTTTTAATATTTTTATTACATTTTTTTTATGATATTTTTTTCTAACACACTGTGACCAGAGCAATATAGTGTTACCATAGTACACACTGTACTATTCTGGGGAAGTGATCAGGATTTTGTTTTTTACACATTATTAATTTCATTGGTATAAGCAAACATTTTTACTGAATGAAACTAGTTAATTCAGTGTCTTTTGTTGTGATTAGCTGTGGATGGTCAAAGCTAATCACATGATATAGATGGGCTGTGATTGGCCTCATGTGTTCACTGTGACCAATAGCAACATAATTGTTTGCAATGAATGGCATGAAAGGAAGCCATCCATTGTTTACAATTGTCAAGTGATGTGCTGTGATTGGTCACAGCGATCACATGACACTGGCAACAGGCCGATGCAGTGATCAGTCTTTTGATGTCCTACCAGAACACTAGTGCTCACGCTCATCCGTCATTTTACTATAGGCCAGGCAGGGAGATGTTAAGTGAGGAGTGGATAAAATGCTTTTTTTTTTTGTTTGCTTGCTTGTTTCTGCTATCATTGCTGTCTGTGATCCACTGGGAACATTTCCCCTTATTTCCTGTAACAGTTAGATACAAGGGTAACTGAGAGGAAAAATCCCTTCTTAAGCTGGCCATAGAATGATCAAAATGTGATCCTTCTATGACCATTCCCATTTGAGAGGGATCAATTTAATGATCAACTCCTCTTGAATTGAATTGTTGGTATATTTTGATTTCATCAGAGCTTGCAGCCAGCTGGCTGCAGCTCTGATCAGTGTTTTCTGACAGGACAGCAGTCAGAATACAATATCATAGTGGGGCGAGGCGGATTCCCCCATCCACCTGCAGTGGGAATCTAAAGCACACAGCAGGAGTGCCTAGGCACAGAACGCACACTGCTATTTTTTAGGAAAGATTCACAAAAAAGTACATCGTTCCAAGGTACTTCTTAGACATAATAAATATTTCTAGAATTGTGGCCCACTTTGATGATTAATAATAAAAATAATTCTATGATACAAAAGAGGGAGTGTTAAAATGATCTACCCTCAAATCTGATAGGTATGCTACTGTCTAGAAGGTGTGAGAGTGAGAGCCCCTGTCTCGGTGAAAATGAGTGTAAAATGGGCACAGGACTCTCAAAGAGGCAATTTGAAAAGTTCCAGCAGAAGATTGGTGAGCAGAGAAAACTATGCTTTAAGTCTTCTCCGGATTTTGTAAGTCTGGATTGGGGCTGGAAACTTGAAAACTTCAAAGAGCATTGGGAGTCTTCAGTCTTGTGTGTGGGCTTTCCAGAAGTTCTGAAGGTTGTGTGTGTGTCCAGGTGCACACACTCAATATAAGGCAGATCTGAGCATAGCTCAGGAGAGTTGGTGTTGGAGCAGTTGCTGCAGCCAGGTGGGAGGTGTGCTACTGTTTAAAAACCCAGGAAATATCCTTTAGAAGGCACTCCATGTGGGAGAGGTTCCAGGTCAGTGGACTGAGAGAGTTGGGCCAGCTGAGAGAGTCGGGGAGAGACCATAGCTGAGACAACTGAAAGAGAGAGTCCTGGGGACATGAGGAGACCGTGAGTCTTGGAGGAGTGTGAAAGCCTGGAGTGTCAGGAGAACCCCTTTCTAGAGGCCAGGAGTGGGCCTGTGCAGCAAGGTACTGCGCCCAAGGCTGAGTGAGCCTTAAGAGCCAGGTGGATTGGCATTTTTCATTTAGTGTATTTCTGCTAGAGAAGAACCTCTGTGGAGGCAATCCATGTGTGTATGAACTTTAATTTTTGTTACTTTCAATAAAAGTAGGCTGCCATGCCCTTAAACTGAAGTTCCTGTTGGCTGTGAATTTACTGAAAACGCATCTACCACTGAGCTAGACCTCTCCCATATTACAAAGGACAGCAAGCACTGGAGAAAGAGGCTTTCAAGAGCAATCCTATATTTTGGTATCTATATAGCCAATCAAGAGGATAATCATGAATTACATTTCTATATTTTGAGCATGTTTAAAAGGTCAGAATCTTCAAACAAATATATCAAAACAAATCAAATTGTTATGCAATGCACAAATGGAGCTAAATAATAATGGTTATCCAAGTATTCTGACTGTTAAAAAAATTATAATATAATGCCTAGATGAATTTCCAAAGCAAGATAACGAAGAAAACACTGTAGCATACCAGTTGATGGATTATACTAATCTATAAAACATGAACAGAAAGAGAACATTCCTGCATTGAAACTCACATTGCATGTACACAATGGCATTTGCAAATAGGCTTAGGTTAGTCATGCAATACTGATTACCACTGGGTTTTACAAGTAGCAGTAAATCTTAAAAAAATCAGTTAAGCACAGTAAACATATTGTCAGAAACTGGAAACTGTACACATACCTGTACAAGACAATTGTGCATATACCATGCGGAATTTCTGAATGGATATGCATGTACCGGTAAGTTTACTTTGGAAGTCTGTGAGGTGCCATTTGTAAATACTCGTTTTGGTTCCCATCGGCATCATCCAACATATACAATATATGCAAACAATACTTGAAAGAAGAAAATAGAATTTATAAATGCCTTTGAAAACCACTTTCATGCAATATTATATACAAATATAAAATCGTATCACTTGATAAAAACAGCAATTAAAATATTTTTGTGAGGGTATAAAGAAAAACCTCCAGAAGTTACAGAGCTCGTTACTATTGTAGACTTGTGAATCAATAATCAGTTGGTCTGTAAATCAATAATCAGTTGGTCTACACATTTTGTGGGAGCCCGCCCTTCATCAGGACCCTATAGCTATTTGCTCTGTGGGCATTTGCCAGGGGCCCGACAGGGGACCCAAGAAGATGGGGCTGATCTGTGCACAACCACTGCACAAAGCAGGTAAGTATGTAGTTTGTTTTTTTTCCTTTTAAGCTTGCCTTTAATATCGGCCATCCTGTTCTTTGGCAGGCAACTGCGACAAACATAGAGAACTTGAGGGTACAGCCCCACACTGCAACCTCATACAGATTAACAGTGAATTTATGACCGAGTACACAGACAATGGTAACACTATAAACTCTGCAAAAATAGGGGATTGGCGCTGTTCACTGATAAAATAATATACTAGTAACAAACTCTCACCACAAGGGAAGAACTGCGCTACAGATCTGAGTGAATAAATTAAAAGCGGTGAAACAAAGTATGCTTCAATATGTATAAAATGGTATATATATATATATATATATCCACGAATAAAACTAAGGATACCAATAAACATACAAACTGCTTGAAGTGAAAAAAAATATAAAAAACTAAAATATCTCCAAAACAATAAATAAAATTAATAATCGATCAAATATGCAAAGATAACACAAAATCTAAAAATCAGCATGCGTTCCACGGCCTGGTTTCTGGTAGACGGGCCATGGAAGGCACGCCGCTACCACTGCACTGTCTGCGGCTTCTGGCGTGGAGCCAGCCGGCAGAGAGCTGCCAGTTTTTTGTTTCAGTTTTTAATGTAAGGTTTGATAAGCCAAATAAAGTTATCTTTGGATTCATGCTATGAGGCTCTTCTCTTCTCCCTGTATATGGAATTTTATCCCGGCGGATGCCATTAAGATCACTCTGGTGACACAAGTGGAGAGAAGTCGGTGAAGGGGACATCGACCGCTTAGACCATCGGACATACGTCTACATGCCTATCAGCCCTGCAGGGGTTAGGTGTTCCGGTGAGTGGGGACACTAGAGGGGGCTCCATATAGGACAGTTCATACCTATCTGAACGGATACATCCGGAACCATTTGGAGACGTATTAGATTTCTGCACAAGGACTTTTTATATACACTGGACACTTTTTGATATATGCAGCACATTTTTGACACTTCTGTAATTTTTGTATGCATGGACACTTTTTTTGAAATGACGGACTATCAATGCTGGGTTTTAGTATTTTTAATTTTTCAAAATTGTTTTTTATTTTGCTCTACTTGGTATGTGATCACAATTTTAAATGCACATAAAATATTTTTTGTTTCACTTTTCATCTGATCACTATCTAGATTGCCAATACACATAATTGGTATAACACCACTTTGGATTGTTTATCACTGTTTTTTCTCAGAGCACAATTTATATACACCTTTTTAATATTAATAATTTTTGAATTTTGTGTTATCTTTGCATATTTGATCGATTATTAATTTTATTTATTGTTTTGGAGATATTTTTATTTTTTATTTTTTTTTCACTTCAAGCAGTTTGTATGTTTATTGGTATCCTTAGTTTTATTCGTGGATATATATATATACCATTTTATACATATTGAAGCATACTTTGTTTCACCGCTTTTAATTTATTCACTCAGATCTGTAGCGCAGTTCTTCCCTTGTGGTGAGAGTTTGTTACTAGTACCGTATTTATCGTCGTATAACACGCGCCGGCGTATAACACGCACCTCAAGTTTAGGAGAGAATTTTAAGGAAAAAAACTTTTAGGAGGGAAGTTTAAGGAAAAGAAACTTACATTAAAATGCCCATCAATGCAGCCTCATCAGTGTTCATCTGCAGCCTTGTTAGTGTCATTGCAGCCTTTTCTGTGTCAGTGCAGCCTTGTCAGTGCAGCCTTGTCAGTGCAGCCTTGTCCCCAGTGCAGCCTTGTCAGTGCAGCCTTGTCAGTGCAGCCTTGTCCCCAGTGCAGCCTTGTCCCCAGTGCAGCCTTGTCAGTGCAGCCTTGTCAGTGCAGCCTTGTCCCCAGTGCAGCCTTGTCCCCAGTGCAGCCTTGTCAATGCAGCCTTGTCCCCAGTGCAGCCTTGTCAATGCAGCCTTGTCCCCAGTGCAGCCTTATCAATGCAGCCTTGTCCCTGCAGCCTTGTCCCCAGTGCAGCCTTATCAATGCAGCCTTGTCCCTGCAGCCTTGTCCCCAATGCAGCCTTGTCCCCAATGCAGCCTTGTCCCTGCAGCCTAGTGTCCATGCTCCATGCTCCATGCTCCATGCCTCCTGCCGCTGCCACCGCCGCCGCCATACACATGTGAGTAGTTTTAAATATGGCGCCGCGGAGTTCGGAGAGACTCGGCGCCGGCGGAAGTGAACGAACGCCGCCGAGATACACATAGCCGAGGGTTCTCGGCTCTTTCCGGCGCCGCTCACAGTCCCGCCCAGTCCCGCCCTATGATGGACATAACACAGGTCCAATGGCGGGACTGGGCGTGACAGTGAGCGGCGCCGGAAAGAGCCGAATACACCTGACTAGGTGTATCTCGGTTCTGTGATTTCGGCGGCGCTCGTTCAGCACTGCCGAGCCCCTCCGAAGTCCGCGGCGCCATATTTGAAACTACTCGCTATGTAAATGTCGGCGGCGATCGCCGACATTCACATAGCGATAGCGGGAATCGGTGTATAACACGCACCCACGACTTTCCCCTGATTTTAAGGGGAAAAAAGTGCGTGTTATACGCCGATAAATGCGGTATATTATTTTATCAGTGAACAGCGCCAATCCCCTATTTTCGCAGAGTTTACAGCATTTGGGTTTCACCTAGGTGTTTTCCTTTTCTGGGGGGCTGCAGTTCGTATAGGTGCCTGTCCTGAGCGCGGAATATCAATATATAAATGGTAACGCTATGTAATAATTCCTCTATTTTAGATACTTATAAAGCACTGTCGATTTACTCAGTGCTTTACATATATATTGTACATTTACATCACTCCCTGCCCTCAGGGAGATTACAATATAAAGTCCCTATCTCACATTCATATACACACATACTAGGGCCAATTTAGACAGGAAAAAATAACCAGCATGTCTTTGGAGTGTGTAAAAATTACAAAAATACATGAAAGAAAGAGGACCAACAAAATAGCAGGCAGGCAAAATTAGCATGGCAGCCACATGGTGTGTAGACTTGTTGTTATCACGCTGATGCACTCATGTCCGAAATCATAAACTCGATCCAGTCATCAGAAAGGACTGTTCTATGTAACCTATGTACCGTTCGGTAGGCCAGAACCTCTCCTCCCACAGGTAAGGTAAAACTGCCAGAGGTGATTGGCCAAGTGTTAGAGTCCAGCCAACATTCATAACTCAGTAAATTGAGCAGCATTATAAATAAACATTGTAATTTGCTTGGAGTCTTATTATGAACAAGGCTATATGTTGCAACTTGGTATGCTGCCACCAGCAGAATAAAACATAATGCCCGAAATGCTAAAGTTTATTTCAGTTTTTCTCATCTTTTATTTAATAGGCAATAGCCTATAATTCTAAAGATCACAGGGCTGGTGAGGTGACTGTTGTCTGCCCTTGTCTGCATATAAGCCTGTCAGAAACTTGTTGGCAGCTAAGCTAAGTGCTAATTCAGATATGCGGGCCTGTTCTGTACTTTCAAATTCTCACGTGAAAACAATAGTCCATCACTTAATTAATAAAAATATTTGCAATAACCCTGAATTAAGAAAATTGTCTCACTTGTACACTTTAATGTGACACCCCCTTCATGTTTAAAGGTATGTAGCATATAGGTCATAGGTAATTAGGTTACTGTCACTTTAAATTTTATGAGGAAAGAATTATTAACCAATTAAAAGCTTTGGAAGCTTCTAGAAATACTGGGAACCGTATAAATATGGAAGAATTCCATAGGTTTTACACAGTTGGTCAAGCCTTGGAAAAAGAGCTACCCTCCCTTCCCACCCCTTTGTCCCTGGCACTTATGTGGTTGGTCACCTTGGATTTCTAGAGGGGACATTTAATGTCATTTTAATTAAATATGGCTCGAGTTCCAATAACTGAGCATTATAGATAGATTTCAGATTTACTTGAATATTTTTGGTTGAATAAAAAACAAAAACATTTTTAGAAATATTTATGGTTTATTGCAAACCAATAAAGTGCCGCGGTCATTATACATGCCAATATATTGTTTTTGTGTATTCTTTTTTTAGGCTGTATTTTGGGGAATATTTAGATTCTAAATACATTTTCCTTTTGGGCGCATGGGCTGCATGCAATCCCAGGAGGCTTCATGCTCACAGCAATCCTTTTTCCTGCCACCCAAGCTGCAAACCTGAATAAGATATAACAAAAAGCACAGCGCTGGATATAAATGCAAAAATACAACAAAAATTGATATTACTATTAAAGCACCAACAACTTTCATATGTGGTAAAAGAAAAAAAGAAAAATAAACAATAACATGAATGCTTCACTATAGTGATATATATGCGTGAACAATAACATGGATGCTTTACTATAGTGATATATATGCGTGACTATTCCCAGTTTTTTATCCACACATTTAGAAAAAGTCCAAAGATGCAAAAATTATGTCAAAACAAATGTCCAAAAAAGCAATTAAATGTGACTTTCTATGAATAATAAATCCGTGACTGTTACCGTGTTGAAATCCCGTCACCTGGTAAAGATTGAAGGCTTACCGGATAGCCTCTGATCAGAGGCATAGAGCTAATAGCTTGGGGTTTGCCCTCCACAGCGGCTGGAACTTTAGCTGGGATGATGGATGTAGATCCACAAACGATCGCCACAGGCTTCCAGACAGCGGTACAATCAGGGAAGAGAGCTCTCACCGTGTTTAAAAGAAAAGAGAAAACTCCAATGGTGTAGAACGTTTTATCTCTTGTTTATTAAAAGTCGCCTCACTGGCATCCATAAAAACACTTTTCCTTGCAAGGAACCAATACAGCTTTAAAACGAAACTTCTCGCATGCGCCGTCGGTACGAGCGTGTCAATCCTACGGCCGTTTCGTCAGAAATGACATCATCAGGGGCGTGCATCCATGTTATTGTTCACGCATATATATCACTATAGTGAAGCATTCATGTTATTGTTTATTTTTATTTTTTTATTTTACCACATATGAAAGTTGTTGGTGCTTTAATAGTAATATCAATTTTTGTTGTATTTTTGCATTTATATCCAGCGCTGTGCTTTTTGTTATATCTATTTAGTAGTGCCCTTATCAAGGTATAGTGCATAGCTGCAGGATTTTCCTTCACGGGTGATATTCACCAAGTTACTGTTTGTACACCTAGCGCAAATTTTTTCTTTAGAAACAAACCTGAATAAGAGTCTGGCTGGAATATTATTAGGAAGCCCATGCCTTTTTATGTGTTTTTTTTTTTTTAATAGTAATTACTTTACACCCAAGACAGCTGTGGGGTGCATTCTATGACATTTTGGTCAGAATAAATTGGCAAATAATACACCAGTCCTATACTGGATTATAATTTAACAATGTAAATAGTTCCCTGCTGGTTTAAAAGAGCAGTACATGTAATTATATGTGCATAATTAGCGATATGTGCATATCATTTCAGTGCCTTTTTGTGCCAAATTTAGTACTCAAACATTGCAGATGTTCGATTCTAGCTTTTTAAGAACATAACCTGCAATGTTCATGATAAATTTAGCATTTTCCCTTACACAAACTGCAATCCTATCCAGAATTTTATGTTGGTTTCTGGAGTTCAGCAAACATGATCTCCTTTGACCTAAAACATTTTGCAAAATTAACATATGCTGTCACGATCAGGGGTCAGGCTTGAAGACCAGTTGCTATATCAGTAGCGGAATTACCACTGACCAGCAGTATAGATACACAGGCAGTCACCCTGATGAATAATGTGGGCTTACCTGAGGTGCAAAATCTCAGTACTAACCGGTGTTCACCAGAGCTCCTGATGGTGAAGATGGATTTTGCTGCATGTTAGTACCAGGTCACAGTCCTCAGGATTACCCCACCAGGAGGCGAGCAAGTCGGGGTCCAGTAGTAGATAAGTAGGTAGGGATCAAACAGAAGAGTAGTTGTGGAAAGTTGATAATGAGTGGTTGCAGATTGGGATCAAACAGAAGCATAGTCGATTTACAAACTAAGGGTCGATAACGAGTGATAGCAAAATATGAATAGCAGCAGGGAAGACAGGATCGAGATACTGGCTGTAGAGAGCACAATAATCTGGCAAACAGGAAGTGCAGAGACATGGCTTGAATCAGGAATTTCATGGGAGGAGCAAAGAGTTTGGGGTTCAAGAAACACAAGCTTCAAGACAGGATCATACAAGAAATTGTCCAGGGAACTGTCCAGAATTCCGGGTAACTCAGTAAAAAGAGACATTGCCTGACACAGCAGAAGTTCCAGGTTCAAATCCAGGCCCTGACATATACAGTATCAGGGCGGGGGGCAAAATGTAAATTCCAAATATAATTTATAGTACTTTGAAGAGATGTATTACTAACTGTTTCTGGCTAATGATTCTACTGAGGTTGCTGTCCAACTTTAAATTTGCATACATTCACAATTACACAGTATATAAATATATTTTTTCCCTAATAATATTTTATTGGGGCAGGCAGATGATAAAGAATGAATTCTAAAGATTTCTTTAAATTCAAAAGAAAAGTCAAAATTTGTTATAAAGTGACTGTATAATCTGAATTCCAACTTGGCATGTGGCATAAAGACCTCGATGTTTAATTCATCTCATCAGATTAGAACAGTCTGCTCCTAGTTCCTCTAGGCAATTCTTTTGGTGAAAGTATGAAAGATTCAATGTGTATATGAGTATCTGATTTATATGCTGCAGGCAGTGGTGATAAGTACAGCTTCATATGTTCGTTGGGTAAATTATTCATTACATTTTACACTTTTTTACATTTAGCATGGTCAAAATTGTGAACTTACGTAAATGTTGGATGTTGTTATTATTATTATTTTTATAACTATTATTATTGTCCATTTGATACTTGTTAAAAACACGAGATTACATATTCTGATAAACAGAGGAAAATTTCTACCATGAGCCAAGACATTTCAGGAAGTGATGTCCTAGGTGATAACAGAGAGAGACTGGATTCTCACCTTGTTTTTTGATCTCTTACATGATTAGTTCACTTTCAGCAAGGCAAGCAAAGTTTTAGCCCTTATTTCTTCAGAGATTGATAGGTAACTGCAGAAATGACAAAATTACCATAATTCTAATACACTGTGTGGCTAATGGCAGTAATATCACACACAACTTTGTACATGCAAATGCACAAAAGCAAAATGCACATTTATTTATGCCAGGCATCGGCCAATTTCTTAATAGGTGTTGTACACTGACAAAACTGTTTTGTAACTTCTGAATCAATTTGTAAATATGTGGACTGGTTCTGTACAAACTTACCAGTGTCATAGGGGCCTAACTGGGGCACAGACAAAACTGCAGAGTAACCTTTAACATGCTCACTGCTTTAATTATCTAGGAGGTATGTATTGTTCATCTATAGGCTAAAGAGGGTAAGGAGAGAGCTTTCAGTCTCTGCATGGTTGTTCAGTTACTTGATTACTTCTCTTATTCCAATATCTTTTATCAGGTGATTATCTAAGAAGCAGACTTTGCTCCTTTAGGAGGTATCACACAACCATCAGACAGAGCCTACTAAATTTTCAGCTGAGCCTGCTGAATTTCAAGCTGCCCCTGTGTTGTTTTCACTCTGATCCCACAGGCCCTGGCTCCAGCACATGGAGATCAGCGGGTCTCAGTGGGTCCCAGTGGGTCCCAGTGGGTCCCAGCCAAGTATTCAAGGCCGAGGCCTGCCGATTGGCAGAGCGGATGACAGGAGAGAGATCTAAACAATACAGATTGCTTTACTACAGCGGAGATGTGCCGGATTCTGTCTCCCTGCAGGGAATAAAAACTGTCACATCCCTTAGTAAAAGCATCACACAATAAACACTTTTCACATTATTAGAAACACAGTTAACCCTTTGATTGTCCCAGATGTTAACCCCTTCCTACCCAGTGTCATTAGTACAGTGGCAGTTACAGTGCATATTATTAGCACTGATCACTGTATTAATATAACTAGAAAAATCAGTGACATGTAGTCCCCACTTAGTGTCAGTCACCATCCCCTTCCTATATGTCAGTGACTTACTTTACATTACTTTACATTACTGGTATAAAAAATTAAATAAAAATTCCAGTGTATATATACCATCATTTGTAGACGCTATACCTTTCATGCAAACCAATTAATATACGCTTATTGGGATTTTTTACCCAAAACATGTAGCAGAATACATTTGCCCTAATTTTTTTACATTTTTTTATTGGGTATGTATTATAGCAAAAGGTAAAAAATATTGTTTTTTTTTTTTTTCAAACTTTTCAGTCTTTTTTGTTTATAGCGCAAAAAAAAAAAACCCTAATGGTGATCAAATACTACCAAAAGAAAGCACTATTTGTGTGAAAAAATGATATAAATGTAATTTGCGTATGATGTTGCATGATCTCACAACAGCCCTAGAATAGTACACTAACATGTGTAGCGTAATTGTGCTGTTTTCCTATGTTGGTGCTCCGATGCATGCATTTATGTATGTATGCGTGCGTTTGTGGGGCAGGGGGGTTGCTTTAACAATTTTTTTTGTTTTTTTTTTATTTGTCACTTGAAATGTTTAAAACTTTTCTTTGTTTAACATAACTTTATGGCTATTACATAGGGAACCAATAACATGTCTTTATTGCTATCACATAGGGGACAAATAGCCCCCTGCAAACTTGCATATAGGTTGTGACAAAATCTCTTTACGGAGACACCAGGATGGCTCAGAGAAATGACAGTGCCTAAATCAAAATAGGAACAAGGAGCAACATGCAATACCAAAAGATTTATTCCAAAGGGTTTCTCACATAACACAGTGAACCAATAAAAAAAAGAACAACAGTTTCAGGCATCCCCACCCTTTCTCAAGTTCAATTCACTTTTGAACTACCCATTTACTTTTTTGCTGCAGATCCTTATTTTGATTTTGATTATATACTGTATATACAGTACATATAAATATATCTGTGTATATAGAAATAATGCACACAAGTACATACCTGGTGACCATAATTATCTGTTTATGTTTCTGTCATCTGTAAACAAGTAAAGGGGAGGACTAAAATTTTTAGCCTGGGAGGTGAACAGGCAACTGACTTTTCCATGTTATGGGGTAGTTTCCTGTTGGCCAAGGGTCTCCAAACTTTCTAAACAAAGGGCCAGTTTACTATCCTTCAGGGGGCTGGACTGTGGCTTAAGAAATTGCACCACACTTGTAATTCTTGTGTTGATGTCACTCCTGGAAACAGGAACCAAAAGTGATGCCACACAGTAGCCAATGCATTTATGGAGAATGTGCTCAAATTGAAGGTTAGGCAGGTGGTTCTTGGGAAAGGGGGTTCCTACATCCCTGAAATGTTGAGTTATTCCTCCTCCTCTCTCTTTTCGCCAGGATGTTGCTCTTCTTTCCTTTTCTGTATTCCATTTTTGGTACTGAATTCCTGTATGTTATTCTGAACATCAGCTGCTATATGAACAAGTGGTGCTCACTTTACTTATGTACATGCATGTATTGTTTCATAGATTGGAGTTAACAGTGGAGCAAATACCTATTCTGTATTATGTTTGATGTGATATACTTGGTTATTTATACCTACTTCATAATTGTGCTTATTCTTAATACACTTTACTTATGTACATGCATGTATTGTTTCATAGATTGGAGTTAACAGTGGAGCAAATACCTATTCTGTATTATGTTTGATGTGATATACTTGGTTATTTATACCTACTTCATAATCGTGCTTATTCTTAATACAGCTTTATTGAAATATATTATGTGGTGTTATTACTGTGTATATTTAAAATATCTTTGCTCGGGAGCACCAGCACAACATATATTATTTCTATGAGCCTGGCAAGGTCTTCCCACATGCCCTCCGAGCCTAGACTTCCCCTGGACATCACTAAGTAGACACGAATGGTGCATAAAAACCATATATTTAACAGAACTAGGGTGACTCCATCCACACATCTAATGTAGAGGCAATCCCATATAATTAAACACATTGATCTGATGTGGTATAGATGGTCAAGCCAACTTAAAAAAAATCACTATTTGACAATCCCACAAATCAAGGTGTGATGGTTTTGATTCTAATTGAAGTAACTTCTAAAAGATTCATTATTAGGTACTGATTATTAAATTGGGAAGTAATGTTGTAAGTGTTTATTATTACAAGTTTGTTTGTTCCTAATAGATTTCACACAGACATCTTTACACGCTTGAAAAAAGATTCCAAAAAAAATATTATGGGAGCTTCTCAAAAAGAGAGAGTAAAGAACATCAATGAGTTAGAACTTTTGCAATCTATAAATTCATATGGGAAAATAGCAAAAGTTACATAAGACTGGCTGTTACCAGTTGGCTTAGATACACGAGTGCTAATTTCTTCGGGGGAAGTATACTGTAAACAATGTTCAGATCAATGAAAATAGCAACAGCAATAAAAAATCAAGAACACAACAACATGCTAAATCAATAGGAATTTTACTTTAAGGAAAACTTCTGTTGAAAATGTTCTCTTTATAATAAAGTCTCTTTGAAACAGTTATTCCCCAGGCTTAACTGTATTGAGCTAAAGGGTCAGATAAATCGTGTCTTTTTCTTGCAAGTCTGAGATGATGTAAGCCCTAGGACAGTAAATGTTCCACAGCAAGGTGTTGTCTTTAGATACCTGTCTAAACCTCAGACTATCAATGAGAGCAAATTATTGAGTTTGATGTAGTCATCCTGATTTACAACAAGCCCTCTAAGAACATGGCAGACTGCTGTTTGCTGTGATTTGTTTAGAGCAAGTTTATTCAAACATGCTAAAAATTCAATATCTGAAATTCTTATGAAAACAGACATACAGCTGTTTCCATTTAAGTCAAAAAGATTGCCATGGATACAGACAATTTTGTGCATATGCATGGACACTTACTGAATTGTGTATTATGGAAGTCAGACAAGCTAGATGGCCTACTAGAAAGCAACAGCTATGAACCACGGAAGTAGTGGGTCTTAAGGAACAATATTAGAAGACCTTCCCTATTTCCTAACACCATGTGCCTGAATTACCAAAGCCTATGTGTGTATGCAGGCACATCAAGTGCAATTCCAAAGTTGTATCTTTATGGCATTTGCTACAATATGTGCCTTTTGTGTGCACACGCTACAATATACAGTTGCCATAATTTCTTTCCTCATACACTTCACTTGTACATGTAAATGTACTCTGATCTCAAAGGAGTTTGCTGTTTTAAAGCTTCATGCAACCCATGTAACCCCAAAAAATTGGAATTGTGGAAGTAACTGTAAAAAAAACAAAAAAATAAAAACAGTAAAAAAGATATGCACACCGTGGTCTTGACAAGCACAAATGCATACTCTGCTACCTTTAAACAGAGTTCCATTGATAAATACCCATACATATGCTCTGACAGCAAAGCATATTGTTTTATTGACCTGATATTTTGCATTTTCTGTTCAGTGAGCTGATCACATTAGTTTTTTTTTCAGGCAAAATGTTTATATGTGCATTTTCTTGTGCATCCCATCTGTGTGGAAAGGACAAAGGCAGCATTATTTGTATTTTTAACGTGTACAACAAACTAGGACCGCACCAAATGCATTGAACAGCTTGTGTACAATTTGCAAACCCACAGTGAAAGGTTATCATTTCAATTTATCCCTGCTTGTACATTTACTGTAAAAAAATCAGACCTTCTATGAGCAGTACAATGGCACGTCTGCCTGGCAGTACTAGGGTTGTTGGCTTGAATCCCAACCATGGCACTACCTATCTGCAGCTTGCATGTTCTCCCTTTGACTGCGTGGGTTTCCTCCCACACTCCCATAACACATGCTGGTAGGTTAATTGGCCACAGTATGTGTATGCATGAATGTAAGTTAGGGACCTTAGATTGTAAGGTAAGATGATGGATCTCTTAGCCTTAACTATCTACATTATACAGCCCTGTGTTCCTGCATCAGTACGCAGACCTCCTGTTCCACTCCTGGAACAAAATCAAGCCAGGATAAGTGCTGTTCAGGTATTCACAAATCATATGCCCACCTTCCCACCTCAGCCAATCAGAGGAAGCTTTGTATTCATTCATAGAGTACAAATTTTCTGTTAATGGCTGAGCGCACTGGAACAAAGCACTGTATACTGTTTTTAGTTAATTCTACCTACAATTTAGACAGCTTGCCCAGTAAGCGAACCTGTTAATGATAGAAATTGTTTGTTTGGGCCAGCTTTGCTGATTGCTCTATGTCAAAGGCACAGTAAACATAGAGATAGGCTTTAATTGCAGAGGACTACTTACCATTGAATACTGTATATGCATACTACCTGGCATCTTGAACAAGTGAGTCTTTCCTTGGTATCAATATTTTATGAATACTGAACATATACAGTAAATGCACTTAGAGGAGCCTTAGGGCTCTTTCGCACGGACGTGTCCATGTACGGAGCCCGCTCTGCTCAGTGGGGGATCGCTCCGTCGATCCCTGCTGAGCAGGCAGATGACAGGTCCGTTGCTGCACATTGTGCAGCGACGGACTTGTCAGAGCGCCGCTCTCCCCTATGGGGGATCGGATGATGACGGACCATAGAGTCCGTCATCACCCGATCTGATCAGCAAACGGATGGAAAAGTAGCTTTTCTGGATCGGAGTGGGTCGGATGTCAGCGGACATGTCACCGCTGTCATCCAACGCTCCATAGAGGTCTATGAAGGGTCCGTTCAGGTCTGCCTAAAAAACTGACAGGCGGACCTGAATGGATTGTTCGTGTGAAAGAGCCCTTAAAGTGGAAGTCAATTTTGTTGGTGTGGGTGAACTTTTACCATCTGCAAGTATGCTAAGCAATACTAATGATACTGAAGTACTTCTCCAATTAAAAGGATGGCAAATAAAACTTGCAGGAAACCATAAATGCCATAGAATCTGCTCATTAGTATTGCTGTTTCCTATTTTCTTGGACTCTTTTTTTAACTGGGTCGATAACACAAAACTGATACATGGCTGTTATTGCTCCATGACATAAGAAGGGTAAAAAGCTAGAGCTAGTAAACCATAGACCAACAGTCCTAATGACTGGTGTACAAGCATACCCCACTTTTAAGTACACAATGGGGTTTATTTACTAAAGCTGGAAAGTGCAAAATCCTACTCACTTCTGCATAGAAACCAATGAGCTTCCAGGTTTTATTTCCAAAGCATAATTGAACAAGCTGGGGTTAGAAGCTCATTGGTTTCTATATAGAAGTGAGCCTGATTTTGCACTTACCAGCTTTAGTAAATAAACCCCATTGTGTACTTAAAAGTGGGGTATGCCTGTATATACATTTTTTGAGGGCATACTAAGATATAATATATACAATATACAGTAGAAAATGATTTAACATCACACAATCAGCATTGCTTCATAAAAGATAAGTCAGTCACTAACATCTTTCATCTTAAGGTTACAGTAAGTAAGGATGTGGGTGATAGAAATTCTATTAATGTGATATATTTGGATTTCACAAAATAATTTAATTCTGCTCTTTATAATAGCCTTCTGCAGAACTTACAGTAAGGCTATGAGGACTAGGGGAGAAAGTACTTTGTTATATAATTGATTAAAGGACAGAAGATAAAAGATAATTGAAACTGGAACATATTCAATATGGAATAAAATTAGCAATAGTGTATGGCAAGGTTTGGCATTCTTGTTAATAATGGATTAAACATAAATTGCTGTTTTTATACAAATGTATTTAAAGTGGACCTTAACCTAAAAAAGTGAAGATGCGCAATCTTATAGGCAACATCTAAAAATGTTAATTGTGCCTATACATTACCATGAAAAACATACCCTTGAACCCCTTCTTAATAAAACCTAGAGCTCTTCCTGAGGTGTGGCTGTGCTTAGGCACTCCTGCTTGGTATCCTAAAACTGTATATCTGCAGTGTTAGATTATCTAAGGATCTTCTGTCTCTGAATGCTCGTCTTATATCTGGTAATGTCATTGTTGTGCAGTTCACTCTTCTCCTGAGCGCTTGCTGGCAAGGAAGCCATATGTGAGGACTTGCAGTGCAAGGATCTCCCTGCCTCTGTTTCATTCATATTATGGATCTGTGCTTACTCCACCTTTGCTGCTGCTTCTTGTACTCAGTTGGATGTTATGCATCCATTAGATGTGGTTGCATCACAATTGCGCTGTGGCCCAATTTACCTGTATGGGGCATGGTGGCAAGTGGTATCGCCAGCTGAACATGTCGTGCACTATTTTGTGTTGCTGTGCCACAATTTGGCAGCTATGAAAATGCGTTTGAGGCTGTCCTGCGGCCATAGCCTGATTTTGATAGGTGGCTGAGGTGAGTTTACAATGTGCCTTAGCTGCCTGCTTTTGCCTATTTGAATGAAGTCCTAGAGGGCATAGTCGATCTGAAGCTGGTTTATAGGAAGGCAGCTTAACCACTTGCTGTCTGCCCACAGTATTTTTAGTGCAGACAGGTGGCAGAGGCAGGCTGGATCACGTTCATGAACATCATCCAGCTTGCTCCAGGCAGCGCGCCTTTCCTGCAACCGGACACAGCATATTGTGGATCCCGGTACCCGTGGCCCGGTGATCATGTGATCGTATAGCGATCACATGATCACAATGTCAACAAAGCTGTTATAAATGCATGAATTCATAATACCTGTGTTTTCTATGCTGTGATTGGTCTACAGCTATCACATGATCCCTAGCACAATTAAAGCACTCTGTACCATGTATAGAACAGAGTCGCGCTAAACAAAAAAGATATTGAACCTCACAAAATATTAAAAAAACATAAAAGGAGAGTCCCCATCTAGTGATAAAACAGATTATCGCAGATGACACACAGTGAATAAGCAGTCCCCTGTGTGACTGTCACCATTGAGGTATTTGTATGTCTGTATCATATCCCCTCTCAAGCGTTTCCTTTCCAGAAAGGAGGTATTGCCCTGCTTAGCTTTGTATCATCTGCAAATATTGAGATTGAACTGTTTATCCCATCCATTATATGGTTTATGAATACATTAAGCAGAATTGGTCCCAGCACAGTTCCTTGGGGGGCCCCACTTACCATTTCGAGCATTCGCTATTTATCACCACCCAGAAAGGAGGTATTGCCCTACTTAGCTTTGTATCATCTGCAAATATTGAGATTGAACTGTTTATCCCATCCGCTATATAATACCTACAAACAATTCATTACAACAAATGTAAAACATAACATTTTAAGACTGATGCACCAAACAGGACATAACTGAAAAATATGAATCACAAGTAATACTAAGTCAAACATGACTAAGTAGTGTATTTTAACTGTGTTTACAATGTTGTGAATTAGGCTAAATTGCAATAATTAATTTTCACATGGCTGCAGAGTAGGAGAAAAAATATATTTGAAAATCCACATGTAATGCCTCAGATGAAATGGCATACACGTGCCACTGGAATTGAATGATTTTTTTTGTTGTTGTCTGGGCTTGTCAATTTTGTGGGATGTATTTAGAAATTACATTGATTTGGTTGGGTTGTTGAGTTCAACAAAACAATCTCTCTTTACAATTGGTCACAGTGAACAAGTCAATACCGCAGCTTGCAGTGACATTCAAGGTCAGAATCAGCATTATAATAAAACTCATTACTTTACACATTCTTAAGTATTTTCAATAAAGAAATGCATTATAATAAAACAATAACATTAAATAAGCTTGCCTTGTGTGAAAGGTGTCACAATTCATAATAAGATTTGAGAATCTTATCACCTTGTAAAAAATTGGGAACATTTAAAATAATACAGTGGGAATGATATGTGAAAGCTAGAGCAAAGATAAAAGAGGGTTGGTAACAACCAATATGGAATTTGTTTTTATTTCCTAGCACATACTAGAACAAAAACATTTAATTGGAATGCTTATTTGGAGCAGCCTGGGCACTTTTTTCCCATTTTCTTTGATTTTTATAAAAAATTAAAACTACACTAATACTTCTGAAAAAAAGATTTATGTTTAACATTTTCAACTCTTAATGTCTGTTTTTGTGAGACTGAAGTTGCTCCCTATCCTGACTTACAGTGCCTGCCTCACCTGCCACAGATGTGTACTCACCTTCATCCCAACACAATATATTGGCTAGCCTCTATAAATAAAGCTATTTCTCTAGAGAATAGTCTGCTCCATGTAACTGTAAAAAAAATGTGCTTTATGTTTAATAAATTATGTTGGGCGCATACACCAATAGGATACGTATTTATATTTTCCTGCATTTTAAATGGATATATCCATTTACAAGGTGTGAAAAAACCCAAAGGGCCTTATAGAATTGGCTTCAGGAACCAGTCACACAGATGTAGGGAACCCACAAGTAAGGAGGGCAATACAGCAAATGCTGTAAAAACAGAAAATGGTAGTGCTCAGGATACCAGCATAGTGGCTCACAATTGGTTCAATGAGAGTTAGTAATAAAAACAGGACTGGATAAAGTCAATTGTGAAAAGTCCACGAGTAGAAATAAAAAGTCCAATCAATTATAAAAGATAATTGATAGTGGATCTTGGGAGCTGGATGATGATGGTAAAGTCTATAGGAAAACAGGCAGTAAGGGCTGCTCTTCTCAGGAGTGAAGCCAACTCAGGATCAACACAGAAAAGCGCCTCTGTGTGCAATGTTTGATGTGTAATACAATAAAAGTATTCACCACTTACATATGGATAAGTACAGATGTGCTCAAGGGAGATGAGAAAATCTCATGGAGTTGTTGCTGGTGTTTAAAGCATGTCCCGAGGAGTGCCAAATCCAGGCTGTGAAAACCGCAAGAAGCCGGAGAGGAAGCCGGCTGTGTCCTCTGGAGGAGATGGTGACGATCCACTCGTGGAACAGCGTGTGATGTCAGCAAGGTCAGGGGGAAACACAATGTGTTTCAAAGCATGCGCGAAGTCCGTATGGAGCATGCGCGCTCCTTTCTCAAGTGTACAGGAAAGAGAACAAATCAAAGCTGGCTAGATACCTGATAAATATGCTACACGGCAATAAGGGCTAATAAAATAAGTGCAATTGGATAAAAGTGACATAATATAAAAGTATTATATAAAAACATTAATATGTACTTGCAAAAAGATGAAATATTATGCACATGTACATGTGTGCAAGGGAATCTATACACACACATAACACACGCACAAATGTAGACGTGCATGCATGCATAGCCTCAAAACAAACCTACAGATGTGCATGCATGTATTGCACACAGTAATTGTAAAACAATCTTTAAATATGAAAATGAAATTAATTAAAAGTGACATACTGGTTTGTAAATATAGACATAAAATGTGACTACTGGATCAGGATGGCTATTAAATGGATGGGACATGAATCAAGGTATTTATAACTCACGTGCAAAGTACAAAGTAAGATTGACGATCGATATACAAGGGGTTGATCAAATTGATCTAATATCAGAGTGATCAAGGGATTCAAAAAAAATTAATCAATTAATCAATAGAATTTTAACAATGATTTATAATATAAGGATAAATTAGATTAAATTAGATTAAATGTGGCAGTCAATTATTTAGGCAAAATGGAGACATCGTATAATGAAAAATGGACAATGGACAAGTCATCATTGTTAATTGAATCAATTATTAATTCATAAAGTTATTGATATCAATAATTGATCAGCAAAGGATAATTAATAATAATAAAGGATTATATGATGATATATACTTCTTGGACCTTGAACTCAATCATGAACAAAACTAAATCTTTGCCCATCACTACACAAAACCCACTGTGGGTAATTTTTACCTTCACTTTGAAAGTTGCCACCATCCTGTCACCATCCTCAATGGGTTAAAAATATACCCAAAAGACAGTTCTGTAGATTGAGGCAAAATTGTACTATAGATTGTGACTATATCTCCCAGAGCACACATCTCCAACAAAAGTTCCTAGATAAAATAGTAGGTCAGGCATACACTACCTCTCTTCTCAGAAAAAAAACTAAAAAGGCTAAACCCTCAGAGAAACCAGTCATAAGATTTATCACAGGGTTTCACAGGCAATACAAGAAGATGGAATACATCCTTAATAAGCACTGACACATCTTGAAACAAGATCCTCATCTGATCACCACCTTATGTGAAAGACCCAAGGTTGCTTACAGGAGGGCCCCTACACTAAAAAACAAAAGAGCACCAAGCAAATTAAAATGCATCAAAAAAGGTGACCCCCTATGCCTAATCCCCCTCAAAGGGATGTATAGATGTAATAAACCCTTGTCTAAGACATGTAATTTTGTAAAACGTGGACAAAAGAGATTTACCCATAAAGAAAAGATCTATTATCCTGACAATTTTTACAACTGTTTCAGCGATTATGTTGTATGTTGTCTTATATGTCCCTGTAAGCTGCTGTATGTTGGTCGCACCATTCGCCCATTGAGACAGCGCTTCGGCAAACTCTGTCGTTTTGTGGAAGTTGGTTGCGATGAACACAGCGTGCCACGTCATTTTCTGGATCATCACGGCCAGTCTACGACGGGCTTGTGGGTATGGGTTATAGAAGTCATACCCAGAGGTCTGTCTGAAGCTGAACGTTTCTCCAGACTATGCGAACGCGAAACATTATGGATATTCACTCTGGATACTCTTGCGTCCAATGGGCTCAACGAGAAACTGGAAGCAAATACCATTTAATCCTTTATTATTATTAATTATCCTTTGCTGATCAATTATTGATATCATTAATTCTATGAATTAATAATTGATTCAATTAACAATGATGACTTGTTCATTGTCCATTTTTCATTATACTATGTCTCCTTACACATTTTGCCTAAATAATTGACTGCCACATTTAATCTAATTTAACCTATTAAATACAATTCTATTGATTAATTGATTAGTATTTTTTTCGAATCCCTTGATCACTCTGATATGAGATATCAATTTGATCCACCCCTTGGATATCGATCGTCAATTCTACTTTGCACACGAGTTATAAATGCCTTGATTCATGTCCCATCCATGTAATAGCCATCCTGATTCAGTAGCCACCTTTTATGTCTATATTTACAATCCAGTATGTCAATTTTAATTAATTTCATTTTTACCTTTAAAGATTATTTTACAATTACTGTGTGCAATACATGCACGCGCATCTGTAGGTTTGTTTTGCGGCTATACATGCATGCATGTCTACATTTGTAAGTGTGTTACGTGTGTGTATAGATTCCCTTGCACATATGTACATGTACATAATATTCCATCTTTTTGCAAGCATGTATTAATGTTTATAATACTTTTATATTATGTCAATTTTACCCTATTGCACTATTCTATTTTATTAGCCATTATTGCTGTATAGTACAATTATCAGGTATCTAGCCAGCTGTGATTTGTTTACGGGCAGAGCACTTAAATCTCGCCCCGTTCTCTTTCCTGTACACTTGAGAAAGGAGCACGCATGCTCCATACGAACTTTGCGCATGCTCTGAAACATGTTGTGTTTCCCCCTGACCTTGCTGATGTCACACGCTGTTCCACGAGCGGATTGTCACCATCTCCTCCAGAGGACACAGCCGGCTTCTTCTCCGGCTCGTTGTGGTTTTCACAGCCTGGATTTGGCACTCCTCTGGACATGCTTTAAACACCAGCAACAACTCCGTGAGATTTTCTCATCTCCCATGAGCACATCTGTACTTATCCATATGTAAGTGTTGAATACTTTGATTGAATTACACATTAAACATTGCACTCAGAGGCGCGTTTCTGTTTTTTCTTTCAGAGCTGTGCTGTAGCATGCCGTGATAAAATGCAGACATGCTGCATTTTATCACAGAGCACTGTACAAAATTGCATGGCACTGTACAGTAGCGCAGCGCATTATGCTGCTGTACAGCGACATTAACCACTTCAATACCGGGCACTTAGAAACCTTCCCGCCCAGGCCAACTTTCAGCTTTTAGCGCTGTCGCAATTTGAATGACAATTGCGTGGTCATGCTACACTGTACTCAAACTATTTTTCTATCATTTTAATCCCACAAATAGAGCTTTCTTTTGGTGGTATATGATCACCTCTGCGGTTTTTATTTTTTGCGCAACAAATAAAAAAAGACCGAAAATTTTGAAAAAAAACAAGTTTTTCTTTGTTTTTCTTTTTTGTAAATAAGTATGTTTTCTTCTTCAATGATGGGCACTGATATGGCTGCACTGAGGGGCACTGATATGGCGGCACTGATGGGCACCAATGAGGTGGCACCAATGAGGTGGCACTGATGAGGTGGCACTGACGGGCACTGATGATGGGCACTGATAGGCGGCACTGATGGGCACTGATAGGTGGCATTGATGGGCACTGATAGGTGGCACTGGTATGCGGCACTAATGGGCACTCATAGGTGGCACCGATGGGCACTCATATGTGGCACTGCTGGGCACTCATAGGTGGCATTGATGGGTACTTATAGGTGGCACTGATGGGTACTTATGGGTGGCACTGATAGGTGGCATGGATGGGCACTGATGGGCACTGATAGGTGGGCACTGATGGGCACAGATGGGCACTGACAGGCGGCACCGATGGACACTGATGGGTGGCACTGATGACACTGATTGGTTGCACTGATGCCCCTAAGGGTGGCATTGCTGGGCATCACTGCAATATAATGGTGCCAATCAGTGCCCATTTGTGGGCACTGATTGGCACAGATTGGGCACTGACTGGGCACATTGGGCACATGTGGATGGCCATGGGATACATACCTGGCCATCCACATGTTTCCTCCTTCCCTGGTGGTCCTAGTGGTGATCCCTGGTGGTCCAGTGTGGTCATCTGAGGGGGGGCTGCACTGATAAACAATTAGCGCAGACCCCCCCTGCCAGGAGCGTCTGTCAGACGCGAGTGAGGAAAAGCCGATCAACGGCTCTTCCTATTGACATCGTGATCAGCTGTGATTGGACACAGCTGATCACGCGGTAAAGAGCCTCCGCCGGAGGCTCTTTACCAAGATCAGTGGGGCGGTGTGTCAGAGTGACACACCGCTCCACCGATCGCCGCGATGCGCGCCCCCCTGGTTCACATAATACAAAGACTTCTGTGATTGGGCAGAAGGAGGGGGGGACAGGCATAGCAGCTGCATCTACTCTACTGCTGAAGGAGCTGAGACCAGAAGGTACAGTGTCGGAGCTCCTAGAACCATAGCGATACCTCTCTTCCAGGAGCTCCATAAACATACCAGATGTAAATAATAGAGAAAAGTCCAGAAGGTGGCATGCACCTCATATAATGTCGGCACTTTTTACAAAATAGCTGAATTTCTGAATTTCAGCTTTAACACAAAGATAGAGATCTTTAATTGGACATGTGACTGCAATATTCAAATCTCTTTGGACTAGCTGAAAATAACACCCACTCTATTGAAAATAAGGATCCTGGAATGTTAGCTTTTTGAATAAGGCCTGACATGTGCCCATATATGCTAAGGTCTGTATGATAAAGCTTTTGGTGTGACAGTGTTTCTTTAAATATGGCCATGTATCACATAACGATGTAAAAGAATAACAGCATCATTTGTAGTATAATTTTTAGTACTTTTCAAAAATTGGAATTTTATATATTTTTCCTTATCTATTATGTGCATGCAAAGATTGTAGCCATAATGAGAAGCCTGTCCACTGCATGAACCTGTATTCATTTAAATGCCCCAGGCTTGTGGATTTCATATGAAGAATCATACATATTTTACAAGGAAGGCATTTGCATTAGCTCCAATCGGCATCCAGTGTGTCACCTACAACTGTTAATCACTGATTGATTTGGATACCATATGCTCAACGTGATACTGCTGTCACACACAATGTTGTTTACTCATGTAATGTCACAGAAGTACACAAGAGAGAATAACTAGAATGTTCCTGCTTTGAGAATTGTTTATTTACAGACTCTCCAGGCTCAGTGCTGCATTATAAACTGCTCGCAGTCTTCTTCACAATGAATTGTCCCTTGTCTATAATAATAAACTTTCCTTATTATCACCTGAACTCTTCAAGAGTCATCAAATATTCACAAAAAAGCTAACAAAGTCATTTCTATTGAGTGCATGCCGTGCTATCTAGAAATGATTTATAGGTGTTTTTGTGGTTTGGTGATTTATAGTGTGAGCCAGGAAGATTTGTCCATGACATCTGTTGATTGATTTGAACAGGTTGACGGATGCAGGCAGTGCAATATATTGGCCAGCTTCTTTAATCAAGGTAATGCTCTAGAGAAATGTCTGCTTCACTAAAACATCAGAAAAAGGGTGTTTAAAAAATGCACTTTAAGTTTTATATGTTTTGTTATGCTATCTACACTGATATGAACCAAGGTCTGCAATAAGGCATTTGCCTTGCATTTAAAAAAAGTAATGTAATAATGAAGCTAAATTAAACCCTTCTAACCTTTACAACCAAGGAAGCTGACATCCTCCTTTAATCTGCCACAAGCATGAATTTTCTTACTGGCAGTGATGTCACCAATTATCATTATCTCTTACATCTTACCGTGGCTCAGGTTAGACACAACTGCCCCACAGACCGAGGCTGCAGCTTTAGGTTAGTTTTAGGGTCAGTTTTAGACAACAGTCCACAGAATACATCACACTTTTGTCACAAATCAGCTGCTGCAATAAGAAGGCCCTGTGAGTGGCAGCAGATGATGGGGGGGATATGTTTACTACTCCCACTGACAACAATGCTGGTGGGTTTTTACTATTCCCACCTACACAAATGCTGGGCGGGGCTTTAACTACTCCTACCAACCCCAAGGTTGGGAGGGGGGTTTGACAACTCCACCAATGCTGAAGGGGATTTTGGTTCTCCCACTGACACCATTGCTTAGGGAGGGGGGAGCTTTTACTACTCCCATTGGCACCAATGCTCTAGGGAATTTTACTACAGGCAGTCCCCAGGTTTTGTAGGTTCGCTCTTAAGTTGAATATGTATGTAAGTTGGAACAGGTACATTTTTTAAGTGTAACTCCAGCCAAAAAAATAATTTTTACATTTTTTTGAATAGCATAGGGAAGGGTTAAAATTCCTGTAGTTTTGTTGTCTGTGCCCCATTCAGGAAGATTGCACCTCACTTTCTGTCCCTGTGACAATTGGATTTTAAAAATTTTGGGTTGTTGTGGAAACCAGAATTGGTGATTAAGCTTCAGTGGAGACACCTTTTTCCCATGGTAATTATTCCAGTGTGAATTTACCTTCCTGGGGGTAGCTTTCCTCTCACTTTCTGTTGTCTTCCTCCATTTGTAAGTATGAGTCATTTGTAAGTCAGATGTTTGTAACTCGGGGACTGTCTCTACTCCCACTGACCCCATTGCTGGGGGGCTTTTACTATTCCCACTGACACCAATGCTGGGGGCCTTCTACTACTCCCACTGACACCAGTGCTGGGAGGGCTTTTACTTTTCTCACTGACACCCAATCTGTGGGAGAGGGGCTATTACTATTTCCTCTGACACCGATGCTAGGGTGTGGCTTTTACTATTCCCATTGATTCCAATGCTGGAGGGGATTTTGCTACTCCCACTGAAACCATCGCTGAGTCAGAGGTTAAAACTCCTACTGACACCAATGTTGGGATGATAGGGGGTACTTTAACTACTGCCACTGACACAAATGCAGGGGAAAGTAGCTTTTTACCAACACTGGGCTTTGATGTAGGGGCATTTTATACTTCCACCGACCACCAACATAGAAACATTTTCCCTCCTACTGGGCTTAGTTTAACAACTTGCCCTCCAGAAGGTTTTACCCCCTTCATGACCAGAGCATATTTTGCTATCAGCTATGATATTTCTATCATTTTTTCACACTAATAAAGTGTTCTTTTGGTGGTATTTGATTACCACTGAGTTTTTTAGTATATAAACCAAAAATTTGGAAAAATTTGAAAGCAAAGGAAAAAAAACTCAAAAACCCTTATTACATTTTCAGCTGCTAATGCTCCCTTGTCTACAAGTAAAAAAGAAGAATCATGATTATTTTACCGCTGTTGCTAACCAAATAAATAAAATAAATAACAAAAAAAACAAAAAAACAAGCAAACAAATATTCTCTTGTCACTATACAGGGGATCAGTATGCTCTGCTGTATTGGAACCTAATTACTATTTATAATATATTTCTAATATCTGGCCTGTTAACAAGATTTGTACCCTAAATTCTCATGACAAATTCCACTAAAAATATAATCTTTTGTAGAATTATTTATGAATACCAGTAAATATGAAAAATACACTGAGCTATTCTACTGAGGTGGACAGCAATAACAGTGAAACAATTTGAATTAGGTTTCTTCTACCAGTCTTTAGATTGGCAAAGTGTCTTTCTTTCTCTCTCTTGAGAGCGGATAATCCGACTGCACTACCAATAGAAATAAAGCCTAGTATATTCAACAGTTAAGTATAGAAACTCCTAGGCTTAAATTTAAGGAATTGTTTAGGTTTCCTAAAGATCTGTACTATGGTTTTTCTTGTTTAAAGTTAATTGTGTAGACACAATATCAATGAGCAAAGCTCTGACCTTTTAGGGGAGAATCTTCCCCTTAGGTAGAAAACAATATATGTATTTGGGAAGACATTCCAGATCGAAACTCAGCTGTAAATATGCCAATATAGAGAAGGAATGACCTTAACTATGTATGTTCAGATGCAGGGGGAGTGAGGTCTGAGTGTGTGGCATTTGAAGACCAAAAAGAACTGATAGACATTGTTAAATTGGCTGGAATATATACAGTATCTCACAAAAGTGAGTACACCCCTCACATTTTTGTAAATATTTTCTTATATCTTTTCATGTGACAACACTGAAGAAATGCACTTTGCTACAATGTAAAGCAGTGAGTACACAGCTTGTATAACAGTGTAAATTTGCTGTGCCCTCAAAATAACTTAACACACAGCCATTAATGTCTAAACCTCTGGCAACAAAAGTGAGTACACCCCTAAGTGAAAATGTCCAATTTGGGCCCAAAGTGTCAATATTTTGTGTGGCCACCATTATTTTCCAGCACTGCCTTAACCCTCTTGGGCATGGAGTTAACCAGAGCTTCATGGGTTGCCAATGTAGTCCTCTTCTACTCCTCCATGATGACATCACAGAGCTGGTGGATGTTAGTGACCTTGCGCTCCTTCACCCTCCGTTTGAGGATGCCCCACAGATGCTCAATAGGGTTTAAGTCTGGAGACATGCTTGGCCAGTCTATCACCTTTACCCTTAGCTTCTTTAGCATGGCAATGGTCGTCTTAGAGGAGTGTTTGGGGTCGTTATCATGTTGGAATATGTCCTGCAGACCAGTCTCCGAAGGGAAGGGATCATGCTCTGCTTCAGTATGTCACATTACATGTTGGCATTCATGGTTCCCTCGATGAACTGTAGCTCCCCAGTGCCGCACCCATTGCAGTCCCAGACCATGACACTCCAACCACCATGCTTGACTGTAGGCAAGACACACTTGTCTTTGTACTCCTCATCTGATTGCCGCCACACATGCTTGACATCATCTGAACCAAATAAGTTTATCTTGGTCTCATCATACCACAGGACATGGTTCCAGTAATCCATGTCCTTAGTCTGCTTGTCTTCAGCAAAGGGTTTGTGGGCTTTCTTGTGCATTATCTTTAGAGTCAAATATGTTTTATCATCATTAACAAAATAAGGTAACAGGAGTAGTAGTCAGATGTCAATAGCAAAACCAAACCGACTGGTCAGTGTCTGCAAAAGTGTCCTCTAAGAGGACAGTTATCTGTGCAATAAAAAGAAACAAAAAAATAATAAAAAGGGGGTAAGTCTGAAACACTGATAGTGTAGAAATCGTTCAGGAGATCCAGGGCGACCATTACCATAAACCTTGGTCAGGGGGTGAACGTCTTGTACCGAAACAAAAAGAACAATCCCGGTTACAGGGTAAGGGTATGCAATTGGCAGAGGCCGAAGGGGAGTCAGTCATCCGGTGGCTTCTGAGGGGAGCCTCTGGGTCACTCACTCTTGCCAGCCTTCTGCCATTGCATGTGGAATGGAAGTCCCGGGGTAGTAGGTGGGAGAGGCCAATCTGGCAGAGAGATCTGGGGTAGCTCCAGCGTACTCAGGAACCGTGGTAGGTCTCCTAGGGTGCGGAAGAGGGCTGTCTTGCCTTCATGGTGTACCCGTAGCTGAAAAGGAAACCTCCACTGGTATTTAATCTTCTTCTCCTAAAGGATGGATGTGATTGGTTTAAGTGCACGCCTCATGACCAGGGTTTGGCAAGAGAGGTCTGGGAGTAACATGACAGGAGTGTCATTCAGCCGAATGGAGTCCTGTGTGCTGGCGGCTCTCATGATCTCCTCTTTGACTCTGTAAAAGTGCACCCTGCAAAGCGTGTCATGGATGAAAGAGGAGTCAGGATTCCTCGGGCCCGAGGTCCTGTGTACTCTGTCCAGCTCAATAGGGGTGTCTTTAGGCTGTTGTAGTATTTGATTAAAAATGGCAGTAACTGCTCCAGTCAAATCTTTGTGTTCTATGTTTTCCGGGATTCCACGTATCCTAATATTATTCCGTCTGCTATGGTTTTCAGTGTCATCTTGGTGATACATGAGCTGCTGCAGCATGACAGTGTGGGAATTAAGTGTCTCCTCATGGGACTGCAATGTATTGCAAATGCCATCAGCAGTATTCTCTTCATCCTCCATGCGAGTCCCCAAATCCCTCTTGAGATCAGCAATCTCTTTCTTATAGGTCTTCTCCATGTGGGAGACATAGTGCTCAAAGTCAGTTTTAGTGGGTAGAGAGCGTAAATAAGCATGCATGGATCGCATCGGTGACTCCAGATCCCATCCATCTCCCGAGCATAAGGATGCCTGTGAGAGGCTGTGAGGGCTGTGTGGATTGTATAGAGGGGGTTCTAGGTCAGCCAGGGAAACTGAGCGGCCTCTAGAATATACCTGTTCCGTGTCTGCAGGTTCAGAGCAGGCCGGGGACGGAGGCGCTGTCGGCATCTTGGATGGTCTCTGACTCAGGTAGGCTGCAGAGAATCGAGTCACAAAACGTCCCAAAACTCCTTATGTCCGGTCGGCGGTGGGCTTAGAATGGTCCCTGGGCTTCCCTTTACCCATCGGGACGGTTTGGTAGCTGTGCGGGTGATGGTGAAGGAGATATGACCCCGTGGAGATCGTGAGGCCCGGGAGCTGCCAAGATGTGCGTCCTACTGCTCCACGTGCTAGACCACGCCCCCCTGTGCATCATCTTTAGAAGAGGTTTCTTTCTGAGACGACAGCCATGCAGACCAATTTGATGCAGTGCGCGGTATATGGTCTGAGCACTGACAGGCTGACCCTCCACCCCTTCAACCTCTCTGCAGCAATGCTGGCAGCACTCATACGTCTATTTCCCAAAGGCAACCTCTGGATTTGACGCTGAGCACGTGCACTCAACTTCTTTGGTGGACCATGGCAAGGCCTGTTCTGAATGGAACCTGTCCTGTTAAACTGCTGCATGGTCTTGGTCACAGTGCTGCAGCTCACTTTCAGGGTCTTGGCAATCTTCTTATAGTCTAGGCCATCTTAATGTAAAGCAACAATTCTTTTTTTTAGATCCTCAGAGAGTTCTTTGCCATGAGGTGCCATGTTGAACTTCCAGTGACCAGTATGAGAGAGTGAGAGCAATAACACCAAATTTAACACACCTGCTCCCCATTCACATCTGAGGCCTTGTAACACTAACGAGTCACGTGACAACGGGGAGGGAAAATGGCTAATTTGGCCCAATATGGACATTTTCACTTAGGGGTGTACCCACTTTTGTTGCCAGCTGTTGAGACATTAATAGCTGTCTGTTGAGTTATTTTGAGGGGACAGCAAATTTACACTGTTATACTAGCTGTACACTAACTACTTTACTTTGTAGCAAAGTGTCATTTCTTCAGTGTTGTCACATAAAAAGATATAAAATATTTACAAAAATGTGAGGGGTGTACTCACTTTTGTGAGATACTGTAAATGATAAGGCAAAAAATACTTCTCTTCAAGCATAAGTACAATAAAACAATTTGGCCATTATGTCACAATCTGAAAATATAAACAATAAAATAATTGAAAGTTGTAAATTCACTCTTGTTATTGAGAACAAATATTGTACAGGAGATAAAAGTGAGAAAAATTATCAATAGGAAAGCATGTTAGAAAATATTATTTTCAGACTTCAAATCTCTTGATGGAATAGGACCACCAAATCATTATGATTACTTATATTTACTGTTCATTTCATTATTTTCAGGCTGCCCAAGGGATTCTTAAATTCCATGTGATTTGCCAGACTAGGTTATTCTTTTTGTTGTAGTAAAGTGCTTTAGTAAAGTTGCTTGAATAAATTAAAACTACCTCTCAAAGCACCATCCTGAAGGTTGTGGTCATTGAGGCAGATAGGTTGCTGCCCTTTCCCTTGTTAACCACTTGCCCACTGGGCATTTAAACCCCCTTCCTAACCAGACCAATTTTCAGCTTTCAGTGCTCTCACATTTTGAATGACAATTACTTACGTCATGCAACACTGTACCCATATAAAAATTTGTGTCCCTTTTTTCACACAAATAGAGCTGTCTTTTGGTGGTATTTTGGTGGTATTTAATCACCGAAAACCGAAAATGTTATTTCAAAAATGCATTTTTCTGTGTTTCTGTTATAAATTTAGCACATTGGTAATTTTCCTTTATAAACGTTGGCCAAAATTTATACTGCTGCATATCTTTGGTAAAAATAACCCAAATCAGTTTATATTATTTGGTCTGTGTGAAAATTATAGAGTCTACAAGCTATGGTGCCAATCATTGAAAATTGATCACAGATGATTACACCTGATGTACTGACGGCCTATATCATTTCCTAACACTAACAAGCCAGGAAAGTACAAATACCCCCCAAATGACCCTTTTTTGGAAAGTAGACATTCCAAGGTATTTAGTAAGAGGCTTGGTGAGTTTTTTTAAGTTGTAATTTTTTCCCACAATTCTTTGCAAAATAAAATTTTTTTTTTCACAAAATTGTCATATTAATGGGTTATTTCTATCACACAGCATATGCATACTTGCAACTACACCCCAAAACACATTCTGCTACTCCTCTTGAGTATAGTAATACCACATGTGTGAGACGTTTTCACAGCCTGGCCACATACAAAGGCCCAACATGCAGGGAGCACCGTCAGGCTTTCTAGGGACATAAATTACTCATTTAATTTCTTGACTACCTCTTACACTTTTGAAGGTCCTGGAGCACCAGGGCAATGGAGAAGCCCAACAAATGACCCATTTTGGAAAATAAACAACCCAACGTATATCCTATGAAGCATAATGAGTCTTTTGAACATGTCGTTTTTGTAAAGTTTTTGGAAAATGTGGAAAGAAAAAAAATGCTTTTTTTTTACACAAAGTTGTCCATTTATATGATATTTTTAACACATAGCATGTACATAACAAAAGTTACAACCCCTTCCTGAGTATAGTGATACCACATGTGTGAGACTTTTCCACAGCCTGGCCACATACAGAGGCCCAACTTGGAGCACCGTCAGGTGTTCTAGGGACATACATTTCAAATCTAATTTGACTGTCTATTACACTTTTGTGAGGCACTGTAGTGACCCTATTAGGCATTGTAGTGGCACGTATGAGCACTGATGTAGCATGGATGTGGCACAGATGTGGCATGGATGTGGCACAGATGAGAACTGATGTGGCATGGATGAGCACTGATGTGGCATGAATGTGGCACGAATGAGTACTGATGTGGTATGGATGTGGCATGGATGAGCACTGATGTGCCATGGATGTGGCATGGGTGATCACTGATGTGGCATGGATGAGCACTGATGTGGCATGGATGTGGCACGGATGAGCACTGATGTGGCATGGATGATCACTGACGTGGCATGGATGATCAGAAGGGGCATTGATGATCACTGATGTGGCATGGATGAGCACTGATGTTGCATGGATGAGCATGGATTTGGCATGGATGTGGCATGGTTGAGTACTGATGTGGCATGGATGTGGCACGGATGAGCACTGATGTGGCATGGATGTGGTATGGATGATCACTGATGTGGCACGGATGAGCACTGATGTGGCATAGGTGAGCACTGATGTGGCATGGTTGTGGCATGGATGAGCACTGATGTGGCACAGGTGAGCACTGATGTGGCATGGATGTGGCACAGATGAGCATTGATGTGGCATGGATGTGGCATGGATGAGCACTAAGGTGGCATGGATGATCACTGATGTGGCATGGATGAGCACTAATGTGGCATGGATGTGGCACAGATGAGCATTGATGTGGCATGCATGTGGCACAGATGAGCATTGATGTGGTATGGATGTGACATGGATAAGTACTGATGTGGCATGGATGTGGCATGGATGAGCACTGATGTGGCATGGATGATCACTGATGGGGCACGGATGAGCACTGATGTGGCATGGATGAGCACTGATGTGGCATGGATGAGCATGGATGTGGCATGGATGTGGCACGGTTGAGTACTGATATGGCATGGATGTGGCACGGATGAGCACTGATGTGGCATGGATGTGGTACAGATGATCATTGATGTGGCACGGATGAGCACTGATGTGGCATAGATGTGGCATGGATGAGCATTGATGTGGCATGGATGTGGCACAGATGAGCACTGATGTGGCATTGATGAGCACTGATGTGGCATGGATGAGCACTGATGTGGCATGGATGTGGCACGGATAATCACTAATGTGGCATGGATGAGGTATGGATGAGCATGAATGAAGCATGGATGGGGATGGATGGGGATGGATGAGGAATGGATGAGGAGGGATGAGCCATGGATGGGGATGAATGAGCCATGGATGAGGATAGATGAGCCATGGATGGGTATGTATGAGCCATATAGGTTTACCCTAGACAGGGTTAAATTATGCACAACTCTTCCTAGGCAGCATCAGTACATACTATAGAGCCACAGTATATGTCTGGTGTGCTGGACTATAATCTGCCTGGTCAGTAGATCTTAAAAAATCATCCTAAAACAAAAACTTTTAGGAGATTTTGTTTATCCCAATAGCATTCATCATTTTACCATGATGTATACTAATGAACATTTTTCCAAGCCATCTTGTTACATGCTTACTTTTTATTTTTGTATGACACATTAAAACAATATGTGGAGACTGTAGCTGTGTTTTCTGTTGTGCTGTTATCTTTTCTAAAAACAGAGCAAAAAAATACTAGCTACTAAACCAACTCTCTGGATGCGTATCCTTAAAGTCAGCCCTGCCTTTTAGTGCATCTAGTCGGGTTATGGATTCATGAAAAGGTTGCATTAAAATAGACAGGTGGCACAGAGTCTGTGCATACCACCATGCCAGATAATTCAGATAAATGGCACCTAATAAATTGTCATAGGGTCTGTGCACCGCATCATCTCAGATAATTCAGATTAATGCCACTTAATACATTGTCATGGAATGACCTTAATATAACTTAGATGCCAAGTTTTTATATTGTATTTATTTATTTAATTAATGAAATGCATCACATGTATGAATTCCAAATAACAATTCTACTTGTTGTACACTATTTTGTTGATTCCAGATACCTGTTCATTAATGATGAGTTGGTTGGCACCCTGGACGAAAAAAAAAAAATACTGCCACTAAATTTCCATGTTCCCTGCAGTTCCCTGCTGGCTTTGTTTTGTGTGTAAACAAAGCAACCAGGGGATTCCAGGTTACTTAATTGTTAAAATTTGGGGGGTGGGGGGCAGATATCCTAGGCCCCTTTTATTTTAGAGGGGATTCCAGATTCCAATAAGCCACCATCCCCAGCATACCCTAACAACTACTGGGCCAGGGAAGTAACATATTAACATGGGGTTGGCTTTGCATAGTCCCTTTAAAACCCATGGAGGATCAAACATGGAGTAGGATCCCTTTCTAAAATAGATGCCAGGCCATTATCCAGGCATGCAGCCTGGCCAGGAAAGAGAGAACAACAGTGGCAGCTCCATCTCCTCCACAGCCACCGCCAACCTGCCCCCCCCACCATTGCTTGATTGTCCAGCACTACTTACCCCATCCAGGTCGCAGATGGCTTCCCCGTGCTTCTACTCCATGGCGGCTTCATGGGCAGCATGAGCAGCTTCACGGGTGGCATGGGTGGCTACCTCCCTGCTTCTACTCCACAGCGGCATAATGGGCGGTGGCATGGGCAGCTTCTAAAACAGATGCCAGGCCATTATCCAGTCTTTCAAATATTAATTTGCTATTGTCACACAAGTGGGAGGGCTCAGGGCGCAGTGCAGTCTTTTCACATCCCTCTAGTACCCCAAACCCTCATAAGTATGGAAGAAAAAAGCAGGAAGTAATGAGTTGAGAAGAGATAGATTTTTGTTTCCTGTGATCAGGAGGTGGTGACCATTTTCACTCTATTGTTTTCTAAGGGTTCACATAGATATCGGCGAGCATAAGTGCATGGACATGTCAAACCTCCCTCAGTATTTACTGTTACCTGAAGGCATGGAGGCATGAATGACATACATAAATGATATCCTAAAAATAGCCATAAGAGCTGTTATCCCAACTAATAAAACACCAAAATGTGTCTCCCCAATAGGTAGATTACATACATGAGTAAATCCAACTACAAAAAAAACAACTTTCTAAGGTTAGTTTTTAACTTTGCTTCTGCTAGTTTGAGATCATGTCCTTTTTCCTGTTAGTACATTTGAGTGAATGTTTGTAGTCTATTTTGTTAAGCATGTGCATTATCTTTGCATTTTTATTATTCCAATAAGAGAAATGTACACACAGACCTGAAGCTGCTATCTGCTATAGAAATGTTTTATTGTACAGTGTAATAAGACACAATAAAAATGAATTGTTATATGAATGTTCAATCACAAAATCTTGTGTGACTGATTTCTTAGACTGCGTCAAATTGCATTCAATGTGATCGATTGATCTCTGATGATTATGCAATGCCACAGTTCAGTGTCACCTTGGAAAGTGTAAAAAATGAATTTTGTCACCTCCCTTTCATAGTTTTGAATTCCATTAGGAGATACATTGGGCAAAAAATACTCATTTACTATATATGACTGTTGTAAAAATAGTTACCTTTAAGTTATATCCTTGTAAAATTATTCTCATGAGACAAAGAAATCAGTGTCCACAAAATCTGCCCGTGTAACCCCTAAGATAAAATAAGCAGAGTAATCATTTTACCTGTGAAAGCATTGCGTGATAAAATCGAGATGGCAAATGTAAAGATGACCTGTTGGTTTCCTACCTAAGAACTGGTTTAAGAAATACTGTGGGTCATAAGATGGCATAGAAATGGAACAAAAATTACAGTATTTTTCATTCAATATCTGAGAAATCAAGGCTTGCAGAAGAAAACGACTTTTTCAGTTTTCATCTAATAACATATAGATTTTCTCTATAGACCAAATGCAGGATATTTTGATTCTATTTTTAAGATTAAAGCTCTATGTGAGTAATGCAGAGTGTGTACTTCAGGAAAAATGCACATTACGGAATGAAATACAGTCTCAAAGGCTTCCACACTATTATGTTTCTGCTTTAAAGGGCTTTGTTAAAGAATGCTCTCATGGGGGCCAGGGTTACAGTGACTGTAAATGTTGTAAGTATATACAGAATAACCACTAAACACTTTCAAGATTTTCAATTTATACTTCAGCTGAAATTCACAAAACACATGGGATTTTCAACAAGACATGTCTGTTCATAAGACCATTCCATTTTAGAGCTGCAGGCATGGGCTAGCCAGTCAAAGGTATTACTAAAATGAAAAAAACAAAAATGTAAAAATCTATTCCCATCCTAGATACCCTTTTGAGCAGATAAAATAGATGATTTTATAATACACAAAATGGTAATCTGGAATTTGTGGCATGTGCCAGAAAGAACGATCTAGCATTTCAGACTTTCTAGACTGCTCAGCTAAAATTATCCTTTTCAAACCAAACTGGCCTTTTGGTAACTCAAGAATATATTGGAAAAGTTCATTTGTTTGTCAAAAACTGAAATCAGGTGTGAGATTATAGGATTATGTCTCCCCTAAAAATGTAATTGACTGGGACTGCAGTTAATCAATTTGAAGTTTGCGTTAATGCTCTACTGTGATTGAAGGGGAACCAGATAAAGAAACAAACATTATTGCTCCATTGCACAAAATTAATTTTTTCTTTCATAACAAAAAAAGAGAAGCAAAACTAGCTACTCAAAAACAACAGACTTTGTAGGCACAGCATGAGGCGGTAAGTATAAAACAAGATTATCAAATTTTATTCAAAGTTACACTGATATACGACAAAACATAAAAGGACAATTCAAGAAACAGTTAAAAGGCACCCTTCATTAGCAAGGAGTTAGAAGATACCCAATCATATTGTATGGAGATGTATAGCCACAGTTTAGCACATGGTGTGTTGAAGTCCAACAAATGGAAATAATATCAATGTGGATCACCAGGACATGTCCCACTACTGCTCCATACTTTAAGCATTGATGTGTTTCTCTAAAGATATGCTTGCTTCTTCAGAACTAATTGGGTGTGTACTGGTTGACCTCGGATGCCAGGGAGAGGGCAAAATACAATCAGGGGGCAGACATAGGGGGCACCTCAGAGGAAGAGATGGAAGGTCCCCAAAACCGCACCCCAATGGGGGAAGGGGATACCCCTAGCACCAGCAAACAGGAGCCAGCCAGCGATGAACCATAGTGAAGAGTATCAAGGTGTGACCAAGGACTAACACCTGCTGTATCCCAGATGAGGCTCTAGTGGATAGCTTAAAATGGATGCAGAGAATGCATGGCAGATAATATGGATGTGCTAAGGAATCATCAAATCCCATGGTACAGCAAAAAGGGGAGATCAAAAAGGTGTAGGTATATGAGAACAAATGCCTCTTGTGTTCTGTATATAGCACAATACACCTAGTAACTCGTATATAGAATGGCTTACATTGGAGAATAGGTCCTAAAACCACTGTCTGTCCCTTTAAAAGCAGAGAAATAGAGTTTTACAGTCAAACAGGAAAAATACCGTGCTAGCTCCTTACCAAGGTGAGGGTTCTCCTTTGTGTATTTTTTCTTTCATATTATACTACAGAGATGGTTTACTGTAATAATATACACTATACAACAAAATGTAGTATCATAAAGCTGAACTCCTTAAAAAAGCCACACATTAGTCCAACTGAGGAACCGGTTTAACTGAAAACAAACTGGGGAGGGGCATGGCCTGCGGCTGAGATGAATGGGTGCACACTAGCTGAGCTCCAGAACAACGGGTCTCCCTATAGCAGCTAACAGCGACCCAAAGCATATCTAAGGGTAACAAAAGTATCTGGAAGGTAGGGGGAACAATACCCCACAAATGCAGAAGCGTAAGCCATGGGATAAACCCCACAAATTAGGTGAATTCTGTAGCCCAGCCGGGTCTTTCAGGCATGATAATGGCACCTGTCCCTCCTCTCACACACACACAAGCAGGCAAGCAGCCCACTCTGAAGAGAAAGGGAGAGGACAGCCACAGCAGCAGCATGATACAGACTCCTCTCAGTCTGATGTCTCCAGTCCTGTGAGACAGAAAAGAGGGCTGTCTGTATCACAGGCACAAGTAAGTGAAACTCCCTTTGATTGTGACCCTGTATTTCCTTGTAACCCTTATGAGGAAAAACTAGCAGCCTTTCCAACCACAGGCTCAGCGGTTTTAAACACAGACATGAAAGAAATGTTTCAGTCACTGAGGGGAGCACTGCAATATGACATGAGAACCTTTATGCAAACATCCAGAAAAGAAATAGACAGTTTAGGAGAAAGAGTGGATTATATGGAGAATAAAATGACAGAGTTTACTGAGGCACATAACGAACTAGTGGGTGATCATTTTTCACTAGAAGAGGAACTTAAACAACTGAAACTTAAAATGGCATGCCCTCGATGATAGATCTAGAAGGAATAACATCAAAGATTTGAAACAATTCCTTCAGAAAATGATCCCAGATCTACTCCCTTCACTACCAAATTGAAAAATAGTGATTGACAGAGCACATAGGCTGCCGCAACCACCATACATACCCCAAAAACTGCCAAGGGATGTGATCACCAAAATTCACTTCTTTCATGTGAAAGTTGCGCTGATGCTTTTTCGGAGATTACGTCCAACGCTTCCAGACCCTTATGCAGGGATAATCTTGTACTCGGATCTTTCCCAAATGACCATCCAACCGCGCAAAAACCTAAACCCCATCACTAAAATCTTACGCAACCACAAAATAATATACAAATGGGAGTTTCCCACCAAACTGATGATAGAGCGAAACAATACACACCCTACTCAATCCATACGATTGAACAAGGCCTGAAAATGCTGCAAGCATGGAATCTACTTCCGCGGGATGAAGTTGTCGCTGCTTACAAAAACCCTCCAGGGAACATTGATACCTAATGGAATACAATTTGAGGATAAATTTAATTCTTTAAGAAAGTTCTATATTTCCCTTACTCTTTCATTGTAAGAATTTACAGCTCACCTCAAGATTGCATTATTCAGGGTTGATCTTTGTTCTTCAGCTTTCAGCTAACCCTACCCCCACATCGATTGTGGAAGTTGCAATGCACACAAGAGTTCTGAGGCAACTCTTCAGTTCTTATAAGTTTATTTCTGTTCTAGAACCCAAGTCTAATCTTTTCAAAGAGACCTTATTGTCTTTCTCCCTCTTCGGAATTAACACCGTTCTAGAAGCTACCACAATCACAATGGCTCTACTATGTACAAGATCTGGACTGTATGTATGCAAATTCTACCCTCAACATGGCGAGTCTTAAAATTTTGTCATTTAATGTAAAAGGCCTCAAAAACCAATTCAAAAGGAAAACAATTTGGAATGACGCTTTAAAATATAGCAGTGATATTATTTGCCTACAGAAGTCGCACTTTGCAAGAGCAATCCCCCTAAATTCTCCCATCATAAATTTCCGCACATAATCTTTTCGAACAATCGGAAGAAGAGAAAAGGTGTTGTCATGATCATATTTTATTTTATTTTTTCCAACACACCTTTGTGGAGTTGTGCATGGGATTTAATGCTTATTATTCAGTAATGTAATTTGATGCTGCACAGATTGCTTATTTTACACTTATTTATTTAAAATGTATTTTATTAGGTTCATCATATTTTCACTTATTGAGGCTACACTCATTTATTTGCACATTGGTTTCAGATATTTGTACACTTTAGTACTGTGCTCTGTTTGAGCCATTTTTTTATTTTTAGTAATTATTTATTTTCACTTATTGAAAGATTATGGTTCCTCTCCTGGTTGTTTATATACTTCTACTCTTTACCAAGCTCCATTAGTAGCCAATTTAATGTGGGGAATTTGTGATTCATTTTTTGATGGAACAATGGTTTATTATAACCTTTGGTACACAATATAATGGAAGATTAATATTAAGATACAATTATTACCTCGATTTTCTGTTATGAATCTCCTGTAAATTTGGTTGCTTTACATTTTTAGTCTTATTCTTTAGCTTGATTTACCACACTTTTTAGTAAGCGCCGCATATCTCATTACTTTTTATTTCTATTTGATTGGTGTGTGAACATCTCTATGCTGGCAGCTACACCCATTAGCCTTTTTGTTTCTTTGTGTATAATTTGTGTTGTGCCTCTTGGTTTGCGCACTAGTACTCGTTATTATTCTATTTCTTTTCAACTCTTCAACTCTAAAACAGATGTGGAATATGCTGTGGCAGTCGAGCATGCCATGTGGGTGGTTTTCTGGCTGGGGTGGGGTTCCTTGCCTCGGCTCCGGAACAGACAACCATTTGGGGTCCCATTTTCCTCATTGCCAGCCAAGTACAGTATTATAGCCAACCTGTGAGTATAGATTTTTTTCTCCCCATGAGGTCTTTCCTCCCCTTAAAGGGGTAGGACATATTAACTGACATTACATATCCATTTGTATTTACATTTTACTTCTGTACCCATCTCCTGATGAATGGCAGATAGCCATGAAATGCGTTGAGTTTCCATGGGGTGCTCAGTCAAGCCTGGCTTACTACCAATTCACTGGCCCATATATATCTTTTATACATTTAAAATTCATTGAGTAGTATGTAACCACTCATGTGTATGTGCATCTATCTTACAGCAGCTCTGTTGCATATGGGTTACCAATGCCTGTTAATAGGAAATACCTTCTATTATTCTCTACTATTACTTACTATCTCTTATGTGCTGCCAAGTTGACATATATGTATCTATTACGTTTATGCCATGTGTATGTGCAGATATATGAAAATACTTTTTTTCATCTGTTTTATATTATTGTTACAAATAAATAATGTTTTCCAACCACTCTACCCCCACAAGCCAGATAGTCAAAAGACCAATTTCTCGGGTAAGCTTAATTCCAAATCACACCCTAAGAAGTTTAATCCTAATAGAACCATGGGGATTCCAAAGGTGATCTGGAATTTCTTCACCTAGCAAAATCAATAATAATTTAGGTATATCACTATTTTATATACTCTCCTCCTTTCCCCTAAATACTAAGACTACTAATATGCTTAAATGGGAGAGTGATCTTTCCCAATCATTTTCTTGGGAAACATGGTACAAAGCCATAAGAATTAATAACTCTGCATCCTCCTGCATGGAACACTGGGAAAACTCCTAAAAAATACTAAATCATTGGTATTTAACACCATACAGACTTTCCAAAATGTTCCCATTAGGGATGAGCTTCGAGTTCGAGTCGAACTCATGTTCGACACGAGCATCGGCTGTTCACAAGTTCATCGAACAGCGAACAATTTGAGGTGTTCACGGCAAATTCGAATGCCGCTGAACACCCTTTAAAAGTCTAAGGGAGAAATCAAAAGTGCTAATTTTAAAGGCTTATATTCATGGTATTGTCATAAAAAGTGTTTGGGGACCTGGGTCCTGCCCCAGGGGACATGGATCAATGCAAAAAAAAGTTTTAAAAACGGCCGTTTTTTCGGGAGCAGTGATTTTAATAATGCTTAAAGTGAAACAATAAAAGTGTAATATCCCTTTAAATTTCGTACCTGGGGGGTGTCTATAGTATGCCTGTAAAGGGGCGCATGTTTCCATTAGGGATGAGCTTCGAGTTTGAGTCGAACTCATGTTCGACACGAACATCGGCTGTTCGCAAGTTCGCCGAACAGCGAACAATTGAGGTGTTCGTGGCAAATTCGAATGCCGCGGAACACCCTTTAAAAGTCTATGGGAGAAATCAAAAGTGCTAATTTTAAAGGCTTATATTCATGGTATTGTCATAAAAAGGGTTTGGGGACCTGGGTCCTGCCCCAGGGGACATGGATCAATGCAAAAAAAAGTTTTAAAAATGGCCGTTTTTTCGGGAGCAGTGATTTTAATAATGCTTAAAGTGAAACAATAAAAGTGTAATATCCCTTTAAATTTCGTACCTGGGGGGTGTCTATAGTATGCCTGTAAAGGGGCGCATGTTTCCCGTGTTTAGAACAGTCTGACAGCAAAATGACATTTCAAAGGAAAAAAGTCATTTAAACTACTCGCGGCTATTAATGAATTGCCGGTCCGACAATACACATAAAAGTTAATTGATAAAAACGGCCCACAGGGGAACCCCGAAACAAAATTTTTTTTAAAAATTACGTGGGGGGTCCCCCTAAATTCCATACCAGGCCCTTCAAGTCTGGTATGGATATTAGGGGAACCCCGGTCAAAATTTAAAAAAAAATGGCGTGGGGTCCCCCTCAAAATCTATACCAGACCCTTCAGGTGTCACGGGGAATGCCACTGGGAAGTCCGCGTCAGAGAGGGCGTTTGCATTGATCCATGTCCCCTGGGGCAGGACCCAGGTCCCCAAACACTTTTTATGACAATAACTTGCATATAAGCCTTTAAAATTAGCACTTTTGATTATTCATGTTCGTGTCCCATAGACTTTAACGGTGTTTGTGTGTTCATATAAATTTTTTGCCTGTTCGCAAGTTCTGGTGCGAACCGAACAGGGGGGTGTTCGGCTCATCCCTAGTTCCCATCTTCATCCAAATAGGTAATTTATTACATACATTATGGGGATGTAAAGCTTTGTCCAGTTTTTGGAAGTAAATTACCTCATTTATAGCGTCGCTTACAGGAAATCTAACAGCACTCACACCAGCAATGACCTTATTAGGTCTAAACTTAGATATTTACCCAATCAATTATAGGATTATAGTAGCCAATATTTTATTGGGCGCGAGACTCACCGTAACCAGATTATGGAAATCCACTTTAGCTCCTAACCTATCAGATGTCATACTAAAACTCAATTCTCTAGCTCATTTTTAACTAATGCTAGCGCATAAAAATGATGCCATAGCTAAATTTACAAAAGTTTTGCTTGCCTGGACTTTACATCCTAGAGCTTCAAATTTCTTGAAAAATAATGAGAACTACTAATATTGTGTTTCAGGTATATCATATAACTAAGAGATTGAACTGATACGTTAACTTCCTCTCCTTTTTCCTTCCTTTCCTCCTTTTCTGATGTTTAGCAACCTACCCTTGTTTACAGAATGTTACCGTTTGGGGTAAACAAGGATTCATTTATTATTCAAGAGTAATACACTATTAGTTGTATTGTATTGTACTGCGAACAAATCCTAATAGATACTGGTAAGGTATTTTGGTCACTTATATAAGTCTTATATATGTGTAGGATGAAATTATTGAAAAAAAATGTTCATGTACTACATTGTTATATATCTCTAAAATCCAATAAAAATATTTGAACTGAAAAAGCCACACATTGAGGCAGCTCTAATTATTACGTCGCTAAATATATATTTTCTAATGCAAGAAATTTAAAGTGATTCTGAAGCCTTACAGTTTTTTTACACTAATGCATTCTATGTTCTAAGGTAAAAAATCCTTCTCTGATCAGGATACTCCCCAACCTCCCTAAATACTTACCTGCCATTGGCTCACACTGCTAACAATCAAATTCTGTGACAAGGAAGCAGGGGGCGTTGCCGAGCCACACTGTCTGTGCCTATAGACACATACAGGGTGGCTCAGGATCAAGCCCGCATGAGTGCACCCTTAGAAAGCGGCTTTCTATGGGGCACTTGCCAAAGAGGAGGATCCAGGAGCACAGGTGTGGGACCCAAGTAGAAGAGGGATCGGGACTGCTCTGTGCAAAAACAACTGCACAGAACAGGTAAGTGTGACATGTTTATTATTTGAATAAAAAAAAGGCAAGCTTTACAAGCACTTTAAGTACTTTGACTTGGTATCAGTTTATTGCAGTCCCTGTAAAGCAGAGCACTAGTAAGCAAAGGGAAAAGCAGCACAAGGAGCATATTGATAGGTAGAGAGCTGAGCGACAGAGAGATGAGCTTATCTGTATTCTGCTTCTCCGTGCACTGCCACCATCAAAGATCGGTTTTCCTCCCTTGTTAGTCAGAGCTGTGCTGTAGAGTGAATTTGTGTAAATATTAAGACTGGAAGGTAAAAATTTGGTGAAACAAAAAGTTTAAACAGCTAATGTATTTCATGTATTTAGATGATTGCCTGGAGTTTGGCCTTAAAAAATATGTGACATATAACATTTATTATGCAATATATGGCTAGTTTCTGGTGTTAGTAAATTTATGGTGCCCACCTCTGTATACTGTATATATGCAATACCAACTCCCATAGTCTGTGTGAGTATGGTGCTAGATCCTAGTGTCAAAAAAGCATATTCCTAGCTTTTAATTTCTGTGAAAATGAGAATGCCAGCTTCTGTGGATAATAAATGTATAGCCCCAGGCACTAGTAATGTGCCAATAAATATACAATACAATTAAAATAGAATGGCAGTTTGTATTGCCAGCAAATGCTGCCAACCTTTTGTGCCTATAAATTGTTAGCAGCATAACATCATTAAAAACGTCAACATCCTATATGCCTATGAAAAGCATAGCAACAGCTTCCTGCGCATATACAAACAAAAGTGCCAGTTTCTTTGTCTGCAAAAAGTGTAGTCGTAGTCAATAATATCACAGTAAACAGAGAAACAGCATACCCTGGATAACACAATAAACAGAAAAACACTAAACCCTGGTTTGTTGTATAAATGCAAAATGGCGTTTTGCATTTTAATATTTGATAGAACATGAACCTTTTTAGGATAAGTAATAAGTATTCTTCTGTTACTTGTTCTTGTTATTTCTTGAGGTTCATAGCTACTCAGCAACATGACTCTGATTGGGAAGTGATGCTCAAATCAGAAGATCTAAAGTTCATAAAGGGGATATCAAATGTTCTCACCAGGCAGCTAGTGTGTCAAATCGGAGCGAGAGAAGAAGGAGCCTAACATAGATGTTGAGATCCAAACATTCTTTTTTCTTTTTATGATACCTGTGATTTGGAATACAATGTACTAAGTGAATACTCCCTTAAGGTGAAAGAGCACCTAACACCTTTTGTAAAACAGAACAACATGTTTAACTTTGATAAAAATAAGCAGATAATGTCAACATCTGCATATTCATGACCTGTGACTGCATAGCACCATTTAGAAATACATTTTAGGTATTATAAAGGGTTCACGAGCATGTGTAGCATTGGGTATAAGAGCGGAAGCTGTATACAAACACAGAAGATAGAGCCATAGACTTGTTAAGTATTATTTTATTTAGCATTCATTACTAATCAAACACATCGAACTGTACAGCCTATGTGTTCCTTTACTGAACGCATCATTGCTTTTCAGTTGAAATGTAAGTTTGTAAAACTGTGTGATGCAATGTGAAATGGAATGTACTTCTATATATAATGTTCTGCTTTAAGGCAGAACTGGTTGTTGAATGTAAAACTAAACAGGAAGTTGGGCCAAACCCAAAAATATGTACATAATTGTCTGCATGATGCTTCTGGGGAAACCTTCCGTGATATATACAAGGTAGCTGCGAGGAGGTGTCAGCTATAGCTAACTTGTTTTGGAAAATGAAAATTTGTACATATAAGAATAACAGCATTTATATAATCCAAGTCAGTGTCCTATCTGGATATTGTAATGAAGAAAGTAATGATCCAATAACTGTTAGGACTGGGTGAGATACTTCCAGGATTGTGGGATCAGTTCACTTTGTGCAGAATTTGCAGAGACACAAATCACATGTGCATTGCAATGTGAAGAGGAATCCTCAGTGCATTTGAATATATATGGACTTATATGCATGTACACTATCTAGTTTGATATATTTGCTTTATATACACTATAACAGTGTTTCTCAACTCCAGTCCTCAAGGCGCTCCAACAGGTCATGTTTTCAGGCTTTTCATTATTTTGCACAGGTGATTTGATCAGTTTCACTGCCTTAGTAATTACCACAGCCATCTCATCTGAGGGAAATCCTGAAAACATGACCTGTTGGGGCACCTTGAGGACTGGAGTTGAGAAACACTGCACTATAACATTGTGTGAAGGAGTGATATCACTTTATATTTTTAAATATGTTTTATACATTTTTGGTTTATTTATATCATTAGTAGTGTAACCTCTAACATATTAGTAGTGTTCTAACAAGGTGGAGAATACAATTTTGGGATGTGAATTGTTCACAAAACTATTTTGAGAAGCCGTTATATTATTCTCGTTTCTTCATTTCACTTTACACTATCAGCAGTGCAACACAAGGCAAATTTTGTAGATTATTAAATAGGCTATGCAAAAAGTATATAAATATATAAAATATCTCCATATACATTAGAAACATGGTCAATCAGGTTGTAAACAGTGCTACATAGATAGAAGCATATTGTCATGATTTTGTATATATTGAATAGCAATCATATACTGTACATCAACCACATATTGTCCAATATTTTGGGGTCTACTCTGATCCTGAAACCTTATACTTGGAACCTCTTTCTGCTTCAGATTAGTCTGTCATTTGTGAGCCTGATTTAACTACCTGGCATCCGCGCTATAGCCGAATGATGGCTACAGCGCGGACCTACATTCCCGGGAGGCCGTAATATGACGGCCTCCCCTGTGCACGCTCCCCTGCAGGGCGCGCGCCGGGCGCGTTGTGATCACCGAGTCACTGAGACTCGGCTAATCACCGATCTGTGTAAGGGGTCGGTCCCGGCCCCTTACCATGTGATCAGCTGTCAGCCAATGACAGCTGATCACATGATGTAAACAAAAGATCGGTAATCATTTTTTTTTTCACTCACGCTGACAGCGTGAGTAGGAAAGAAAGCCGATCACCGGATCGGATGTGAGGGACATCGGTCCCCAAGTGGAAGAGGCACATCTGCCTCATCAGTGCCCAATAAAAGTGCCACCTAATAGTGCCCACAGTGCCACCTAATAGTGCCCACAGTGCCACCTAACAGTGCCCACAGTGCCACCTAACAGTGCCCACAGTGCCACCTAACAGTGCCCACAAGTGCCACCTAACAGTGCCCACAAGTACCACCTATCAATGCCCACCTGTAGTGCCAATCAGTGCCACCTGCCAGTGCTGCCCATCACTGCCACCCATCAGTGCCCATCACTGCCACCCATCAGTGCCCATCACTGCTGCCTATCAGTGCCCATCACTGCCGCCTCATCAGCGTACATCAATGAAGGAGAAAAATTACCCATTTAAAATTTTTTATAACAAAATATAAAAAAATAAACTTTTTTTTTTTTTAATTCAGTTTTTTACATTTTTTTAATAAAAAGTAAAAACCGCAGTGGTGATCAAATACCACCAAAAGAAAGCTCTATTTGTGGTGAAAAAATGATAAAAATTTCATTTGGGTACAGTGTTGTATGACCGCGCAATTGTCATTCAAAGTGCGTCAGCGCCGAAAGCTGAAAATTGGTCTGGATAGGAGGGGGGTTTAAGTGCCCTGTAAGCAAGTGGTTAAATAAAATACAGTGCCTTGAAAAAGTAATCATACCCCTTGACATTTTACACATTTTGTCATGTTACAACCAAAAACATAAATGTATTTAATTGGGATTTTATGTGATAGAGCAACACAAAGTAATAATTGTAAGTGGAAGGAAAACAATAAATGTTTTTCAAAACTTTTTACAAATAAATATGTGAAAAGTGTGGTGGGCATTTGTATTCAGCCCCCCTGATTCAATACTTTGTAGAACCACCTTTCACTGAAATTACAATTGCAAGTCTTTTTGGGTATGTCTCTACCAACTTTGCACATCTAGAGATTGAAATGATTGCCCATTCTTCTTTGCAAAATAGCTCAAGCTCTGTCAGATTGGCTGGAGAGCGTCTGTGAACAGCAATTTTCAAGTCTTGCCACCGATTCTCAATTGGATTTAGGTCTGGACTTTGACTGGGCCATTCTAACACATGAATAGGTTTTGATCTAAACCATTCCATTTTAGCTCTGGCTGTATGTTTAGGGTCATTATCCTGCTGGAAGGTGAACCTCCATCGCAGTCTAAAGTCTTTTGTAGAATCTAACAGGTTTTCAGATTGCCCTGTAATTGGCTCCATTCATCTTCCCATCATCGCTGACCATCTTCCCTGTCCCTGCTGAAGAAAAGCATCCCCACAACATGATGCTGCCACCACCATGTTTCATGGTGGCGATGGTATGTTCAGGGTGATGTGCAGTGTTAGTTTTCCGCCACACATAGTGTTTTGCTTTTAGTCCAAAAAGTTAAATTTTGGTCTCATCTGACCAGAGCACCTTCTTCCACATGTTTGCTGTGTCCCCCACATGGCGTCCCGCAAATTGCAAACTGGACTTCTTATGCCTTTTTTTCAACAATGGCTTTCTTCTTGCCACTCTTCCATAAAGGCCAGGTTTGTGGAGTGCACAACTAATATTTGTCCTGTGAAAGAAATTCTGATAATACAGATTTCCCAGTGTGCCACATCCCGTAAAAAAAAAGAAAGAAAGGGGAACCCCTGAGGGTGGGACTTTGAAGGCACTACCAAAGAACAAATGAAGTAAATAAAAGATATTTATTAAAGAAAAGATATGAACAAAGTACTGAACTGAACCTTGGAAAATCAAGGTATACAACATATGGATACAGTATACTATACCCGTAAGTACCTTTGGGAATTTGACCATTTCCTTTCTATTGCAATTCAACATCCATTACCCCGTAATATGGGGCGTATGCTGATGTCCAGCATCGTTCCTTATAGTTGTGGGGTTTATTTTGCTGGCTGTTTACAGCAGCGATATTTACCCCTAAATTCTGGGTTCTTTTTCAGGTTCTTTTTCAGCATCTCCAGAATTTCAGCCCTCTTAGGCCCAGATGCCGTGACTTAGATGTGACCTCATATGTTAGGTATGTTTTGCCAGCATGCAGCCTTTTTGTCTGCATGGCTGTATATGTACTCTCTATATATATATATACATCTGCTCTCTTCCCAGGACTCCCTTTCCAGGCCCCAGTGTCTGTGGCTTTTTTCCTTCAGGGACCCGTTCCACAACCTCGAATCCCCTTCTTTTTCCTCTGGAGGTGGGGTGCAGTCCCTCCATTATTTCATCTTTTTTCTTTGATTCTATTGTAGATGTTCATTTGCAAGCACTACAATGTGGGCAGGGCTTTCGGGAACCCCATGTGATAGTGTTTTTAAAATATGAACATGGATTTTTTCATGCATACAACGGAATAAGATGTGAGTTGATTTTATATATGGCCTTCCCATGTCTGTATATTATTGGATAGATGCATCAATTTACTGTTGACTGTCTGTATTTGGATTTTATTGACTATGTATATCCTGTTAAACCCTGATGAAGGAGACGACAATCAGCTCTAAAACGCGTTGGGTATAGGATACTGTATCCATATGTTGTATACCTTGATTTTCCAGTATTCACGATCATGCTCAGTACATTGTTCATATCTCTTCTTTAATAAATATCTTTTATTTACTTCATTTGTATTTTGGTAGTGTCTTCAAAGTCCTACCCTCACGGGTTCCCTTTTCTTTCAATATTTGTCCTGTGGACAGATTCTCCCACCCGAGCTGTGGATCTCTGCAGCTCCTCCAGAGTTACCATGGGCCTCTTGGCTGCTTCTCTGATTAATGTTCTCCTTGCCCGGCCTGTTTGTTTAGGTTGACGGACATGTCTTAGAAGGTTTGCAGTTGTGCCATACTCTTTCCATTTTTCGGATGATAGATTGAACAGTGCTCCATGAGATGTTCAAAGCTTGGGATATTATTTTGTAACCCAACCCTGCTTTAAACTGCTCTGCACCTTTATCCCTGACCTGTCTGGTGTGTTCCTTGGCCTTCATGATGCTGTTTGTTCACTAAGGTTCTCTAACAAACCTATGAGGGCTTCACAGAACAGCTGTATTTATACTGATATTAAATTACACACAGGTGCACTCTATTTACTAATTAGGTGACTTCTGAAGGCAATTGGTTCCATTTGATTTTAGTTATAGGTATCAGAGTAAAGGGGGCTAAATACAAATGCACGCCACACTTTTGATACAAATGCACGCCCCACTTTTGAGATATTTATTTGTAAAAAAAAATTAAAACCATTTATCATTTTCCTTCCACTTCACAATAACATGCCACTTTGTGTTGGTCTATCACATAAAATCCGAAAAAAAAGAATTTACGTTTTTGGTTGTAACATGACAAAATGTGGAAAATTTTAAGGGGGTGTGAATACTTTTTCAAGGCACTGTATATATTCTTTTGCATAACCTATTTATAATATATTTGCTTGGAAATTCACTTTAGTGTGGGTGTGATTATTTATTTTCAAATATACTGGCACCATACTGGCAAAAAATGTTACAGCAGCGGGAAGCCTGGAAGAATTTAGCAGCCCTTCTTTTCTATATGTAATTTGTGATTTACATCTTTGTATAATGGTGAATATGTGTAAAAATAAATGTATTAATTGTTTGCATGTAGACTAATACGTATATGCTGGTATGCGTTTATATATAAGGTTCTTTTTCTTTGATCTGTCATTCATTACCACTGTGTGTGAAAATATATATGATCACTTATGACAACACCTGTCGGAAAGTTGATGCTCTTTAATCAAAAATAAAAATTAAATCCACATTATGAGCAAACTGGGTAAGCATCACAATTTTTTCTGGCCCAGTCCACATAATATAATTTGCAAGAAACAGCAGTTTCTTAGTTTTTCACAATGAGTTCCTTTATCTACGTGAATTATCATTCTGGCAAGGGCAAACCTTTTTTCAGATTGTATGTAATGGAGAAACTGTGCAACTTTTAAGTAGATCCAGTTTGTTTTTATTGAATTAACATCAGAATAAGTGATATCGACCCTAATGTGAGAGAGAACTTGAGAGCATTATGGAACAGCAAAGAGGTGAGTTCAATAGGCTAAAAACTTCTAAACACCACTAAGCTGAATGTACATAAACTAAAATTGCTTTCTACAATTGTATATATTTATTCTGTTCTAATGTATAATAATATTTTACAAATTATTTACAAAAATGTGAATAGCAAAAATATGAACCTTTTCTAAATAATTAAAAAAAACATTTATCTGAATCTGTTCATCAAGCAAAAAATAGACAATTTTTGTCTTATTAAGTATAACTAAAGGCAAAACTTAGTTTTGGATAGAGTGCACAGGGATTCAAATGCTTGTCGGTTTTTATTGCTGTTTGTGCCCCCGTTAAGGAAATTCACCCTCTTTTTTTGTGCTGTTTACTGTTATAATTGAAAGTGAAATTGATAGAAAATCCCAAATTTTGGGTTGTCCCCAGAAAAGTAATAGAGGGGTAATCTTCCGAGGAATTCCCTTAATTTGCAGGGATTTCCTCTCACTTCCTGATGGCTATGGTACAGGAAGTGAAGGGAAATCTGCTCAATGGGACACAGATGGCAATGGCTATAGTTCTACTTTAAGAGAAAGTACAGATTGGTAACGCAGACATATTTACATTATTTGATTGGCTATTGGTGAAGATAAATTCGCAGTTTGAACTGCACCAGCTGCAACTACTTAAAGTGATTGTAAAGGTTTGGTTTTATTTTATTTTTTTAATAATATACAAATCTGCGCCAATCCTCCTGTTCTGGGGTTTCTGGCTGCTCCCCCCATCGAGTGCCCCCATGGGAGGCCATTTCCTATTGGGGCACTCCTGTATGCTCTATTCAGACACACAGCCTGCCCCCCCCCCCCTGCTCTCTGCTGTCAGGTTTTGATTTATAGCAGCAGGAGCTAATGGCTCCCATTGCTCTCAGCCAAGCCTCTGAGAGCAGGAAGAGGGGAGATGAGCGGCCGCAGATGTGCACAGTGCTGGATCTAGATCGGGTTCAGGTGAATATTTAGGGGAGACTGGGGGCTGTACTATCAATAAAAGGTTTTTTTACCTTAATGTAGAGAATGCATTAAGGTAATAAAAACTTTTACCTTTACAACCACCTTAAGGAGGAGTGGAACAGTTGCCTATTACTATTTTTTCAACACAAATGTCTATAAATAATATCATATAAAATGCATAGATTAAAGTAAAGGATATCATTAAAAATAAGCATTAAAAAATATAAAAAATGCAAAGCAAAAAGGCACTTAAACTCTATACTGTACAATTTGATAATCTGAAAATCCAAATGATTCATATAAACCAAAAAGATTTTAGAAAAATGGACATGATTGGTTTACAGAAACAGAAGCTGAGCTATGGGGTAACAAGAACCTTTGGACATCTGCACGCAGCAGCATACATCACTCTGATAGCTTGATATGGATTTTGTACAACTTTGGGGTCATATTGTCAATTTCTGACCTGTGTTTTAATGCTTTGTTTTATGATCATTTAAAGATCTTCTCTATGCTGCAAAACAACTCTTGTCATAACCATAGCCTAACAAGGCAGAGACAGCTTTGATGGGGAATGCATTATCTCATCATATTCTCTGTTTGAGCAACACATACGGTAAATGTGACTTACATCATAAGAGGGCATATACAACATGCCTAAAGACTGATACAGCCCCAGCTGCATCAACATATAGAGTGTGGTTGGCTTTAGAGTATGGAACAGGAACCTTTAAATATCTTGAGCTGAGTGTGCCAGACAGATTGATGACCATTTGTGCCTGCATAATTTTATCATTTAAAGTGGAGGTTCACACAAAAATTGAACCTCGGCTTTTCGGAACCCTCCCCCCCTCCGGTGTCACATTTGGCACCTTTCAGGGGGGAGGGGGGTGCAGATACCTGTCTAAGGCAGGTATTTGCACCCACTTCTAGGCATAGACTCCCGCGGGAGTCTACGCCTCTTCCCATCCCACCGCGCTGTCTGCTGGGACACACACGGGTCCCAGAAACAGCAGGGACCATTCGGATTGCACAGCACGACTCGCGCATGCACAGTAGGGAAGTGAAGCCGCAAGGCTTCATTTCCTGATTCTCTTACCGAAGATGGCGGCGGCAGCATCCGAGGACCGAGGGACGGTTCGGTCTCGGGTGCTGACATCGCGGGCGCCCTGGACAGGTAAGTGTCCTTATTTTAAAAGTCAGCAGCTGCAATATTTGCAGCTGCTGACTTTTAAAAAAAAAAATTTTGCGGGACTTCCGCTTTAAATAATCTTTTTAGAAAGCTACATAGATTGGGGGGAGGTGATGGTTAGCGACTTACCCTTATATTACATTGTCAGTATATTGTCACGATAGCCCCAGTTTTCCAGTGGGGCTTTCCAATTGGCCTGCCAGGATACCACCCGCGTGACAGCACTGTATGTAAAGCCCAGTTTCTAATGTAAACCAGATTTAAATTTACCAAAGTATTCTGACAACAGGACTCTTCTGCCATCAGAATACATTGATCAGCTGATTGGCTGCTATTCCAAGCCTGTTCAAGAGCAGTTGGTCCTTAGATCAACTTTTCTTGAATGGGAATGGCTATAGATAACTCATCAGTAATGGAATCACTATACAAATTGTGTAGGGCAAGGAAAGCACTAAAAAAAAAAACATTTCCTCACTAAATCTGTGCAAACAAATAAATATATAAAAGATATAAACATGTGAAATATAGTTGATAAATAAAAATGCAGTGCTCTTGTGTGCCTAATCCTGGACATAGGTGCTCCAAAGTGTGCGTGCACCACTCTACCACCTGCCACACTCACCAGATAGTATTGACCTTTTGTGGGCAGCAAAAAATTCAAATGCGCCTTAACATAGATAAAAAAACCTTAAGTATACAAGCTGGAACGCCACTGTGCCCTCCAGCATAAGTTTCACTGACAGAAGTCCCGTCCTATACTTTTTGTTGCTTTTGCGTGACCTCCTCAGGAGAAAGTAGTGCCAGCATCATCTCCGCCATTTATACAATATTCACACGCCCATTATAACCAAAATACAAAAAATATGGCTCTTTATTCCGGACACAATATTGATGCATCTACACAGATTAAGATATAAGAGGACATATGCAATAAGCTAGCTCTGGACAATAAAACTAAATATATAAATAAATATATAGTGATTACATATGTGGAGCATATCACATATATATATAAAACCGGAGATATTTAGCACCATCCGGTGACCAAAAACCATATAAAAAATTATGCATCAATGTTATGGTAAATCTAACCCAAGATTACACAGATTAAATATTTATTTATATATCTAAAAACGTTATTTAAAAAAAGTGACTATAAAAAAAGATGGAATAAGGGTTAACAATTGGATAAAAAAAAATATTTAGGTCAATGTCAATATTCAACCCATCAGGTGATAAAGTGCATAACTGGTATATCCACCTGGTGTCATTCTGGGAGACCATTTTTTCATATCAGTGCCTCTCTAACATTTTTCTGTTTTTCCTATTGTACAACAGAAATTATTAGAGACACTGTGTTTCCGATAACCTTTCCTAATATTAATAATATATTTCTCCACTCTAATGCCAATTTTCTTGTAGTGCAGCCCATGAGTTGTAGCCCGTAAGGACATTCTAAAAGGTAGGTAATGAATAAATGAATGAGTGACTTGTATAGCGCTACCTATGCGAACTGAATTGCCTCAAGGCGCTTTTTGCCACCGGTATCCATCTACGGTATAGCACCTTCCTTTACCCCATGGGCTTACAAACACATACACATACAACATACACATATTTGGCCAATTTTTTTCGGCAGGATCTAATTAACCTACCAGCATGTCTTTGGAGTTAACATATGTACTATGACAGCTAACAAACTTATTAACAGAATTTTTATGTTTGGTAATATTAGATGTAAAACTGTCAATTTTCCTCCTCCTGGACCTGACCGTCCAGCATACAATATATCTACCACATGTACAAAACCAGTCAGATCCAAAAAAGAATTCTAATGTTTTATATTGTCTATTGGAATCTGTGATAAATGCCAAATTGAAGTTATTCTCTGCTTATCCTAAAGTAACGCCCTCCTATTTAACCTGTTGTTTAATACTCCTCCTGTCCTTATATCTCTTGTCCTTAAACGTTTTAATTAGCATCTCAGCCTAATTATCAAAACTGTTATTGTCCCCACAGGTTCTTCTAAAGCACATAGGTTGTGTTTTGGCGATACCCTGTATCCATTTAGGATGATGGCAACTGTGGGGATGTAGCCATTCCAGTCTGTTGCCTTAAAATATGTACAGGTATTAAAACCATTTCCTTGCTTTTGTACCACTAGGTCCAAAAAACATATCTGCCTTATATCCCATCCTCCAGAGAAGGAAATATTACATTTGTTAATATTATTGTCCTCAAAAAAATTGCGCAAAAGTTATAGCATCTACAAAGTGAACAAACAAACTCATTCCCCGTGACGTCAGAGGGGGCGGGGGTCACCCGTTACGTAACCCTGCCCCCTTCCGACATCACAGGGAATGCCACAGGGAAGTCCCCGTCAAGTCCCCGTGCGTCAGATGGGGCGGGGTCACCGTGTGGCTCCACCCCCCCGTTATTTAAGAATCGTCAGAAGAGGAGAAGTGTCACACAGCGGGAGCCTCCCTCCATGCCATCATGTATGCGGAGCGGCCTGAAAAGAAGATGAAGACAAGAAGATGAAGAGAAGAAGATGAAGAGAGAAGCGTCACACAGCGGGAGCCTCCCTCATTGCCATCATGGATGCGGAGCGGCCCGAGGAGAAGAAGGGAAGAAGACGCTGACGTCGCGGAGGAAGATGCTGAACGAGAACACCGGAGGAAGAACCAGAAGAACCAGAAGAAGAAGATGGAGGAAGAAACCGAAGGAAGATAGAAGAAAGAAGAAGCATTTAAATAAAGGATTTGTCAAAAACTGTCCCTAGTCATTTTTAACATTTTTACCACTTTTTTAGTGAAATGGTAGGGGTACTTTTGTGCCCCCTTACCATTTCACACGGGGAAAGGGCCAGGATCTGGGGGTCCCCTTGTTAAAGGGGGCTTCCAGATTCCGATAAGCCCCCTGCCCGCAGACCCCCACAACCACTGGCCAGGGTTGTGGGGATGAGGCCCTTGTCCTCATCAACATGGGGACAAGGTGTTTTGGGGGGCTACCCCAAAGCACCCTCCCAATGTTGAGGGCACGTGGCCTGGTATGGTTCAGGAGGGGGGGCGCTCTCTTGTCCCCCCTCTTTTCCTGTGGCCTGCCAGGTTGCGTGCTCGGATAAGGGTCTGGTATGGATCTTTGGGGGGACCCCACACCGTTTTTTTTTTAAATTTAGGCCGGGGTTCCCCTTAATATCCATACCAGACCTGAAGGGCCTGGTATGGAATTTAGGGGGACCCTCCACGTCATTTTTTTTTTTTAATTTTGGTTCGGGGTTCCCCTGTGGGGAATTCCCATGCTGTTTTTATCAATGAACTTTTATGTGTATTGTCGGACCGGTAATTCATTAATAGCCGCGAGTAGTTTTAGATGACTTTTTTTCCTTTGAAATGTCATTTTGCTGTCAGACTGTTCTAAAAACGGGAAACATGCGCCCCTTTACAGGGTACGAAATTTAAAGGGATATTACACTTTTATTGTTTTACTTTAAGCATTATTAAAATCACTGCTCCCGAAAAAACGGCCGTTTTTAAAACTTTTTTTTACATTGATCCATGTCCCCTGGGGCAGGACCCAGGTCCCCAAACACTTTTTATGACAATAACTTGCATATAAGCCTTTAAAATTAGCACTTTTGATTATTCATGTTCGTGTCCCATAGACTTTAACGGTGTTCGCGTGTTCAAACAAATTTCCTGCCTGTTCGCAAGTTCTGGTGCGAACCGAACAAGGGGGTGTTCGGCTCATCCCTAATCTTGACCCCATATCTGGCACGCTTGCTGGGAAGATACTCTTTGAATGACAAGCGGCCAGAAAACGTAATCAAGGACTCATCAACGCAGACAACTTGATCAGGGGTAAACAAGGCTGGAAACCTCTGGTTGAGGTGGTTTATGAGGGGCCAATTTTTGTAGAGCTGATCATATTCAGAGTCACCCCGAGGACGACAGAGTTCATTGTCATTGAAATGCATGAACCTCAAGATCTGCTCGTATAGTGTCCTGGTCATGGAGGCAGAGAACAAGGGCATATGGTGAATTGGGTCAGTGGACCAATATGACCGCAACTCACTTTTTTTTAATTATGCTCATGTCAGGGCTGGCTCAGCCCTTCCTTCTCTGAGTTGGCTGCTCAGCTGTTGGCTAATTGCCAGCTCTCTCCACAGTTAACCAGCTGTGTTAGATCTGCTCATCAGTCCTGCTTACTTAAAGATCTCCAGCTCACTTCATTCCTGCCTTCGCCTTGATCACATCACAAGAAACCATCTCCTGCATTCCTGTTTAAAGACTGGCTTTGCTGACAACCTTCTGGCTCCTGATCCTGCTTGGTGTTCCTCTACTTGGATCCCTGACTTCTGGCCTGGCTGATTACCCGATCTGGTTACTGAACTCTGGCTTGGCTGACTACCCGATCCGGTTACTGGACTCAGATTTCAGACATAAAATTGGATTTCAGACATAAATTTAAGTGGCCGGGTCTTCGTATTAAGAAAAAGCTAGTAGAGAAACTTTTGGGAAACAAGACTTTTGTTTCAGCAGGATTCATATTTATATGAACTTCCAAAAACACTAGAATAAGGAAATGCCTACTACCAATATCAAATGTGTGATAATAGGTGTGCAGCTCAAAAATTACCGGTCACGGTCAGGGGTCAGGCTGGGAGACCAGTAGCTATAGCAGTAGAAAGGCTCCCACCGACCAGCAGGATAAGTAAACAAGTAGGTCACCCTGAAGGATGACAAGAGCTCACTTGAGGTGCAGGGTCTAAGCCCTAACTGGTATTTACCAAAGCTCCTGATGGCAGAGATGGGTTTTACTGCATGTTAGTACCAGGTTGCGGTCTTCAGGCCATTGTTAAAGCAAACACGAAAAATATGTGAATGTCAGCTAGCTAGTGCTAGGAAAACATATATTTATTATGACAAAGTTTGTTTAGTAGCATATTTAATTAGTAATAACTTGGTATTATTGAGGTACATGTAAAAAAATGTTTATTCCATATGTTAGGGAGTACTGTTTATATAATAATAGTGTACATAACCAGATTTTTTCCATATATTTTTGGGTACGTGGAACTGCCATTGGAATATATAAACATAAGTTAGATAAAGCATTTTTCTAAGGCAAAGGAATCGTGTTAATTTAGTTTAGGAAAAGGGGAGATATCAAAAATCTATTTGAGGAAATAAATAGTTTTGAAGAAGCATGTGTTAAGAATATGGATCTGTTCCTGTGATTTGGCTTGGGTTTGGATGCATTAAACCATATTTTTTTCTATTTCTTTTTTTAGATATTTTTATCATCCTAAAAAAAAAAAAAACCTTTGTCTCTCCCTCTTGAATGGTACCCATATACCATACAAGACATATGTGTTTGTAACCCAAATAGAAAGCAGGCCCCTGCAGTGCTAATATGATCATAGAGGTCTTTAGCACCAGTGACATTGCAAGGTACCTGTGGTAAGGTAAAGTCGGTATAGTCCAAAGTGGAGCTTTGGCTCAGGGTTGAGGTGTAAGCATAGTCAGGCAGGCCGGGTCAGCAACAAGTCTTTGGCAGCAAGGTTCAAACTCAGAAACCAAAAGTTGAAGATAGGAAAGGGTCAAACACAGACTGGCAGTGGAATGCAGAATCATCAGACAAAAGAGTAGTCCAGGAATCAGGCAAAATCCACAAATCCAGAAGTTCAGCAGTTCAGCAGAAGAGCATACACACAGGGAACAAATCCACACAAATGGCCCAGAGCACAAGAAGTCTTGCTATTTACAAGCTGAGCTGATTACAGATTGACAGGTGGAGCCAAAGAGTCCCAGAGGCAGAAGTACAAAGTAGAGCATATGCTGCAGAGACTTAGACCCTCCGGGGGTAGAGTCCACAGAGCTGCAGCACAGAACCAGAAGGTCCCAGGTTCAAAACTAGATAGGCACATGACAGACATACTCCACAAAAGTGGTCCACAAATAGTTCTTTGTGCACCACTTCATACAGTGGGAAACATAGTAACAGACTGTTACAATGTTCCAAATTGATCACTAGGGGTGGATATAAAATTTAATTAACTTTAATTCAAAAATAAATGTTCATTTTAAATATCCAAAACCAAAAGAAGATCTATATAGCAGCTTAAATGTGCCTGCTTGTATGGCTCCATGCTTTGCATGCATGACTTACCCCACCCACTTTATTTACCCCACTAACATGTTGCCAATTGTATAGCTAGACCAATTGTGAGCCCAGAAGATAGAGGTAGTTTTTCCTAGTGCAACTGAAATCAATATTTGGCGATTAGGACTTCCTGGGACCCTACACATTTTTACATAGTACTTGTCCTTCTGTGCCGATTCCTGCATCACCTTTTGAGATACTGATGTTGCAAGAACCACAAGAACTTGTCTGGAGTTTTAAGGAGAGCCTTTTTATGTGTTTCAAATAATTTATTTGGCATAGAGTTGCAAGCTATTTTTTTGGAAATGTATATATGTTTTGTATGTTTACCAGAACTAAAAACGAAATTGTTATTAACATTTATTTCATTTAGGTCAGCCTAATATTATATAAGAGGTTTTCATATTTATCACAAGCAGTCAATTCTCTCAGGAGGGAATACAACCACTATTTCCTATGATAAAGTACATTATGTTCTGCAACCCCTATTTAATGGACGCACCCAGTAATGATTTTATCTTTTAAATAAAGATTTTAGATACGTTATTAAAAACTGAACAAAAAAAACAGCAATTATATTATTCAAAACAAAATTGTAGAAAACTACAGTTTAAGTTTCACTTAAAATGTAAAGATATTAATAAAACATTCACAAACAAAAATCGTCACTGTATCATTGTCAATGAACACAGTATCAACTGAAAAAGAAAAAGTTATATCAGAGTAAACACATTTAAATTCTGCACAAAGCTATCACTAAAACTTTTCAGGGGTTGTCTGTATACTAGCAATGAAATCATTAAGTATGTTAAAAATGAACAAACGTGACAAATTAATTTTTTTCTGTTTGACAAGGATGAGACAGGTACTAATTCCACCATCTGTGATTTAAGTACAATAATTATAGTTCTCACAGTGACATTTTCCAAAATCCAGACATAACATGATTGTTCTTTTCATGTCAGGATCTTTTTTCTTTATTCACAGACATTCAGTACTAGGGAGGTGACACCTAGAGAAGGCTGAGTAGCTGAAGGACCTTGCATGACCTTTACTGAAATTACCATTTCCTTTTTCTAGCCATTGTGCATTTAATACTTCTCTTAAGGGATGATGTAACCGGATGCTTCTGTTTATAGAACAGGTGCATCGGCAGAGCTGGTAATGGGGTAAATGTCTCCTACTTTGCTTATAATTAACTGGGGCAACACTTCTCTTGTTCTGACAGCTGCCTTTGTTCCTATCATATTCAGTATACAAGTGAATCAGAAAATATATGTCACTGTTCTAGACAATTAGGCACATTAATCCTGTGTCTGTGTGTGCCAGTGTGTGTAGGGTTTTTACTCCATGTCCCCTTTGCTCCTCAACATGAACATGTAAATGAATTAATGATTATTGTGTCTATCAATCAGAAGTTGGAGGTGGCAACTCCCCATACAGTGTTCATTAAGAAGATCACAAAAGTCCCCACACCCTCTGCTGAATAATACACTACAAAGGTTAGTAAGAAGCCAATAGCCTTAGGAAAACAATGAGATAATGTAGGTGAGATCATCGTGACATGGCATCTGTGGAACAAGAAACTTCATAGTATATGGCCATCTTTGTACCGTATACCTTATGGTGTATGGACACACGTTACTTTAGTAACATGACATATGGCCCTGGCTAAAAGGGAAATTTTGTAACATGGCTCATGGCAACATGGAACATCAGTAGGATGGGATATGGTAACATGGTTCTGTAGTCATATGACATCTTAGTAACGCAGCATATTGCAAGATGGACTTGGTTTACTTTTTTATTTTACCCTTCTTGATTATATCCTTCAATTGTGCATTTCCTTTCTTAATCCAGTTCCCTCCCACCGACCCCATCCCTAGTGCAAAAAACTCATTGTCTTTCAAATAAATCAAAGGTATATTAAACTCCCATTTATTCTGAAGGTGAATCTGATCCCATATTTTAAATGCATTACGTGTTATCACATGTGTGTTCGGTCCCAGTGTCCTAAATTGCGGAGGGTTCCATATTACGTGACTTAGTTGTGTATTACTCGTGAAATTTTCAATGTTCACCCATCTCTTGTCATTAACTTTTTTCGCCCATTCCATTACCCATGAAAGTGCCACTGCTTTATAATACTTTATGAAATCCGGGGCGGCTAAGCCACTCTGCTTTTTTTTTTTCCCCCTACTAAGAACCGAGTGAGCTATTTGTGGTTTTTTATTACTCCAGATACATTTTGATATTAATCCTCTCAATGTTCTCAAATATGATTGTGGGAGTGGAATTGGCAGCATCTGGAACTTATATAAAATTTTCGGAGCGAGCACCATTTTTACTGTATTAATACGCCCTATCCATGATAGGGGACGAGCAGAAACATTTTTTATTTTCTTCTTAATTTCATCTAGTAGTGGGACAAAATTTAACAAATACGTTTTCCTCAAGGAGTCAGTCAGTCTGATTCCCAGGTATTTTATGTCTTTATTCCAAGGAAAAGGAAATTCCTTAAGAAGTTTTGATTCTTCCTGTTTAGGCAAATTGACATTTAGGATTACAGACTTGTTAAGGTTAATTTTAAAATTTGAGATATCAACATATTTTCTCATAACCTCCAGCAAGTTTGGGATCGTAATCCTAGGCTTAGTAATGTAGAAGAGCACGTCGTCCGCAAATGCTGCTAATTTGTGCTCCTCCTCCTCTATCTTGATCCCACTAATATTTAGATTGTTTCGGATCATCGCCAAAAGGGGTTCCAAAGATAGTACGAACAAGAGAGGTGACAGTGGGCACCCCTGTCTTGTTCCATTTTTCATTGTAAATGGTAAAGAAGAGACCCCGTTTACCCTCACCGACGTTGGAAGATGCCTGTACAGCTTTTATATATTACTTTTATCCAATTCATCATTCTTGGGCCAATTCCGATGACTTCCAATGTTCTCAACATGAGTCCCCAGTCTACCCTGTCGAGCGCCTTTTCAGCGTCAATCAACAGGAATAGACCTGGGGACCCATTGGATTTAATAGACTCAAGTAGGAGCAAAGACTGTACCCCACTGTCCCTTCCTTTTCTGCCTGGAATGAAGCCAACCTGGTCCAAATGCACCAGGGTAGATATTTTATCCTTCAGCCTCCTTGCTAGTACTTTAGCGTACAACTTAGTGTCAGCATTCAATAGTGCGATAGGCCTGTAGCTCGAGCAAAGCACACTGTTTTTCTCCTCTTTTAATATCACAGTTATTGCTGCAGACAGTGCAGTCCCACCCATTTCACAGTTTATGCCCAGGCTATTCCAGTATTGGCATAGTTTAAAAAATTTTTGAGGTATAAAGTTGTAAAACCATCTGGTCCCGGGCTTTTTCCCGGGGCAAATTCTTTAAGTGCTGTGTATATTTCCTCCACAGTGATAGGTCTATCCAAGTCATAACTCTCACTCTCTTGCAGGCTTGATAGACCTGCGTTGTTTAAGAATTCTTCGATCTTCCCCCTTTTTTCTACTTCTTGTTGTCCCTGCTGTCCCTTCTGACTGACTGAGTATAAGGCTTCATAATAAGTGCTAAATTCTTCCACTATCACTTTAGATGTATAAACCACCCCTCCTTTTTTATTTTGGATTTTTTAATCTTTAAAGGCTTTATGGGCCTCCCATAAGGTGGAATCCGTTGTTTCTCCTGCATCGTTGTGCACAAAGTATAGTTCTATTTCTTTCTGTAAAATATCAACTATTTTATCGTCTTGTAGCAGGTTTTCATTCAGTCGCCATGTGAATGGTTGTCTTTGGGTCTCAGATGCCTTCATCTTCATTATGACTGGGGCATGATCTGAAAGTGAGGTTATTTCGATCTTGGTATCACTTATCAGGTACAACATTCTGTGGTCTACCATAATATAATCTAACCTTGAGTACATGCACAGGGCAAAAAAAAGGTATAGTCCCGCTCATCAGCGTGTTGCACCCTCCAAACATCCATTAGTTGACATTGATGCAATCTGCGTCTGATAGCGTTTAATTGCGCCCTGCCCATCCCCTGCGCGCAGGACGTACTGTCCTGAGAAGGATTCAGGCAAAAGTTAAACTCCCCCGCCAAGATGACCTCTCCTGTCTTGAAATCCATTAATCTACTCAATACTCGGTTTAGAAAACTTATTGAGTTTTTATTTGGGCAATAGACATTTGCCAAGGTGAGTGTCTTATCTCCCAGTTTCCCCTTCAGGAACAGGTAGCAACCCTCCGGGTCTGTCATTCTGTCCATCAGCGAAAACGTTGTCGCCTTCGCAAACCCGATTGCCACTCCCTTAGCTCTCCAAATCCGGGAATCACTGTAGAACTCATATTCAGCAAAATGCTTCAGAACTCATTGGACGGCGCTTCACAGTGCAGATGGACAATGACCCGAAGCATACTGCGAAAGCAACCAAACAGTTTCTTTAAGGGAAAGAAGTGGAATGTTATGCAATGGCAAATTCAATCACCTGACCTGAATCTGATTGAGCATGCATTTCACTTGCTGAAGACAAAACTGAAGGGAAAATGCCCCAAGAACAAGCAGGAACTGAAGACAGTTGCAGTAGAGGCCTGGCAGATCATCACCAGGGATGAAATCCAGCATCTGGTCATGTCTATGCGTTCCAGACTTCAGGCTGTAATTGTAATTGTAAGCAGGGGCATTGCTAGGGGGTGGCTATTGGGGCTATAGCCCCAAATCTGGAGCCCATAGCCCCGAGTCTCATGCTGCAGGCTCCCTGCCTAACCAGCGGGTTGCGGCTGCTGTGGCGGGCAGGCTGGCTGCATGAGAAAGGGAGAGGAGAGGAGAAGAGAAAAGCGGGCGGACGAGCAGAGATGATATCTCTCTCCGCCCGCTCCACATCAGCGCTCTTCACAGCCTGGCCTCTTCAATCTGAGAGCGAGGTGTGGCGAGTGGCAGAGAGAAGACATCATCTCTCACTGCCCGCCACACATCAGCGCTCTTCCACCCTCACAGCATGATGGAGTGGAGGTCACGTGCTTCCTGTCATTGTGGAGCTCCACTTTGCAGCCAGACCCCCTTGCTTCAATGTCGGAGGTGCAGCGGGGAGCAGCGAGATTACATCATCTCTCACTGCCCGCCCCGCATCACCGCTCTCCTGCTCTCTCTAAATGGACCAGTGCTGTCAGCCTGCCACCAATGCAGTGTCAATGCACATTTGGTGGAACTGGCTGGCATGACATGTGACAATCCACATCAGTTGGCAAATGACAACCCACATCTGGTCTGCAAATGGTGGCAGGTAACGTGGCAATCTGCAAATGGTGGCAGGCGACATGGCAAGTGACAATCCACATCTAGCTGCAAGTAACATGCTGCATCTGGTGACAGTGGCAAGTGACACGCTGCATCTGGTGGCAGGAGATGTGGCAAGTGACATGCCCAGGGCTCTAACTGATTCTGCAGTATGGTGAGTTGAACCACTTTATTATATATTAGAATGTAACAATAGAAACAATGCACTTCAATCACCCTGACACCATATCAACCACAGTGCCAGGATGATTAAAGCTCCAACACCAGCCATCGCCCGTGAAAAATTGCTTACCACCTCCTCCCCCCCGTGGGCATACAAAAAGGTTGGTGACCGCTGCTATGGACTCTAACCCCAGATCTTTTGGAGACCTAGCAACGCCCCTGATTGTAAGTATTAAAAAGTGAAAGTTTCATGGAAAATTGTTAATCTGTCCCATTACTTTTGGTTCCTTAAAAAGTGGGAGGCACATATACAAACTGTTGTAATTCCTACACTGTTCACCTGATTTGGATGTAAATACCCTCAAATTAAAGCTAAAAAACTTTTCTTTCACTCATGGTTAGTGTTTGGCTGAAGCTATTTATTATGAATCAACTGTGTTTACTCTTTTTAAATCATAATGACAACAGAAACTACCCAAATGACCCTGATCAAAGATTTACATACCCTGGTGATTTTGGCTTGATAACATGCACACAAGTTGACACAAAGGGGTTTGAATGGCTATTAAAGGTAACCATCCTCACCTGTGATCTGTTTGCTTGTAGTGCGTGTGTGTTTAAAAGGTCAGTGAGTTTCAGGACTCCTGACAGACCCTTGCATCTTTCATCCAGTGCTGCACTGACGTTTCTGGATTCTGAGTCATGTGGAAAGCAAAAGAATTGTCAAAGCATCTCTGGGAAAAGGTAGTTGAGCTGTATAAAACAGAAAAAGGATATAAAAAGATATCCAAGGAATTGAGAATGCCAATCAGCACTGTTCAAACTCTAATCAAGAATTGGAAAACTAGGGTTTCTGTTGAAACCAAACCACGGTCAGGTAGACCAACTAAAATTTCAGCCACGTACAAGAATATCTGGCTCCAATACCCCTACTAGAGCTCACGGAAGAGGGGGTGGAGGAACTCGACCTTCCCCTTATGGTAGAGGAGGTTATAGTGGCTATACGGTCCCTGAATCCAAATAAGACACCAGGATTGGATGGCCTCTCAGTTGAGTGTTACGGCACATATACCGAAAGCATAGCACCTAAATAAATGGAAATGTATGAGGATGCATATGATAGAGGTATACTTCCCGAGTCTATGAGAGAGGCCCTGATAGTCTTAATTCCAAAGCCACACAAGGACCATGACCTATGTGAATCATACAGGCCGATAGCTCTTATTAATGTTGTTTCAAAAATCTTAAACTTCTAGCCAAATGATTGAATAAGGTGATCGCCTGTTATTCATCCTGATCAGACAGGATTCATTCCTGAGAGGTCGACTGCCATAAATCTGAGGCGCCTCTATACTATAATTCAATTGAAGGGCCCTACTCCGGATACTCGAGTGGTGGTGTCACTCGATACACACAAAGCGTTCAACTCTATAGAATGGCCATACCTGATAGCGGTCCTTGGGCGGCTGGGCTTCGGCCCTAGATTTGTAAAATGGGTTCAACTTTTATATGCAGAACCAAGAGCAGGACTTAGGGTTAACAATTCTATTACGAACCCATTCAACATAGCTAGGGGCACGCGGCAGGGGTGCCCTTTGTCGCCCCTGCTGTTTGCCCTGGCAATAGAGCCGCTGGCGGCTCTATTAAGAGTGGATGGATGTATCAAGGGCTGTAGGATTAACGAGAGGGAAGGGAAAACATCTCTATATGCAGATGATATGCTCTTGTATCTGGATGAGGCAGAGGGTTCGTTGACCACTGCCCTGGACAGAATCTCAGACTTTGGGAAATATTCTGGATTCAAAGTAAACTGGAATAAATCCATAATATTCCCCCTTCACTCTGATTATGACCCAAGACTGCCCCCGGAGGTTCCATTGAAGATAGTTTCCAAATTTCGCTACTTAGGGCTCGAGATCCAGCTGCCATTAAGTACACATGTATCCAATAATTTGTCCCCCTGCAGAGACGTTTAAAGGAAAGTGCACAAGCATGAGCTAAGCTGCCTCTCGGCCTCCTTGGACAAATAAACATATTTAAAACGGTTTACCTGCCCAGGTTTCTTTACCTGTTCTGGCATGCCCCGATTTATATCCCTAAAAAATGGTTCACAGGTGTAAATAAGATAATCTCCTCCTTGCTCTGGGGACCTAAGCCAGCTAGAGTTTCAATGGAGACATTGTACTTGCCAATAAGGTCTGGAGGGCTAGCGCTGCCGAACCTGCAGTGCTACTACTTGGTAGCCCAATTGACACATGTGCATTGGTGGGGCTTCCCAAAAATGAATATCGCCTCAGTGGCAAACCAGGCAGCTCAGGTTCATTCATATGAAGCCTTGAATAATGTACTTTACAGGAACGGTCCATATCCAGAACAGGGGGCAGATATTTTAAAATTGTCATACAAAATATTCCATGTGTGCAATGCTAGAACGGATGGCACCACCCTAGATGACTCTCCCAATATCCCACTGTGGCATAATCCTCAGCTTAAAGAAATAGCCAAGGTGCCAGACGGAGCATGCTGGGCAGTTTATGGGGTTAAATATGCCCATCAGCTGCTCCGGGATGGAATCTTTAGGTCTTTCATAGATATGAAGATTGAATACAGAGTTCTGAATACATTTTTTTGTAGATACCTGCAGCTGTGTCACGCAGCTACGGCTCAATATGGTGGGGGGATAAGTGACACTCTTCCCTTCTAATATGGAAAAACTCATCTCTGATGAGGATCATTCAAAGTTGATCTCTAGATATTATTTCACACTGCTGACATCCTCTTCCCCCAGAATGGAGAGGGTGTATGCACAATGGAAAATGGATATACCGTCCCTTACGGAGGAATCCTGGTCTGAGGCCCTAGATACTATGGTGCCTTCAATGATCTCAGCCAGAGATAAAATGCTCCAGTTCAATTACCTACATAGAACTTATTACACCCATAAACAATTGCGTAGGATGGGTAGAAGGGAGTATCCAGAGTGTCTTCGCTGTAATGCAGCAGTGGGAGACTTCTTCCATATGATATGGCAGTGCCCTCGAGTGGTGAAATATTGGAAGACAGTCCTCACATATTTGAAGGATGCAATGGAGCTCCCAAACATATATTCTCCGTCCCGATGTCTCCTAGGAGACATGGAGGAGGAGGAATTATCCATGTCACAGAAGACCCTTGTGAAAATAGTCTTTTGTTACGCCAAAAAGGCTATCGCCCTTAAATGGAGGAATCCGGCCCCCCCTTCCGTACAAGACTTGCTGAAGTTAGTTAATAACGCCATACCAATGTATAAACTTACCTACCAGGCTAGAGGATGCAATAAAAAGTTTGATAAAGTTCGGGGAAAATGGATTAAAAATGTATCCGGAGAAAAAGGATGAATGATTTAGAAAAAGTTGTACTAATAATGGAAATGAATGTATAATAGGTTATAGCATAATAATATAAATGGGACACAGAACAGACACAAAAATAGTTTAGCACTTTGACAACAGTATTTATTGTTTATAATCTAAAAATGGAATGCTTGGTCAACTGATACATGGTTTAGTCACATGACATCAAGCTCAGATCAAAATGTACTTAAGATATATTGTATGAAAACGTGAACCATATTATTGAAGTGTACAATCTTGTGAAACTTAATAAAATGTATCCTTTAAAAAACAAAATTCAGCCACAACTGCCAGGAAAATTGTTTGGGATGCGAAGAAAAACCCACAAATACCTTTAGGTGAAATACAAGACTCTCTGAAAACATGTGCTGTGGCTGTTTCAAGATGCACAATAAGGAGGCACTTGAAGAAAGATGGGCTGCATGGACGAGTCGCCAGAAGAAAGACATTAGTACGCAAATGCCATAAAGTATCCTCGCTTACAATACGCCAAACAGCACAGGGACAAGCATCAAACCTTCTGACACAAAGTCATTTGGAGTGATGACACCAAAATTGAGCTTTTTTGCCACAACCATAAACACTACATTTGGAGAGGAGTCAACAAGGCCTATGATGAAAGGTACACCATTCCTACTGTGAAACACAGAGGTGGATCGCTGATGTTTTGGGGATGTGTGAGCTACAAAGGCACAGGAAATCTGCTCAAAACTGATGGCAAGATGAATGCAGTATGTTATCAAAAAATACTGCAGGAACATTCGCATTCATCAGCCAGGAAGCTGCGCATGGGACATACTTGGACATTCCAACATGATCCAAAATACAAGGACAAGTAGAGCTGTCAATGGCTACAGCAGAATAAAATGAAGGTTCTGGAGTGGACATCTCAGTCTCCTGACCTCAATATCATTGAACCACTCTGGGGAGATCTCAAATGTGCAGTTAATGCAAGACAACCCAAGAATTTACAGGAACTGGAGGCTTTTTGCCAAGAGGAATGGGCATCTTTACCATCTGAGAAGATAAGGACCCTTATCCACAAATACCACAAAAGACTTGAAGCTGTCATTGATGTTAAACGGGGAAATACACTGTATTAAGAACTGGGGTATGTAAACTTTTGATCAAGGTCATTTGGGTAGTTTCTGTTGTCATTATGATTTAAAAAGAGTAAACACAGTTGATTGATAATAAATGGTTTCAGCCAAACACTAACCATGAATGAAAGAAAAGTTTTTCTGTTATCATTAATATTCTCTGAAAATTGGCCAAGAAATAATAAATTGTATGTAAACTTATGAGCACAACTGTATATAAATATATATATAGAGAGAGAGAGAGAGAGAGAGAGAGAGAGAGAGAGAGAGAGAGAGAGAGAGAGAGAGAGCGATGAAAGATTCACTCAGTTTGGAATTATAACATTCAGAGGTAAAGCAGTATTCAACCCAAAATCAAATCAAACATGCAGATTACCAACTCTTTTCATCTGGAGATTTGCCCAGATAGTCTGTTGTTTTTTAAAAGAACAAGTTCTCCTGCAAATGTATCAGTTAAGAGTGTTCAGACAAACCATTTACCATGGTTACCATGGCTAAATGCCCCCAGCCTGGCGAATCGTTTTATGGTCAGATGGGAGGAGGATGTCATCTATGCCCACGATATACCACAGTTAGTTCTGTGGGCGAGGTATATTGATGACATCCTCCTCCTATGGGATGGCGAGTACCATGACTTGCGGGAGTTCATATCTTCCCTTAACATCAATCAAAGAGGTATACATTTAAACTATGAGATGAGTCAATTTGAAATCTTTTTTTTGTACCTTAAGATTTCAATTAGGGGGAACAAGTTGGTTACATCTACATTTTTTTAAATGTACGGATAGAAATTCATTTATTCCTGTAGACAATTGTTACTATGGTCCTTGGTTAAGATCAGTCCCAAAGAGCCAGTATATGAGGCTTAAAAGGAATTGCTCTGACCAAAGCAAGTTTTTGGTGCAGGCCAAATTTTTTAGCCAATAGAAAAAGGGATACTCGAGGGAGTCCCTTTTTGAGACATTAGAAACGATTAAGGATATGAATAGAGATGAGCTACTTGTAGAGAGAGCCACGCGTGGATGGGGCCTTCTCCTCCGTTGTCCCCTTTGTGACTATCTACTCTCTATAATATAAAAGTATTAAGCAATTTATCTGTAGGCATTGTCAATAATGATGGGGTTCTGAAAAAGGTATTGCCTGAGAAACCTCGAGTAGTGTTTAAGGGAGACTCTTCCTTGAGAAATCGACTAGCCCCAAATATTTTTAATCAACCTACAGAGAAATTTTTTTTTTTAACCAGTTAACAGGGTTCTATCAGTGCAGAAGATGCAGGGTATGTTTTTTGAGTGCATGCCCCCATAGACGGACTACCACCTTCATTTCTACTAGCACACAGAGACAATATGTGATAAAACCATTTATCACTTGTGCCACTGTGGGGGTAGTTTATATATTGCAGTGCCCTTGCAGCCTGCAATATGTAGGCCGGACTAAACGCCCTCTTCAGGTTCGCCTCAACGAACAGATCACCAATATTAAGATGGGCTTCAAGAACCATTCTGTATCCAAGCATTATCTATTTGCACACAATAAGGACCCTTCCAAGACCATTTTTCTGGGTATAGATAAGTATAGTCCCCATTGGAGGGGTAGTTCGCTAGTGAGGGAAATATCTAAACTTGAAATGGCTTGGATTCACAGGCTCAAAACGTATGCCCCATATGGGTTGAATATTTAATATTAATATTTAATATTAATTAATATTAATAATATTAATAATATTTAATAACTGATGTGAATGCTTTTATTGATAATTCATGAAAAGCCTGAATGTAAACTCGTTCTGAGACACCAGCATATGGGGTAATAAGAATGGGCCATTTTGCTCTATATCCTTTTTAACCTTTTTTAACTTTTCTTTTTTGTGGGTATAACTTATAATTATTAACTGATTATATATATAATTCACTTAATATTTTCACTTAATATTTTTATTTTCCTAATATAATTCTTGAAATAATGTATTTAGTATATTTCAATTCTTAATAATATGGGTATTAATCTAGTCAATTGCGAATTTAATTAGTATATATAATTTATTTGAGTAATTTTATTAAATTAACGAATATTCTATATTAAGTGGTAACACCATTTATTCATTTACTATAGTCATTCACACTACTTACTATTTTAAATATTCCAATATATTTAATCGTATATCACATGTTTTGTATTCTTCAAATATATATTTGGAGATTAATACTGAACATTATTATTAATATAAATCACTATTTTTGGTCACGTAATTAGTATATATTTGGTAGAATTATTATGTCACTTAATTTGGGGTATGGGGTCTCTATTATACAGGCCTGATGGATGTCTCTAATATTTGACTCCCTCTCTGGCACTAAACTTTTGGGGTTTATTTATTTATAAAAAAAAGCGGGCGCGCATCGGGGAAGTTCTGTGCTGGCCGTGTCCCTTGGACACAGCCAGTCACAGATCGCTGTAAACGGCCAATCACAGCGGCCATTTACAGCGCGATCAGCAGTGCCAATGAGAGATGATCTCATATGTAAACATATAAGATCATCTCTCATTGCTCCCTCCTCACACAGAGACAGCGTGTGAGGAGGGAGAGCTAAACGCTGCAGCGTGAGTAAAAAAAAGCAAAAAAAAAAGTGACGTCAGTGCCATCTGTCCCTACTGTCATCTGTCCCCACAGTCATCTGTCCCCACTGTCATCTGTCCCCACTGCCATCTGTCCCCACTATCATCTGTCCCCACTGCCATCTGTTCCCACTGTCATCTGTCCCCACTGTCATCTGTTCCCACTGTCATCTGTCCCCACTGTCATCTGTCCCCACTGCCATCTGTCCCCCCTGTTATTTGTCCCCACTGCCATCTGTCCCCAGTGCCACGTATAAGTGCCATCTGTCATCAGTGCCACATATTAGTACCATCTGTCATCAGTGCCACCTGTCAGTGTCACGTGCCATCTGTTATCAGTGTCACATGTCATCAGTGCCACGTATCAGTGGCATCTGTCATTAGTGTCACGTGTCATCAGTGCCATGTATCAGTGCCATCTGTCATCAGTGTCACGTGTTATCAGTGCCAAGTATTAGTGCCATCTGTCATCAGTGCCACCTATTAGTGCCATCTGTCATTAGTGCCACGTATTAGTGCATCTGTCATTAGTGCCACGTGTCATCAGTGCCATGCATTAGTGCCATCTGTCATCAGTGCCACGTGTCATCAGTGCCACATATTAGTGCCATCTGTCATCAGTGTCATGTGAAATCAGGGCCACGTATTAGTGCCATCTGTCAGTGCCACGTATTAATGCCAGTCATCAGTGCCACATCAGTGTCATCAGTGCCACGTATCAGTGCCGTCTGTCATCAGTGCCACATCAGTGTCATCAGTGCCCCGTATCAGTGCCATCTGTCATCAGTGCCACGTCAGTGTCACGTGTCTTGTCCTGGTGCTCCAGGGCCTTCAAAAATGTAATAGGTAGTCAACAAGTTAGATGTGTAATTTATGCTCCTAGAACATCTGATGGTGCTCCCTGCATGTTGGGCCTCTCTATGTGGCCAGGCTGTGAAAAAGTCCCACACATGTGGTATCGTAATACTCAGGAGAAGTAGCAGAATGTATTTTGGGGTGTTATTTGTGGTATACACATGCCATGTGAGAGAAATAACCTATTACAATGACAATTTTGTGGGGGAAAATATTGTCATTTTGCAAACAATTGTGGGGAAAAAAATGACAACATCAAAAACCTCACCATGCATCTTACTAAATACCTTGGAATGTCTACTTTCAAAAAAGGAGTCATTTGTGGGTATTTGTACTTTCCTGGCTTGTTCGGGTCGCAAGACATGAGATAGGCCATCAGTACTTCAGGTGTGATCAATTTTTTATGATTTGCACCACAGCTTGTAGACTCTCTAACTTTCACAAAGACCAAATAATAACCACTAATTTGGGTTATTTTTACCGAAGATATGTAGCAGTATAAATTGTGGCCAAATTTTATGAAGAAAAATTAATAATTTGCAAAATTTTATCACAGAAACTAAGAAAAATGCGTTTTTTGGTCAAAGTTTTTGGTCTTTTTTTTATTTATAGCGCAAAAAATAAAAAACCCAGAGGTGATCAAATTCCACCAAAAGAAAGTTCTATTTGTATGAAAAAAAGGACAAAAAATTCATTTGGGTACAGTATTACATGACTGAATAATTGTCATTCAAAGTGTGAGAGCACTGAAAGCTGAAAATTGGTCTGGGCAGGAGGGGGGTTTAAGTGCCCAGTAGGCAAGTGGTTAAACACTGTAGACTGTATTACGCTATGGTCAGTCTTTTTCTTTTTGGGTTACTTGCCGTAATGAATACGGACTCCATAGACATTGAGAGGGAGAGATTGCAGCCATCCAGCCTGCTTAAACCAATTTGATCGTCATCTGCAAGCTAAAGGCTATGGCTGGGTTATAGCCATCTGCCCTTTATGCTTGCCGTCTGGTAAGCAGGTCTATGTTACGGTGGTCGGGCACTCTCCTATTTGTGTGAAATCACTGTGGTGCCACTAAGAAGCAAAAGTGATTTTTTTTTTTATATGGACTTTTTATATGCCTTAACTTGAATGATTGGGACTTTTTAGTGCAGCTTCTCTCTTTAAAATAACTGGATTAGGCAGGTATCTGTTCCCCCCCTGAAAGGTACCAAATGTGACACCGGAGGGGGGAGGAACCAGATCAGCGGAAGTTCCATTTCTGGGTGGAACTCCGCTTTAAGTCTAAATGTGAGATCTGAGGTCTTTTTGACCCCAGATCTCACATTAAAGAGGTCCTGTCATGCTTTTTTTCTTTACATTGCCTGTAATAACAATAAAAGCGACCCAAATTTTTTTCTTTTAAAAGGACAGTGTAAAATAAAAAAATAAGAAGTAAAATAAATAAGAAAAAAAAATTAAATTTAAAGCGCCCCGTCTTGCTGAGCTTGCGCGCAGAAGTATGAAAATGGTGTTCAAACCACACATCTGTGGTACCACCGCAATCGTTAGAGCGAGAGCAATAATTCTAGCATTAGAGCTCTTCTATAACTCAAAACTGGTAACCTGTAGAAATTTTTAAACGTTGCAAATGGAGATTTTTAAGTGCCAAAGTTTGTCACCATTCCACGAGCGGGCGCAGTTTTGAAGCATGACATGTTGGGTATCATTTTAGTCGGCATAACATTATATTTCACACTATAGAAAAAAATTGGGCTAACTTTACTGGTGTCTTGTTTTTTTATTAAAAAAAAGTGTATTCTTTCCAAAAAAAGTGCGCTTGTAAGATCGCTGTTCAAATACGGTGTGACAGAAAGCATTGCAATGACCGCCATTTTAATCTCTAGGGTGTTAGAAAAAAATGTATAATTTTTGGGGTTTCTAAGTAATTTACAAGCAAAAAAAAGTGTATTTTTTCCCCCCAAAAATTGCGCTTGTAAGATCACTGTTCAAATACGGTGTGACAGAAAGCATTGCAACGACCGCCATTTTATTCTCTAGGGTGTTAGAAAAAAAATGTACAATGTTTGGGGTTTCTAAGTAATTTACTAGCAAAAAAAAAGTGTATTTTTTCCCCAAAAAAATTGCGCTTGTAAGACCGCTGCACAAATACGGTGTGACATAAAGTATTGCAATTACCACCATTTTATTCTCTAGGGTGTCTGAAAAATATATTTAGAACATTTTGGGGTTCTAGCAAAAAAAAAAAATGATTTTAACTTAAGTGGTTAATATCGCTTTAAGGTGTGTGCACTTTTATGAAATTTGCTGAAAAAATACAACCCGCTGAGATAAATTTTGTAAACCAGATTGTAGGAATGGAACAGACATATGACTAGTGGAGAGGATTTAGAAAGTTCACTCATCTTTACTCTGGAGCTATAAATCCAGTCCTGATTGCTCCTGCTTCATAACAGTGAATGGTTTTTGCTATGAGTTATGGCTGCATATTGCTGTCAGCAGCTAACCAGGATTCCTTTGTGTCAAGGCCATTAAAAGGTCTGTCAGGTTTGGGGAAGAAAAGACATCTCAAAACAAAACTGAGATCTTTTCATTGCAAAGTATGGTATATGTTCCTCTAGGGATGTATCCAAGCCAACACTGTTTACTGAGAGGTTGTGTTCTCTTTGTCTGTATTGCAGTGGCAAAGACCTGCTTCTATAAATGTGTAAATTGCCTCTTGCCTTCTGCCTCTGTGCTGCAAAGTATTCATTTATAAATTGCTTTACATTTATATACTTGGATTAAATACTTGCAGTGTATAAACATGCAATCATGTTATATACTGTACCATACTAAATTCATTCAGCGTATAGTATTGTGTATTCAAACTACAGAGGGGCAAATCAGAACAGTTTGTTTGTTAAAATCACCCTAATGTTCACTCAAATTGGGGTCTTTGTTTTTTATAATTGACTTTTTTATATATTTTTTTCTATTTAAACGTGGTAATTGCCAGTTTCTAAATTCAGCTTTATTGATAAAGATGTTCACATTGACAGAAATGTGGTCAGAATGTTGAATTTTAAAGTGTAATAAAGTAATAATCCCTAAACCAAAAATGTAATATATTGCAGCTTGCCAATCATTAGATGTTGTGGCTGCATCCATTCATTTTTCTTTGGCTTTTTCCCCTCTGTTTTCACCCGACCAGTAACACACCTCCTGTATTAGAGAGACACCACTCTGGATGAATGCGAATAGGGGGCACCTGTGGACAGAAGCATTGTCAACCTGGGGGGAGGTGAGTGTTAGACACACAAACTGAAGCCAAACTTCAGATAACACTTTGGCCCCTTTCACACGGGCTGTCCGATCAGGTCCGCCTGTTAGTTTTTCAGGCAGACCTGATCTGACCCTCTAGTCTCCTCTATGGTGCGGTGGATGTCAGCGGACACCTGCCACTATCCGATCCTGTCCGCCAAAAACAGACGGACGTGGTCCTATTTCAGGCGGTCTGTTTCTGTGTCTGTGTCCGCTCTGCTTAGCTGAGCGGACATGGATTTCTCATCTGTCTACTCAGCTGAGCAAGCGGATTCCGCTAAGCGGAGGCGCCCATGTGAAAAGGCCCTTTATAAGAAGTTACAGCACAGAGTTTTTTTTTCCTTTGGGATAAAGGTTTTCCATAAATAAATTAAACTGATTATTGTAAGCACCCGTGTCAATTTTAAATGGCTTGTCTCATCCCTGTAACTGCTACATTTGCAGAGAAGAGCTTGATCTTTAAAAAAAACAACAGACTTACTGGCCAGATCACCAGGTGAAGATAGAAAAAAGAAAATCTGAAAAAGAAAATTGATGCAGCCATCACATCTAAGAATAGGTAAGCTGCATTATATAAATGTTTGCTTTTGGGTTTAAGCCCTCATTCACACTGAAGGCGGGTTTAAAATTGTGGGAGTTCAGCTGAACTCCCACGATTTCAAACCCGCTTTTCAGTGCAAGTTCAGGTTCAAGCACAGATGTCTGTTGAAATCGCCCCCGAAGTCACCAAAAGTAGGGCAGGAACTACTTTTGGGAATCGGTGCGGCGCTGAAAAAGTCGGCGTTGCACTGATTCAGACAGTGCCGTGGCCAGCAATAGGATGCAATTTGGCATGCAATTTGACATGTCAAATCGCATGTCAAATCACCCGATGTGAATGGGGGCTAATGGTGTTTTAAAAATTCCATCAACAGGTTCTTTATATGAAATCTAAAACATGTAGATAAAAAGTAACCTTTGCAAGCATCCCTGGCAGTGCTATTGTTTGTACCAAACAAAAAAAGGAATTGCTGTCCTCGCTTCAGCAGAACATATATTAAAATTGGAACGATACAGAGAAGATTAGCATGGCCCCTGCACAAGGATGACATGCAAATTCGTGAAGCGTTCCATATTTTTCTCTATCAAACCTACATGGCTAATTTCATTGTACTTAAGACAGGCTTAACAGTGTCTAGTTACAGCATACTTTTTTGTTCTTTTCTGTTCTCTGTATGAGCAAAATACAGAACAAAGGAAATCAAACATGATTGAGTGACCCAACCGGGTTCTTGTTTTACACATAAGATATGTATAATGAACAAATTTGAAGCCGCGTACACACAAGTGGGATGTCCGACAGAAAAAGTCCAACGGAAGCTTTTCATCGTATATTCCGATCGTGTGTGTGCCTCATCGGACTTTTTTTTTTCTAAAATTCTGACAGACCTAGAAATAGAACATGTTCTAAATATTTTCAACGGAACCAATTCCTATCGGGAAAACCGCTCGTCTGTTTGCTGTTCCGACGTACCAAAAACGATGCATGCTCTGAAGCAAGTAAGAGACGGAAGCTATTGGCTACTGGCTATTGAACTTCCTTTTTCTAGTCCTGTCGTACGTGTTGTACGTCACCTCGTTCTGGATGGTCAGACTTTGGTCGGACTTTGGTTTGACCGTGTGTAGGCAAGACCACTTGAATGGAATTCCGTCCGAGTTCCGTCGGAGTTCCGTCGGAGATGAAGCTGTACTTGAAGGCATTTGACCGAAATTCTGCTTCACAATCCTCGATCGCGTGCACACTGGCATGCGAGGAGGAGATGTGAACAAAACATTGCTACAACTCGAGCAGAGGTGGATCTTCAGATTAGGGGCCACTCAACCTCCAGGACTGAATGTCTGCATATCCTACAGACCCCTTTTGGGGGGCTTCTCATCTGGGGGCTCCGAATGGGAACCCGATGAGGTTCCCCCTAACCCCCACAGGTCTTGCCCTTCCACTACTTGTCTTTGCATGACCCCATGGTAATCGTCAGGGATCGTTCCCTTTTTTTTTCTCCCCTCTGGTATTATATGAGTACCTCTCCCCCCCCCCTTGATTTTGCATTCTTCGCTTATCTGTATATAATGTATACAATGTACATAAGTTCTCTGTATATGTTTTTTACTATAATGTGCATAATAGAAAGAATTGTTTTTTCCCTATGTCACGACTAATACCACTCACTTTTGCAGATTTCATGTTGCATATTCATACTTCCTTGTCTGCATATTTATTCAATCATCTGTCTATCTATTCAGTGCTCTGGTTGTTCCCTCTTTTTTGTGTGTCCCCTCCTGTTGTTCTTGACACCTCTCCCACTGTTCACACTTGGCTCGCTCCCTTCCAGTTGCTGGATGGCCTGACCCGTCCCAGACATGGCACCAGGCTATTCCCCACTCGGTGCAGGGGGGCCGCCTATGTGCAGTGTTTGTTGTCACAGGCGGCGTCCCCACAAGCGGAAGATCCGGGTAGATCCTTTTCTTCCAGTTCATGCGTCGCGGGCCTTCGGTGCGGGTCTGGGTCCTGTGTCACCGCGCCCGGAGGTATACACACGATCCGGCCGTGGTCTCCATGGGGGCCGATGGGTGCGCCCCAGGCTCGGGGGCGTCTACCTCTGCACCCATTGGCCACGCTCATAACCTACTGCGAGCCAGGCCATCCCAATTAAACACACACACTTGCCAGTGACCCCTAGGCTCCTTTCCAGTCTGCACGTCTACCCCCTGACACTGCAACCGCTCCTGGGACCTGCATCAGGTAAAACTTCCCCCATGCATGTGCCATCTGGTGTCTACTACTTGGCAGCCCCAGACCCAGATTCACCCCATCTCACCTCAGTCTGCCTGGACCTTACTCTTTCATATATGTACTCCTTTATATATTTTTTCTTCCAGGTTTGACACTCTGAGCCTCCCTCCTGGTTGGACCCTGAGCTAGGCACTGACGCTGTGGTCCTTCTGGACACCCCCTCGGTGCACACCACTGTTACAAGGCAGTCCCACTTACCCTGCCTCCACCAGTGACCCCTTCCACACCAGGCCTCCCTTTGACTCAATGTTAAGACCTACCACAGTGGGGTACCACCGGGGCCCCCCTCTTCCCTCCTCCCAGGGCCGGCTCTCCCTTAACACCAGACAGGATCCTGCCCATACGGCATACGGCATCAACCACCTGTTCCAGGTACCCTCCTTTTTCCATTTTCAATCCATGTTTAACCTATTGCTGTTCCATATTTATTTTACATTATAATTTTTTTTTTACATGCATGTGGGACAAATGCTACCCATTACCCCAGGATGCCCCCAGGCATGTATACAGCCTTGCCCTGACCCTCCCATACCCCTTTGTCTTGCAGATTGGAGTTTCACCCCAGGACCTCCCACCACACCAAGTGGTGCTTTCTGACGCCCTCTGTTGAGGAATACCCCCTGGTGGCTCCACTGGGATACGGCTCATATGGCCTGCCCAATCTGGACCAGCAGCGAGCACACATTCAGTGTTCAGTGTTGATATGTCCCTCCCAACCCCCTTTTCTTGAATGTTTTTAATGGATGCAGCATACATATATCCTTCCAAGCAATACCATATGGTCAGTACTTACCGTTTTTTGTCTTTACCAGTATGACCACATCTTTCTCATGTTGATTATGATTATTGAATGTTGGCTCATCACTGTCTTTTCAATTATAGACATACCTCTGTTTGTGTTGATTCCAATCAGAAATCCCTGAAGAAGAACATATCTCGAAACGCCTCGGGTACTCCCCACATGTGTGTTCCATATGTACCAGAGTTCCATGATTGTGAATCTTGATGTATTGTACTGCACAAATTTTTCTGTATTGCAACTGTTTTTTGTTGTTACCATGCATCCTGTATATTCCCCTGTACTTTTACCTCATGCATTGTAGATTTTTTAGGTCTACACACAATAAATACCTAGCTTCATTGCAAACATCATACTCTCTATACTCTTCTTTACTCCAGAGTAGGTCTCCTTTTAAAGTCCTGCAAGAGGAACAATTTTCCATTTGCTCAGATTCATTGGGATGTGGGTCACCCTACCCCACCCCATAGACCAACTTAGCACCACCCCCTTTTTTCCCAAGTTCCATCGGAGAAACCTTCGGAGGTTATTCCGACGGCAAAACCGGTCCTGTGTACAGGGCATTAGTGTTGGATGGTAGACTGGAAACATGTCCAATTACTATGTTCGGAATGTGTTTGGCATTATATTGTTGTAATACGACCACTGTTTTTCAATAAAACTTTATTGTGAAAAAAAAAGGAATTCCTATACTACGTACGATCATTATTGGCATTATGTTATACAGTTTTTAGAACACAATTTTTGTTTGCAGGTTTCATAAGACAAATGACCAGACTTCAAGAAATGCTACTACATATTTTTGTGACTTGTAAATTACCTTTGCAATTTCTCTGGTGACTGCAGTAAACACCAGTAGTTAATTATCTGTTAGTAATTAAATCTAATTAACTTGTCCCTGTACAAAAGCAAAAGGACTTGTAGATTTGTTTTAATGCAGACAAGAACACTACTATAAATCTGTTCATATTTTTATTATCAATATTACTATCATAGCACCAACACATTAGCAACTCTTTACAACCATGTGGGGATGTTTTCAACTTTCATTGATTAAACAAGATATTTAGTGAGATGTGATTACACATGCAGTAGAACCTAAAACAAGCCTTAGGTAGATAACTTATTGCGAACAACAGGCAGAGGAACATCTGATCAATTATCCTCTGTAGCACTAGGACCTGCCTCTGTTACTCAGTATTAGCCAGATGGAGTAAAGTAGCAGATTATTACCTTCTTACCTTTGAAGGTTGCATGGAGATTTAAACAGTGTGTAAACCTAACTTTTCATATTCTTAAAATGTGCCTGCTGTACCATATACCTGTATGAAAAAGTATCCTCGTGTCATTGATCGTTTCCTTTGTGTGAAATCCCTGGTGTTCCTGTCAGTCACTCTGCTTTCCTATTGAAAATTGACCACACTCATTGTTTTCTAAAACTATGCTGGACTTTTTATGGGACTTTGGTGAACCCCTTTTTGATGTCACCATTCTTATATACACCGAATATGACGGCAGTTCAATACTGTGCTTGGTATTGTTGGTATTGCTACTTTATTTTATTTTCCGTTCTTACTTGAAAACTCAATAAAATGAATGAGACAGAAAAACTGACCACACTAAGCTGGAGAACACACTGCGGTCAGTTCTCTGGCTATGCTGGGAACTCAGTTTGCTCTCCTTCAATGATCAGATTTGTCCTGATAACCCCCCTGCCCCCCACACAGCCTTTTACAGGGATGCTCAGTGTCCTGCTGCTGCTTCTCCTCTCCCAGCTCATGTGATCACTTTTAACCTCCCTGGCGGTATGATTATTTCGGATTTTAGGTGCTGAAATTATTTTGCATGGAAATTTGGCGTTTTATATTGTAGGCCTGTAATTCTTAACAATAACACACTTAAATCTGTCCACCAAGAGTCTAGTAAATATCCCGGGTATGATGAAGTTTAAAACACAAGAACATAAATTATAATATAATAAATGAATATAAATAATTTTAAAAAATAATAATATAATAATAATAAAATAAATTTCCCCATGATTCACTATCGCTCAATTCTGCAAGTGTTCTAATTTACTATCGCTGTTTTCTAGCTGGTCTAAAGCCACTTTTGACATAAAGGGACACTTTTTGGTTGCTATGGACAATCTCAAGTTTCCAGGCAGAAAGAATAGTATATATAATATAAAACTGCATGCAGGGCATTGGACAAAGCACTGGGGACAAAAGGGATGTGAAATAATTTCATACAGTACTGTAATCTGTAAGATTACAGTACTGTATGTGTTATGATTTTTACAGTTTTTTAAATTTGCTGCCAGGCTCCACCCCCCGTGCGTCGCGATGCTCGCAGGGAAAGGAGCCTGGCACAGAGAGGCTTCGGAGGAGGACAGAGCCCGCAGACACAGCGTTAGGACATCGCAGGATCCTGGGGACAAGGTAAGTAACGCCACACCAGGATCCTGCAATGTAATCCCGAGTGTGGCTCGGGGTTACCGCTAATGGTGCTGAAATTTAACCCCGAGCCACACTCGGGAAAACCGTCAGGGAGGCTACAAAAGGGACAAAAGCTATTTATAATGTTTTTTTTTTTAATCTATACACAAATGTTTTGCCTTTGATTTCTACTTGAAACTGAATGGCTTGTTTTACAAAAAATAAACTGAATGCTTTGTTTTACATGGTGAGGGTTTACAATCACTTTAAATGCCATGAAACAATGGTTGATAAAGGCCAGTAAGCTAGTATGTGATAATGCAAGAAATTGTAAATTTCCCAGTGATTCATCAGAAGACTGACTGATAACTTCCTTACAGGAATAGCGGCGTTTTGCCGGCGGTATCCCAGCGCTGCCCCATTGATTTCAATGGGGAGCAGTGGTGGAGGAGCGGTAAACACACCGCTCCTTCACCGCCCCAAAGAAGCTGCTGACAGGACTGTTCCTGACGTCCTGCCAGCGCAGCGCTCCGGTGTGAAAGCCCTCGGGCTTTCACACTGGAGACAATGCTGTAGCTGTTTGAGGGCGGATTGCAGGCCCTATTTTTAATGCTATGGCGCCTGCAAAACGCCCTCGGTGTGAAAGGGGTCTTAAAGTGATTGCAAAGTCTTGTTTTTTTCTTAAGAAAAAATAACAAACATGTTATACTTACCTCCTCTGTGCAGTTGTTTTGCACAGAGCAGCCCAGATCTTCCTCTTTTCCGGTCCCTTTTCTGTCATTAAGTTACAAAAAAACTCTCAACTTTACAACCCCTTTAACTTAATGTGGTACATACTCTCTGTGAGCTAGTCAGCCAGCCTCTAATCAGGTTAAGGGGCAGTTGGAGTTCTAGCAGAATATTGGCTGCCAGAATTGTGAACACCTAGATTTATACACATGGGGTGGGGCTCCAAGGTATATGACCTGTAGAAAGCAAACAATTCATTCTGGTTGTTCTCTTTTGCGTCCTGGAGGCTAAAAATACACAGAAGGTACGCTGCCTGTTTGAACCCATTAAGAGCCATTTTTGAGGGGAAAAAAAACAATCCCTTCAGGGTGATCATTTGTTACAGATTCCTACCTCTTTCTCTTCTGAAGAAATTGTTGTTTGTTTCACTATGTCCTTTGCAAACTGATTTTTGAATGTTAGGGTTTGCACACAGATAATTACCTAGTGCACTCTCAGTGTCCTAACTGGGAAAGCTGCATCCCTATAGTAGATAAGACCTAGGAATTGTCGCACTAAAAATTAAATGTCTATTTTCTAAGAAAATCAGTCAGCCATTCACGGAAGAAAGAAATGAAATTATAGGGGGCTTTCTGTACACCAGTAGTTGCCATAGTGAAGTCATTTTTTGATAGTTTTAGTAAAATAAGGAGGCCTCAGAATTTAAACGGAAAGGTATTTTTTAATACCATTAAAGTAGAAGTAAAGTAAAAGAAAAAAAGAAAAAAACAGCTAGAATGCAGACTAATGCAAAGTCTGTTCTGCCACAAAAACTGTTGCTTCTCGCTGCTAGGAGTTTTTATTCTCTGTGTACTCTATACAGCGCATGCGGCACATGGTGCTAGGTGCCAGGGATGATGCACAAGAGTGACATAACCAGGGACTGCCCAGACTGCAGAGAACCCAGAAGTAGTAGTAAGGAAATGGCAGAGGGCACACTTGTAAGATAATTCTCTTGTGCAAATTTACACATTACAGAAGAAGATCCATAAATTACAAAATGATGTGTGTAGCAATTGTAAATGCCATATTACTTTTTTTTTTTTTTAATGAAAATTGAGTTTTCCTTTACCATGCGTGGTAAAAAGGACTCATATATAATCACAATTACACTAAAATGTATGCAAAATAACAGAAAATAAAAAAGGTAATTAATCTCCTCTATCTCCCTAGATAAGCTTTTCTTTAGCCACTTACCGACCACAATACATTTGAATATATATATATATATATATATATATATATATATATATATATATATATATATATATATATATATATATAATATATATATATATATATATATATATATATATATATATATATATATATATATATATATATATATATATATATATATATATATAATATATATATATATATATATGTTGCGGTTTGCAAGTGGTTTACCAGGATTATGGCTGGAGATACCAGCCATAACCCCGGTACCGTTTTCTGGTGCCAGTGGTTGGCTTTCTCATGAAAACATTCCGAGCGGCTCATGAGCCCTGCTGCCACTCGCTGGTGTTTCTCAGGCTTACCCTTTCCGCAGGTTCGCCCGAGAAATTAAACGGCTGCCGCCACATGCGATCTAAGAGTACATACTCTTTGATCAACTCTATGACCTTGGAGGATCAGAGCGACGTCATGATGTCATTTCCAGTCCAGGTTGAAAGTAAACATTTTTTTTTTTTAAACCAAAAGATCAAAATGTCTTCTTTATTTCTTTTTGACCCCAGATCTCTCCATAAAGAGGACCTGCCAGCCTTATTTCTATTACAAGGGATGTTTACATTGTGATAAAAAAAAAATAAAAAATAAAGGAACAGTGTAAAAATAAAAAATAAAAAGTAAAATAAATAAGAGAAAAAAATATGAAGTGCCCCCATCCCTCTGTGCTCGTGTATACGTAAGTCACGCACGCATATGTAAATGGTCTTTGTACCACACATGTGAGATATCGCCGTGAACATTAGAGCAAGAGTAATAATTTTAGCACTAGACCTCCTCTGAATCTCTAAACAGGTAACCTGTAAAGATGTTTAAAAAGTCACCTATGCAGATTTTTAGGTACCATAGTTTGCTGCCATTCTACGAGCGTGCGCAATTTTAAAGTGTGACATGTTAGGTATCTATTTACCTGGCTTAACATTATCTTTCACATTTTACAAAACAATAGGGGTAAATATTGTGTTTTTTTTTCTTTTTATTCATTAAAGTGTTTTTTCTTTTAGCTATTTTATTCCCTAGGGTCTCTGCTAAAAAAAAAATGTATAATATAAATGTATAATGTTTGGGGGTTATAAGTAATTTTCTAGCAAAAAATACAGATTTAAACTTGTAAACAAAAAGTGCCAGAAAAAGTCTGGTCGGCCAGTGGTTAATCAAATAAATGAAACAACCCAGATGACCAATGGGCCAGCATGGGCCAACCAATTAACTAATAGACTAACATTGTATATAGGTAATCTGGAAGATGTGGAAACATGAAGCTACGTAGAGCTCTATCTATTCCGCAGTGAAAAGTTTCTGCCCATATAGAGATCCATCATAGCATTGGTATACTGTATATGTCAATAACAAATAACTACAATAAATATGTTTTAAAAAAAATTCTGCTAAATAGTAAAAAAAGGAGAATAATCGTTAAAGTACTTGTTACTTCTATGTGATGTGCTCTGTTAATTTCGCTAAATGTTAGGCTGTAGGATACCTGTTTTACATGCCCGCCAATCAACTCACACCAGGAAAATAATAAGAAGTCTATGCTGGTAAAAAAGCCAGATAATTTAACTCAGTGACACATGGTGACATTCAGAAATTGCACAGCTATTTTAAAATGCAGAAAATCTTAGACAAAATCAACAATGCAGAGAAGACAGCTGCTGTCATCCTAATTTAAATGCAAAAACACTAGGTTGTCCCCAGAAAACAAGATTTTACATTTTAATCATTCTACAGCACTTGTTTCATTTATTTTAATGACTCACAATCTAATGACCACAAAACAACAATACACAAGGATGGTGTTTGTTTTTTTTTTTTGTTTTTTTTTTTAACAACTCCTGCAAGCGCAAAAAATTCATGCCAACTCTACAGATAGTACAACTTTACCCAGTGCCACAAAACAAGTGTACTCACTGCCAAGTCGATTCATCTTGCTCCAGGTTGGTTGCTTAAAAAAAATGTAATCCAGGGGATCAGCATGCTGGCATTTATAGCTGTGGCAGCAATAATCATGCAGATAACTTATTTTACGATTGACAGTTATATTAATAAGATTTTTTTTCACTAATGAATCACCTGTTGTTTTCCAATTCTGTAATTTTCTCATATACTGTATATAAAATAATGAAGCAATCTCAACTGATTTTAAAGCAAGTGATAAGCATATTATGACTTTGGAATGTACTTCTTATGCTTTCTTAGAAAATTGTGTTGAAATAAGCCATCACACTGGTGTATGTGAGTTTTGTACTATGCTGCAACATTTAAACACTATATAACTACAGCTTTCAGACCTCCTCCATCACTGATTCATATTTTGTGGCGCCACTGTTGCTGTGTTTGGAATGCAACTACCAGTATGCAACTTCACAGGCGGTGGTCTCAGCGGGGAGCATCAATAGTTTCAAAAAACTATTAGATAAGCACCTGAACAAACGCAACATACAGAGATATACAATGTAATACTGACATATAATCACACACATAGGTTGGACTTGAAGGACTTGTGTCTTTTTTCAACCTCACCTACTATGTACCTATGTAACTATGTAACATCTACACATCAGGGTTGATTTACTAAAGGCAAATAGGCTATTCGCTTTGCAAGTGATTTTGCACCAGCTTAGTGAATGTGGTGAATTTTCACTCTCCAAAGATTATCTAATCATGTGCAATGAAAATAAAAATACAGCATGATTAGCTCCCTTTCTGCTTGGGTCCTAGAGGAAGATGGCCAAACGCACCAAGACGGTTGACATTGTGGGTAAATATGGAACCTGTTATGGTGCTTCCCTAAGGAAAATGGTCAAGAAAATTGAAATCAGACAACATGTCAAGTACACTTGCACCTTCTGTGGCAAGACCAAAATAAAGAGAAAGGCTGTAGGAATCTGGCACTGTGGTTCTTACATGAAAATGAAAATTGTAGCTGGAAGTGCCTGGATCTACAACACCACCTCTGCCATCACAGTGAAATCCGCCATCAGAAGACTGAAGGCATTGAAAGACAAATAGATCAACTATGCTTCTGAAGTTTTACTCCTTGTCTTTTTTTCTGGACTGTTCTTTAACAAAGGATGTCCTGTTAAATGGGGGGGGAATACAGCATGATTAGATTGTGGAAGTCAGCAGAGCATAACCTCATGCACTGAGCTCTGAGGAAAATGCTTTCTTGTGAAGTGCAATTACTCTCGTAAAGAGAACAGCCTATTTGCCTTTAGTAAATCAACTCAACTGTCCTAAATAAGTCTAGTAAAGAAGAAAACCACATTAATAAACTGCAGATTAGCCATATGCTAATATGCATAATGCTAATTGTGTTGTTGAAAATATACTAGCTAGTTTAGAGCATTGATGTAAGCTTAAAGAGGGAGATGTTTTCCACAAAGGTTTTCGGATTCCACTACTATATTATGATAATTTTTAAGACAAACAATTGATGCATTGGAAGACCACTCAATCAAATCAGAGGAATTGCATTGTAACACCCTATATACAAAGGCACAATACATAAGCTATATATGTATACATAAGCCAGGAAATGGGTTCTATTTATGGAGATCACCTTTTAGGCTTTAATGTGCTAAGCAGATTAAACATGTCTACTCTGTAACTGAAGCCCCATTGTATCGCCACAAATATCCCCCCCCCTTATTTTTACCACATTATCACACATCAGGTTGTGGAAGCCATTTTAGTAGAATGTCGAATAATCAGCTGACTCCTCAAAGGCTGAAGTTGGGGCCATGGGAGGAATAGATGTGGATAAGTAGGCAGGTTTATCCACTCTCGCAACTGCAGGGGACTGCACACTTGTCTCTGCTTACGTGACAGATAATGAGGAGGATGAGGAAGGTTTAGTAAGCCAGTCCACCACCTCCCCTGCATGCTGTGGTTGGATAGCACAGGCAAACTAACTAAACAGAGGAAATTATGCCCTGCCTAAGGACTGACCACCACATCCACCTTTGCCTGTGGACACATTTGTTGCTGTCCCCCTTTATAGTGCCAAGGGAACATCTGCCTCTCTTTATTGTCCTCCTATACATTATTGGGAAGGAGGGGGTGGTTCTTAGAAGCAAATGTAAAAAAGAAGTTGAAATCTCTTTGTAGATGCACTAATCAATGTAAAGAGGTGTTTGGTGCACTTTAATTTGAGTACTCACACTACACAGACACACTCCACAGATACACTATAATATACTGCAATATAATGCGCCAAATGTACAGTGACGCACAAAACTATATGGCATTAAACTGGCAGTAATGCACACAGAACTATATGGCGTTAAACTGGTAGTAACGCACACAAAACTATATGGCGTTAAACTGGCAGTAACGCACACAGAAGTAAACTAGCAGTAACGTAATCAAATAGACAGTGTTCAACCGTCACTACACAGACGCTATCTGAAATGTCCCTATTCTAGCTATACACTAATGTAAAGATTACTGACCCGCTGCTTCAGCCAATCAGGGCTTGCAATGTACTGTTCAGGGCCGCAATGCATTGTGGTTGGTTCGGGGGGCCAAACAAACAGTCGAACCACCCTTTTGATTTTGGTTGTTCATCGAACGTCTGAACAGCGAAAGTTTGGTCCAAACTTTTGCTCCAGCCGAACCCATCCCTATTACCAGCTTTTAGGTAAATACTGGGTGGGTTCTTTAGCATTACTGGAAAATAATGGTGGCCACACAAAATATTGACACTTTGGGCCCAATTTGGACATTTTCACTTAGGGGTGTACTTAGGGGTGGCTTTGAATGTAGATGGTTGTTGATCCTGACAATTCACACCCAAGTTAAATCTTAGATGGATGTTGATCTCCAATATCAACACTTATTAGGTCCCTGCAGTAAGGACATATAGTCTGTGGTTATGTAGGGAAAAAGCTTAGCATGTAAAGTGATATTTGCGAAGATAAATCGTGAGGGGGTCTTGCACTAAGATAGATGGTAAGGAGGGTTTGCACTATCTGTAATATATCCACAACAAAATGGCGTGGATCTGTGAGGATTTAAACTACACGAAAATGGCCGCCGGCCATTATAAATTCTAGCAACACTAACAGTCCAAAAGAATCCCCCTGAGGGAGACACATGACAAGCCATGTATCAACATGCGTAGGGGAGGGTCCAGGACAGTGGAGGAGTCAGCTGAGATGCTGATCTCTCAACACGACTGTTATGCCGCGTACACACGGTCGGACTTTGCAGCTACAAAAGTCGGACAGTCTGTCCGACATACTTCCGGCGTACCTTCGGCGGACTTGGGGCAGACTTTCTTACGAACGGACTTGCCCACACACGACCACACAAAAGTACGCCAGTTTAGTACGCTGTGACGTACACCAAGTCCGACGAGACTATAAAACGGAAGTTCAATAGCCCGTACGACACCCTTTGGGCTCCTTCTGCTAATCTCGTGTTTATCTCGTGTTAGTAGAAGTTTGGTGAGAGACGATTCGCGCTTGTGAGACTCGTATTTTTCAGTTCGTTTTAACTGGTGTTCAGTCTGTGCTTGTGAGGTTTGTATCTGCTTTTCAGTGCGTTTGGTCAGTTGGCATTGAGAAATCTTTGTTTTATTGGCCGCTCGTTCCTGATTTTCAGGTCGTTCTTCACAGGCCTTGCTGTTCTTCAGTGCGTTCTGTTTAGTGCGTTCTGACCAGCCGACCGTTTTGAAGCCATGTTACCTGTACGTACTCGTCGTAGAGCTCGTGCATTGTATGTGCTTGGTGCTGTAGTTTATTCTTCAGCCCAAGACCAGTCCATGAACAGGGCGAGGAGGAGTTCATGGACCAAGAATTGGTTGCTTCAGCGTGACCAGTTCTGTCACATGCCTTTGCTCCGTGAGATCCGTGAGAATAATCCTGAGGATTTCAGGAACTTTCTCCGGATGACGGACCCCGTTTTTGATCGTTTGGTGGCTTTGCTGACCCCCTATATCAGCAGGCAGGATACCTGCATGAGGCAAGCCATCACTCCGGAGCAGAGGGTGGTCGCTACCTTGCGGTATTTGGCCACAGGGAGAAGCCTGCAGGACCTTAAGTTCTCGACAGGCATCTCCCCCCAGGCTCTGGGGATCATTATCCCAGAGACCTGTTCTGCCATCATACAGGTCCTGCAGAAGGACTATATTAAGGTAAGCTATTTTTAGTTTATTAGCATCACATGTTCTTTTATGTAATCTTTGATAAAGTAATGTATTTCTTGCTTCAAACACTACTTCCCATCATTGCAATATAGTGTGAATGTCCCCTTTTTATCCTCACACATGCTGGGATTTTTTCCTGTTATTTTTTGTCATGCATGTATAGTTTCCTTCAATAACCTTCCCAGCATGAAGTGATGGGAACATATCCACCTAGTCTACTCATTTTGAATGTATTTTGTTGGAGTGTATTTAGTGTGCTTAGAATTAGCAATTAGCTAGATTTCACAACCCCCCCCCCCCCACCTGAACTCACTCCAAATAGTGTGCTGCTAATTAGCAATTAGCTAGATTTCACAACCCCCCCCCCCCCCACCTGAACTCACTCCAAATAGTGTGCTGTTAATTAGCAATTAGCTAGATTTCACAACCCCCCCCCCCCCACCTGAACTCACTCCAAATAGTGTGCTGCTAATTAGCAATTAGCTAGATTTCACAACCCCCCCACCCCCACCCTCGTTAAAATTTGCTTGAATGTTCTGTGGTGTTGATTTGTCTAAAGCAAATCTATGTTGCACTTTGCAAAATGCATGTGCACTCTACAAGTGCATTTGTTCCATTGCTTTAGTAAATGAGCAGAAGCTCTGCTGATTTCCATCATCAAATCATATGCAAGCCTCAAAGTGTTTTCATTAATTGCCCTTGCATGTGATTGTGTACTGTTTACAACATGAATGCCTTTTGACATTACCTCATTTACTGTAAGCTGGTTTGCAACTGCACCTGCAGAGTGCGACAACTGCAGTCTTGTAGCCTTTGTTATCCCTAAATTCCTGCGTGTTGTTAAAGTAATTTTTTTTGGGGATTTCACAACCCCCTAAAATGTAATCAATGTTCTATCAGAGGGGGTGAGCAATCTGATAAGTGTGCCTTTTTCCATATTAGTTATTCCAGAAGAATTAAATTATTGAATGTTATACTGATGCTGGGGAATAATGTTTTTAATTGTCTAATTTTCTTGCAATGTTAGCTTCCAAATTAATTGATTTTTGTTTTCTTGTTTGATTCCCCAGTTTCCTTCAACGCCACAGGAATGGCAGACTGTGGCATCCCATTTTGCAAGCCGTTGGGACTTTCCCAATTGTGGAGGGGCTATAGATGGGAAACATGTCCACATTGTGCCACCACCCCATTCGGGGTCATATTATTTTAATTATAAGGGGTTCCACAGTATTGTTTTAATGGCGGTGGTGTCGGCACACTATGATTTTTTATATGTGGACGTGGGGAAGAATGGCCGGATGTCGGATGGAGGAGTATTTGCCCAGACGGAGTTCTGCCAGCGTCTCCAGAGTGGTGGCCTGGGATTGCCACCTGATGAGGATAACGTGGAAGGACTCCCCTTTGTCTTCATTGCCGATGAAGCCTTCGCTCTGAGCAAGCACCTCATGAGGCCATTCCCCCAAAGAACCCTCACCCCGGAGAGGAGGGTTTTTAATTACCGGCTGGCCAGAGCTAGAAGAGTGGTTGAGAATGCGTTTGGAATTCTGGCCAGCCGGTTCCGCCTGTTTCAAACAGCCATTAATTTGGCGGAATACAAACTTAATTTTATAATTTTATCATGCTGCATTCTGCACAACTTTTTAAATAAGCATTCTGCCAATTATATAGGCACAGTTGGGCCTGAGGCCGGACAAATAGAAGCCAACCTTACAGGCCTGGATACTGTCCGTACTGGCTTGGCCCCCCAAAGTTCCCGTCAGGTTAGACAGCAATATGTTGATTATTTTATGGGTAGGGGGGCCATTGCAATGGGCCAGGATATATAATTTTTTTTACAATAAAAAAAATATTGCTGAAATCTGGCATTATATTTATTGCTTGCCTTTCTTTTGGGCTGTCTCCTAGGTTATGGTCGAGCAGTTGTAGTGCCAACTGTATTAGAATTTTCAAAATGTCTAAATAAGCTCCATTGCCACTGTAAACAACTTTTTGACAATTATAACCAAACTGATACTGAGCCTTGAAATAACAAACCACACATTTGTTAAAATCCTATAAAAGGAGATGTTTTTATTAATGGTTGGTATGCATTCAGTTCTGCATTTAGTATAAAATGTTCCGAGACAAAAATATAATGGTATCTTAATGATGTAGCAAAATATAATTATATTGAAATATTTCTACCTAATCCACAAAAAAATATTTTGGGCTTTTGGATTTTCAAAAACAGGCTTTGTTTTTGGAAAATCAAGTTTTGTTTTTTTTTAAAAGCAAGTTTTCTTTTTTTTTTTTTTTTTTTGTTTTTTAAAATCATTTTTTTTGTTTTTTTTGGGGTTTTTTAACATTAATTTTCTTAATTTTTTTGGTGTTTTCAAATCAATTTTTTTTACTTTTTTTGGTTTTTGAAAATTAAATTTTTTTTTTTTTTTGGGTTATTTAAAATCACTTTTTTTATTTTTTTTTGGGTTTTTTAAAATCACTTTTTTTTATTTTTTTTTGGGTTTTTTAAAATCACTTTTTTTTATTTTTTTTTGGGTTTTTTAAAATCACTTTTTTTTATTTTTTTTTGGGTTTTTTAAAATCACTTTTTTTTATTTTTTTTTGGGTTTTTTAAAATCACTTTTTTTTATTTTTTTTTGGGTTTTTTAAAATCACTTTTTTTTATTTTTTTTTGGGTTTTTTAAAATCACTTTTTTTTATTTTTTTTTGGGTTTTTTAAAATCACTTTTTTTTATTTTTTTTTGGGTTTTTTAAAATCACTTTTTTTTATTTTTTTTTGGGTTTTTTAAAATCACTTTTTTTTATTTTTTTTTGGGTTTTTTAAAATCACTTTTTTTTATTTTTTTTTGGGTTTTTTAAAATCACTTTTTTTTATTTTTTTGGGTTTTTTAAAATCAATTTTTTTTTTTTTTTTGGTTGTTTTTTAGAAAATCAATTTTTATTTTTTTGTGGATTTTTGACAGCCCTCCTTTTTGACATTAGGTTAAACAGCCATTTATGTTAGGCCAAAAAAACAAAGAGAAGGCCCAGAATGGGGTCAGCAAAACAGGAAATGAAGGACATGATTGATGTTTTGGGGTTTAAAAAAGGGCATTTAGATTCGACCCAAAACATCAATCATGTCCTTCATTTCCTGCTGCATACGATCCAGCCTATTACGCATTTGATCCATGTCTTGATTCCAGCCCATTATTTGACCAATTAGACGTTGGGCACTTTCCGAGGTGAAATGGTCACTTCTTGTTGTTCCTAAAGTGGAATGAAACCAAAAAATGTCTTTACAAATATGCACACATACATAGTTTACCTTACCAGAACTAAAGCTGTTGTCTCAGACACTGACCTGGTGGGGTGGCCATGTAGCCTAATTCCTCCACATCCTCGGGGGTGTCACTGTTGCTTGAATGAAGCAGATCCCCTAAAATAGAGTAGACAAATTCAATTAAACAAAAGGCAGCCATGCATAGATTAACGTAAGCTGGTGTGTCAGACACTCACCTGGTGGGGTGCCCATGTCGCCCACCTCTCCTTCCTCCACATCGTCAATGGGACTTGGACTGATTGCCCAATCCTGTTTTGCTTGGGGTGGACTGTGTTCTTTTGGTTGGCTGAGTGATTTTTCCCCTATGTGAAACAAAAAATTAGTAATCTAATTAGCACACAGATATTTTAGGACATAATAATTTTCCAACATTTGTAGTGAAGTGGTTTGTGTAGAGTTCCTATTTTAGTTCAATATTTCAAATTATAAAGACATACCGGATAGATAGATATCAATATCTCAAAATATAGTTAATAATCTTTTGATCTCTCTCTATATCTGTAACAAAATCTCTAAATATCTAACTAAATGTAAATCCAAAAAATTAAGAGAATTTAAAATAGATATATAATATATATATATAGATATATATATATATAGATATATTATAGATATATATATATATATATATATATAGATATATAATATATATATATATATAGATATATAATAGATATATATATATAGATATATTATAGATATATAGATATATATATATATATATATATATAGATATATATATATATATATATATATATATATATATATATATATATATATATATATATATATATATTTATATATATATATATTTCTATATTTTTTTATATATTTATATTTTTATATTTTTATATATTTATATTGTTATCTATATAGATATAGAGAGAGAGATAGATATAGAGAGATAGATATAGAGAGATAGATAGAGAGATAGATAGAGAGATAGATAGAGATAGATAGAGAGATAGATATATAGATATGGATATGTAACGAGGTTTCTTCAAAGATCGTTTAGAACGATGAACAAAAATCGTATAGAAAGGAAAAGCACATGGAGCAGTATACAAGGTAATAAACACAAGAGAAAAACACGACAAGTACTTACTTTTTTTAAGAACTTTCCGGATACGTCGGTATTGATCCGGCTCCCTGATTTTCAGGTCAGACCATCTTTTGCGCAATTGATCCTTGGAGCGCTGGACCCCAAATGATGCCTGCAAAGTGTCCACGACCTTTGCCATGATTTTGGCCTTGCGCAAATTTGGCCGTGCGTACGGCCCATAATTGCCATCATAGTCGTCTTTGCGAAGAATGGCCACCATCTCCACCATCTCTTTGAAACTCATATTAGAGGCCTTAAATCTAGGCCTCACAGATTTGGTTGACGTTCCAGACGTTCCAGCCTGCGGGCTGTCTCCACTACCTGAGGTCGTCAACATTTCAGGTGTCTCCGCCATTCTTTAACTCCACTACGCGCCGTAACAAAAAAGGGGCGGAGAACATGAGTACATTTCGAACGTCAGGGGCGGGCGACGCAGGCGGAGTTTCACACATGCGTAGTGTATAAAGGAGGGCCTTTCGCGCGTGTCGTACGTACGTTCTGTGCGTCAAATTAGGGGGCGGAGAACATGAGTTCATTTCGAACGTCAGGGGCGGGCGACGCAGGCGGAGTTTCACACATGCGTAGTGTATAAAGGAGGGCCTTTCGCGCGTGTCGTACGTACGTTCTGTGCGTAGGTGATAGTGGACCAGGACGTTCCAAAACGAAGGTAATTTGAGATATATATTTTTTTTGGGGGGGGTTTATGGTCATGACTTTGTAGCAAGCGGCCTATATGGCTTGATAGATTGATGAGGCCTACATAGGGAGAAGATGATGAGGGGTTAGCAGAAACATATAATAAGTTTTTTTGGTCTTGTGACTTTCTCTTTTCCAGATATAATGAATCCCCTATTGAAGGATCCAGAGTTCCTTACTTCTTTTATTTCAAAGTATCGAGAGATGAGGAATTTGTGGGAGGTGAAACACCCTCAGTATTATAACAAGCATGTGAGGAAGTCAACGCTGGAGAGACTTCTGTCCTTTGTCCAGGAGACCATCCCTGGAGCAACAATGGAGACAGTGTACAAGAAAATTGGGGTCTTGAGGAACATGTATAAAAGGGAGCATAGGAAGATCCAGGAATCAAGGAGATCAGGAGCATCAGCAGATGATGTTTATGTACCCAGGCTGTGGTACTACAAACAACTCCGTTTTCTTGATGACCAGAATGAAGCCAGGGCATCACTTTCAACCCTTCCCTCCACCCTTCCCTCCACCCTTCCCTCCACCCCAGCAGAGGCTGATGAGGAGCAAGCTGGGTCTTCCATCCTGGATGAACCGGATATGACCATCTGGAGTCAGGTAAATTATTTTAACAAAGATTTACTGTACTAATATTAATGATGTTAACTGGATGTTATAATTGTCTCAAATAATTTAGCACTCCAAATTGTGTATACATATCAAATGATAGTAGTGACTAAATATGTTTGGCACCTGCTTGAAATAATTAGGGTGTCTGATTAGACTCTTTTATTAAAGAGATGTATTCACATTGAATTTGCTAGTCATGAGAAGCAAACTGTGTGTCATTGATGAACCCAAAAAAAGAAACTAAAACTATTGTCCTTTTTTTATACACAGGATGAGTCCATCCAGGAGGAATGTGGGGAAAGTGGCAGGCAGGAGGAGACCGGGCCCATGGACAGCCTGGAGGAGGCCGGATTCACCATCATCCTGGAGGAGGCTGGGCCCAGTGTCAGGCAGGAGGTGGCTGCTCCCAGTGAGGTGGCTGGGCCAAGTGAGGTGGCTGGGCCAAGTGAGGTGGCTGGGCCAAGTGAGGTGGCTGGGCCCAGTAGGAGCCTCACCCAATCCCAAGTGCCTCCCCTCCACCTTCCCAAAAAAAGGGCCAAGAAGGGGATGGTCACACAGGACGCATCCCTGCGCCTCATGCAACAGGCCACCCGTTTTTTAACAAGCCCCCCAGAAGCGGAAGAAGCCTATGGCTGCTACTTAGCCAGCAGGCTTCTTCAGATGGATTGGGAGCAGCGCCTCATTTGTGAGCGCCTATTTGGGGAAACAATCCATAAGGGGCTGCAGGGCACGCTAACCAAAAACACCCAACTACATGAGGCAGCCCCCCCCCCTCCTCCTCCTCCTCCTCCTCCTCCTCCTCCTCCTCCTGCCACAACTGAAACACCAGAGCCACAGCCTCAAAAGAAGGCTACAGGGAAGGCTACAGGGAAGGCTGCAGGGAAGGCTGCAGGGCAGCGTGGAGGAAAGGCTGCAGGGAAGAGAAGAAAGTGATGACCTGGGTTCAGTCTGGTCTGACAGAAGACGCAGGCTGTTGTAGGACCACAGTCTGGGGACATCTAGATCATCTGCTGGTGCTGTTGATCTCTGGGATTCTTGGACCAGATTGTGCTCCCTCTTATATGGACTCCTCAAGATCCCAATTTTCTTGTACACCGACTTTTTCCAGCGTTGACTTCCTCTTTATTTTATTTTGACCATGAATAAATGGATCTTTTTTGAGTTTAGCAAAAGACTTTTATGTGTTTTCTTTTAAATCATTGATTTTACACACAATGTTAAATTAACAAGGGACAACAATCTCATTGAGTTTTAAAAAAAAACACCAAAAATACATTACTAATGTTAAGAATGTTCAAGTGGTAAGTCTTGAAAAAAAAATATATACATAAACAAAAACGGTGCTTTGGGTTAACTTTATCTAAAAATTAAAAAATAATCACTAGAAAAAAAAAAAAAAAAGAATAATGGGTTCTTTGTGGTAACTTTACAAACATAAAAAAAAAAAAAAAGGGAAAAAGTATTATTAGTATGGAAACATTGTTTATAAAAAGCATACTATATCATTCATGAGATCAAAGAGAAAAAGAATTCAGAAATCAGTTTGGGAGAACTCTGATTATGAACAGCAAAACACCTTCGTTCTTTAGAGCATTCGTAAAGAAGAAATAAAATGCGCTGCATTCAACGATCACAGATTTTGCAGCGTGATGAATGTGCTACCTACAATACGAACACTAGTTTTACTAGACCGAGTGCTTCCGTTTAGTTTTTGCTTATGAGCATGCGTCGTTTTTTTGTCCGTAGGACTAGCATACAGACGAGCGGACTTCGGGGTCCGTCGTAGTTACGACGTAAAGATTTAAAGCATGTTTCAAATCTAAAGTACGTCGGATTTGAGGCTAAAAAAGTACGTTGAAAGTCCGAAGCAGCCCACACACGATCGGATTACCAGCCAACTTTAGTCCGTCAGCGTCCGTTGGACTTTTGTAGACGAAAAGTCCGACCGTGTGTACGCGGCATTAGAAACACAGAACCTTTTGCTTATTGGATTGGGAATCTCGTTTATGTCCATGCTTTATATAGAGTGGTGAGCTGGTAGCACCTACAGCATGTGAATACATTGGCGTATCACACTATCCCACCTATTTTTTTATATGAACCGAGAACATCTATATTGAAGCATCTGAGGATTTGCAGAGTCCATTAACCTTGAGCCCAGTGATGGTTCTACTGCTTGCCTAACCAAACTTAGCTGTGCGGTTACATCCCCTGAGGTGAGCGCAATCACACAGTGGGGAGCACATGTGGGAAGTCACTGAGAGTTTTAACCTTGAAGCACTATCACAAGTCACTGAGGAATTTTCTTTGGCGTACTGTATATAGATCATTTCCAAAACAGTGCTGCACTACCAATACTGCAATTATAATAATGTGCAACATAAAAAATCAGTGATCCTAAAGGTAGTGTTAATTGCCAGTGTTAATAAAAAGTCTCAAGATAATTCCAAAGTGAAATCTTCAGCCGAAACTGTGCACTAAAATTCAAATGTGCTGGTGCTCTCCTCCACCGCTGTGCTCTAGCCGCTCACTTTAAGGTCTGACCCCTGTTTTACCAGCAGGTCAGATAAAGCAGATCCCCTATGGGGATAATCAATGTACGGCCCGGCGTAAAGCTGATAATCCCTCCATGTCACCCTCTTTCGCCTCACTGGCTTCACCAGTCTCAGATTTCCCTCGGGTATTTCTGGTATAACATAGGGATAAAAATACCAGATCTACCTATATTAACACTACGTTTAGGATCACTGATTTTTTTATGTTGTACATTATTATTGCAGTATTGGTAGTGCAGCACTGTTTGGGAAATTTTTTTGGATTAATGTGAAGTGAACACGTTTTTTTTTCTAAATATATATTTTATTAATTTTCTAAAAAAAAAATGGCAGAGCCCACAACATACCACAGTGGTATATAACAGAGGGGGTCGCAGCCTCCCGACATTGCATTATAGTAGTACATGTTATACATTAAAGCACGTAGGACATATCTCTGCATTATCGTACCTTTAAAGATATACATGAGTTCCTTTGTTGCTCTGTATTAGAGTCCCAAAATCATATGAGAGTGTAAATACACTAGTCAGGAGGCAGCCACCAAAGAAGAGAAAAGAGAAATAGAGGAGTAAGTAATAGATAGGGGGGAAAAGAAATAAAAAGAAGAAACAAGAGGGGGGGTAAGGGGGAGGGTTGGGAAGGGAAAAAAGGGGGGGAAGGGAGGGGGGAATAGGTGGCGTTCAGTTATATAAATCTCCGTGTACTAGGATGGCAGTAGGTTCTTGATCAATATAAAATGGCAGGGTTTAGTTCCCAAGGAGGGATTTACCCTCTTCTGAATATTTAAATATATTCCAATGAGTCCATGTTTTCTTATAGGTTTCCTGTCTATCTTGAGCTGTCATTATCAAGTCTTCCATTTTATTTATGTCTTCTACCTTCCTCAACCACATTGCCGTTTCCATAACAGGGGAATACAGGATTTGGCTGCATTTGTTAAATGTCACAGTAAAGATTTCTTACAGGTTTTGAGTGGTATGGGAGAAATGTGGAGTAGAAAAAATGCCGGGTTATTCGGGATTTGGGTCTTTTCCTTCCTTATGGATCACTGAAATATGAGCACCTAGTGTTTCTGTATATATATAGGTAATCTTAATAATAAACCGCCCTTCAAACAAAAAATACCTCCACCACGCCCCTAAATGCTAGAAATTGAGAATCTATATATAATGTGAAAATTATATATATATATAATAGAATAAATTAAGTGCTGAGCTTCTCCTTTAAAATAAATACACAAATCAAATATTTTTGTCCTATATGTCTACAATTCCCATAATACCTCCTAAAGACACATAAGATAAAACAAGAGGCGCTCTAAACATGAACAGTGCACAAGAGTCTCTGATACAATAGTGTTGTGAACCTCTTACTTTGCTGTGTGCACAAAAATGTGGTCTGATATCACAACAAACCAATTAACCATCTAACATAAATCAAAACTAAATGACACTCAAGTGAAATAATAGGTGCAACTACTTCACTCCATGCTAAATGATTCCATAATGTGACATATGAGTCCATACATCTTTATAACAAAAAATCAGTCCAAAACTCTGTGATAAAATTTAAATGAATAAAGTGACCAAAAAAAAGTAGTTGAAATCTTGATAATTGAGTGACTCCGTGTGGTAAATGTCGCAGTAAAGATTTCTTACAGGTTTTGAGTGGTATGGGAGAAATGTGGAGTAGAAAAAATGCCAGGTCATTCGGGATTTGGAAGTCAGTGAATTTTTGGGAAATGGTACGAACTGCAGTCCAAAAAGTTGTCAACATAGGACATGACCAAAACATGTGTAGAAGCGTTCCCTCTTCCTGATGACAACGCCAGCAATACTTTGATGTGTCAGGAAAAATGATATGTAAACGACTTGGTGTTAGGTACCACCTTGTCAGGATCTTATAGTTCGTCTCCTGGACTTTAGTGCATATTGAGGACTTAAGGGAGAGACTAATCATGTTTTGTTTCTGGACTGCTGTAAAAGTGCGTTGGAGGTCTTTTTCCCACTTTATAATGCATGGTAAACAGGGTGGTTGGGGGGGGGGAGTATTCAATAGGCCGTACATCTTGGATAGAACCTGTGGCAGTGGCTCTGTGTTCATACAAAGTTCTTCAAATGTGGTCAGGGGTCTGATGTAGCTTTGAGGATTCGTAAAAGTCTGGAGAAAATGGTGAACACGTGCTGTGTCCCAGAACAAAAGTTTAAACGGGCCTACGGGGTTCATTAGTCCTGAGATGGAGGGCCATTTATCTTGTTGCACAAATTGTGACGCTAAGACACAATTGGAGCTTCTTAAGATCTGAAATTGTGTAGATGAGATTCCAGGAGGGAAGTTGGGGTTACCTAGAATCAGGGTTAAGGGAGATGTTTTGGTAGTTAGAGAGGTTTGTAGTGTAGCTTGAATGCATTGTCTTATAGTGTTTCCAATGGTCGGATGGGATTTCAATTCTGCAGGAAGGGAGTCACTACACCATATCGCAGTTTGTAGAGGTATAATGGTTTGGTGTTGTTCTATTTGTGCCCACAGCTTAGAATCCTTATGGCGGCGCCAATCAATAACCTTACCTAAGTGGATTGCTTGATAGTTCTTTCCTGATGTCTGGTAGCGCTAGGCCGCTATAGTGCTTTGGTGTGGATAGTTGAGATTGTGGGATGCGAGGCTTTTTATGTGCCCAAACAAAACGGGTGAAAAGGACTTGTACTTGTTTAAAATATGTGGGAGGTATCTTAATCGGTAGGGCCTGGAAGAGGTATAAAAATTTTGGGAGTATACTCATTTTGAGTAAGTTGCACCGCCCAAACCAGGAGTGTATCCCTTTATTCCAATTGTCTAGTAATACTCTAGTCTTAGCTAGTAGAGGGGGGAAGTTGCTTTCATAGATGTGAGACGGATCTGGTAAGTAAGTCAAGTAAGTCAGGGCGGAGGATGTCCATTTAAATCTAAAATTCTATTGTAAATTTAGAAGAATATGGGCTGGTATTAATATCCCCATTGCTTCTGATTTGGAGAAATTTATTTTTAGGTTTGATATTTTCCCATATGTCTCGAATTCTTTGAGTAGGTTTGAGTAGGTTTGACAGGGACACTCGCGGGTTGGTTAGCGAGAAGAGCAGGTCGTCTGCATAGGCCGAGATCTTGTGTTGCAGAGGACCAATTGATATCCCTTGAATGTCGGGATTCAATCTGATTTTAGATAGAAAGGGTTCCAGGGAGAGAGCAAATAGGAGATGGGATAATGGGCATTCCTGTCTCGTCCCATTTGTTATTGGGAAGGGGTCTGATAGGACTCCATTTGCCTTTACTCGGGCTGTTGGGTTTGAATATATTCCGGCTATTCGGTTAAGCATCACCTCCCCCAGACCGATGTGTCTGAGCACCGCAAACATAAATGACCAGCTTACCCGGTCGAACGCTTTTTCAGCGTCGGTATTGAGAAAGATACATGGGATTTTCCTAGACCTAGTGACATATAATAGTTTTAGCACCTTTGTAGTACTATCTCTGGCCTCCCGTGGCGGGATGAAGCCAACCTGGTCTCGGTGTATGAGTTGCTAGAGGTGCTGCGCCAGCCGAGTAGCCAGAATTTTAGCGAATATCTTTAAATCAAGATTTATTAATGATATGGGTCTGTAACTACCACATGCTGCCGGGTCTTTTCCTTCCTTATGGATCACTGATATATGAGCACCTAGTGTTTCTCTAGCAAATCATGTTGAATAACGTGACCATACGAGGTCCTAGTATCAGAAGGAGGGTTTTATAATATTGTAGTGTATAGCCGTCTGGGCCTGGGGCTTTACCTGGTTTCATTGACCCTATGGCTTTTTGGATTTCTATCAAAGTTATAGGGGAGTCTAAGTCTTCCCTAATTGCTTGGGTAAGGGATGGCATTTGAGAGGATGTGATGTAATTCTCTATATCAGTAGTGGGGGAAACCACTTGTGGCAAGTTGTATAGATTAGAGTAAAAATGGTTAAACTCTTTAGTGATTTGTGTGGGTAGGACTTCTTTTTTACCTCCCGCCCGTGACCATGTGTGGGATGTATGTAGATGATTGTGATCTCTAACTATCCTTGCTAATAGTTTCCCACATTTATCTCCTGATTCGTATGTCTGTTTGCGACAGAACTGTAGGGCTGCCTTGGCTCTATAGTGTAAGAGGTCAGTGATTTGTCATCTAAGAATTTTCAGAGCAGTCTCTGAGGACTGTGTGGGGGCATGTTTGTGCCTGGCTTCAGAGATAGCAAGTTCCTTTAGAAGTTGGGAGAGTTGTTTATTTCTTTCTCGCTTGATACGGGCACCATGTGTGATGAGGATTCCTCTGATAACTACTTTGTGGGCTTCCCACAAGATCCCAGGGTCACAGTCTGGCTGGTCATTTTCCTGAAAATACAAATTTAGCGCTCTGGTCACGTCTGTCAACACTTCTGAGTTTTGCAAGAGACTTTCATTAAGATGCCAAAAACGGTGTCTGGGTGAAATATCTGACAGAGTGTAGGTCAGGAAGATAGGTGCATGGTCAGACCACGTTCTATTGCCTATGGAGGTCTGTTCCACCATGTGTAGCTGACTGTGGGGGATCAGGAAAAAATCTATTCTGGTATATACCTGGTGCATGTGTGAGTAAAATGTATAGTCGCGTTCTCCCGAGTGTTGTAAGCGCCAGATATCGATTAATTCTGATTTGTGTAACGTTTTGGCTATTCGTTTGAGTTGATTCGGTGGGATCGAAGATTTACCTGTCGAGGTGTCTACAGATGGGATTAAAGGGGTGTTAAAGTCCTCCCATAATTAGCTGTCCTTCCCTAAAGTCGTCCAGTTTCTCCAAAGTGTCTCGATTAAATTTGGCCTGCTGCTCGTTAGGGGCATATATTGCTGCTAGCGTTACCATTACAGTACCTATTAGGCCTTTAAGGAAAACATATCTTCCTGATGGGTCTATCATAGAGCTCTGATGTTGCCATGGAGTTTTACTAGATATTAATATGGAAACCCCTTTGGATTTGGCAGTCGGGTTTGTGAAGTTATAAGCCATCGGGAAAAGCTTACATTGTAGATACGGTAATTTGTTAGCTTTAAAGTGCATCTCTTGAATAAAGGCTATATCTGTGCGAGTCCGCTTCAAGTCATCTATCAGCATGCGTCTCTTCTCAGGTGTATTAAGCCCCTTTGCATTAAGAGACATCACTTTGATGTTGTTGAACGCCATGTTACGGTGGGACGGGAAGGGGGGGTAGGTTCGGGTATGAGGGAAGAAAGAGGGGAGAAGAAGTAGAGATAGAAAAGTAAGTAAAGATGTAAAAAAGGAGAAGATATTTAGTAGAGAAATACGAGTAGAGACAAGGCCTAATGTCTCGTCCAGCTCGATTCCCTTTTATTTTCCGGGTAGTGTTCTTTGCATATGGCTCCCAGAATAGCGCCCTCCAAGAGGATATACTGACCTAATTGGGAGAGGAGTAGGACACGGCTCAAAGGGTGAGTCCCCCGTCCTCCCTCCCGTCCCAGTACATCTGGAATGTGTAAATAGAATATCTCGTACATCTTTGTAAACAAAATAATAAACCAACAATAATATAACTTAAGTGGGGAGATAGTTGCAATCCCCGTGTGCCAGCTTCCTAATCACCAACCCCCACTTCTCTGACTCCAAGTGTTCATTCGACTAGTCAGGCGAGCATCTATGGAGTGGATACTTTACTGCGGTGCCAGAGCATGTCCAGAGAATTGACACAGCTCTAAAACTCGGCATCCCAGCAAGTGTGGTATGTTAAAACTAAATACAAAACAACTTAAAAACACATTTAAACAGAACATAGCTTTACCGTGCACTCCACATCTAGAAGATAGCATATCCCTTAGACCTTATTAGCATGGCTTCAGAGCAGTCTCGTCAGGTCTCCATCAAACAGGAGTTAACAGATCCGTCAAGTTATCTGAGCAAGGCTCCATGGTATGCGGCTGCAACTGACCTCCATGAGAGGAGGAGTTACAAGTCTCCACAATTGTCGGTTTCACTACCTCGTCTCCAGCTGATGTAGTATGTCTTCTGATAAGTGTTTTCAGGGTAGTGTCTGGAGCAGCTGCAGGGTAATGGCATAGTGTCTGTTGAGGTGAATGCATACATATACTGGATGTATACAATCTCCTTCTCCAACTCATATCTCACACCATAGTGAATGCTTCAAGGGTATTATGTGGATTGAGCATGAGGGGTAATTGCAATGATAGGGACGGGAGTCTTGTTAATTGGTGTAAAAGGTGACACACCTCTCTATGCAGTAAATTTCAGATGATCCATAAGCCCTCTGGCAGTAGATAGGGGCAAAAGATGTCGGGTGAACGGCATTAGCAATCTAACCAAGTCAGTGTCAACTATCACAACTTTGGGCATTATTCAGCCTAAAACGAGTGTTGTCTCAAGAGGTGTGTGTCTCATGACTCACGTGCATCTTCCTGCGATGGCGCTCTGGGTCGACGGCGGTTTCTCTGCTGTCTGGGCAGCAGGTTCCCTCCCAGTCTCGGCATATTCATGTGTCCTTGTGGCAAGCCAGTTGGGTACATCAATAGGATCCGTTTCAAGGAAGGAGAAAAGGGCTGGCAAAGCATCCGGTTTACGCAGTGTGAAGAATCTCTGCTCCTTCCTGAATGTGACAAAAAGGGGATATCCCCAGCGGTATGTGGCTTCTCTGTGCCGGGCTAGATCTAGTAGAGGTTTCAGGATCGCTTGTCTATGCAGGGTAGCGCGGGAGAGGTCCGGGAATATCTTAATAGCCACACCGTCTAGTTCCGGATCTTCTGCTTCCCAAGCTTTACGTAGGATTTGTTCTTTGTGTGTATAGTGGTGTAATCTACAGATTACATCCCGCGGTCTCAAAGGGTCTGTCAGTTTAGGGCCCAATGCTCGGTGAATCCTATCGATTTCTACTCGATCTGGTAGATCTACACCTGGTATGCTGCGGAAAATGGCGACCGCCGTATCCGCCAGGTCTGCGGGCCCGGTGGCCTCCGGCAATCCCTGAAGTCGCAGGTTATTCCTGTGACCTCGGTCCTCCATCTCTTCCATGTGGAGCTGCTGGTCTTGCAAGACTTCCGCATGAGTGTCCTGGATCCCCTCCACAGCTGATACTCAACGCTCCAGGGCTGCTAGGGAGGACTCCCCTATCTCGACTCTGGTGGCGAGTGCCTGAACATCCGCTTTCATCACACTCATTTCTTTACGGTGAGCGGCTTCCACCATATCTATGAGGGCCGCTATGTCTGCCTTAGTGGGGAGTGCCTGCAGGAGCAAGCGCAACTCCGCCGCCATCCCGGGAGATTGTAAAAGGGGTTGTGACGGCTCACCATAGTCGGAGCAGAGATCCGTAGGGAAGCCAGTATAGGTGTCGGCTAACAGCGCCTCCATGTTAGGCGATGGGGAGTTTTGTGAGGTCTGTCTCCCTGTATGCTCACCACGCGCCAACGCCATCTTAAGCTCCAGAGAACTGAGCAATGGGAGCTGAAAAAGTCTTCTGATTTTGCCCGATGTCGGAGGCTGAGGAGTAGATTTAGTTGGTTTGTTGGTTTTCTTTGCTGCTTTCTTTCTAGAGGAGTACATATTTTGAGTAATGGACTGAAATAGCTGGGATAGGGGAGAGACGGCCGGGAGCTCAGCTAAAACACGTCTCTATTCAGCCATGTCCAGGCCACGCCCCCTCTGTGAACACATTTTTCAGTGTTAGCAGCAACCAGGTGGAGGTGCAATTTTAGAATTATTGTATTGTACTGTAAAAAGATCAATGGACCTTTTAAAGCATACATTCTTTGCACTTTATGGATTAGAATCATGTTTGAATGTTTATTATGCAATATTGAAGCAGACCAATTTACTCAGTGTCACACAATATTTATTTAAATTTACAATTATCACTTGCATTTGCACTTTATGGATTGGTATCATGTTTGAGTATAACTTTTTCAATACTTATGTAGAGTTATTCATACCATGGCAAGGCCTGTTCTGAGTGGAACCTGTCCTGTTAAACCGCTGTATGGTCTTGGCCAACATGCTGCATCTCAGTTTCAGGGTCTTGGCAATCTTCTTATAGCCTAGGCCATCTTTATGTAGAGCAATAATTCCTTTTTTTCAGATCCTCAGAGAGTTCTTTACCATGAGGTGCCATGTTGAACTGCCAGTGACCAGTATGAGAGGGTAAGAGCAATAACAACAAATTTAACACACCTGCTCCCCATTCACACCTGAGATCTTGTAACTCTAACAAGTCAGATAACATTGGGGAGGGAAAATGGATAATTGGGCCCAATTTGTACATTTTCACTTTGTGGTGTACTCATTTTTGTTGCCAGCGGTTGAGACATTATTGGCTGTGTGTTGAGTTATTTTGAGGGGACAGCAAATTTACACTGTTATACAAGCTGTACACTCACTACTTTACATTGTAGAAAAGTGTAATTTCTTTAGTGCTGTCACATGAAAAAATAAAATAAAATATTTACAAAAATGGGAGGGGTGTACTCACTTTTGTAAGATAATGTAGGTGTATAATATGTTTGAATTATATATATATATATATATATATATATATATATATATATATATATATATATACTGTATCCTGTATCCTGTATCCTGTTACAAGTTGGTAGTGCTTATTTTGTTGGTTATTTTATGGTATTTCTTTAAATTGCATTCAATCTTTGATTCAAGGCAAACCAAAGGTTATATTCTTGTACTTTTTTATTGTTGGTAAATACTGAATCGAAAATATTGTCCTAGGTTGATGTGTTGACATAATTTAGGTATATTGCCTGTTGTTTTCCAGCATTCAGATTGCTGTTCATGAATTCATGACTCTGTTTCAAGCAGGGATGCTGTCTAAATGCAAATGTTCTGTCCTGTACATCTTTTGAATGTTCAATAAAATTGTCATCATCATGGTCTAAGAAAATTTTAGTCTAATTTTCGGACTATAAGCTATTGTTGCATTTAGAAGGGAATACACAAGAAAACACTATGAAATTTGCTTTTGAATGGATATGAATTGAGTAGTCTGTCGCCGTTACATTTCCTTATATACAGATGTCTAGTCCATGATAGAAATCTGGACATTAAACAGCAGGAAACTCATTTCAGGAGAAAGCTGAAATGTAATAAGCATTTAAAGTATTATCAATATCATGTTCAGAAATAATAACACAAATGTGTACGTTCAGATGAATAAACTGATGACAAAACAAAGTGCACACAAATTAAGGTGGCTCCATAATTTCCGAATCCCACCTTCAGTTTAAATCAGTACAAAGGGTGTTTAAATTTATTAGGAAAGTCTGTCTCCTGCTATTAGCCATAGAGTGGGACCCTTGCTCACTGTAAGGAAGCATTGGTCTCATTGCAGAGGTCCGACATGCTCCCTAATGGGTCAGACCTATAACTCTGTAATCAGCAATAGGGATGGGCTTCATGTTCGGGTTGAACATGAGTTCGACTCGAACATTGGCTGTTCACCCGTTCGCCGAATAGCGAACAATTTGGGGTGTTCGCAGTAAATTCGAAAGCCGCGGAACACCCTTTAAAAGTCTATGGGAGAAATCAAAAGTGCTAATTTTAAAGACTTATATGCAAGTTATTGTCATAAAAAGTGTTTGAGGACCTCAGTCCTGCCCCAGGGGACATGTATCAGTGCAAAAAAAAGTTTTAAAAATGGCTGTTTTTTCGAGCAGCAGTGATTTTAATAATGCTTAAAGTGAAACAATATAAGTGTAATATTCCTTTAAATTTTGTACCTGGGGGGGTGTCTATAGTATGCCTGTAAAAGTGGCGCATGTTTCCCGTGTTTAGAACAGTCCGAGGGCAAACTGACATTTCTAAAGGAAAAAAAGTCATTTAAAGGTACTAGCGTTAGCGCCGGCTATAATGAATTGTCGGTCTGGCAATACACATAAAAGTTCACAGATAAAAATGGCATGGGATTTCCCCACAGGGGAACCCCGAACCAAAATTTTAAAAAAAATGCATGGGGGTCCCCCAAATTCCATGCCAGGCCCTTCAGGTCTGGTATGGATATTAAGGGGAACCCCGTGCCAAATATAAAAAAAAAGGCATGGGGGTCCCCTTTTAAAATCCATACCAGACACCATTTTTTTTTAAATTTTGGCGCGGGGTTCCCCTTAAAATCCATACCAGACCTAAAGAGTCTGGTATGGATTTTGAGGGGGACCCCCATGCCATTTTTTAAGAAAATTTTGGCACGGGGTTCCCCTATGGGGAAACCCCATGCCGTTTTTATCAATGAACTTTTATGTATATTGCCAGACCGACAATTCATTATAGCCGGAGCTAGCGCTAGTACTATTTAAATGACTTTTTTTTCCTTTAGAAATGTCATTTTGCACTCGGACTGTTCTAAACACGGGAAACATGTGCCACTTTACAGGCATACTATAGACACCCCCCAGGTACGAAATTTAAAAGAATATTACACTTTTATTGTTTCACATTAAGCATTATTAAAATCACTGCTCCCGAAAAAACGGCCATTTTAAAAAAAAAAATTTGCACTGATACATGTCCCCTGGGGCAGGACCCAGGTCCCCAAACACTTTTTATGGCAACTTGCATATTAACCCTTAAAATTAGCACTTTTGATTTCTCTCATAGACAATTCACTATAGCCCACAATTCACTATAACCGCTATTACTTCATGACTTTTTTTTCCTTTAGAAATGTCATTTTGCTGTCAGACTATTCTAAACACGGGGAAAAAGTGCCACTTTACAGGCATACTATAGACACCCCCAAGTACAAAATTTAAAGGAATATTTCACTTCAATTGTTTCACTTTAAGCTTTATTAAAATCACTGCTCCCGAAAAAACTGCGGTTTTTAAAACTTTTTTTTGTAATGATACATGTCCCCTGGGGCAGAACCCGGGTCCCCAAACACTTTTTATGACAATAACTTTCATATAACCCTTTAAAATTAGCACTTTTGATTGTTCATGTTCGTGTCCCATAGACTTTAACGGTGTTCGTGTGTTCAAACAAAGTTTTTGCCTGTTCGCATGTTCTGGATGCGAAACAAACAGGGGGGATGTTTGGCTCATCCCTAATCAGCAATCCTTGTCCCTGCTGATTGATTAGTCCTGGCTCTGACACAGTGGGGTTGATTTACTAAAACTGGAGCATGCCAAATCTGGTGCAGCTCTGCAAAGAAACCAATCAGATTTCAAGTTTTTTTGTCAAAGTTTAAAAGAGAAGTATGGGATTTTTTTTATCCCATAATCATACTTACTTAGGTGGATGCAGCATCGATCCGATGCTGTATCTCTCACTCACCGCCTCTTCACTGAGAACCGAGTCACCGAACACCGCCGATGGCTCGGTTCTCTAACCTCCCTGAGCAGATAACTGCTGCCTGTCAATCAGCAGCTCTCCTCTCTGCTCCTCCACGCTCACTGGAGGGCTGAGCTGTGGAGACGCATATCAGTCCAGCACCTGGAGGATCCAGACTTCCAGAGTCGGGATGAGGCGGTGCCTGTACTGATTCCAGTGACGTCACCAGAGAGTGGACTTTCGACTGCTCTCTGCTCAAAACGGGTCACAGGAGTGAAAAACGAATTGCACTCCTGTGATCCATAGCAGAAGCCTAGCTAAATGAGCTCAGGCTGGACTTCTCCTTTAATTAAGCAAGGTGAAGTTAGAAGCTGATTGGCTACCATGCACAGCTGCACCAGATTGAATGGGAAGGGTGTAGGATCACTTTCCCACAGAAAGCAAGGGTCCCACTCAATGGCAAGCAGGCAATACATAGGCTTTATACTGTTGTGGCTGGTTTTAAGGAAAACAAACTGTAATAATTTACACACCTTTTGCTGGGTGCTCCTGGAATGTATTTAAAGTGTATGAGCTGTACATTCAGTTTTTAGCATTTATTTTATCTACATCAAATTTTTGCTGTGAATTTCTTTTGGTATAAAATGTAAGAAGTTACACATTGCAGGGTATATTTATAAAAACATTTTTGAAAGATTGTTATGGGGCGTACACATGGTCGGACTTTTCGGCTACAAAAGTCCGACAGCCCGTCCAACAAACTTTCGACGGACTTTTGGCGGACTTGCAGCGGACTTTCTAACGAACGGACTTGCCTACATACGATTACACAAAAGTCAGACGGATTCGTACGTGATGACGTACACCGGACTAAAATAAGGAAGTTGATAGCCAGTAGCCAATAGCTGCCCTAGTGTGGGTTTTGTCCGTCGGACTAGCATACAGACGAGCGGATTTCTGGGTCTGGCGGAGTTACGACATAAAGATTTGAAGCATGTTCCAAATCTAAAGTCCGTCAGATTTGCGACTGGAAAAGTCAGCTGAAAGTCCGGGGAAGCCCACACACGATCGGATTGTCTGCTGGATTTGGTCCGTCGGCGTCGGTTGGACTTTTGTAGCCGAAAAGTCCGACTGTGTGTACGAACCATTACAAGCATTTTTTCCAGGGTGTCCAAATTTTCCCCATACATTCTGTAATACTGTGACCTCTGTTGACCGTCAGTTGTATCCCCTTGCCAAAATGCAGCATATATTCTGATGAGATATTTCAGAAAAAATTACCACATTTTGACCACTAGATGGGCATGATATTTATAGAAAGACATAGTATTAGAGAAAATATATACAAATACAAATTTATGCAGCCTGGATGAATGCTTGTGACATTCATCCATCATATGTTTTACAAATAGACCACCATGTCTTTATTTTCACAAACAAATCTCTTTATGCTGTGGATTCTAGCCTCTGCATTATGATGTGTTTTCTGTGGAGTAAAAGCTAATCACTGAGATTCTGCTTCCAACGTTTTGCTTTATTTTCTGGATTTCTACAAATGATGTATTTAAAAAAAAATCAAGTGCAAATCTGTGTAAAGAAAGATTGCCATATTCTATGAACCACATTAACAATTGTTAACAATTGTTTTAGACATGGTGTGACCTTGTAATGGGCATATGAAGAGTACAATATTCACTACCTATACCATAGGAAAGTGTCTTCCAAAGATTGGCCACAAAACAATTTTCAGCAAACTGTAAAGTATATTCTAATAATCTTACATTTGTTCAAAAAAAACATCCTATACTGATATAATTTTATGTCAAATAAAAAACTAATGAACTGAATGAGTAAAAAATTTGTAGTAACTCCACTGATGAGTACTGTAGAAAGACTCACTTTGTAGAGCGAAATACATAGACTTTGGATTGTGTGGAGAATACAGTGAAGTTTATATTTAGTATATTTAAAATTTCCCTTTTTCTTGTTAAAAAAAGAAACTGTGCTCTTACTTTGTATGCCCTGGGTCCCTGCACATTCTCACCTGAAACAACCCAAGTGGCTGTAATGCCTGGATGATTTGGTGCTTAATATATTGGGGGGCGGCAAACTAACACCAAACCCCCCCATCCACCCCACGGGAGATGGCCGGGAATGCGGCGATCTCACATCCCCCCCCTCCCGAGACAGATGTAAATGTGGAGATCAAACCCCGTCGCACACAGGAGATGGACGGGATGACGGCGATCAGGGCATTATCTTTGGAGTCAGGGGGAAAAAAGAGACGGCTGTTGATTTTCCTCCCAGGCTAACAGGATGTATGTCCTGAGACATGATTGGCCAGGGAGTCCTAAGACCTGATTGGCCAGGGAGTCCTAAGACTCCCTGGCCAATCAGGTCACAGGAACTGCTTCCTGACTGGCCGGGAGGAGAATCAGGAAGACCATAGTGGATATTATTTTGCTTTTGTCACACAACTGGGTGGGCTCGGGGCGCACCCTTTTTTTAAGCCAATTAGAGCCTGAGGCTCTAATCACATGCTTCAAAAAAAAAACAAAAACATTGGAATCCATGCGTCCGCCACCCTGCATGTAAATTAGGGGCCGGGCCATCGGATTAAGGGGGCAGCGCCCCTGCTCCCCATATAAAGGGGGCACCACCGTTGCATGTGATTACATACCCACACATGCAAGAAAAATTTAAAAAACTGCCTTTTTTTGCTTGCACATGATTGGATGATGGAAGTCAGCAGAGCTTCATCTCATTTACTAAGCTCTGGAGCAAATTCCCTTGCAGAGTGCAACTGAACTTGCAAAGTGCACTGTCTATTTGCCTTTAGTACATCAGCCCCATAGCAACCAAACAGTATTCAGTCTACTGAAGCCAAATCTGTATTAGATCAAGTTTTCTTGGTTTCTGTAGGTTAGTACACTAGTGAATTAGAATTCTTTAGAAAATAGGACCAGTGGTTACCCAACGGAGTTATCTATCTATGGCTATTCTAACACAATAAACTAAACTAAGTTAATCAGGTGATGTTACATTGGTTTGGATAGTTGAAGCATTTATGATAGTGTATATGAATAGTGGTTGCTGACACATTAAAGTACTTTGAATGAAAAGGTACATAAATAAAAAAATCTTCATTTGTATGCAACTGTAAAGTTAAACCTGTAACCCGGGATTACTTTCCCTGCTCTTTGTTATTTCTAAAATACTTTGGTTGCTGTGCAAAGTTGCCTTCTTTTTAAATTCCAAACTCTTGTAACTATTTAATTGTAGCAGCATCTACCAAGCAATGGCAAACACTTCCCACAAGGTTTCTGTAAAAGGCCAATTAAAAAGCAATGCTTGCAACTGGCTATTTTTCAAAACCATATGCTTGTATTTGAGTTGCCAGATGTTCCTTCAGCTCAAAGTGTTAGCTTAGTACAGAACATAAGTTTAACTTTGTATACAACATAAAATATATGTATCTGAAAACTCATAAAGACCTCTACCCAAAACAGTAAAATTTAGGTTTTTGATATAGCTTGTTGGGGACATTAAAAGCTTAAAGTGGTTCTAAAGTCAAAACGTTTTTCACCTTAATGCATTCTCTGCTCTAATGTTTAAATAAAATGCCTGACTACCTGTTCTACCCCATCCCTAAACACTTACCTGGTTGCTCTCACTGCTCCAACACTGTCCTGGCGGCAGCACTGCTGCGCTCACTTCCTATCTCACAGGAGACACTGAGAGCAGAGGAAGCCATAGGCTAATGCTGCTGTCAGTCAAACTCCTGTGAAGAAGGAGCGGGGGCGTTTCTTACTGGCGTTGTGTTTGTCTTTGCACACGCACATAGCCTGCCTCAGGAGCAGGCTGAGAACTTCCAAGGTGGAGGTAAGGCCCCTTTCACACTTATACGACTTGTCCCACGATTTTGTACTGCAAAATCGTATGACAAGTCATTCTCCATGATTTTCAATGACTACCATTCATATTGGCACGACTTTAAGTCGTGCCGACTTGAAAGTAGTCCCTGCACTACTTTGGTCCAATTTCTATGCGAGTTGTACTCCATAGACCTCAATGTTAAACCCTGAAGTCGGAAGAAGATCCCGGAGCTGCCTAATAAATCATTTTAAAAACCTGTGTACTGTGTTTTTTATTGACGCTTTTTTCCCTAGGTGAATGGGTAGGGGTACCATTTACCCCATACTTATTCACATAGGGTGGGGGGCTAGGATCTGGGGGCCCCCTTATTAAAGGGGGCTCCCAGATTCCGATAAGCCCCCCGCCCGCAGACCCCGACAACCAACAGCCAGGGTTGTCGGGAAGAGGCCCTTGTCCTCATCAACATGGGGACAAGGTGCTTTGGGGTGGGGGGGCCGCACTGCGCCCCCCCATGCCCCAAAGCACCCACCCCCCATGTTGAGGGCATGCGGCCTGGTACGGTCCAGGAGGGGGGGTCCGCTAGCTCGTCCCCACCCCCATTTCTGACTGGCCGGGCTGCGTGCTCGGATAAGGGTCTGGTATGGATTTTGGGGGAACCCCCACGCCGAATTTTCGGCGTAGGGGGTTCCCCTTACAATCCATACCAGACCTAAGGGCCTGGTATGCCCCTGGAGGGAACCCACGTCAGTTTTTTTATTTAAAACTTGGCGTGGAGTTCCCCCTTATGATTCATACCAACTACTGTATGTTTTCATTTGTTAATGCCAAAAACGTGGCAAAGTAGTACTGCTCCCAAATCGCGGTAAAATCGCGGCACATTGCGGTAAAATCGCTGTAAAATCGTGCGACTTTGAAGTTGTATAAGTGTGAAAGGGGCCTAAGGGAGAACTCAGCGCAATATCAATGCACAGAGCAGGTAAATATAATACATATATTTTTTTTTATTTTAACAAAAAAAAATCATTTAATATCACTTTAAAGCGGATGCATTGTGTCTCTGAATGAAATTATTGTTAAGGGGTAAATGTGACATTCACAGGTGAATTAACCATGGCAATTTAAAACACATGCACCAGGAAAATTCACCTGCTGTGAATGTTACATAAATATCATAATCACTGCTGTATAAATATACCCCTTAGTGGTGTCTGTTAGTTTGTCTATTCCTTGCCTATAAAAGTATTCTTTTATATTTATCTATGCTATTTTACTTTAGAAGCTTGTGAGTGAGCAATAAATGAAAGAAAATTGGGGTTATTTGAAAATTTAGTGCAGTTGCAGGAAATCCTGCCCTGTGTTGTCTTGCTGCTGCAGGGGAATAGTTTAGATTCCAGGTGATAGTAAATGTCAGTCTGAGAGTGACAATAAACGACATTGCTTCTGAATGAATGTTTTCTAAATAGGCCAGTTCATATTAAATGGCAGGCCTATAGCTTGTGCTGGCCTCATATGTGTTCTCTGTCAGCTATCATTCTTGTTAAATGTGAAATGTATAAACAGCTGATGACTGTTTAAGTGGCAAATATCCTAAGGAATTTCTCTATAAGAAGAAATACTGTAGACATGCATGCTAAATTGCCCTGAGCTTTGGTGTGCTTGGGTATTATGCCTGTTGCTTAAAATGATGACTACTAAGCTTTTCAACCAAACAGAATTATGAGTGTGTTGGGTTGCTATTGTCATTGTTCATGAACCAACAGTGCTTAGAGAAAATTGATGACATGTGCTTGGAAAGCAGTACAGCTTTTCTAAGAGACTCTGAATACGTGAGCTTAAAGCTATCTTGCTCATCTCGCTGTTATCCAGACAAAAGGTTTGAGCTTTGAACACCAGCTGAAGATGAAAGATGTGACAAAACTGTAGCCAGCTAATGAAATGACACCTAAATCTGATTAATTCATCAACTCTAAAAACTGCCCTGGTAATAGTGCAAAAAATGGGGTTTTAAAAAAAACTGTACAACAGATAAAGGATAACTTCACATTTATAAAAAAAAAAAAAAAAAAAAACTCTACATTCTGCCTCCCCTACCATCTCCATCACATTTCCCAATTGCCTAGATATGCTAGGTATCCCCTGTTTCACATCACTGCTTCGTACACAGCTTTCTTATTAGGTCAATGGCTTTGCAAAGGGTTATGGAATTTCCCCACCACCATTGACCTAACATGCTGTAGAAGATTTAAAGGGAGATTGATTACAAATTTGAAGCGGCGCTATTCTTCAAAACTAAAAGAATGATAAAACTACATAAATAATTGCAATGTCTGATCTCCCAAAGTAGATAATAAATAAAGTGAATAATAATACATTATCTACTGAGTTGGTACTCAAAATGCCAGCGCTGCAAGGAACTTCTCATGAAGGTGTCTAAAATAACACAAATGAAAATAATATTCTTATGTCTTATCACAAGCCAACATTAAAATAATCTACTGGGTATTGTAGCCAAAAAAACCAGGGCTGCAAATAATGCAAGATTGTGCAAAAAGGTGCAAATAAGCAAAAATATAGTAAACATTAATTAATACAGTGATAAAGTTAAAAAACAGTTTTTTATATAATAGTGTCCATATAGTGTCCAAGAATAAAATCAGTATGTCCGGTGATATCCATTGTGCAAATGTCATCAAATTTCTCACTGATGTGATCACTCTCCATTGCACCTCAATCCACACTGTGTGTGCAAGAAGCTCACCTAATTCCCTAGAGCAGAAGGTCTAAAAGCATTTAGAGTGTAAGCAATTCCTCTCCATGGGTGGCTATATCATATCCTTTCTTCCAATTAGCAATGCTATAGTTTATGGATGTGTCCACACTCTCTCCCACTATCCACTCTCCTCTCCTCTAGTGGGTGATGTGGTTATACAAGAAAGAATATACTCATTGTATAGTATTCAAATTAAAATTTATTATATAAAAAACGTAGTAACTCACATTTACGATTGAACAACATCAGAAACCATTAACTTCCTCGATCGGCCAAAAACTGGAAGTGACTTACCCGACTCCTTCCCAACTAGTTGCGTCACAGCCCACTTGACTTTATCAGGGGTGGAAGATTGCCACTGAATCATGTCAAATAAGTGGAGGTCACGCAGGATGAATGAACCCTTCACTCTCTGTCTTATGATAAATGGTCCTTTGATACACTTTTTACCAGTTCACTATCACTGGGTGATTTTATATATTGTAGCACGTAACCTATTCCCACTTTTGGCATGATCACCAGTGGAACAGATTTCTCATCAATCCTTACAAATGTAACTGAACTTTGGTGCAGTTACAAATATTATGTACCTTTTTCTGCCCGCAACTACCCCTCCCACTAGTCTTACACTCACCTGTTCCCAGTCCAGCAAGATATCGCCAATATGTCCACATAACAACTTGCCAAATTTCAGGGCCAGGCACACACATGCACTTTACATAGTACATATTTATCAAGGTTGAATAAAGACACCAGTCCATACAGTTCAACCTGAGTAAAGGTGGGTCTGTTTCTAGAATTGCCCCTATCCCCGTAGATTGTGTCTCATTAAGATGTTCATCCATTATATTTTTATTTATTTAAGGACCCCATGTATAATGCCGGCGATTTTACACAGCGCTCCACACATACATTGCACACTCACATCGGTCCCTACCCTCAAGGAGCCCACAAGGTCCCTAACTCACATTCATATACTAGGGCCATTTTTGGACAAAAGCCAATTAACCTACCAGCATGTCTTTGGACTGTGGGAGGAAACCGGAGTACCCGGAGGAAACCCACACAGGCACAGAGAGAACATGCAAACTCCAGGCAGGTAGTGTCGTGGTTGGGATACAAACCAGCAACCCTTTTTACTGCTAGGCGAGAGTGCTACCTACTACACCACTGTGCCACACTGTGTATCCTGCCGTAGCATGGAGTTCTGTCCCTTCATAGGAATCAATGACAGAGGGCATGCATGGTTCTCACGATTTTGGCAAGTGGCTCTATAACCTTCTTGGCAATATCTTACAGGATTTCAGACAGATTAGTATAGGACTGGTAGGTGTTGAGGGCAGGAATAGGTAACCTATAAATTCCTTTAATCTCCACAAACAATAACTACGTGCAGATCTATTTTCCACATGTTTTTTGCGTTCCCATGCTGCAGCATTGTTTATGCCTTTTCTGGCACAACATTGCCTTAAGATTCATACCAAAGTTGCCCCATTCACTATTTTACAAGATTTCACAACACTAGAGAAAGCATAATTAGTGCTCTGGTCCTGGATAGCCCAAGGAACATGGATTTATGTGTAGTCAGTACTACAAATGGGAGATTTGGGGTTTTTATTAAGATGGGGTTATCCTTTACAGACTCTATAAACACTCTAGAACTTAACTTCTTTATATGGTTGCAATAGTGATGAAAAATTATTTATGTCAAAATAATTAAAAATATTAGAACTGGAGTCATATATAAGACAGCAGTGTTTTTTACACTTGTGCATGTACATGCTGTAAACTGACCTATGCTTAAAGTGTTACTAAACCCACAACAGTAAAATCAGTGTGCATATGCAGTAAAACATGCTTGTTATACTCACCGTGGAACCTAAGGGGTTAATCCTCTGCATTGTGTAAAAAGACTGTTCAATCCTGTATCCTCTGATCATCTCCTTCTTTCACTGTCTCTAAAAAATAACCTGATATTTACAGAGTCAGGGGACTGGCTGCACATGCTCAGTTCAGTGTGTATTGCTAGAGAGAGTTATTTTTTCATGGGAGAGTGCTTATGATCAGTACAGGGCCAATCACAACTGTCCAGACAGAGGATCAGGGGTCCAGCGTTCTCATAAGACAATCGTGGGAAAATGAAAACTCCTCCCACAACCAGACACTCATAGACGTCACAAAACTGCTATATACTGCTGATGAAAAAAGGTATTTAGCGGTTTATGTTTACTAAGATGATTGCATTTCCATGTTCTGTGTACTATGGGAGACCAGATGTAGTGAATAAAGGCTCCTGGGTTTAGTAACTTTTTAAAGCAGAGTGCCACCCAAAAGTGGAACTTCCTCTTTAAGGAATCCTGATCCCCTGACATACCACATTTGGCATGTCATTTTTTGGGGGGGTGCGGGTACCTAATTTTAGTAGATACCTAGCTCCCACTTCCGCTCGGGCTGCCTAGGCATCTCCTCCCTCCCTGCAATCTTCTGGGACACGTCACAGGCTGGCCATTCAGGACATGCAGCGTGACTTGCGCATGCGCAGTGCACACCCGGCTGTTAAGTTGCAAGCTGGTGCCCATAGTAGTGATGCCGGCGCCACAAAGAGGAGAGGGAGAGAAGCGAGGCTTTGTCCGGCCGCATCGCTGGACCATGGGGCAATTGAGTGTCTGTTTATTAAAAGTCAGCAGCTACACTTTTTGTAGCTGCTGATTTTTAATAAACACAGAAACGGCTGGGACTCCACTTTAAGTCCTAAAAAGGATGTAAAAGATAGTAGGTGAACACTAAAAAGAAGAGTGAGAACAAATAAGAAAAACAAATTGCATACAAGAGAAATATAATAAATAGGACACTGTTGTTTCTTGAAACAGGGGGATGTTTTTTCTTTATTCATAAGAATTTCGTGAAATGCTCCATGGAAATGGGCTCATGGAAGTAAAGGTATCCTGAAATATAGCGCTACTTTAAGGGCCCAAATCAAATTTAGTTTTATGGATCTATGCTATCATTAAATGATAGCATATATGGATAGATACAATGAATTGAAAAAAGGTATCTCTTTTTTAACCAAATAGCTGTCAGATTAAAAAATAAATAAAAACCAGCAATCTAAGTTCTGATTGGAAAATACATTTTTTGCCCCTTTTTAAAAAAAAAAAAAACAACAACATATGTTTAGAAACCCTTAAGAATGTAAGCTGTTCTGCATACAGGTACTATATAATGTCAATATAACAAATCTAGACTACAGATATTACAAGCAAGGTAGGAATTTTTGGTATTTAGCATATTCTTTGTCCACTTCTAGTCTCTGGTATTTACTATTATTGTAAAAGTAGACTAAAAATAATGCAGCTTTCAGGCATTTAGCGTTTTTTTATATACATCTGAATGCGCCTGAATATTAACTAGCGTGCCCATGCACATTCAGGTATTTAGTAATTTTTTATGCTCAGATGTTTAGCTATCTTTCCTGTTCCTCCCTGTACATGAGGTGACTGCATTTGGATTTTATTTCTTCATATCAATAAAGATGTCTTCTATGGTGTGCGGCCGTCCAGGATATTTTTCTCTTTCCACAAGCTTGTGCAGAGCCAGCACCTGTGAGTTCCATTAGGGCGGGTGTCTTGATACGGATTTGAGAGATTGGAGCGGCAATCTTTTGCAGATGTTTAGGGGCAGGAAAAAAAAGGCCCAGTCACATATTCCTGGTAAAATCGTTTAAGTGTTTTTTCTGTGCAAACGCGCATGAATTCATCTAAATGCGCATAAAAGTGTACTTATGTACATTAATTTAATCTAGACTATGGTAGCTAGAATACATGAATATTTTAGCCAATAATATGAGTTTATGCTCAAACTATTCTAAACGCCATATGCGCATAAACGTGGAAAAATGCTCCTGAAAGCAAATGAAAAATTACAAGAATAGAGGTATTTCTTTCTGCCAACTTCTGCCAGCAAAAATGCCTCTTAACATCATACACCCGTGTACATGAGGCCTAAATGTGCACTGCAATGGAAAACCTATACTCACCTTGTCATGTTGTTGATGGGCTTTTCCCTTAAAAAAATGAAGCTTGTCCTGCACATGTGCCAAGGAATGGGATACAGGAATTAGAAGACTTTTAAGAGCTGCGCATAAGGCTATGTAGATTGTCTTGAATCAGCATAGCATTTCAAGTAAGTATGTTATAGTATAAACAGAAAGAGGAAATGGGAGGAGACTCTAAAAAGCATAAGTGTACTAAAAGTCCCTTTATATTTAAGTCCCTAAAATTAGGTAAAAAATATAATACATTTTTTGAACTATTTATTAGAACAAATGATAAATGAGTTATTGTAACCTATTTACATTTTTTTGTGATCATAATTATGGTTAACTGTCCTAGTCTCATTAGTTGCCTTGAGTTACTACATCTTTAGTCTGTGCTTTTATTAAATTTATATTTTGTTCTCTTCTTTCTTTAAAGTGACATACACGATCAGCCATAACTTTATGACTACCCACCTATATTTAGTGGGTCCCCCTTTGGCTACCCAAACAGGTTTGACCTGTCAAGGCATAGACACCACTAGACCTCTGAAGGTATGCTGTGGTATCTGGCATAAAGCCATCAGTAGCAGATCCTTTAAGTCATGTAAAGTGCAAAGTGGTCTGTGGCTCAACAGCCCCATACACAACAAACTGCAATGTCCATTTTTTTCAGAGGCAAAGGTGGTATTAGTAATTCAATTACAATATTTATTTATTAGGTAGTGAGATATATATTGCTATAAAAGAAATGCTTTTTCTTATTTCTTTATTTCTGTTAACAATCAGATATTCAGAAAAAAATCCCAATAAGAGGATAATGTACAGAATTCCGTCTGTTTGATATATTGTGTGCATATTTCTATTTGACATAGTCACCAGGAAGTGGATCTCAGGGGAATATGTGTATAAAGGTCTGTGCACATAAAATGCATTGCCCTATCATTGAAAATATACAGTCAGACTTTATCACATGATGCTCGCTCAATCCCCTCTGGCTACTTTACCTGCCTGCCACCTTTCATTAACAATTATCTGGAAGTATTATTACCAGCTCAATCCTTTGGGAAACATAAAGGTTACTTTGCGATCACTGTGTCTATGTGAATTAAAGCTCATGATGGATCTGGATTAGTCTGCACATACATGGCAGCAGAAAACAGAAAGATGTGCAGCGAAATAGCTGTAAATGTGTATGTATACACAGATGTCTCAGTGTGAGCTAGCAGTGGAAGCCTGACAGCCATTCATATGTGATGATGCCAGTTATCTAATATTAACAGAATGGTGTATGATAAAGGAAGTGCGGCTAGTCTATAAAGAGTGAGTGATTCATATTGAAACATACTGAGGATCTTTAACTATGTATGAAACATGAGTATGTGCCTAGTCTTAGACATAATGGAGGGCTGGTGCTGCTAGAAGATGAAAATAGTCAGGTATAAAAAATATGTTACAATACAAAGGAACAAAAAAAGTAATATATAACTGTAACATAAATCTTTTCAATTTTTTTAGATATGCTGTAAATGTAAAATATGTCAGCCTGTTGTAAATGATCTTATTAATGTGTTAAATTTCAAAAAAATGTTTCTTTTGATAATATGTATTTTTATTTTATATTATATATGTACACCATGTATCCATGTTTGCTGCTCACTTACATAGTTACATAGTAGGTGAGGTCGAAAAAAGTCCATCAAGTCCAACCTATACTTATGCAAGCTCAGTTTAAAGTGGTATTGAACTTATATTTCTAAAAGCCATTGAATAGCAGGGTTTTTATAACAGAAGAGACCCCTGTCTATCAGCGCTAATTATTATTATTATTATAATACAGGATTTATATAGCGCCAACAGTTTACGCAGCGCTTTACAATATAAAAGAGAGACAATACAGTTATAATACAATAAAATACAAGAAGAGACGCAGAAGAGCTTACAATCTGAGCTGCACATGTGCAGACGGACCACATTTAAGGCACCCACTGTGTGCCATGGTGATGTAACTGTGTATGCGTGGGGAGTGATGTCATCATGGCCTGGCCATTTAAGCACCCAAAGGAAGACTAGGCGAGAGGCTCCGTTTGAGAGGTAAGTGTGCCGTAATGTGTTAGTATGCAGTTCATACAGTACTAGCACATTATAACATAACACTGTAGGGACTTATTTTTTACACACTTTTTGTGGAGTTTAATACCGCTTTAATGATTTATAATGCTACACAAGGTTGTGTTGTTTTAATGGACTCTCTATATGGTTGATACCTTGAGGATGATTTATCAAAAGAGTCAAGAATTCTCACACAATAAATTGTCTGAAGATTTAATTAAATTATCCAATCAGATGAAAAGCACATTCCTAATTCTTTATCATCCACTGAGGGACACAGGAATTCTGAAAACTTGGGTTTAAAGGGCCATCTACAGGATTTTGAGACACTAAACAGAAAAACGGTTGAAAGTAGTCATATAACCCACTTCTCCTTCCAGCATGTGTTTATTTGAGCTAATGTCCTAGAGGGTTGGACACCTTTTCCTCAAAAAATATTTTTTCCTAGTCTTTATTATAGTTTAAAGGTAACTGTTAAACCGCTGATATTTTTTTATCTTCAGTAACATCATTGAAGATTTCCACACTGCTGCTTGAGCTGGTTTCTACATTGCAGCCTACCTGCAAGCCTCATTAGCATTAGTTACTTGTATTTGTAAGTACACAAGGCCTTTTCTTCTCCTTTGACTTAGTTGTTTTCCTTTGTATGTGTGTCTTCTGAAATATGCACAGGGGACAGTGCTGCTGCAATGGGTGACCTCAGCCCATACTCACCTCCCGGTTAAGGGAAGCCTGTAATCTAGGTAAACAATATATAAAACAGTGTAGCGCTGGACTAATAAGAATACGCATATATTGGTATATGCGGGTAGGCAGGACCCATAAATGTGTAAATAAAGTGAATAATATAAATAAAGACCATATACCACTTGATCTAGAGTGATCCAGTGTCCATATGCATGTATTATAACACTGGAAATTAATCCAGTGCACCTGCGTGTATTTAAAAAAAAACAAAAAGTGATATGAACGTAAATGTAAAGATGGTGAACTTCAATTGAATTATGTGAACCAATGTGACAACAAAAAATGAAAATTGATTACATCAACATAAAGTAAAAAACTCTAATCACTTATAGTGTTGTTTGATCCTTATACTTAGTGATCACAATGAAAGAGGAAATTAAAATAAATAAAATAAAATTAGGACAGTCCCAAAAATTATGAAAAAAAAGTCCCAAAGCGTAGTGACACTCCAACACAAATTCTGGTTCAATGTTCCACCGCAGCTGTTGCCCACCACCAAGGGATTAAAGTTGGAGGCTTACCGGACAGCCTGCGACCACCCTTATTCAGGGGGGTCAAAACAGGCTCAGTAGAAATGTGTGAATCCAGAAGATGTCCTCGCCAATAATCTCCAGGTGTTCTCCAGGTATTCTTATGGCAAGCCAAGAGGGGCTTCCAAACGAGGTGCAGCTAGGACTTGGCCACAGGATGCAGCGAAGAATTGGCCACAAGTGCCCCAAAAAAGGAAAAGATACTCCAATAGTGCAGAGTGATCTGGCCAATTTATTTAAAAATATATACAAACATACGTGTCTAAAAAAAGGAAAGCTTCTGACGAGGAGAAATTAATCAAACTCCACCGCCGTTTAAAATCCAATCGCACATGCACGATACGTGCTCACGTTGTGACCCAACGGGAGTGTCACTACGCTTTGGGACTTTTTTTTCATAATTTTTGGGACTGTCCTAATTTTATTTTATTTATTTTAATTTCCTCTTTCATTGTGATCACTAAGTATAAGGATCAAACAACACTATAAGTGATTAGAGTTTTTTACTTTATGTTGATGTAATCAATTTTCATTTTTTGTTGTCACATTGGTTCACATAATTCACTTAAAGTTCACCATCTTTACATTTACGTTCATATCACTTTTTGTTTTTTTTAAAATACACGCAGGTGCACTGGATTAATTTCCAGTGTTATAATACATGCATATGGACACTGGATCACTCTAGATCAAGTGGTATATGGTCTTTATTTATATTATTCACTTTATTTACACATTTATGGGTCCTGCTTACCCGCATATACCAATATATGCGTATTCTTATTAGTCCAGCGCTACACTGTTTTATATATTGTTTAGCTTGTGTGCCCTTGTATTGGGGTTATTGTGTTTTAGCTGCAGGACTCACTTCACGTTTTTTTCAGTCTTTAAATTGAACACCGAGCGCAATTTCTCTCCCCTCCCTTTTCCTTTTTGTAATCTAGGTAAGCCTGTAATCTAGAACCAGGAACGCATATTACTGTGAAGCCATCCTCATCAGAAGTGTCTTTAGCTCTGCTGGGCAAGACTGAGGTCTGCCCTGTGTGCAAAAGGAGCTATGTGTCCTCTTTGAACCTTTTTTATGTTTGTGCACAATTACTAGAGCATGTTGCTCACAGAGGCCCTAAACATGCCATCCCTATCAGAGTTTAAATCTGAATCAGAGATGGGAACATGGGCCTATGGCATGCTTTGGCTTGAAGGCCCAGAAAGATCAGAGGTAGAGTCCGTACCTGCTTGATATAGTACTCACTATCCTGCATTTAGAGAATCAGCTTGCTGTTTCAGACCTAGAGTCTTTTAGAGCTTGTTCAGCTAGGCTGAATATCATGTTTTAGAGCTCTCACAGCTTCTACAATCTTTGCATTACACCTACTATGTAAGCACTTCCTCTATGAGGACCAAAAACACATTGTAGCAATGCTGTTTACTATTGTGAGAGATTTCATTGCTTAGTAGTCTAACTCAACCATAGATGATCCGATACTGCACTGTAACAGGCATACCACCAAACAAAACAGGAAGTTAGATTCCCTAATTAGTTCCCAGTTTGATTCAGTTAGATTCACTTTGCGCCCTGTGTTGGCAGTGATTTTGGTTTGTGAAACTGTGTCACTTTGAGTTAAATCCCTTAAAGAGGACCCTGGCATCACCAAAATGGGCCCTTGTTTCACTGAACGTTTGGAATAGATGTCTGGAGCTTTAAGCTTTAGCTATGATCGCCTGTTGCAAGTATCTAAGCTTGTGTCTTGCATTGGGCTAATGTATGTTCACATATGTAGAACACTTTGGATATCTTTGGATATTTTTGTAAATCTTTGGAAATCGCGTATAATAATAATAATATGTGCCCGGGATGCCAAAAATGTGTCCAAGGAACATTTGATGCAGTTACCCTTAGGGCTTGTGTAAACTTGCGGTTGAGTGGCATTTTTAACATCCTCCAACCTTCCCCTTTTGCTGCAAAGGCAAAAGATAGAGGTGTTTACATGCTGCAGTTGCAATGCTTTGCTTTACGCCCATGGAAAAAGGTATTACCCTGTATGGTGCAGGGGGAAGTACCACCACAACATGTGATCCATTCAAGCAAATGGGGATGTGGCACATTGTTTCAGCAATTAAAGGGTTAAAACAGGAGGTGAGGTGGCATAATTACCTCCTCACCGTCTGTCAAAGGCCTCTGGTGATGGAAACTGCTTAGGCCTATTGCTCACTTGAGTGACATCCTGACCTACAATGTCGACACAAGTCTGTCCCTACTGTTCTCTTCTCTGGTAAAGACCTGAACCTTCAGAAACCTTAAGCGGTCCTCTTTACCGCACTGGCCTCTGCAACCACCCTATTGCCTTTCTTGATATCCCTATTGTGAAATACTTAGGATAGTCTCACTAAAGAGAGTCAGTTTCCTGGATTCTAAAAGTAAGAGCAATGCTGATGATGTTGATATTGTCTATGAACCTCATCTAGATGACACCTGTCTAATGCTGGTTTCTTTGGGTCACCATTGTGTTGAGCTATTCAGCGCTGGTCTTCGCTAAAGAAGTTCACTCCCTGCAGTGTTTTGTCCCCTCCTCTATGTGTAGCAGGCCTTATCCCCATATTTGTGGGCTTGTTGCAGGATGTTCTTCTAGTGTGGTCTTCCCTTCTTCATGCAGCTCCCACCTCTGGCTTGGGAATCTTAAACTCTGAGAAAGATACCACAGATACCAAATGCCAATTTTTGCTGAGGAATAGGATGGTTCCTTCCTCCTGCCCTAGGAGGACCCCCTGATAGACGTATCCTCTTGCCTGACCCTTGAGTTCTCTGGAATAAATAGTTTCTGAGTCATTGGGGGATCATTCTGATCTGACCTTAGCTGGACATCACCTGGGTTCTGCAGGGCTTTCACCTTTAGAAAGTATTGGTAGTCCTCCCTGCAACAGGTCAGGTGACCTGCTCCCGCCTCTGAACAATGTTCAGTTTGTCATTTGCGACCACTACCTGTCCTAGAGTCAAAGTTTTGCCTTCGGGATTCCCTTAATTGTTGGTTTTCACACTGAAGACTGAGAGTTCAGCAGATGAGTGCCCCTGATTTCCTGCTCAATGGGAATATCATTGTTGGACATTCCTGTTTCCCTGGAAGGTCAGCACATAGGACACATGGAGACTCTCCTGAAAAGTTCCTATAGGAGGGATAGTGTAAATCTGAAGACCTTTGTGGAAACTATTGTGGGAACTATTGGAAATACCATTAACTTTCCAACAGCCGTATGGGTCAATTTTTTGGATATAATGGTGTGAGGGGTCTCACACCTATGGCTACATCACAGAGAGATTGGTTGTCTGTTCAGGTAACCTCTTTCTTCATTATGAACCTTCCTTTCCTGATGATCATGGGTTAGGAATGCTAGTTTTGAGCTATTTATGGTTGACCTGCTAGTCTCTATGATGTTAAGGATTGGAAAGGTTGTAAAGCATTGGAAAAACATAGACGTGAGCAGAAACAGCAGTTTTACTTAACCCAAAAACAGATTGTACAGTATAGAGAACCCCAAGTGGTAAATCAGGTGTCAGGGGTCTAACATATTTGTATAAAAAAAAACATAGTACAAAATTTTATGAGTACAGCATCAGTAAAAAAACACATATTCAGGCCATTAAATGTATATACATAAAAACTTATTAGGGATTATTGTAAATTGATGTTATGCATTGTCACGGAATCGCTCCCACACTCCGCTGAGTGCTTCCATCACTGCTTCCTCCAGTCTGGACCTTCAGATATCAGATATTACAGCCACATGTCATAACCAAGAACAAGGCTAGACTAGCTTAGTTACAAACTGGAACATTGAATGTTTATTTGAACAAACTCACATCAAAATACATATACCAGGAGGACATCCCTCCCTCCTGAGCATATTACCCTAACAATACAACTGAAACCAGAAACATAATTAACTAGTCATTTAGAACTAGGTGACTAGACTATTTGGTCCCTACAACAGTGAATACAAACACATCCCACAAGGGTTTGCTATCAGAGACAAAAGGTGTTCCAATTAGCACAAATAGCACAATACAAACAGTGATCTTCCCCCTCCTCAGCCTAGTAGGCAACAGACTATAGCAGGAGACCTCAGTAGCAGACTGTTCAGCACCTACATTGAAGAGATCAGTGTGGACAGTTCTTTCCATGAACATGTATAGTTCATAATCAAGCAAACCAGGCATAGTCTTTATATATTTCCTGGGAGATATTGTGGATAAATATTACTGTTCCATCTGAAGTAAACCAAACCACATTCTCAGTATCCATTAAGTGGTGGCCCATCATTAGAGAATGATCTGCTCTCTCCCTGGGCCATAGTCAGTGGTTAAGAGGCTTGTGTATACAATGCTTCTGACTAACCTTCTTATCTACTAGTCCTACTGATACAACAGGATGCATAAAAAATATAATGTTGCATTAAAGTCCAACTTAAAGTATTTATTTTTACAAATATCTTCCATCCCAACCTGTTTAACAAATAAGTCTGAATGCAGTATGCACCCTTTCCATGTTCCAGCGCTGCATTCTGTTTTTAACTGAATGCCACCTACAGTGCCTTGAAAAAGTATTCATACCCCTTGAAATTTTACACATTTTGTCATGTAACAACCAAAAACGTAAATGTCTTTTATTGGAATTTTATGTGATAGACCAACACAAAGTGGCACATAATTGTGAAGTGGAAGGAAAATGATAACTGTTTTTCAAATTTGTTTACAAATAAATATTTGCAAAGTGCCTTGAGTCTGCTTGCCAGTCTTACAGCTGCAAGTCTTTTTGGGGCTGTCTCTACCAGCTTTGCACATCTGGAGAGTGAAATTGTTGCCCATTCTTCTTTGAAAAGTAGCTCAAGCTCTGTCAGATTGGATGGAGTGTGTCTGTGAACAGCAAGTTTCAAGTCTTGCCACATATTCCTAATTGGATTTAGGTCTGGACTTTGACTGGGCCATTCTAACACATGGATATGCTTTGATCTAAACCATTCCATTGTAGCTCTGGCTGTATGTTTAGGGCCGTTGTCCTGCTGGAAAGTGAATTCTGCCCCAGTCTCAAGTCTTTTGCAGACTCTAACAGGTTTTCTTCTAAGATTGCCCTGTATTTGGCACCATCCATCTTCCCTTTAACTCTGACCAGCTTTCCTGCTGAAGAAAATCATCCCCACAACATGATGCTGCCACCACCATGTTTCATAGTGTGTTCAGGGTGATGTGCAGTGTTAGTTTTCCGCCACACATAGCGTTTTACTTTTAGGCCAAAAAGTTCAATTGGGGTCTCATCTGACCAGAGTCCCTTCTTCCACACATTTGCTGTGTCCCCCACATGGCTTCTCACAAGCACAAACTGGGACTTTCTTATGGCTTTCTTTGAACAATGGCTTTCACTTTTCCATAAAGGCCAGAATTGTGGAGTGCACGACTAATAGTTGTCCTGTTAACAGATTCTCCCACCTGAGCTGTGGATCTCTGCAGCTCCTCCAGAGTTACCATGGGCCTCTTGGCTGCTTCTCTGTGCTCCGTGAGATGTTCAAAGCTTGGAATATTTTTTTTATAAACCTAACTCTGCTTTAAACTTCTCCAAAACGTTATCCTTGACCTGTCTGGTGTGTTCCTTGGCCTTCATGATGCTGTTCACTAAGGTTCCCTAACAAACCTCTGAGGGCTTCACAGAACAGCTGTATTTATATTGAGATTAAATTACACACAGGTGGACTCTATTTACTAATTAGGTGACTTCTGAAGGCAATTGGTTCCACTAGATTTTAGTTAGGGGTATCAGAGTAAAGGGGGCCTGAATACAAATGTACGCCACACTTTTCACATATTTATTTGTAAACAATTTTGAAAACCATTTATCATTTTTCTTTCACTTCACAATTATGTGCCACTTTTTGTTTGTCTATCACATAAAATCCCAATAAAATACATTTACGTTTTTAGTTGTAACATGAAAAATGTGGAAAATTGCAAGGGATATGAATACTTTTTCAAGGCACTGTAGAAGAGGAACAGGGAACATCACATGACCAGACCAAATACAGCTTCAAAAAAGGTACATATACCAAAAATAATCAAAATGCAGGGTTGATCAAAGGGCAAGGGGGAGGATGATCTGTCCAACCTGGAATGAAGCTTTGAATGGCAACAGAATTATGAGGGTTTTCAACTGTGACTTAATATGATATGGAAAGTTTAGCCTTGTGCATTAACCTGATCACATATATATATATATGCAAATATGCACACTTGCTCCACTCAGTTGTCATAGATGAAGCTTTTGACTGTGTTATCTTAATAGGATAGATTGTTATTAGGATTAAAACAGGATATTCACTAGCATATGATATAAACACAGCTCCGCCTTATCTACTAACGCCAGTGAACACTCATTTTGCCAAAGGATCCTATTTGTAAGTAGACAAAGCACCACAACAGTACTGTAATGAACTTATCAGATCAGAGGAGTAAAGGAAATGATGATAAGGTTGCCTTAGTGCCAATATTATACTAAATATACATTTTCTTTTAAGAGTAAATACCTCAGAAACAATTACAATGCAATCTCAAATTGTAGTAAATATTTCTCTATATAAGGATATAAGCAGCAGCGGTCGGTCCATAAGGGGCGCTGCCCCACTAATCTCTATGCACCGACCCCTAATCCCCATGCAGGACGCCAAACGTATTGAGTTCTACAAGGCTTTTTTTGTTTTTTTCGAAGCACATGATTAGAGCCAGAGGCTCTAATTGGCTTCAAAATGGTTGGGCTCAGGGCACAGAGCATTGCGCCCTGAGCCAACCCACTTGTGACATTAGTGAATCAACATTCCCTATTGTCTTCCTGCTTCTCCTCCCAGCCAATTAGGACAGGAAGCGGTTCCTGAGACCAGATTGGCTGGGAGGAGAAGCTGGGGAAGCTGCTTGCGACCTAGATGGGGTAAGTGCAGAGCTGGCGGGCTGGGTAGTGGGCAAGGGGGGTGGGTGGTTTGTTTGCTGCCCCCTTCCCCCCCAAAAAATGGAGCACAAGCTGCCACTGGATATAAGGGTATGTGTTTATAAAGTTGTCTTTTCATTTAGCCTTCTATTGATGTTTTTTTTTTAGTCAACTTGTATTTTTCAAGCAACATAGAAACGACAGCACAATGCAATTTTACCACTTTTTTTAGTGACACGTGTCACCTTAGTTTTCTTCCTTTGCATTGTCCTCCCTGGCCTAAAAATACAACATGTTGCAGTTTTGTTCCTGCTGAATTCTGTTTTCCTTTTCTGTTTTTTTTTCTTACATTGCAATCAGTGATAGGCAGATGAAAAGTGCATGGTCCTTTTTCATTTCATTTTTAATCTGTTTTCAGTCTACTTTTTTTTGTTGCATGCATTGACTGCTGAAAACAAATAGGAAAAAGTAGGATTGAAAATGGAATGAAATCTGAATGAGACTGCAAGCCCTTTAAGGAGGTTTGAAACTGATAAACATTTAGTAAAAGCAATAAAACATGCAGTAAAATAAATTTTATTTCATGTTTTATTCCTGCTTTTTTTCTTAAGATGCCTGTGTGCCTACACTCTACACAAACAAAGGAGCTAGACATTCACAGTAAATGAGGAGGTGGGGGGGGGGGGGGATAATAACTATAATAGTGATCATAAATACTAGTACATCATTTTGTTTTATATATATACACAGTATAATATACAATATATATATATATATATATATATATATATATATATATATATATATATATATATATATATATATATATATATATATATATATATTATATATATATATATGTCTATATATGTGTCTCTATATATATATATATATAGATAGATAGATAGATAGATAGATAGATAGATAGATAGATAGATAGATAGATAGATAGATAGATAGATAGATAGATAGATAGATAGATAAATACATGTATTTGTGAATTCGCCTTCTGTATTTGCAATCAGGCTATAAAAACAGCCTACTTACCTTTGATTATATTTTTTAATCCTTTATCTCTTCTGTCTTCCTGTTTTACATGTTTATTGGTAAGCGTCAGCAAAAGGTAAATACTAAACAAGACGTTAAATGGCTGGGTGCATTCTCAGCAAAACCAATATATTTTCCTCATTCATGTACAGAGCAAAACTATTTAATAGATACTGCCATCTAGTGTACATATTCATAACAGCATATTTTCCCGTGTATAGCTGATCACTTATTGTTCTCTCTTTTACTGGCTATGCACGATTAGCTAAATGGAAAGATTTATAAAAATGCAAAATAATGTTAAAAGGGTTCACTCTAATTCTCTCACCTTGTGGTCATATTGTCTAGTCATTACATAGACATAATTTTTATTTGCATATAAATTGCATGCACAGTGTGTCACAGCATGGCATTAATTGGTACATGTATGTATTACCTAATAGTGTAAACAAAATAATTATAGCCCATGAAAATTAATGTTTTACTGATTGTCATTATGGTAAGTCTAGTTGTTTATTGATAGATTTTTCTCTGGTTTCTGCTGTGCTGCACTTCACTGAACCATGATATAGTAATGTCAAAAGAATGCCTTTTGTTATCTATTGTTTATCATGAAAATATTTTGCTAAATTCTCTGCTTTTGCTTAGCATGCATTCATATCTAAGCAACAAGTATAGACTTTTCATATGTCATTATAAATTATTTTCATAGATTTGCCTATGCATTTACAAACAGCATTCAGTGTTACATGTATAATGTTGAATAGCTAAATGAAAAAAAAAAATCAGTACGAAACTGATAATATAGAGCATTATCAGTGAATACACAAACAAGCTCAGTTACTAAATAGATAAAAGAGTTTTAGCATTAACCCTTGAAATACTGTAGATTGCAGTGAACACACACTTGTATAACAATTCTATTGTCATTTTAGGTATTTAGAAAAAATACTGAAAGTATGTTTATATTACATTGTGTACTTGTTTACTGTGCTATTTGCATAGTTGCATTAAACAAACACAGTTGTAAAGTATTAGTATGTATGAAAGCCAGCACATTTATCAGGCTTTACATTTGATTTTGTACTCAAATAAATGACAGGATAAGTAATCTTGAGACTGTATAGGGGTCATGTATGGAGCAGCATTAGAGCACAATTGCTATACAGTGCTCTTAAAAATACACATACACAGTATACCCCCAGATAGTAAGCAATTGTGCTGCAAGTTTGAAATGACTTGCTAAGCTGTTGCTCGACTTGCCAGGTTTCACAAGTTTGTTGCACAATTGCAGCAAGTCTGCATTGCATGACTCCAGATCAACTTTCTTTGCAAGTCTGCTGCAGGTTCTGGTTCGGTTATGTTGTGCGATAGTCACCCCACCACAGGGGTCATTGTGGCTGAATTTTCATGCTGTAGACTTGCAGAGCTCTTGCTGTAGACTCACCACTGCAACTTTGCTCTTGTTAAAGACTTGTCACGCAAATTTGCTACAAATTGGAAAAGTGTCAACTAGAACTTGTGCTTCAAGTGCTCTGCAATTGTACAACTTGCCAGTGAAAATGTGCAGCAAGTGAACAGACTTACAATTCAACACTGCCACAAGTTTGTGGCAAGATATCCTTGCTATCTGAGCAGTATGTACCATACATAACTGCAAACCAAATATTCAAACAAGGTTTTAAAAGGCGAATACACATTCTTAAGGCATGTTACATAGTTACATAGTAGGTGAGGTTGAAAAAAGACACAAGTCCATCAAGTCCAACCTATGTGTGTGATTATGTGTCAGTATTACATTGTATATCCCTGTAAGTTGTGGTCATTCAGGTGATTAATAGTTTCTTGAAGCTATCAATGCTCCCCGCTGAGACCACCGCCTGTGGAAGGGAATTCCACATCCTTGCCGCTCTTACAGTAAAGAACCCTCTACGTAGTTTAAGGTTAAACCTCTTTTCTTCTAATTGTAATGAGTGGCCACGAGTCTTATTAAACTCTCTTCTGCGAAAAAGTTTTATCCCTATTGTGGGGTCACCAGTACAGTATTTGTAAATTGAAATCATATCCCCTCTCAAGCGTCTCTTCTCCAGAGAGAATAAGTTCAGTGCTCACAACCTTTTCTCATAACTAAGATCCTCCAGACCCTTTATTAGTTGTTGCCCTTCTTTGTACTCGCTCCATTTCCAGTACATCCTTCCTGAGGACTGGTGCCCAGAACTGGACAGCATACTCTAGGTGCGGCCGGACCAGAGCCTTGTAGAGTGGGAGAATTATCGTTTTATCTCTGGAGTTGATCCCCTTTTTAGCGCATGCCAATATTCTGTTTGCTTTGTTAGCAGCAGCTTGGCATTGCATGCCATTGCTGAGCCTATCATCTACTAGGACCCCCAGGTCTTTTTCCATCCTAGATTCCCCCAGAGGTTCTCCCCCCAGTGTATAGATTGCATTCATATTTTTGCCACCCAAATGCATTATTTTACATTTTTCTACATTGAACCTCATTTGCCATGTAGTCGCCCACCCCATTCATTTGTTCAGGTCTTTTTGCAAGGTTTCCATATCCTGCGGAGAAGTTATTGCCCTGCTTAGCTTAGTATTGTCTGCAAATACAGAGATTGAACTGTTTATCCCATCCTCCAGGTCATTTATGAACAAATTAAATAGGAGTGGTCCCAGCACAGAACCCTGGGGAACCCCACTACCCACCCCTGACCATTCTGAATACTCCCCATTTATCACCACCCCCTGAACTCGCCCTTGTAGCCAGTTTTCAATCCATGTACTCACCCTATGGTCCATGGCAATAGACCTTATTTTGTACAGTAAACATTTATGGGGAACTGTGTCAAATGCTTTTGCAAAATCCAGATACACCACGTCTACACCATACACCATGTTACATTAGGTTAAATCACATTCTCTTTAAAGCGGAGTTCCCACTAAAAAAAAAAAAGAATTAACAATCAGCAGCTACAAATACTGCAGCTGCTGACTTTTAATAATCAGACACTTACCTGTCCCAGGATCCAGCAATGCGGGGGATCGAAGCCCCGCTCGTCTCCCCCTCTGCTCAGCGGCACTGGCATTTTAACTGTGGGCGCCTGGCTGTGGCTTCACAGCCGGGCACCCACTGCGCATGCGCGAGCCACGCCACGTGCCGTGACTGGCCGCGCAATCACCTGGGACCTATCACGTGTTCCAGATGATTGCCTAGAGGGAGGGGGAGAGCTGATCTCCCTTCCTGCGCTGAGGGAAGTGATGCCAAGAGCCCAGGCACCGAAGGAGGCAGATTATGAGGGACCCCCTAGCAACAGGCATTAAAGAGGTGATTTAAAAAAAAAAAATTCTCCAAATGTTTTTTTATTTTTATTTTTTTCATGCCCATTAATGATTTTTTTTGGGGGTGGAACTCTACTTTAAGGCACCAGATAAAGGAAATGGGAATTGCTTATTAAAGGAGTACATAATTAATTTAGATAAGTGAATCTGTGTTCACCTTGAACACCCAATCACAATGAATTTAAAAATGTAGGAATTTCTTTTACATATGTATGTAGTGCTGGCTGCTGGTGTCTCTTTTAAGCCACCCATCAGAATGTCACATTCACCCTCAGAATTTTCTCTCACTCTGCCTGGAGACAGAGCAAGAAAAAGGGAAGCTAAACAGTAGGATTGTGAGGATCCTGATTGGCTGCCACTGCAGCCTGGACAAGCCTACCCCCCTAGGAACTTGGCCCAGGAGGAAGAGAATTTAGGTTTAGCCCGCCCACTGTTAATGGAGGACAGTGCAGCTGGAACCTGCAGCAAGAGTGGGGTGAGGTGCTCTTTGAGCCTGTATATAGGGCTCAGAAGTGAAGGGAGGCTGCCCTGAATCTGCATGAGAGAATGGATGGGACCCACATGATGAATACGGTGGCTAGGGAGGATTATGTGTCCCCTGGAGAGCTTCAGTGAGCTCAGGAGTCAGAGCTTATGGCAAAAAATATACTGGGAACCCAGGAGACCGGTCTCAATACTGGAAACACAAGCAGCCAAGAGCCCAAAAGTCATTGGGCTATCTGGTGGAAAGTTCTGGACTGATCTGCCCTGTGACTTGCCCAGAGTTGCAGGGTAGAGAGGACGGTGCTGGATAATGTGCTGCTGTGCTGCGAGCTGCTGGCTGCTTTGACCAGAGAGAACTGAGCCTCATGCTGCTGTGCTGTGAGCTGTGAGTAGTGCTAATGTTCCAGCAACTGTACTGCTGTTCCAGTGTTATGCTGACATGTGAGACCAAGAGTTTCACTTATGCCTACAGAGGTGCAGGCTAAAGTGGTAGGCTCCACTCAAGCGATGCGGCTTCATCCTGGCCAGAGAGGACGGGAACACTTGATCACCCTGAGATTAAAAACACTCCCAGTTGAGAGTGAAGCCCCATACACACTATCAGATTTTCTGCTGAGTTTTTCCTTCAGATTTACCAAAACCATGTAGTGCAAGGGCCTGCCTGATTGCATACACATTGAAACTCCTAAGGTTTGACCTCATATTATATGGTTTTGGTAAATCTGAAGGAAAAACTCAGCAGAAAATCTGATAGTGTGTATGGGGCTTTAGTGCTCCATAATGAGACAAGTGCTAACACTGGCAGGACTTTAATTGTATTTTTCACTGACTCAGACAAGGATTGAGATGCTTAGTTAAATTATTCTTCTGCATATGGTTGCAGTTTGCAGTTTGCTTATATCCATATTGTAGTCAACGTCTTTGCTACAAGGCTTTCCTTGTTAATAAAGCCCACCGAAAGATTTCAAGGTGTGTCGCGTGTTACTCAAATCTAGGTACAGGGCAGGTCAATACTGGAGCAGGGCAGAGGTACTCAACAGTTCCTCTGGGAGTAGTTCTACCTGTATGAACTGTATAGAACGGTATAGGAGCGCTTTCTATCCTGATCAATAGTGTTATTATCAGTATTCAGCATTAGCAACTTTTCCTTACTAGACACATCTAAAATTGTAAAACACAAAAACACATTGCAATTGCCCCTAGCTATAAAAAACGCAATAGAAGATCAGAAAAAATAGCAAAGTATGGGTGAGAGGCAGATTCATTCACAGTGAAAAAAAAAAAAAATTGCTGTATAAATAGTTTCTTCACTTTTTTTTTTTTTAAATCAACCTCCAAGAATTATTATGCTAGATATAATTCCTAGTCTAATCCAAACACTAAGGGTTTGACTGTATGTTGGAAGTGAACATAGATACATACGTCGCTGGCTTTATACATCGGTCAGTCAGGCCCTAAGATTTTTATACACTGTAACAACAACCCTCTCCAGCAGCCAGTCAGATATCCATCTGAATTGCGTGCTGATGAAACTTGTTTTATGATAGGGGTTATTGCAGACTTTTGCAGTGTTTTCACAATAGGTTATACATCAAACGCATTTGGCCTTATTTTGCAAAGGGCAATGATGTGAAGTAGTGCATATGAATCGGTCCAATATTGTCTTGCATCAATACATCCATTCTAAAGCCTTGTACACACAATCCGATTGTTGGCCAACCAAGCGTCTGATTTTTGTCCAAAGGGCGTGTGCCAGGATCTTGTCTTGCATACTAATGCCGCGTACACACGGTCGTACTTTTTGACCAGACTTGTCTGACGGACGCCGACGAACCAAATTCGGCGAACAATCCGATCGTGTGTGGGTTTCACCAGACCTTCAGCGGACTTTTCCAGTCACAAATCTGACGGACTTTAGATTTGGAACATGCTTCAAATCTTTACGTCGTAACTCCGCCGAACCCAGAAATCCGCTCGTCTGTATGCTAGTCCGACGGACAAAAAATTACGCTAGGGCAACTATTGGCTACTGGCTATCAACTTCCTTATTTTAGTCCGGTGTACGTCATCACGTACGAATCCGTCGGACTTTGGTGTGATCGTGTGTAGGCAAGTTTGGTCGTTAGAAAGTCTGTTGAAAGTCCGCCAAAAGTCCGTCGAAAGTCTGACGAAAGTCTGTCGGACGGGCTGACGGACTTTTGTAGCTGAAAAGTCGGACCGTGTGTACGCGGCATAACAGTACACAATTGTCGGCCAACAAACAAGAACGTAGTGACGTACTATGAGGAATTTCAGCTCTTGAGTGTCACCCTTTGGGCCCCTTCTGCTAATTTCGTGTTTGATGAGCATTGATTCCGAGCATGCGTGTTTGTACTTTCGACTTTAGTGTGACGGGCATGTGTACTGACGATACGAAAATCAGACAACAGACCGTTTATCCGCCGAAAATTTACTAGGCTGCCATCCAACATTTGTTAGCTGAAAGTTGGACAACAATTGTCAGAAGGAGCGTACTAACGGTAAGATTTTAGGACAACAGTCTGTCAACAGACAATCCCCTGCCAACAATCTGATCGTGTGTACAAGGCTTAAGTTTGGCCATACACATTTTTATTTGTTTTATGTCAGCCCTTAGGCTAAGTGAAAAAAATCTAACAGATTCCTTTATCCACACTATGCAGTGCAGATGGCCAAATCTCCCACTGAGGTATTGTATTCTGATAGTCACCAGCAGCAGCCTTTGGTAGAAAAATCAGAATATAATTGCCCGAATAGTTTGGATGGGAGGGGGCCAACAGGAACACCCATTAAACAAAATTCAAATAGTTGTACTGCAGCAACATGGCTCAGCTGCGTGATTCGCCGTCATGTTACGTCAGTAACATAGACAGCCACTGGGGGGGGCGCGTGCGCGCCCCCTGCTCGCCCGCGGAGCCAATGAGAGTGCCCAGTGGTCATGATCACCGCCAGGCTCCCGCGATCGCTCAGGCACATCGAGAACCGGAATCTGTGTGTGTAAACACACAGTTTCCTGTTCTCTGAGGGGAGAACAGACAGATCGCCTGTTCATAGAGAGTATGAACAGCGATCTGTCATCTCCCCTACACAGTCCCCTCCCCCCTTCAATTAGAACACACACAAGGACACACTTAACCCCTTCACTGCCCTCTAGTGGTTAACCCCTTCACTGCCAGTGACATTTTTACAGTAATCAATGCTATTTTATAGCATTGATCGCTGTAAAAATGCCAATGGTCCCAAAAATGTGTCAAAATTGTCTGACGTGTCCACCATAATGTCGCAGCCCTGATAAAAATTGCAGTCGCCGCCATTACTAGTAAAAAAAATGAATAATAAAAAAGCCATAAAACTATCCCCTATTTTGTAGACGCTATAACTTTTGCGCAAACCAATCAATATACTACGCTTATTGTGATTTTTTTTACCAAATATATATAGAAGAATACATATCGGCTTAAGCTGAGGAAAAAAAAATTATATATTTTTGGGGGATATTTATTATAGCAAAAAGTAAAAAATATTGTGTTTTTTTTCAAAATTGCCGCTCTTTTTTTGTTTATAGTGCAAAAAATAAAAACCACAGGGGCGATCAAATACCACCAAAAGAAAGCTCTATTTGTGGGGAAAAAAGGACGTCAATTTTGTTTGGGTTGCAATTTTGTTTGGGTGCAACATCGCACGACCGCGCAATTGTCAGTTAAAGCGTCGCAGTGCCGAATCGCAAAAAGTGTTCTGGTCAGGAAGGGGATAAAATCTTCCGGGGTTGAAGTGGTTAAGCAGAATATTTATAAATCACTACACAGGTCATTACGAAGTGTATGGTGAAATGCACAGCAACTGTTGTAATTCTTACTTTTGGGTGCTGTTTTAGACAACATTTTGGCATGTACTGATTTTTTTTTTTTTTGTCCTCAATAGCATGCCTTTTATTCTAATAAAAAAATCTGCTCAAGTAGATTTAATATGTGCATTTCCTGGCAATTGGTTCCTTACAAAGATTAAAGAGAATCTCTAAATTAGCAGCATTAAAATTGGACATACTTTATCTTTACTTCACTGGCAATGAATGTACAGTAATTAAGCCATGGCTAATTTTCCCCATGGAGAGATCTATGCAATCGCCCTTATCTTAATTCACTTCAGGCCTGTGCAGTAATAGAGGAGTTAAAGGGCTAGATTTCTATCAGGCAGATCCTGGCACACATGCTGTCAAGACCAGAGCAAGCACTGACAGGTCAATCTCATCAACAGTGCTTAGACTCCCTCTCCTACTGTTCTTAGCAACAGTGACAATTTGATGATAGACAAGGCAGATTAATTAGCTGCATTCTGCAAATAACATTTCCAAAAAACCCAACAATTTCTCGTGTATACCAGAGAAAACAACATAAAATGGGAACTTCTTTTTGTAAGATTGTCTGTAAGGCTGTGTGAACATTTTACTATGTGCCTCTAATTAGAATGCCTCCTATTGATTATCAAGTGCTTTCACTTCTGGGATCAATAGGGGAGCAAAGCCTAGGGACAATAATTAATTGTGTCAGCTAGAGTCTGGAAATAACAAATCATACAACATCCATACAGCAATCAGTCTCTCAGGTGACTGGAAAAAAATGCACCTAGAAAAAGGCTGAGCAAAAGGATAGTTTATAATAGAGAATAAATTGTTAATACAGTCTTTGAAATAGCATTGGTATTGTCATAATTATAATCACTGCTAAGCAAAACCTATAGATAACCTGATCTGCTTCTAACCATTAAAGATGTACCGTATATACTCGAGTATAAGTCGTTCCGAGTATAAGTCGAGGCCCTAATTTACCACAAAAAAAATGGGAAAAACTTATTGACCCGAGTATAAGACGAGGGTGAGAAATGCACAGCTACTGTAAGTGAAAAAGAGGGTCAACAATGCCCATTTGCAGCATCACTGTGCCCATTTGCATGCCTCACTGTGCCCATTTGCAGCCATAAGTCCCCTGAACTTCAAACTTGGTAGTTAAGGGTTCCTAGATGCCCCCTAGCTGCAGCCAAAATTTGGGGTCTCTGAACTCAAAGGGTCCCGAAATGACATTGCTGCAGATGGACACAGTTGACCGAATTTGGGGCCCCGTATCTCGGGGCCACTTAGTGCTAGGAACCCCAAATTTGGTGTGCAAACCCAGTGGAACTAGCACCATAACATGTCCAAAGCTGGAGTTTCTAGCTCCAAGTGGCCCCGAGATACAGGGCCCCAAAAATCAGTTCAGAAAATGTCAAGCACTTTTCTGCAGCAGAGAATGACATTTTCCTAACCAGTTTCGGGGGCCCGTATCTCAGGGCTACTTGGTGCTAGGAACCCCAGCTTTGGATATGTTATAGTACCAGTTCTACTGGGTTTGCAAACCAAATTTGGAGTTCCTAGCACTAAGTAACCCTGAGATATGGGGCCCCAAATTCGGTTCAGAAAATGTCAAGCACTTTTCTGCAGCAGAGAATTACATTTTCCGAACCGATTTTGGGGCCCCGTATCTCGGGGCCACTTAGTGCTAGGAACTGCTGCTTTGGATATGTTGTGGTACCAGTCCCACTGAGTTTGCACACCAAATTTGGGGTTCCTAGCACCAAGTGGCCCTGAGATACGGGGCCCCAAAATCGGTACGGAAAATGACATTTTTTGCTGCAGAAAAGTGCTTGACTCGAGTATAAGTCGAGGGGGGCACTTTCAGCACAAAAAAATGTGCTGAAAAATTCGACTTATACTCGAGTATATACGGTATTAGTAATTTCATTTTGAAGTCCAGCTGAACTCCAGGTGAGCAGCTACAATGAGAGGGTAGTAAATAACAAAAAATACATACAGTATATGATGCAGTTTGTCACTGACATTAATGCAGCAATTTTTGTTTTTCTGAATCTCCCCTCTAACATACAGTACATTTAACTGTTCATTTTGCATCTGTTTTAGAGTAGGTGGACAAATAAGGGTGACAAAGAAACTGTGCAGTAGAGTTGCCAACTTGTACACAGGATAGTCTTTAATGGACATGTGAGTTTAAATGAGCTTGACACATAATTTAAGGGATACCTCCAGCTAACACTTCATAAACAGGTACAACAACAGCTTTTGTTTTTTTTGTTTGAAAAAAAGCGTTTAACCCTTTTGCTGCTAGAGAGGTTTTGGGTGTTTTTTTTGTTTTTTGGGTTTTTTTTTTTGCACACATGTTTAAAAGTTCATTTCCTGACAGACTCCATGGCAGCCTACGTATGGGTTAATCCCGCCTCTCATACCTCATAGGACCCCACTCCCATAAATCTTTGCTTCTAGACAGAGACTGTGTTCCTTTTTTGTCCTCCTCCTAGGACCAAGTGTATCTCTTACCTTATGAAGTTTTGTGGATCCAGTCCTGGTGGTTCGCACGTGTTTGATGATGGCGGTGTCTTGTTGGAGTCCAGCGTCCCCAGCTATTAGCAGGGCGGACATACGGGGTTCACTCTGATGCCTGAAGAGCTGATTATACCGGCCATTGGCTGGGGAGCGGCATCTCGGCCAATCGTCCCAGCTATTAGCGGGAGGCCTCCCTCATTATTACCCCGGTCGTGCGGTGAGCGCTCCTCTTGCTCCCATTCCAGGATGGATCCCCTCAGGTGCCGTGGTAATGTATACTTCTGTCTATGAATTTTTTTTTTTGGCAGCCTGTTGTGTGTGTTTGTTTTGTCCGAAATGCCTTTTTTCCTATGGCCATGGCGGCTGGGACGCATCTGCGTTCCAGTCCGCCGCTTCCCCGCTCCGACTGCGCAGCTGCGAAGTCTCGATTGAGATCGAGGCTTGGTTCGCACCTGCGCAGTCTGCGCGCGATGACGGCAACTGCGCATGCGCGCGAGCGCCGTGGAGCGGCGTTGGTCACAGCGTAGGGACGCTGTGGCCGCGATGACGTCATCACAGGCGGCAGATTCAAATAGCTGTCACATACAGCTATGCTTTGGGATGCTCTTTCGCTCAGGCAGCGGCTTCCCTGTGTCCATCTCTCTGGCTTCTGAGGTAAGGAGCTTTGTTGTACCTTCCTGTGTCTAGGTCTCTTTCTCCAAATAGGGGAAAGAGAAAGTGAAAGTATACATAGGTAGTTATTGGTTTCTTATTGATTGTGTTTGCAGTCCTTTGTTTCTGTCGCCATGGATGTCTCACCGCCCCCTAGTGGCCAACCCTTACACCGCAGGTAGGATGGAGTATTTTTAAATTTTTCATTCTGCCTGTATTGTTTGGAGTACTGTTTAGGAACAAGGTATTATTTTCTTCCCCTTCAGCCCTTCTAGGTCTGAACCACAGCTATCGGCACATAAAGAAAAAGACCAGTCTAGGTCTCATCATCACCAGTCTACGTCAGGTTCTAGACGTACTAGGTCATCTTCCAGACACCGCAAAGAGGGGTCAAGGTCTAAATATAGCCATCATTCCCCCCGCCATTCCAGCCGCCCTGAGAGGAAAGCTTGCTGGGGATGTAAAACTCAGGTCCCAGAGGGTAAATCTCTCTGTGAGTTGTGCTTTTCGAGAGCCACAAAGGAAAGAGGAGCTGATGACCAGCAAGTGGAGGCTCTGGTCAGGAAGGTGGTCCAAGAATCTCTTAATAAAGCAGATCTTGACCGAGCAGTAATTCCTCCTTCTGTTATAACTCCAGTTGCTGAAGATATGGAGTCCGAAGTTCCAGGCCCATCTCATCATAGTCTCTCTTTTAGCGGCTCCTCGGACAGCGAAGCAGAGATAATTGAACCTGGTGCAGGTTTTGACTTTTCCCTGGTTCCCCAACTAGTCAGAGCGGTTAAAGACGCATTGAGATGGGAGGAACCAGTAGAAGCACCCTCTAAACAGAGGAAATACTTTAAACACCTTAAGAAGGATCGCCCGAACTTCCCCTTCCTGGGTGAATTGGGTGAAATTATCCTGGATGAATGGGGTAAAGTTGATAGGAAAAACTCTTTAATTTCCAAGATTGCGAAGATGTATCCTTTCAAGAATGATGAGGTAAAACATCTTGAATCAGCCCCCCTTGTTGATGCAGCTCTCATGAGGCTGGTGAGACATGTTACGCTCCCTCTAGAGGATACCGTCTCTTTCAAGGATGGTCTGGAGAGGAAGATTGATACGGACTTAAAACGTATCTATATCACGGCAGGGATGGCTTGTAAACCGGCTCTGGCCCTCGCAGCTTTGTCAAAAGCCATGGAGTCCTGGACGGATGATGTGGGTGCAGCTCTAGGAAGTATGTCTGAGGACTTATTCAAGAGCTCTCCAATACATGAGCTGAAACTGGCTTCGGTCTTCCTGGGAGAAGCATCCATCGACATTATTCGCCTCGTGGCACGTGTCATGCTTTCATCAGTTACAGCAAAACGTGCCCTCTGGTTACGCCCATGGGTTGCAGACCCTGCCTCTAAACAGGCCTGGTGCAGGATTCCTTTCGAAGGCTCCTCTCTCTTCGGAAATAAACTGGATTCTGCTATCTCCCGTGCTACTGGGGGCAAGTCAGGATTCTTACCCCAGGACCGTCGTATCCTTAACCAAAGAAGGACTCAACCTAGACAAGAGCCAGAACGCGCTAGAGATGCTCGTCGCTACAGACCTGGTCGGGAGTTTAGGAAAAACTGGAGGAGAGGCCAGCCTTCAGGCCAAAAATCCTCAAAGTCAGCCCCGTCAAGTGGACACTTCCAAGTCCTTTTGATACGATGCCTGTCCAGGTAGTGCAAGTAGGGGCTCGTTTACTCCGGTATCAGCACGTCTGGGCAGCCTCGATTCAAGATTACTGGACCGTCAAAACGGTCTCCTCAGGTCACACTTGGGTTTTCACCAATCCACCCAGTCACCGGTTTGTGCCTACGGTCCTTCCGCTCTCAGAAGAAAAAAGACAAATTCTTCTATCTTATACAGAATCCCTGATTGCCCAAGGGGCCGCCATTCAAGTTCCATCAGAAGAAAAATTTCTTGGAATTTATTCCCCCCTTTTCATGGTCCTCAAAAAGAATGGCTCTTGGAGGCCAGTAATCGACCTGACACATCTAAATTCCTTCATCAAGAAGGAAAAATTCAAGATGGAAACCCTGCTGACAATCCGACAAACAGTTCAACCAGGAGATTGGCTGGTCTCCATAGACCTGAAAGACGCCTACTTTCATGTGCCGATCGCAAAAGATTTCCAGAGGTATCTCCGATTCGCAGTAGGCCAGAGGCATCTCCAATTCACTTGTCTCCCATTCGGGCTCACAACATCGCCTCGAGTGTTTTCGAAGCTCTTATTGGCGGTAGTTGCTCTAATCCGAGTAAGAGGCATTCGGTTACACCATTACTTGGACGACCTACTCCTACTGTCTCAGGACAGGGAACAGATTTTGTCACATCGGGATCAAGTCATATCTACTCTGACAGAGTTCGGTTGGCTATTGAACAGGGAGAAAAGTCACCTAGTTCCGACACAAACTCTAGTATTCCTCGGGGCCCTATTCAACACAGTGGAGAGCACCATCTCTCTTCCTTTGGAGAAGATTCCGGTAATTCGAGAGAGAATTCGCCTAGCATTGTCAGCAACTCTCCTCAGAGCCTCTCAGTGTCTCAAAATAATCGGCACTATGGTAGCCACAGCCCCCATGGTGAAGTGGGCGCAATGGAAAATGCGGCCCTTTCAGAAGGGTTTTCTCCAGCAATGGGATCCAGGGGCTCGAGACCATCTGGTGCGGGTAACCACCTCCATGCGGGAAAGCCTCCCTTGGTGGCTGCTACGGAAAAACCTCCTCAATTGTCACTCCATAGCTCCTGTCTCCTGGATTACAGTGACAACGGATGCGAGCAACAGAGGTTGGGGCGCTCTCTGTCTGACGGAGATAGCCCAAGGCAGGTGGGACTTCCCATCCCAAGGGATAGTCTCAAATGTCCTGGAGCTCCGAGCTGCCTTCCGTGCCCTTCAAGCTTTTCTCCACCTGATATCAGGAGCCTCAGTCCTCCTGAGATTGGACAACACGACCGCAGTGTCATACATCAAGAGACAGGGGGGCACCCGCAGTCTCGCCTTACTGAGGGAAGTAAGCCCGATCATGTCCTGGGCCCAGATGTACTTAACAAATCTATCCGCTGTTTATCTTCCAGGAATTCAAAATGTCCAAGCGGACTTCCTTTCAAGAGTCACCCTGGACAACAACGAGTGGTCCCTCCACACCGAAGTTTTCGATTGGCTCCTGTCTCTAGGGATGATGCCGGAAGTGGATCTGTTCGCATCCCCATGCAATTTCAAGCTGGGGAAATATTACACGAGGTGTCGTTGTCCCCAGGCCTTCGGAGTGGATGCCCTGACGGACCAGTGGAAATTCCACAGGGCCTATGCCTTTCCCCCAGTTCCAGTCATTCTTCGTTTCCTCTCGAGGCTCAGGTGGGAGAATGTCGAGGTACTGGCAGTGGTCCCGTTTTGGCCCAACAGGCCATGGTTTCCTCTCCTGATGCAGCTCAGTTACCGAGAACCGGTCCCTCTCCCGTCCAGACCAGATCTCCTGCTGCAGGGAGCGTCTCTTCACCCTTGCCCATCCCAGCTCCATCTGATGGCTTGGTGGTTGAGAGGAGAAGGTTGGAAGCTCTAGGTTGTCCTAGTACAGCTATTGCTACATTGTTGAATGCCAGAAGAGCGGGCACCAACAGAGTATATCGGAGGATTTGGGCGAAGTTTGCGGACTATGTGATTTCCACCAATGGATCCTGTAGTAATCCAAGGATTCAGGACATTTTAGGTTTTCTACAAACTGGCCTGGATCTGTCCCTATCGGTGAGTTCCTTACGGGTCCAGGTTTCGGCAATCTCAGCCTTCACAGGCGTATCATGGGCCAGACACCCCCTTACTAGGCAGTTCTTCAAGGGAGCAATAAGGCTTAGGCCTCAGAAAAGACCAAGATTCTCTAAATGGGATCTCCCTCTCGTCTTGGATTTCTTCTCAGAAAAGGAGATACGGCATATGGATCAGTCATCAATTAGAGAGCTTTCTCTCAAAGTGGTCTTTCTAGTGGCCATAACATCGGCCAAGAGAGTTTCTGAAGTTGGATCCCTAGGATACAAAGAACCTTTTCTTACCTTCTTCCCAGACCGGGTAGTCTTGATCCCCATGTTAGGATCGAATCCTAAAGTAACAACCATCTTCCATGAAAATCAGGAGATTGTCCTCCCTACTTTCAGATCCACTGAGGACTCTAATGTTCACCCTCTAGATGTTGGGCAGGTTCTGAAACAATACCTAGAAGCCACAGCTTCTTTCCGCCAGTCTGATTATCTGTTTGTGCTTTTTCACGGCAAGAACAAGGGTTTACGGGCTTCCTCTAGAACCATCGCATCATGGATCGTTCAAGCTATCCAATGGGCATACAGGTCTAAGGGTTTGGCTCCTCCGGAGGCGGTAACCGCTTATTCTACCAGGAGCGTCTCTACATCATGGGCAGCATCCCGACATGTGTCTCCAGATGTAATCTGTAAAGCGGCCTCATGGTCATCAATTAACACTTTTATGACACACTATTGTGTAGAACCGGCTTCTTTGTCTATGGTTAACTTTGGTTTGCACGTATTATCTGTTGATGGTGCCAATTAAACCTTTTTTTCTTTAACCAGCAATTGCCCACCCGGGTGTGTATGGCTAGTTATTTCCCATACGTAGGCTGCCATGGAGTCTGTCAGGAAAACGGAAAATTTATATCAAATACTTACCGTAATTTTCCTTTCCTGATGGACTCCATGGCAGCAGGAGTTCCCTCCCAGTTGCTGGAGTAGGCTAAGTTACGGAACACAGTCTCTGTCTAGAAGCAAAGATTTATGGGAGTGGGGTCCTATGAGGTATGAGAGGCGGGATTAACCCATACGTAGGCTGCCATGGAGTCCATCAGGAAAGGAAAATTACGGTAAGTATTTGATATAAATTTTCCGTTTTTAGGCCCACATATTACTTAAAACTAAAACAAATTTTCAGTAAAAAAAAAAATACACAAAGTTTTTTGGGGCAACTAACATGTTATAATACCCAATTTTTGTATACAAGGTGGTATCAAAAAGTTTTGTAACATGCCAACAGACGGCAGCACAAGGCTGCATGCACAGTAACAGGGGGCACCAATTTTCATAAGTCAGCCTGCCAAAAGACATTGAGGGTTATTTACAAAAGGCAAATCCACTTTGCACTACAAGTGCACTTGGAAGTGCAGTCGCTTTAAATCTGAGTGGTAGATCTGAAATGAGGGGAAGCTCTGCTGATTTTATCATCCAATCTGTTTTTCCTTGGCACAGTATTTGTTATTCCTGTTGTTTCCTCCCCAGTAAGTCTCAAATCTGCCAGATCAGCCTATAGTGACTGATTTTAGGCACAGTGCAAAGAATAAGGAGCAACTGAGGCTGTGCCGAGCAGAGTGAGGCAGTGTATTACTGGATTTTAAACAGTATAGGCACTTATTTTTGATGTTTTTCATAGCTATACCTGCAAAAGGAGCCAGCCTGAAGTAGTCCACCAGGATTTAATTTTCTAACTAAAATACTATTTTAACAATATTACCGTATCTCAGTAAGCACTGCTGAATAGTGCAAAATACAATGACTATGTACAAAGTACACTGAAGCTGGCCATACATGGATCATCTTTATTTAATCAGCCAGCTGGCTGATAAATAAAACTTTTTTTTTTAAAATTTCCCCATCCACACATTTGAGGAATCCTCCCCACTGCACTATTGTGATTTGAGAGTGGGGACTCCTCCATTGTCAGAATACACTGATCAGTGGTGCAGCTAATTTCGCTGCAGTGCTGATCAAAGGAAAACTTTCCAATATTCCCATTGGAGAGAAGCTGATAATTAGATCAAGTTCTCTCTAGCAGGAATGGCCATAGATGGCTCACAATTTGTCTGGTTCGATCCATCGATCCATCTATGGCCAGCTTTAACAACAGCAACTAATGCAGTTTTAATATGCTCAGATAAGTTAAAGCGGAAAAAAACTCCTCCTATCCTTCTCAGCCAAGAAAGCTGCCATCTTAGACTCTGATCTGTAAGGGCTCTTTCACACTGGGGCGGTTTGCAGGTGCTATTGCGCTAATAATAGCGCCTGCAAACCGACCCGAAACAGCCGCTGCTGTCTCTCCAGTGTGAAAGCCCCGAGGGCTTTCACACTGGAGCGGTGCGCTAGCAGGACGGGAAAAAAAGTCCTGCCAGCAGCATCTTCGGAGAGTTGAAGGAGCGGAGTGTATACCGCTCCTTCACCGCTCCTGCCCATTGAAATCAATGGGACAGCGCGGCTATACCGCCGGCAAAGCGCCTCTGCAGAGGCGCTTTCCGGTGGTTTTTAACCCTTTCTCGGCCGCTAGCGGGGAGTAAAACCACCCAGCTAGCGGCCGAATAGCGACAGTAAAGCACATCGCCGCCCCCGCCCCAGTGTGAAAGGGCCCTAACTGGCATGATGCTGCACATATGATGAGTTATAACACCAATCATTTGATGGTTTAACAGTTTGGTTGAAGGCACAAGAAAATACGAGTTAGTTAGTTTTCTGCTTTAAGGGTGAATTCACACACAGCGGAGAGCTGCCACAGCGCTTTACCACTGTGACAGCTCTTCATTACCAGCTGCGGTAGGAGGCAATGTGGTGCACGATTTAGCGCATCACACGGCTCTCTTTTTTTATGTACTTTATTTGAAATATACAAAACGTACACTTCATTAATGGCAATGTACAGCAGTGCAATGCACTGAGTTGCTGTAAATTGCCATGCGATTTGGCACGATAAGCTGCAATAGAAAGCAGCACATCTGCGTTTTATTGCAGCACAGCCCTAGGCTGTGTTGCAATGTGAATGGAACACATAGAAAACAATTGCTTCTTTTTTTGCGCTATTTTATTTAAAAACAATATTATTTGTCACTGAAGTGGACCCATAATACCATCATAATTTTGTTATATATCTGAAAAACATTAGCTATTTGTTTAAGCTACACTGTCCTTCAGCACAATATTTTGAAGGCTCTGCTATTTCAGGGAAAGCAAAGAAGGTTGTTTTAAAACACTGTTATGTATTTAACCGCATCAGCCCCGGAAGATTTTACCCCCTTCCTAACCAGAGCACTTTTTGCGATTTGGCACTGCATCGCTTTAACTGACAATTCTGTGCTCATGCAATGTTGCACCCAAACAAAATTGACGTCTTTTTTCTCCACAAATAGATCTTTCTTTTGGTGGTATTTGATCACCTCTCCGGTTTTTATGTTTTGCGCTATAAACAAAAAAAGAGCGACAATTTTGGGGAAAAAAAACGCAATATTTTTACTTTTTGCTATAATAAATATCCCCCAAAAATATATTAAAAAAAACAATTTTTTCCTCAGTTTAGGCCGATATGGATTCTTCTACATATTTTTAGTAAAAAAAAAATTGCAATAAGCGTATATTGATTGGTTTGCGTAAAAGTTATAGCGTCTACAAAATAGGGTAAAGATTTATAGTATTTTTATTATTTATTTTTTTACTAGTAATGGCGGCGATCTGCAATTTTTATCGTGACTGCGACATTATGGCGGACACATCGGACAATTTTGACACATTTTTGGGACCATTGGCATTAATACAGTGAACAGTGCGATCAAAAATGCATTGATTACTGTAAAAATGTCACTGGCAGTGAAGGGGTTAATACTAGGGGGGCAGTGAAGGGGTTAATGTGTGTCCTAGTGTGTGTTCTAACTGAAGGGGGGTGGGGACTGTGCAGGGAAGATAACAGATCGCTGTTCATACTCTGTATGAACAGACGTTCTGTCACTTCTCCCCTCTCCCCCTTTACACACACAGTTCCGGGTTCTCCGTGTCTCAGCGGCGATCGCCCAACGGTGATCGAGACCACCGGGCACTCGCATCGGCTCGGGGGGGCATGCGCGCCCCCTAGTGGCCACAGGGCGAAGCGACGTTACATAACGTCGTTTCGCCCAGCTGTGCCATTCTGCCGCAGTACAACTGCGGCGGCTGATCGGCAGGTGGTTAAGCTAAAATTATTAGTTAACTTACCTACTTTTTTAATGATTGACAACTTTTATTGTGCTTAATTATCTAATTTTATTCCACCCTCCAAGTACGGTATTTTATTATTTGGCTTTTACTTGTGTTTCACATAAAGTTTTATCTATATTATACAGCTAGCAGGGCAGTCATGTTCTGTCATTTTTTCTAAGATATTGTTTCATCTAACAAGAGGAAATAAAACTAATTTGGGAAGAGAAGAATGGCAGGCAAGTTGCAGTGTTACTTAACAGTCTGTGTAAGATGAGTTGATGAAAGCACTGCTTAGCTTGCAGGACATTAAACAAATCAAACTTTGGTTCAGCTACCTGTGCCAAAACTCAGATTTTCTGCTCTGTGGGATTCATCAACACAAGGGTATTCTTGCCATTTATTTGTTGTGAGATTTAGCTTGATGTATTTATGCTCAGCATGTGGCACATAGTGAGGACTTGTAGTGTGGTCACATCATAGTAATGCACCTGGTTTATTAGAATTAATTCTGTTGTTTTGGAAGTACAGATGTTTCCTTAGTGCTATAAATCACCATGGTTAGCAACAAACTACATTTCAGGAAAGATTACAGTTTTGAAAGGGTATTTAGGGGGTTGGCATGCCTCAAAATGATTATTCCTATTCTTGTTATTAACAATAATCTTTACAACCCCAGCTTGCCCCATTGTTCTACTGAAAGTAAAAATTAGGCTGCAAATTCACAGTTGTCAAGCCCGAACAGCTAGACACTGAATCCAAAAATGATATATATGTGGTGCAAATCAGCTCAGGACACACACATTAAAGGAGGAATGGTCACAACTGAGCGGTGTTGAATAGTGTATCTGTGCAGAATTGTGCTGTTTGTATATTTTATTTCTGTGTCCTGGTGGGCAGAGTCATCCTCTTTGTTAGTGCAGATGACCACTGTCATGGGTACAGAAAGTAATGGGAAATCCAAAATGTGATGGTTGTTACTGAAATCTTTGAATATATTTTGCGCAATATTAATAAACCGTGTGAAATGGGTGTACAAAATGTGTACTAAAATGAACATACAAATGAGGAGGTATACGGATAATAGTAGCTGCAGCTATTGATGCTAGGATCAATGATCTCTTATTTGCATCAATTAGCGATCGCTACTATTTGTTGGTGGGGTGATGATATTGAAATAAACGTGGAAAAATACATATAAATAACTGCAATAATGTTATAGTTCCACTCTAAAATGAACGTGAATAGAATAACGTGAATAAAAAATTAATTGCCGTGAATGAATCTTTGTGAATAAAAAACAGTGAGTTCTTCTAAAATCATTAATCAAATGTGCAATCAATCATAAATATTATCATAAAGCAATAAACATAAAAATGGTGACCATAAAAGTGTGTAATAATAGTCCACTTCAGTGCTATAATAAAGTGCTGGTAATTAGATTATGATAAAAATAATTTGAAGGAGGTAGATGGGTAATAGCATATAAACAGTCTGTAAGTATTTCTTCTATTTGATCTTGATCTATGTGATGTAATGGGTATGTTTGCTTCTGCTGCTGGTGTCTCCTAGTGTGGTCTCACAGAACCCTCACCTTCAGTTTGTAGTACTCAGGCATTCAATGATGTGGCTTTAAGATGTGGGAGTAGTCTCTAGAAACCTCTCTTTCTTTGTTATTTTTTCTCCATCATTCCCTCTATGTAGCTCCGCTCTGGTATACTCAGCAATGGGGAAGATAAATAAAGAGGGAGGGGGGAGAAAAGAGGCTCCACTAGTGTATTATAGTTTTAAAATCAAAGGGGGGTATATTTATTTAGGTAGTGCTCTTACATTTATAAAGATAAAAACAGGCAGAGTAAATGTCAAAACGATCTGGCGTTCTCAGCGCCCTCTCACTTGTGCTTCAGATAGTGTGTGCCGCTCCAGCCAATCCCTACGCGTTACGACACCGTCACGTGTCTTCATCCGGGGACAGTTTTAGTTTTAGTGTTACTGAAATTCTGTGATATTAAATATACAAGGTGAGGATCGAGGCATTGATGAGAAAAATACATTACTGCCTATAGTGTATATAATGAAAGTCAGTGACACAAAAAAGTTATGGTTCAAATCTCGTATACTACTATTCTCAGGATGAAAAGGTTAGTGAAAAGATACATGCAAAAAACATATAATGCACAGTTGTACAAACAAAGGACGGATAGCTCATCACCACAAGGAACTAAGATTGACAGCATAGAGTAAAAATGACAACAGCTAGGCAGAGCAAATCAACGCCAAACAAGTATGTTGTTGTTCCTCCCCTGCCTCCCTGAGCTTGCTTAACTTCATGTTCATTGTTTTGATGTTGCTATCTATCCATCTTGTTTTCTGTCATCCTCTTCTACTTTTTCCTTCCATGTTTCCAAGCATCAGAGTCTTTTCCAATGAGTCCTCTCTTCGCATTGGGTGTCCAAAGTATTTCAGTTTCAGCTTCAGGATCTGTCCTTCCCATGAATATTCAGGGTTGATTTCTTTCCAGATTGACTGGTTTGATCTTCTTGCCATCCAAGGGAATTTCAAGAGTCTTCTACACCACAGTTCAAAAGCATCAATTCTTCGGCGTTCAGCCTTCCTTATGGTCCAACTTTTTCACAGCCATAGGTTACTAGTGGGAATGCCATAGCTTTGACTATACGGTACTTTGTCAGTAAGGTGATGTCTCTGCTTTTTATAATGTTGTCTAGGTTTGCTATTGCTTTCCTCCCAAGAAGCAAGCGTCTCTTAATTTCATGGCTACAGTCACCGTCTGCTGTGATCTTGGAGCCTAGGAAGATAAAATCTGTCACTGTTTCCTTTCTTCTCCTTCTATATACCAAGGAGTGATATGATCGGTTGCCATGATCTTTGTTTTCTAAAGGCCCGTACACACGAAAATCGGATGGAAATTTTCGTACGAGCTGTCGGATCATTACTACGGTGCTTTCGACAGCCGATTTTGCTTTTTTGTGAGACAAAAGCTGGATTTGCAGACTATAACATTTTTGTCGGATGTGAACTCAACGTCCGATTTTCGTTTCATCAGTACGGTGTTCTTACGAAAAAAATCGTAAAACTAAGCATGCTCAGAATTGAAAGAATACATACAAAACTATTCAACACATTATGTCAATTCTGACATTGTATTCTGTCATCAGAAAATTTTCGTATTGTGAGTATCCTCTTCACTTTCAACATGAGACTAGCATGCCACCAAAAATGGACTTTCGGTCGTCCGAAAATCTAAGCGTGTGTACGAGGCTTTAATGTTCAATTTCTGGCCAGATTTTGCACTCTCCTCTTTCACCTCCATTAAGAGACTCTTTAGTTCTTCTTCAGTTTCTGCCATGCCATGCCGTGTGGTATCATCTGCATATCTCAGGTTGTTGATATTTCTCCCGGCTTGTGATTTGTCGATCCTGGGATTTCACATTATGTACATTATGTATATTTGATTCTTTAGCGCGTTTTTTTACTTTTCGTTTTTCACATTATGTACTCTGCATATAATTTAAATAAGTAAGGTGACAATATACATCCTTGCCACACTCCTTTCTCAATTTTCAGTTGTTCCATGTCCTCTTCTAACTGTTGCTTCTTGACTTGCATATATGTTTTTCACACTTGAGGTGGTCTGGTATTCCCATTTCTTTCAGTATTTGCCACATTTTGTTGTGATCCACACAATCAAAGGCTTTAAAGTAGTCAATAAAGCAGAAGTAGACATTCTTCTGAAACTCCCTTGCTTTCTCCATGATCCAGCGAGTGTTGGCAATTTGATCTCTATTTCCTCTGCCTCTTCTAAATCCAGCTTGTACTTGTGGTAGCTCTTGGTTCACATGCTGCTGAAGCCTAGCTTGTAATATTTTCAGCATAACCTTGCTAGCGTGAGATGAGTGCGATTATATGGTAGTTTGAACATTCGTTGGCATTGCCCTTCTTTGGTATTGGAATGTAACTGGACCTCTTCCAGTCCTGTGGCCATTGTTAAGTTTTCATCTTTTAGGATTTCAAATAACTCAGCTGGGATACCATCACCACTGGTTTTGTTATTAGCAATGCTTTCTAAGGCCTACTTGAATTCACTCTCCAGAATATCCAGTTCAAGGTCAGTAACTGCATCAGCGTGGTTATATGGGACATTCAGTCCTTCTTGTATAGTTCTTCTGTGTATTCTTGCCATCTCTTCTTTATCTTCTGCTTCTGTCAGGTCCTTGCTATTTTTGCCTATTATGATGCCCATCTTTGCACAAAACTTTCCCTTGATATCTCCAATTTTCTTGAAAAGCTCTCTAGTGTTCCCCATTTTGTTGTTTTCCTCTAATTCTTTGCATTAATTGTTTAAGAAGGTCTTTTTGTCTCTTCTTGCTATCCTGCTATCACCTGGGTGATCCAAGTGGGAGTACGCCCTCCCTCTCTGCCCGCAGCCTCTTGGAACACATCACATGACCTGGGAGGCTGCGGGAGCCGGCTATGAAGCCACAAGGAATCACAGCCAGCTTCCAACGGTTAGCATGGTGGCATTAACGACATGAAGACTGGCGAAGATCCAGCCCCTATGAGGACAGTGCTGCATGCCTGGACAGATAGATCAAAAGACATTTGGTTGCTTTGACCAAAGTAGGAATGATTTAAGTCCTTTCCCATAAACACAACAGGAAAATCTCCCTGGAATAAGGTAAAATTCCCTCTTAGGGCCGGTTCACACCAGACCTCAGTGCGGGAAAGTTCAAAACACACTGGGTGTGCAATCTGCTGCAAGTGTCAATATATTTTTAAGGTTATACGAATCAGAGATCTCAAACAAAATGCATATGCCTGCACCAGAGCTTCAGGTACCGCAGTGCCAATGCGATTTGGTGAGGTGAGTTTTAGCATGCACTACTTTTTACATCATCCAGTGGGATTTCAACCTATTCTAGTGAATGGGCTGAAAATTGCACCACACTGATTCGCATGGGAATTGTGTTATTTGAGGCGAGCAGTCATCAGGATTGGATCGTGTTAGTGGTTATTTGGCTTTTTCTTTCAGTGGGTTGGCAGGCATTGTTTATTATGATTGATACGGATCTGCGTTGCTATATGATGTCATGGACAATAGATTTACATAGGCGGCACAGTGGTGTAGTGGGTAGCACTCTTGCCTATCAGTAAAAAGGGTCCCTGGTTTGAATCCCAACCACGACACTACCTGCCTGGATTTTGAATTTTCTCCATGTGCCTGCGTGGGTTTCCTCCCACACTCCAAAGACATGCTGGTAGGTTAATTGGCTTCTGTCTAAATTGGCCCTAGTATGCGTAGGTGAGTTAAGGACATTCGATTGTAAGCTCCTTGGGGGAGCTTACGATCGAAAAAACTACTAAGTCCTATTATTATTATTTAAGGTACTTATATAGCGCTGTCAATTTACGTAGCACTTTACATATACATTGTACATTCACTGATTTACAATTTGCGCATCGCTTTACATATACATTGTATATTCACTGATGTGAATGTACAATGTATATATAAAGTGCTGCGTAAATTGACAGCGCTATATAAGTACCTTAAATAATAATAATAGGACATTGTTTTTTGTTTTTTTTCAATAAAGGACTTTACTAACTATTTGCATTTTTATGAGAATGAGTAGGTGCTATGTACTCCTAATTCAGTCACATAGGGGATGGTTGGTATCTGGGGCCCCCTCTACTTTAAAGGGGATTTCCAGATTCCGCTAAGCATCCCACCTGAAGACCACCACAAACACCAGGCCAGAGTTGTGGGGATGAGGCCCTTGTCCTTATCAACACAGCAAAGTACCCTCCTCATGTTGATAGCATGTGGCCTGGTATGGTTCAGGACAAGGGGCATGGAACTTGGGGGGTTTCCCCTGTTTTTTTAGGACCCCCCTTTAAATCTATACTGGACCTGAAGGTCCTGGTATTATGTTTTTTGGGGATCTTTATCATTTTTTTTACCTTATCCTACTACCCCACCCATTTGTTTACATTGACCTGTCAGCTGAATGGGCCCAGCAGGGATATGTCACTGGTTGTTAGGATACCGCTGCTAAATGTTTCACTCCCTCCTGCAGATTGAGATTCAGCTCAGCCAAACACTAGTTTGGTTCAGCCATTCAACAAACCTCCGAACAGCCAAAGTTCAGTCCCAGCCAGGGTTCTAACTAAACTGTCTGGCAGCTAACATTAAACAACAAAAAAATTGGCTTTAATGCACTTTAACCACCTTAGATGGTGGACTATTTCAGAAGTAAAAATTGGTATGTACAAGTCAACTTGCACATTTCAAAATATGCGTAAATATGTTTCCAGTTTGGCAGTGGTTACAACCCCAAATAACTGAAAAAATAGCCCCTGTCTGAAGCTGCTATATTTTAACTTTTAGTTATTAACGACCTCTGGTTACAAAAGTGTTAAATAACCTGCTGTTCAAAAAAAGACAAAAAAAGAGAGAGGAAGACAAGTGTTGTTAATTGGTGTTATGTGCTGGAGAGAAAGGCAGCGACATTCACAACACATGCATTATAAGCATACTAGGTACATTTTTATTAAGCTCCACCAGATCTAGCAGGTAAGGTGAACAGCTTTTTCATGATTTGACTACATACAGCTACTAATGCCAATCTGAAATTGATGCAATACGTCTGTTTATTAACAGAAAACTCCAATAGTTTACTGTTGAACAAAAGTGAACATATACCTGTAACCTGTTTCTAGGAATACATTGTTTGATTTTATGTGACAAGTTAATATTTGAGCAGGACTTTGTGGGATAAGTTGCCTCTTGACTGTCACTGATGCTAAACATGTTTAGAGGTAAAGTGTTCTTGCTTGTAATTGAAGGTGAAATTGTTGGGAACAGGGATGTGGGTACAGGGTGTAAAGTGGAAATTAACTTTGTCAACCTAATAAAATGGCAGTGAGAAAAGGACAGTGCTTTTTGTTTTATTTCTATCTGATTCTAACTCGATCTGACATTTCCATCCATAGAAGCCGTGAGGGCCTATTATTTATTTTGTAACTGACTGCCTCACGTGTCGATTGAAGCTAAAGAGAGATTTTATATCCTCAGTTATAAAAAACTGAGTCATAGGAAAGGCTTTAAGTACAAAAAGTATTCAGAGTTCAGGTATTGATATGTGTATATGTTTACGTAAAGGAAAAATACTGCAAATCCAGTAAATGTAATCTGTCTTGGGGGAGATAAAAGAGAGTGAGGCAATGATGCTAAATGTTTATTTTGTTTTCCTGAAAGAAACTGTTATAAGGTACACACAAACCCTATACATATGCTACATATACAGTATATATATATTTATATATATATATATATGTGTGTGTGTGTGTGTGTGTGTGTGTGTGTGTGTGTGTGTGTGTGTGTGTGTGTGTGTGTGTGTGTGTGTGTGTGTTCTTCTTACTGATCTAAGGAAGGGCACGAACAAATCAGCCCGAAACGTAATCTTTGTCTGAACAGATGATTGTAACGATTTTGTTTAGAATGACTCTACTTGCTTTGTAATCTTTTTCTAAAGATTTGATGGAATAAAGCAACACATTTTTAAGTGCAGCAACCTTTGGAACTTTATTTTATTTATTATATATATATATATATATATATATATATATATATATATATATATATATATATATATATATTTATTTTATTTATATTTATATATATATATTTTTTTTCCAACCAAAACAAGGTTATTTATTTATTATTATTAATATTCAATGTTATTCAATTTACGCAGCACTAATATTTATATATATATATATATATATATATATATATATATATATATATAGTACATTCACATCAGTCCCTACCCTCAAGGAGCAATCTAAGGTCCATAACTCACATTCATACATAATAGGGCCAATTTAGACAGGATCCATTTAACCTACCAGCATGCCTTTGAGGTGTGGAAGGAAACCCACGCAGGCATAGGGAGAACATGCAAGATCAAAGGCACAACTATCAACGCATCCCTGCATGCCAGGGTGCAAGGTGTAATCCGGGACTCTGAACTCGATTTTCGGCCCCACATCCAATCACTTTCCAAAGTTTGCCGCCTCAACCTCCAAAATATTTCCAAAATACACCTCTTCCTAACCAATGACAGCACAAAGCTCCTAATTCACTCCCCGGTTATCTTTCGCCTCAACTACTGCAACTCCCTCCTCATTGGCTTACCTTTACATAGGCTATCCCTTCAGTCCATCGTTAATGCTGCTGCCAGACTCATCCATCTTATCAACCGGTCAGTGTCTGTTATTACTCTCTGCCAATCCCTCCATTGGCTGCCACTTACCTTATACAGCCACCCACAACTTGGCCCCCAACTACACCACTAACCTTGTCTCAAAATACCAACCAACCAACCAACTCATTCTCTTTGTTCCTCCCAAGACCGCCTGCTCTCTAGTTCTCTTGTCACCTCCTCCCATGATTGCCTCCAAGACTTCTCTCGAGCCTCTTCCATCCTATGGAATTCCCTACCCCAATCTGTCCAACTATTTCCTACTCTGTCCACTTTTAGGCGATCCCTGAAAACTTTTCTGTTCAGAGAAGTCTATCGTACCTCCACCTAACAACGGTACTTTTATTTTCTCAAACAGCTCATCCCCCACAGTTATTACCTTTTTTGTATCACTTCACTCTCCTTTTCAGATTGTAGGCTTTAATGAGCAGGGCCCTCTGATTCCTCCTGTATTGTAACTGTACTGTCTGCCCTCACGTTGTAAAACACTGTGCAAACTGTTGGCACTATATAAATCTTGTATAATAATAATGTTCAGCTGGGGTTAGGCTTTAAGGGCGTATAGCAAGTGTTTCACTAACTGGAAGTAGAACAGAATCACATTTATTGCTTTATTCATTTAGAAATATTGCATGAACCCCCTGAGACTGGATGCCAATCATTAGATCCTTGTAGATATGCTGTATACAGTGGCAGTACTACTACCTTAGCAGCTCACATGTACCATGATGGGGTGGCTGATCAAGGCCCAAGGAATATAGAGCAGTGGGCACCTCTGCAGTTAAACTGAGAATAGTGCGCTATGCCCAGTGCTGTCTTGGTTTTTGCTGTCATTTGCAAACACAGAACAGTAGGGCAGAGGAAGTCCTCCACTATTAATGCTCTTTGTGGCTATGGTAGATGACATAATCTAATGCAGAGTCCAGCAGAGGAAGTGAGCAATTGGATATGCTGTCACAGTATGTGCAAGTCCTGCTGATGGGACTGGGATCATTCCTCTTTGCCCTGCAGGCAGCACGAGAGGTGGACAGAGTGGGGCACTGGGCAGCAGAAGCAGAACATTTCTACTGAGGTAGTAAAATAATCCTGTGTATTAGTACACTAATATTCTGTACCTACTCACCACTGTCTCATTGATGTACATTCTCTATTTTGCACCACCTCATTCCTTATGCTATGCTGTACATTCCCCACCCCCTCAAACCGTATTTACATTTCTCACAACCTCAATCCATATGACATACTGTACATTTCCAATTCTGCACCCCCTAATTTCTGTATCTCATGCTGCGCATTCCCTATTCAACAACACCTCATTCCATATGGCATGCTGTAAGTTCCCTATTCTGCATTGCCTCATTCAGTGGCAAAAATGCATCAAAACTGCACGTTTGCATTTTTAAGTCACATGCCTTTTTTCACGGGTGAAAAACACACAGAAAATGCAGCAAAAACTCATATGAGTCCTTACAATGGAGCCATGTGAAAGCAGCCTTATATGTACTGTGCTTTACCATTTGTATTCCACAGCACTGGTCCCTTGTAGTGTACTGACTGTGCTGATAGCTGTACTGCTGCCTGTCTTTGATTAACCATACTTTTTGTTAAGATCAACGACAGCAGGGCCCCATTAACAAGTTTTTCTTTGGGACCCCATTATCTGTAGTTATGGTCCGGATTTCACCCTTGTACATTTCATTCTTCACATTCACATTCCCACTAATTAATTTGGGTACAAATGCCTTGTTATTCCATAAATACATTTTAAGGAAGTTGTTCCTTCTACTCCGTAAATTACATCTGTACGGCACAAAAACGCTATAATCTTTTACTATAAAAACAAATCACTTTCTTCACTTTCACTTGATCACTTAGCAAAATAAAAATATAATTATAAATTACATATTGGTAGACAGGGTGAGTCCATGTTCACTTTAAACACCCAACAACATGTGAGGTATGTAAAAAATGTACTTTTGATAGCGCATGATTCTGTATTCAAAGTTCCATTAGCTGCTTGAACTATCTCCTTAAGCTGCTTCAATACTCAAAGGCCTATAAGTCCTGTATTAAACACTCGAGCCTACTTGTTACATTTGGGTGGCTTGTTGAGGTGTGAGATTTAATTTCTATGCGCTGGCGTCTCTCGGCCTCTTAAGAGGTTTCAGATGCCAGGAGACGAGGCGTGGTTTATGATCATGTGACCGCCGTGTTTGGCTGTCACAGCAGTTGCATGATCGGAAAGCTCCCAATCGCAAGTAGCGTCGCAGGGGCGTTGCTAGGTCTACAAACGATCTGGGGCTAGAGCCCATAGCAGCGTAGTAAAGAAAGTCATATGCTTAGGCAGGCATACACATGTAAATACAGTAATATACGTGTGTGTGTATGTATATCCCCAGAGAGCCCCCCCTTACATCAGGGTCTCCAGAGAGCCTCCTCCTAATATCAGAGTCCCCAGAGAGCCTCCCTCTTACATCAGGGTCCCCAGAGAGCCCCCCACTTACATCAGGGTTCCCAAAGAGCCCCCCTTACATTAGGGTCCACAGAGAGCCTCCCCCTTAAATCAGAGTCCCCAGAGAGCCTCCCTCTTAAAATCAGGGTCCCCAGAGAGCCTCCCCCTTGCATCAGGGTCCCCAGAGAGCCCCCACTTATATCAGGGTCCCCAGAGAACCTACCCTCCCCTTGGTGACCCCAGCAGAGACTCGGGGCTATGGGCCCCAGATTCGGGGCTATAGCCCCAAAAGCCACCCCCTAGCAACGCCTCTGAGCGTCGGTAACTGTGACGGGAGCGCACAGGACGCGTTCTCTCGGCACAGCTGCATTCACTCTAATTCACACAAATATTCAGCTGCTCGGCGCCAAGGCCCACCCACCAAGAGGCCACATATTTGCTTGCAGCTGGCGCCAAGGGGTATTATAAGCAAATTGGAAGACTGTTTTCCACTTCAATTTTTTCAGTCTGTTCATGGATTCACCAATTTACTTTTCTAAGTTTATGGGTAAATACCAATTTGAATCCATTATGATTTTTTACAGTTTTTCAAGTGATACTTTTATTCCAATGAATGACTCTCAGAACAATGTGAACTGGGCTTAAAAAAAATCTAGGTAGGATGTGTAAGTTATATGCAACTAAACCAAAACGGTAATATATCAGGAGTAAATTAATGCTGACATCTACTATATAATGGGACCATTATTGATACTTGAATAGATGTTTCATTTTAAAGCAGTTTGCATCACTTCCTTTTAACTGTTTTGATATATTCTACCTTTAGCTGAGCCTTTTATATACTGCTACAACTAAATGTACAGTACACCCTATTACACTGGGGTTTAATGAATCCAAACCATTTATAGATCTTGCCTCAGAGAGTGTTTATGCCTAATGACTTTAGGCATTGAGCAGATGTGGTGATCGTGCTGTATAATGGTGCTCTTAGCATTTTTAGAATTCTTGTAGCTAATGCTATAAAACAACTCTATTGGCAGATATTAACATAATTAATAGAGACTCAGGCATTTACACATTTGTTAAGCCTTGTGGTAAATTATTGTTGAGGACTCTTTTGTTTTTTAATATACAAAAGAAAACTTATCCTTTTTACACATTTTATATAACATGTAATTGGAAAAGGCATGGCAACGTTTTTGTGCCCAACACATATACTGTTACTTTCTTAACCCTTTAATGAAAACTAGTTTTGGATCTGAGCTCTGATGATGTATTCTTTTGCTTTTAATTAAATTGGTTTTCCTTAGACCAGTATTGCAAAAATGTACACAAATGTGTACGCAGTCTGTGACCAGACTGTAACTTAAGCCTAGCACAAACGGGAATGTCAGGCGACATTCGGCCGGTTTAATAAAAACCGGTCGCCATTCGGCCTGTGTGTATGGCAGCCATTCCAACAGAAGCCAGTCGTGCATGCTGGAAAACCAGCAGCTGACCGTCTCCCGATCAGCGCTCTCAGCCAATGGCTAAGAGCGCTGACTTAAGTGTTCTGGGGGCCCTCCACCACACAATAGCTCAGAGAGGGAGATCATACTATGAACCCTCTCCTTATTTTTTTGAAACTCCTCTTTTGAAACTGGGACTGAAGGTAAAGGATCACAGCTTCATATATTTCAATTTGTCACCTGTTGAAAGGACTGTTTAGCCTAGTACACACCATTCATTAGTACAGCGGCTCCGACTGGAGCAGTCAGTTTTTTTTCGTTCAACTCAGTGGGACTAATGGTGTGTACTAGGCTTAACAGGCTTTCCAGCAGGTGATATATAAAATATATGATGCATTGCTGTGATCCTTCACCTCCAGTCCTAGTTTACAAGGGTTTCAAAAGCGTAAGGAGAGGGTTCAGAGTATGCCTTCCACAGACCTTGAGAGTACTTTTTAGTGGCAAAAGGGTCAGTCAGCTCAATACATATAAAAAAAGAGTCAGTCAGCTCAATACACACCAATACTTTTGTAGCAATAACTCACGGTGGAGCTGCTGATTTAAAGCAGGCTGGTACCTTTACCTTTTTACCTGTAGTTTCACCAAACCAGACTCAGAGTACACGTTGAGCGTATTATCTGACAATGTAGGCCCAAGTCACTTTAGTACTTTTACAATGCTTTAATGGGAGATAACTGGAAGAAGTAGCAGGAAAGAGGTAGAAGAAGAGTTGCAGGTAAGTTCAAATACCTTTTCTTGGTGTAGCACTAAGGAATTGAAATCTTGGGGATGAATGTATCTTCAGTTCAGGATTAAATCTTTGCCCGCCCAGATAGGCCTCTCTCACTGACCTAGCAGCCGGAGCGTAGCACGAACAAAAAGTCTCTGCCACAGACTTGAGTAGAACAAAACTGTACGATCCTCTGCCACAGGATGTAGTAGTTTTCGATGAACAGCAAACACAGTACCAGAACCTTTAAGCCGACCCGGCAGTACTTGTGCGGTAGATTAGATTAAGATGCATCCTCCAATCGAGTCACCAGGCCCTTCTTAAAGCGGTTGTATACCCGCTGCAATTTTTTATTTTTTTTCCCCTGTAAAGCAAAAGGCATAATGAGCTAGTATGCACCGCATACTAGCTCATTATGAAATACTTACCTTAGAACGAGGCGTCGGTATCTTACCTGGTCCACGCCGAGGGAGCTGTCATGTTGCCTCGGCGTGTCTTCCGGGTATCGCGGTTCCAGCGCTGTGAGTGGCTGGAGCCGCGATGTCATCACTCCCGCGCATGCGCGCGGGAGATTTCTTACCCGGCAAGGTCCGGCAGTTGCCGGGCCTTCAGCTGAGAATCCCCTGTGTGCATGCGCCGCTGCAGTCAGCGGCGCATAGCAAGGGGAATATCTCCTAAACTGTAAAGGTTTAGGAGATATTTTTTTTACCTACAGGTAAGCCTTATTATAGGCTTACCTGTAGGTAAAAGTTAAAAAAACCCACTATACAACCACTTTAAGACCAGCCTTATGCATGGTCCCTTCCAAGATGGGTCCTCCCCTGGATCTTCTCAATTGTCCGGCTTCTTCCCGCAGGACAGACAGCACAGGACCATCTCAGCAGTGGTAGGCCCAAGACAGACTTCTGGGACCACCCACACGCTGCAGCAACACAGCCCTGCGGCCCGGAGGACCACGACGTAGGACTCCTAGCACATCCCTGTCGGCCAGGAGGCCCAGCAGGTGGAAAGAAAGAGACCAAGAAATATGGCTTCTGTCTCTTAAATACCCTCTCCCAGAATGCACCACAGAGGACCACCTATGCCGAGTTGTCTCCGGGAAAGAAGAGCACCCATACACTTCTGCTTGTTGCTTTCCAACACCGACCTATGGTGACAAAGACACCCGCAGGCACAATGTGGAACTGCACGCAACACAGCCAAAACTGGAACAGAGGCTAATTTAACAATAAATTTAATCTGTTCTATGTACAGAACAAATGACCCACTAAATTTACATATAAGAGCTAGATTAAAAAATCTACCAGCGCTACACTTTGAAAGTATATGGTAGCCTTGACACCAAAGTACCCATTTCTTTTCCTTGCATCCTTGACAGTTCTCTACTGCTGGGAGAGTATTTTAAAGGTCACACATGTATTGCCTGTGATGAACCAGGTGCACAGAGAGAGAGATTCATGGAGATTACAGAGCTCTGATGTTTGAGGGGCTTAATGAGGGTATTTCAGCATATGGAGACAATGTGATCGGGCCAGAGTTATGTCCAGGAGGGGGTAGGATAACAGTATAGTACAGCCAAGGACAAACAGCAGGATCACAAAACAGGAATAGGATGCAGCAAAAGGTGTGAGTCCAGGGGTAACAATCCAGGGCACAGCAAGGGACATACAGCAAAGCAGCAAAATAGCACAGCAAAGTCTACAGTCACAGCAAGGTCCACAGTCAAAGGCCTAAAATCAAGAAAGAGCAAAGAAAAAGAGGCAGGACCAAAGGGCAGCAACACTGCACAGATAGGTAAGCCCAGAGTTACATTGTAGCAATCCAGGCACAGCGAGGAACAAGCAGTAAGTTCCCAGGTCAGAAATATGGCACTTCAAGGATAAGTCCAGAGTCTTAGAGCAGCATTATGGTACAATAAAAAGGCTAAAAGACTCACACTGTAAGCACCCAGCAATCTGGAGCAGATGAGGTGATAGTCCTGCATCCAGCTTCAGGTCCACACCGGCAGCAAGTAAAGTACAGGGAAGAGATTCCTGGTTGTCTGGTAGCTCTCATAATCTATACTAAAAACATATTCTCTTCTCCATAACATAGGGGGAGATGTTCTGTAGTTTACAGAAGATAGTAAAAAAGATTTATAACATTGTTAGAGATTTAATTTCAGTGTACAGGATGTTACAAGGACACATGCTTTTTAACAAGATCAAGAGGTATTTTCTGTAAGTGCAGACAATGCTTAACCTGAAAAAAAAATATTTAATGCATCCACCACATCTAATTAATGGTAAGCTGCAAAATAATACATTTTTGCTCTTGTGTTTAAATATACTTTAAGGTTAAGTTTTAGGGTTAATGATTGGTATAAGGATATCATGTGTAAAGTGTTACATTAAGTTTTAGGTTTAAGGTTAAGTGTTGGCTGAAGAGGGGAGTGAAGTTTTGGGATCCGCCTATGGATTAGAATACGTTTAGGGGTCAGAGTCATTATCTACTCCAACGAAAAAAAACCTGATAGCTCCTATTGGAGCTGCTGTACTAACTATGCGAAGTAAGTGCCGCTGCTGAGCTGTTGTGTTCTGACGGGGGGGGGTTCTGACAGCTGATCAGGATTCGGTCAAGAGCTGGTTTTCCAGAAAGCTCGACTGACAGAAGCTGGCCGAACGGCCGGCTTCTGTCAGGCAGACTGTCATACAGACGGGCCAAATGTTTTTTTTAACCAGCCAATGTAAAATAATGCATTTGGGTGGCAAAAATATGAATACATTCTATACACTGGGGGGAGAACCTCTGGGGGAATTTAGGATGGAAAAGGACCTGGGCGTCCTAGTAGATGATGACATACAATACCAAGCTGCTTCTAACAAAGCAAACAGAATATTGGCATGCATTAAAAAAGGGATTAACTCCAGAGATAAAACGATAATTCTCCCGCTCCACAAGACTCTGGTCCGGCCGCACCTACAGTATGCTGTCCAGTTCTGGGCACCAGTCCTCAGGAAGGATGTACTGGAAATGGAGTGAGTACAAAGAAGGGCAAGTAAGCTAAGGGTCTGAAGGATAGAAGTTATAAGGAAAGGTTGCGAGCAGTGAACTTATTCTCTCTGGAGAAGAGACGCTTGAGAGGGGATATGATTTCAATCTATAAATACCATACTGGTGACCCCACAATAGGGATAAAACTTTTTTGCGGAAGGGAGTTTAACAAGACACGTGGCCACTCATTAAAATTAGAAGAAAAGAGGTTTAACCTTAAACTACGTAGAGGGTTCTTTACTGTAAGAGTGGCAAGGATGTGGAATTTCCTTCCACAGGCGGTGGTCTCAGTGGGAAGCATCCATAGTTTAAAAAAACTATTAGATAAGCACCTGAACGACCGCAGCATACAGGGATATACAATGTAATACTGACATATAATCACACACATAGGTTGGACTTGATAGACTTGTGTCTTTTTTCAACCTCACCTACTATGTTACTATGTAACTAATGTCTCCTGACATTCGGCCCATGTGTACGGGCTTAAGTTGTATATATCTACAGTATAATTCCATTGTATATATTTATAATTCCCTTGATTTTGCATTTTTACAAGGTATGTAAAAATGTTTTTCACATAGCATCTCATATTATAACCCCAAGTAGCCAGGTGTATAGCAAAGATTTTTTGTATGACTTTCACAGAGGAATATAAGGCCAGGCCTGATTTTTATAAGTTACTGGCCTCAATTAACAACATGCTTTGTCTGCTACTTTCCACCCTTCCACTCCCTGGAAAGGTGAACATCTTTTGTAAATATCATACCACAGTTATGTTACGTATTATACTATTTTAGAATCCTTGTTTTATGTTATTACATTTCTCATCCCTGATGAAGGAATACTGAGCCTCTGAAATGTGTTGGATATTATTATGAATTTTTGTTGTTTTGAAAAAAGACTTACTGGACTCATACCATACCTGTAGTGCTCTCCTCTTTTTCCTATTCGCTCTACTTCAGGGATCCCTTGAGGTACCCTGGCTGACAGAGCGCTGCCTTCATATTAAAACTAATGTTTTTTCTGCACATCATTGGTTCTAGTGTTCTACTAACACGCCAATCCATGAATGTACCAGAAAGGGAAAATCAAGATAAATTTGGTATCAAAGCAAATGTTCATGTATCTTGCTGAATAAGGTAAAGCTTTTTTTGTGAACCCAATCATTTGTAAAGGAAAAGTACAAAAAATATAGATTTTGTTTTATAAAGTGAACAATCTCAGATTGGGCTAATCTGCATTGCACACAAATTTAAAAAAAATCTCAGTTTGCCATATTTCCTGATTTGCAGACCCATTACTGCATTACTTGATAGCCTATATATAACCTAGTTCCTTGACATATTTTTACATGATAAAACCAAAAAGAGTCTGGAGAAAACAGGGTTACAATTTACCAACTTACCAGTTTATTACTTCTAGCTTTCACAGATACACACAGCTTAAAAAACAAGAGAAAATCAAATGTGCACACAAAACCCTGGGAATTTCTAAGCTTTTCTCAAAAGCTGATTAAAAGAATGTGTTCATTGAAGCAGTGATATTTTAAAGACACAATAGGGAGTCTAGCATAAACAAAATTATCAAGACAAATTACTTGGATTCTTGGGTTGATAATTAGCAACAGAAGGAGCGAGTGATTTTTAAACTTGATTTCCTCCAAGGTTACAAAAAATCCAATGTAACTAGATATTGGCATCTGTAGCATTCTACTTTTTCATGCAGTGATTGAGCTGTAACTGCCAAATGGCAAAAATAGATTTGAGCTGATTTATCTTACTATATAAACAATAACCTCAGCTTACCTAACAAGGCTTAGAAGAGCAACTACAGGAAACAAATAAAATCAATCACTGACTGTTAAAATCTATCTAGGAAACAATGTTAAGGTTTATTCAAATATAGCTTAATCTGAGTTTTATAAAGCGCAAATGAAGGCCTTTAAAAGGGCATCCTTTGGAACTGGAGATCAGCTTGCAGCTTTTTGTGCTGTACATGACCAACTCACCTTTTCACTCATAACCTATTTACTACAAGAACCTCGTCCTCTTTTCTCCACCACAACTAGTAAAATACCCAGTTTTTGTAGTGGGAACTGTGATGTCACCCCTCTGTTTTGTGACAGTGCTTCAGCCTAGTGATTGCCCACCAGTTCCATGCACTGCATCATAAGGGGAGATGCAACCTCATCTTGAGAAATACAGAGTATTTTAGGCTACCAGAAAGGAGCATCAGAGGAGCCCTGGAGAGGTGAGTATGAGTGAGTCATGGGGGAGGAATCAGCTTTGCACAAGCACTGTTAATTTTAGTGAGCACAAATCCAATATATTACCCAGTTTTTGATAAAATTTAAAAGTTGAGGTTGTATTGAGTAAACAGATACCCAATATGTCAAATCTTAACATTGCGTGTGTCCATGAAGTGTCGACAAATTTCACTACCCAAAATGACCCATAGACAATACTTTAAAAGGTCTGGTAGGTCTTTAGTTCAGACTTTATTGTGAATATTAGGCTTATGCCGCGTACACATGATCGGAAATTCGGCCAGCAAAAGACCGATGAGAGCTTTTGGTCTGAAAAAGGCGACCGTGTGTATGCTCCGTCTGACTTTTGCTGGCCGAATTCCAGCCAGCAATAGATACATGTTCTCAATTTTTCGGTTGGAAAAAGTTCTTATCCGAAAATGCGATCGTCTGTAGCAATTTCGGCGCGCAAAATTCCTACGCATGCTCGGAAACAATTTGACACGTGCTCTGAAGCATTGAACCTAATTTTCTCGGCTAGTCCTAGTGTTGTACGTCACTGCGTTCTTGATGGTCGAAAGTGCAGTGAACTTTTTGTGTATGCAAGGTGAGCTTTGCGGAATCCTGTTGGAAAAGCCATCATATCTTTTTCCGACCAAAATTCTGATCATGTGTATGCGGCATAAGAGTTATTGCTCCCACAGAGCTCCCTCTGCCCTACCCGGAGACACCTACCATGCTGGCCCAGGGCCCCAGGTGTGGCAGCAAAGCCTCCCATGGGGGAGGTCCAGTGTGAAGGCTATCACTACCACAGACTTAAGCCTTATGCTGTGGCAGTAGAAGGGTTAAAGTGCACCTGTGCCAAGACTCTTGACATTTAAGTTTTTACATATCATTAATTAGCAGTAAAAAAAAACTTTAAAAAGACATCATTGACTTCTCTAGCTGCCTTTACTGTGAAGTAGTTAAGCCTCAAAGATCACAACAGAAACTCAAAAGTAATGTTTCAGTCATTTTCTAACAACTTACAGCACCTGGAATTTGTTTACATTAAACATCTCTCAGGTTCCCTTTGTCCCCCCTGCTGTTTGCCCTGGCAATAGAGCCACTGGCTATCTGGATTAGAGATCACAAGGATATCACCGGCTTCTGCTATGGAGACAGGAGAAGGTGATGCTCTATGCTGATGATACCATGATTCTATTGGGCGATACAGATCAATCCCTGCGTATATACACAGTGGTTCGTTTTGGGGAATTTTCAGGCCTAAAAATAAACTGGACCAAATCAGCTCTAATGCCGATAGATGACATACAACTACAAAATGAAGAGCGAGTGGGTGATATACCTATAGCTACCTCCTTTAGATATCTGGGGATACGGGTATCCCCAAAGATCAGGAAATACAGCCAGCTCAATATTTCCCCGTTCGCTCGCGAGTTAAGACTTGGAATGCTCTATGTATGTCAGTTGCGGGCAAGGTGAATCTAGTTAAAATGATTCTTATGCCTCAACTGCTATACATATTACACAATTCACCTGTAGTGATCCCACTAAAGACCTTTAGGATAGTGAATGCCATTTTTCGTGAGCTGATATGGAAAAACCGACCCCCTAGGATAAAATTAGAACATCTCCAACCTCCAAAAGACGAAGGTGGTCTTGCATTGCCGAATCCATGGCTTTACTTTTTGGCATCGCAACTGCAACATCTGATAAGTACCATGGCTCTGGAGGGAGACCCTGCAGATAGAACTCCCAGTGCTTCAGAATATATAATGCTCCATACGGTAGGTGGAAAATCTGTTCCAACCGCCCTTGAGGCATTAGCTTTCAGTAAACCTCACAAAAGCTTCCCCACATATACCCTAATACAAAAGATATGGAACAAAACCAAGTATTTGCAGGAGGCGACAGGTATCAGCGAGTTTAGCCCCATATGGGAAAATTACTCCTATCCGGAGTTGGCCAAATTGCAACATGTGGAGAGGTGGAAGAGGTTTTCTACCTAACGCAAATAATAAGTAATGGAAAATTGCGCCTTTTGGTTCCCTGAGGGAGCTTTATAGGCTGCCAGCACACATGCATTTTTATATGCAACTTAGACACGCTTTTATAGCCCAATCAAAAACCTCTTAATGGCATGTGGATTCGACCCCCCTTATGGATCAACTTAAAGCAGCAGAGACCAATAAAGGATTCATTTCCCAGAGCTATAGCACATTACTACACAAATACATTACAAAACACCCGACGACAGTGAAAAGAAAAAATGGATGTAGGACCCCTGGATGAGGATTAATGGGAGGAAGTATTACAGTCAGTTTTCATATGTTCCCTGAATGTAACGCAAAGGCTGACACAACTATATACACTCCTGAGAATATACTACACACCTCACAGAATGCATAGTATGTGACTGCTATCCACACCAACATGTACTAGATGTAAAAGGGACCATGGGGATTTGCTACATATGCTTTGGTGATGCCCCAAACTACATGTATACTGGAAGGAGGTGACAGATACGCTGGGTGCGGTGTTTCAGGTGTCAATTCCATTGGACCCTGGACATTGCATTTTGAACTTGTTAGATGAACTGGAATGGGACCTTCACATCAGAGAAGCCCTCACCAGGGCCCTTTTTGTGGCCCGTAAGCTGATAATGATGCACTGGAGGTCTGAGGCACCTCCTTCGGTTAAGGAATGGATTACTGCACTAGGTAATATATTGAGAATGGAAAAAGTCATATATCAACATAGGGGATGTTCAAAAAAATTTGAAAAACTGTGGGAGCCATGGCTTGGTACATCTGGGCTTGCCCCGGATGACCTAGTCATGGACAGACTATTGAGATTTAACAGTGGCTGAATGCATTATGCATTCTGCTTTAGTATCAAACTAAGGTTGTTGGGCCAGGCTGCTATGGACAGTGGGTGGGGAGCGCTGTGGAACTAGACATAGAGCACATATTGTATGGTGATGGGGACTATATAAATATCAAAATGTGTTATGTTATGTCTTCACCATTTCAGGAAATGTACTCATTTATTTTGTATGTCTTACCTGAAGTTCTGTGGACTGTATGTATTTGTTTTTCAATAAAAACGTTTTTTGGATATAAGAATAAAAAAAACATCTCTCAGGTTGCCAAGTTTCTGATATCAGAAAATAATGGAGAGTAGTGGTGATTTCAGTGCCTCGGTTGTAAAATTTGTAGAGGAATTTCTCCACAGTGACTCTACCTACAGAGATGAATGGGGGCTTATTTAAACAGGCTTTTACTGCATGTTTGCTTTTTCCAAATAAATACAATAATTTGCAGAGTCTGGGAACAGGTTCCTTTTACGCATTGTAGAACACACACACACAAACATGCACATAACAATGTGTAGGATGAAGATTTAACATTATAGAAATGCAGTTTCAAAAATGCTGTAACGCTTTATTCAAAATAAAAAAAACTGTAAAGCAGGCACGTAACAAATAAAAAATACACAGCAAAACTATTTTTGTAAATAATACAGGTAGTTTCAAGACTATATAATGAAATAATTGCAACCATAAATATAATGTTTAAAGCGATCAAAAAAGACTTGACAGGGAAATCTGCAATCAAGGTATAAAATACAACTTTGATTGCATATAATGCATAAAGCGCTTAAAACCACCTACTATCTTTGCTCCATTTACAGCAATGATACACTATAACATTGTTAGCAACATTTAGCTAGAATATAATATAAAAATGTATTATTTATATCTCCTAACAATACTATTGTAATAAATGATACCCAAGTGTAATACACTAATTTTTACGTCTGCCATATAATTTAAATAGGTGGCTTCATTTTATCATAAATGGTGTCCTTTTATAAAATAATCCTACAACCCAGGAAAAAAAAATTTTCTATGAAATATATTCCATATTTGTAACTAGGGATGAGCCGAACACCGCCTGGTTCGTTTTGCAGTAGAACATGCGAACAGGCAAAAAATGTGTTCAAACACGCGAACAACGTTAAAGTCTATGGAACGCGAATGTGAAAAATCAAAAGTGCTAATTTTAAAGGCTTATATGCAAGTTATTGCCATAAAAAGTGTTTGGGGACAGCTATCAATGCAAAAAAAAGTTTTAAAAACTGACGTTTTTTCGGGAGAGGTGATGTTAATAATGCTTAAAGTGAAACAATTAAAATGAAATATTCCTTTAAATATCATGCCTGGGGGATGTCCTTAGTATGCCTGTATAGTAGCTCCTCTTTCCCATGTTTATAACAGTGCCACAGCAAAATGATATTTCTAAAGGAAAAAATGTCATTTAAAACTGCTCGCAACTGTAATGTATTGTTGGATCCCGGCAATATAGATAAAAATACCAAACATACAAAAAAATGGCATAGATGTCCCCCCCCCCCAAAAAAAAATCCATACAAGGCCCTTCAGGTCTGGTATGGATATCAAGGGGAACTCCGCACCAATTTTTTTTTTTTTTTGGCGTGAGGGGCCCCCAGGCACTATATACTCTGAACATCAGTATATATACTATATGGCATGCCCTATATACTTTGCTTATGCACTGAAAATATAAACAAAGCTGGTGGATATCGTGAGTGCTGTGGAGACATCTGAGCAGACCACCAAGCCATTGTGCTAAGTACGCTGAGACCTGCATAGTAGTGTATTATGATTAAGAAGGAACATAAATAATTACCGCTTTATAGTCACCTAAATAAAAAGAAATAAAAAAACTTGAAACAACATACAAGAAATAGGTAACCTAAATGTTCAATACATTTTACAGAATAGCAAACATTACTCTGTAATAATCATTCATAACTGCATTCGTTAGCAAAAGAAGGAAAAAATCTAGGAATACTTTTTGTAATACACATCAATAGATGCACACAAGGTAGAGCACATCTCACGTAAAAATGTTTATTTCACATACATGGATCATGGTTGCAGTGCAGTGCTATATATTAACTTAGAAATTTGCATTTGCATATCCGCAGAATCGCTAATTAGCACTGATTTCCGAATTTACTAACGTACGTTTGCAGCTAATAGAGCTCTTTTTCATTTGGACATTTGCCTGTTGAAATCCTAATTGCCTAAAATGGGCGCTATTACATGTAATAGCGCCCAGTACTTCCCGGTGCTATAGTAAATGACCCAATGTGTCATTTTTTCAATGTATGGCACTTCAGAAAGCCCCATCTCTACTAAAGTAAAAAAATTTTGCTTAGTCACGTGAACCTGTATTTACTCTGAACAACAAAGTCATGCACATATAAATTAAAAAAAGGGAATTCTTTTGCACAAAATTGCAAGATTGAAGTACATACAACATCACTGAGCTAAATAAAAAAAAAAAAATGCACTGCTTTAGTAATTCAACCTCCATCAATGAGCAAACCATAACTTTTGTTTCACAATTTCTTTATTAAAATCTCTAGCAGAAAATATGTGGTAACTTCCAAACGTGTGTCAAAACATGAAGTACAGTATTTACTTTTGGAATCTTGAATATTTACTGATCTTCACACAGGGATGAGATGAGCTTTTCGCACAGTTGACTTTGGTACAGACATAATTAACGGGCTATGGGAGGAATGCTGAAACACAGCTTAAGTCAGCAGTAAAAGTAAATATAAGCTGTTTTTTTTTTATTGGAGTAAAGGGAATGAAGCTTCTGTCATGGGCAGTTTTATCCTAAAAAAAACCTGAATATGACAGAAAAAAAAATAATATATATTGTGGAGAGGCGACCCCAGGTCACGGTGTGTATTAGCCTGGTTTTTGCAAAGACAGGCATGATGATTGCACACCTGTGATCTGGGTTTATATTCCCCTTAAGAAGAGAGCTCAGGGCTCACAATTGGGAACAGCTCCACCCTACAGGCAGGTGGCCTGGTGTAGGAGTCGGGAGGTCTTTGAGGTGGGGATGGCTCCACGAAAGAGAGACAGGCGGTCTCTAGGAGTCTGAGCGTGTATGTCTGCAGGAGGCAGATGTGGCCCGCGACCAAGTAGCATGCAGCTGAGCAAGAAAGTGCTCCAGGAGTAGTTTGACTAAGTAAGAGTGAGGGATCCGGGAGGCTGAAGTTTTCTGTTATACACTGATGGTGGAGCCCCCCGCGAGGGAGGACTTCCAGTGAAGTTTGTTTTATTTAAATAAAATCAGGATTACATGTTAGGAACTGGTGGTGATGTAAATATTCTTGCAAACACGGCTCACACCATTAACACCCAAATATGTGTCCATAGATGAACAACAGAATGCCGATATGACAAATGGGCCCAACATACCGATGTGGGACCTATAAAACAACATGCATATAAAATCAGTAGGCGCAAAGAATGTTCTGTTGGTAGATGGGGGAGAAAATGAGGCAAATTGGTGCAGTATAAATGGAACTACAAAATAATTTACCCCAGCACTAATTTACACTTGCAGCTGGGGGTGGTAAAAACAGGCTGTTGAGCCACATTTTTAGTTAAGTGTGTTACACTTGTCAAGAGCATAAGCTTGAAACAGTATGTTACGCTTGCCAAGAGAGTAAAGAGCGTGAGCTTGAAACTAGTTGCTGCATTTGCTTTAATGTGATATGTGAATTTTTGCACTTGGTTATACAAGTGAGCATTTATTACATTTTAACTCTACATCTCCTGATTGATTATATATATATATATATATATATATATTATACACACACACAGTATATACACAACATTGTATTAATATGAAAAATGTAATAAATATAATATGAAATTATATTGTAACTTTAGAATGCACAATCACAGTGAACTGTGGTTGGCTTATTGAGGGGGTTATTTTACAATAAAGGAATTGTGGAGTTGTTTCTCATAGTAACCACTCAGATTTCATATCATGAATAGTTGCTTATTCTCTGGCAAGTAGGATTTAGTTCTTAATGTGCCAGTCTTTTGCTGTGTTTAGCACATGGTTACCAGGCAGAACCATGTACACTTGGCACCCACAGTGACATAACTAATAAATATTTATAGCTGCAAAATGTACTTACATTATGTTCATTGGGATCAAACACATTTTACAACATTGTATTTACATTACAAGGAATGTCATGCTATATGAAATACATAACTTGTATACAGAAAAATGAATAAAACTGTGCCAAAGTGCTGGCATGCTAAGTTACAAGAGCGATGCTATTGTTAGAGTATAATCATATATGTTGTTTCCCAAGCAGTTCCTCTTTGTTATAAATAAATATAACTACACATTTACTATGCTATATTTGCAGAGCACAGTGTGCCTGACTTTTAAAAACAAACAGGCACTGTGTAATCATCTTTTTGTCTTTTCAAAGCCGCATTTATTTCCCTGGAGACAATTTATTGGCATGCCAATCTTGGCACTTGGCTTGTCTGTAAGGTGTGGTGGATTTATTCAAGGCAGCCTGCATTGCATAGCCTCATATTAAACAATAATTTTAAATGTGATGTATTTCTGGGCTACCATTCTATTTATGCTGCTTTGACATTCCTCTGTGCACGATGGGATATCATTTAAATCAGCGGAATATGGGATGTCAGTGCAAATAAAGACATGGAGCTAGGCATATTCATTACCTACTGAGCCAGTACAAAATGCAGTTGTGAAGGATTGCCTTGGACCAACTTATACCACTACAGTTACCTGAATGTGATTAGCTGACAGCTTTATTCTTATGACAAGAAAAACCTTCCTGTGGTAAGTACTTCTGTATTACATAATTGTCCTTATGATCAAGATGTTTAATATCTATGCAAAATAATTCATATGGAAAATGTTAATGAAAAGCTGGCACTTGTACTAAGGACTATGTTAATGTAACACTCAGCAGCTAGCACTTGCAGCACAGAGAAGTGTCAAATGTAATATAATATGGACTGTTTCAACTTTGTTTTCGAAAAGAGCTAAACTTCTTCACTTAGTTTTATTATACTCAAACACAATATGATTCTTTTGTGCAACTTTTTTTCTGTCAAAGGGGATTTCTGCTCGATATAAGTAAAGAACCAGGGGAGCTCAAGGATTTTGGGTTTAAATCACCAATTCTAAAGACAACTCTGGAGACAATAAAACTCTGAATGGTAGTTAACAACCACTGAAACAATTGTAAATTTATTCTAGCTCAAGATGCACAGACAAGATCGCAAACCTAAAATACAGTAGGTAAAAGCATTGCAATATGTTATTGCACAGTGAATTGTAACAATGTTAAAATCGAATATCTAAATGTCTAATAAAGAACCCATAGAGTATAAGCAATTAGAACTCAAGTAACTAAACAGTAAATGTATTATATTAAAATGTATATTGAGTAAAACTGTATTGTATTCAATTGCACATAGAAACCCCATGTATGCACAAGAACCTCTACCTAGTCAGACTTAACATATAATATCTCAATGTATATTATAATATACCCCACAATATATACAGACCCAGGTCTGACAAACCAATGGTGAAGAACATGAATGAAGATAGAATAATACCTCTGAGCAAATATATTTCAATGATTCTAAAAGGCAAAAAATGTTAATAGAGCACAGCATACAGTTAGCGTAAAGGGCAAATAATTAAAGAGTATTCTACTCGAGGTAAGGAAAAATAAAAATAATTTTATGGGCCCATGAAAGCGCAAGAAAAAAACATCTTGAGTGTTATGTGACAAAAGCCACTTTGTCAGGGACAAGAATGAGAGAAGATTTGCATAAGAAAACACATAACATGCTTGAAACACCTTATGTTAGAACACCATATAGTCTTAACTACAGCCTTACCTATAATAAAAATAATATATAAAAATAAAAATCTGTGGATTCAGGCAGTGTAGGCCAAATTATGACCCAGTCACATGATTGTCACAGCAAACATTTTAATGCATCTCATCAATTAACATTTTCCCATGCTTCTAGTTCAGTTTTGGTGATTCCATGACCACTGTGGCTCTTTTTCCTGTTCTTAGTTGACAGAGGTAACACGTGACTTGATACTTTGCTGCTTTAGTCAATCAATACCTGTTCTTAGTTGACAGAAGTAACACTTGACTTGATGCTTGGCTGCTTTAGTCAACCAATACCTGTTCTTATAACCAATATATGTGCCCCGCATCTCCGACCGGGTTCCCTGGGTCCCTGGGAGGAAGAAAATCTCGGGTCTGTGCTGGGAGGGGAGAATTTGTGCTCAAGTGGAATTTGGAGGGAGGTGCATTTGTGCTTGAATAATGGATCTGGGGGATAACAGGATACATGATGGGGTATTTATGTTGTAAAGGGGGATGAGGGGGGAGGATTTTTGCTGAAAGGGGGGATTTGGGGCGGGGTATTTGTTCTTAAAGCAGGGATTTGAGGGAGAGGATATGAGAATTTGTGCTAGATTGAGAGATTGAGGGGAGAGGATTTGTGCTGAGGGAGGAAACTTGAGGGGGCAAGAGTATTTTTACTAGAAAGAGGATTGGGGGAGATTTGTGCTGGGAGAGGTCGGTTTGGTGGAGAGAGAAGTTGTGCTAGCAGGGGGAAAACTTTAGGGGTGGATCAGGATTTGTTCTAGAAGAGTAGATGGGGGGGGGGGGGGGGTTGTGCTGGATTTGCGGATTTGAGCTGGGAGGGCAAGAGGGGAAGATCCTTTATTGTGGGAAGTAGGATTTGGGGCAATTTGTGTTAAAAGGGGGGAGATTAGTACTGGGAGGAGGAATGAGACCATTGTGCTGGGAGGGGAGATTTAGGGGCGTGGAAAAGGATGGGAGGAAAGATTGAAAGGAGAAGATTTGTTCTGGGTGGGTTGGGGGCAAGATTTGTGCTGGGGAATTGGAAGGGGAGCTATATACACTACACTATATACACTACATTGTCTAAGCAGTTGCTGGTTTCAGTATGCACAAAAGCATAATAAGCAAATGCAATGAAAGTTTTTTTTTTGTTTTTTATTATAGTGCTGAGGTTTATACATGTCTCTGAGATTCTTGCTTGTGGCACAGCAATCATGCATATTTTATAAGAACAAGGAGGCTCAAGTTTTTTGCAACCATGCCCCCTAAGCCCCTCCCACTGTTAGCAGTTTGACCACACTCTTCGTTTGCTGCAGCATGCACAGTGCAGCACATTACTGCTATCTTTGGGGTGCCAAAAGGTTCCCCAGGTCTTTTACAATTCTAGCAATGCTCCTAGGAGCGCACTGGGAGCTTATCATATGCCTCTGCTTCTCCCATGCCTCACTGACAGGGGAAGACTGCAGAGACACGGCTGACAAAAGAAGCATATGCTTGATAGCTGCTGGAGGGAGAGTTCAACTCTCTACTTCCTCCAGTAGCCTCCTGCTGTAGGCAGAAGGTAGCAGGCATTGAGAACACACCTTAGTCTCAGAACAGCACCACTGGGAAGTAAGGCAAACTGCCCTTTTTATCGTCTCTCCTTGTCATGTGACATAACCCAAAATGAGAAGGAGAAGCTGTCTGCATTTTTGATGGATGCCACACTGAGAGTACACAGAAGGTGGAGGGACAAATCAGCCCTAGATCTCTCCTCTCCTCCTCAACACTCTACCATGGGCCATTTAGCTTCTTCCCTTCCTTAGGACTCATTTATACCAGTCGTAGCCCACTGAAAATGATCCACACAAAATGTATTTTCAGAGTGCATTTGACAGGCGGCGAGGAGATATTATGTTGCCTCCTCGCTGCCTGTTTTAAACCCTCCACTAAGGCGACCTATCTCATTTAGAAATTGCTTTTTATCTAGACACACCTCTCATATTACTGTATAAAGGTTATATAAAGGTTAAGGATACCTAAATCTAGGCTTCCAAACATATTTCTTCTGTCCTAGCCTCTTTTCTTTCAACTCAAGGGTTTGGTATGCTAAGATTAGGCATTCACATTAATAATTTTCTTTTGGTTGACCAAATTATTGCTGATCTTTGTTCCATCAAGTGCCAGTTCCTCTTGGAGTTTTTATTCAATCCATATTTGGAACATTAGGGTAATTGTACTTGTCTCCCTCTGAAAACATCCTTCTCCATAACTGGTAACTCAAAACAAAACTAAAAGCATAGCAGTTAGAAGTGAGACTATCTAGGGGCTGGCTTTCAAAATATTTTTTCTGTTTGCCAGTGTCTGTCTACTGAGCGTGCTGCATATAACCCAAATGTCACAGATTATTCTACAATCCTTTGTCCCTGACTTCAAGTCAAGAAAAAGGTTTAATGGTAAGTACCAAATTACCAGTAAGATAGTAAGTGCCATCTCATAATTGGGGAAGATGAAAAAAAAGATCATAAAGTAATCTATCCATCTATCCTAATCCATTATAACTACAGACACTCTTCATTTATTGAACAAGATCTGTTCCCATGACTAGGTCATTAAGTGAATTGGTCACTAAGTGGGGAGCAGCCCCTTACCAACATTTCAAGCATACTGGCCTGGTAGAGGGTTTGTGTCAACCATCTTTAGATATTGGTTTGTCACCTTTGCACCATATATAAAATGTTTTGGAAATGTTTATACAGTAGTGTATTGTGTACTACTGTTTCCACAAAGTTTTCATACAGCATACAATACTGAATAGCAGGAGAGCTGGTCATAAATCTGAACAGTCATTAAAAACCACTTCAATACCCGCCTATGGTAAAATGATGTCCTCTACTTTGTGGGGTGATATTTGAATGATGCCTGCAGCTAGATGCATCATTCAGATATCATTCTTTTCAGCCACCGAATCTGTGCACGATAAGAACGATCATAGCAGCAGTGCCACCGCTTGATCATTCTTATAGGCGACGGGAGGGGACGTCCCCCCCTCCCGCCACCATCCGGTGCTTCTCCGGGCTCTCCCGTGCCATCGGGGGCCCGGAGAATGAATCGGCCGGCGCCGGATGTTGACGATAGAGATGACTGGTGAACAGATGGTCACCAGTCATCTCTATGACCGTGGGAGGCCCGGGCGCGTCGTTATGACGTCACGCCCGGGTACCCGGAAATAACCGAAGCCGCGATCGCGGCTGTCAGCGTGAGATTGGTGAATTTTTTTTTCTGATCTCATGCTTTCCAGCCTAAAGGAGAGATGTGGGGTCTTATTGACCCCACATCTCTCCATAAAAAGGACCTGCCACATAGATTCCTATTACAAGGGATGTTTACATTCCTTGTAATAGGAATAAAAGTTATTTTAAAAAAATGTTAAAAAAAATGTAAAAATAAAAAATATGAAGTAAAAAAAAAAAAATTAAAATGCCCCTGTCCCCGGTAGCTCGCGCTCAGAAGCGAACGCACACGTAAGTCCCGCCCACATATGTAAACGCCTCTCAAACCACACATGTGAGATATCGCCGCGTGCATTAGGGCGTGTGCAACAATTCTAGCACTAGACCTCCTCTGTAACTCTAAACTGGTGACCTGTAAAAAAATTTAAAGCGTCGCCTATGGAGATTTTTAAGTAATAAAGTTTGGCGCCATTCCATGATTGTGCGCAATTTTAAAGCATGACATGGTAGGTATCTATTTACTCGTCTTTCACATTATATAAAAAAATTGGGCTGACTTTACTGTTTTGTTATTTTTTAATTTATGAAACCGTTTTTTTTCCAAAAAAAAGGCGTTTGAAAAATTATTGCGCAAATACCGTGTGAGATAAAAAGTTGCAATGACCGCCATTTTATTCCCTAGGTTGTCTGCTAAAAAAAACATATATATAGTGTTTGGGGGTTCTGAGTAATTTTCTAGCAAAAAAATGATGATTTTTACATGAAGTAGAGAAGTGCCAGAATAGGCCCGGTACTGAAGCGGATAGACAATGCAAATTTGGATGGCATGTCTGTGCCTATTGTAATTCTTATCAATTTAGAATAGATGGGGTTCCAAAATTGTTACCTTGCCTAGGGCCACATTCTGCTTTAATCCTTTTTTGTTGTGAAGCTGTGATGTACATAGTACATCATTCTAGGTTATAGCACCTTTGGGACACTCAAGCAGATATATAAATATTTGATCAGGTACCTACCAAAATTTTGCTTAGGTCCAAAAAAATCAAAACATTGCTTTTCACCATACAGCAAACAAATGAACTATAAATAACCTGAAAAAGTTTGGATTTGACCGATACCAGAGAGGAACGATCACATAGAGTTTTTAAAATGTGGTTGTTCCTCTTTGGTAAAAGTAAAGTTCAAACTTTTTTAGGTTCTTTATAGTATATTGCCTTAATGGATGTGGTACCACCACAAACAGCCATATAATCTTTCTTTGTGCTACCAAAAAAAAAAAATTAAATTAAGAGCTTAATTTAGAACGATTCAGTTCTTCTGGGGGAACTTACATTACAGCAAATTTTACTGCATATTTTGGGAAAGGATGCCAAAATCTAAAATATGTTTTTTTACATATCATCTTAAATATTTAGTAACAGGTTTACAGTAACCAACTGCCAGGATTTATAACTTAGACTTTTGGGTCAAACACCCCCTGTGATAACAGTAATGTGTGAATATATCTACAGTACAGTTCCTCCTAAAATAGTCATACTCACTGCTTCTGAATGTTTACCTATCACTAAAGTATTACTAAACCCAGGACCCTGTATTTACTATGTTTCCCACAATACACAGAACAAGGAAGTGCAATTATTTTAGTAAGGATAAACTACTAAATACCTTTTCTCATCAGCAGTATATAGCAGTCTTGTGACTTCTATCAGTGTCTGGTCGAGTACTAGTTAAAGCTTGTAGGAGGAATTTTCATTTTACTCTGACTGTCCTATGAGGCTGCATGACCCCTGTCTGGATAGTGCTGATTGGCCCTGTGCTGATCACATGCACCCTCCCAAAAACTCTCTAGCAACACATGCCAAACTGAGCATGTGCAGAGTGCCCCCAAGGCTCTGTTCTCTCGGCAGATGAATTGGGGACTGTGGAAGAAGGTGATGATCAGAGAAGATAGGATCAAACATCATTTTTACACAATGTGCAGGATTAACCCCTTAGGTTCCACAGTGAGTATAACAAGCATGCTTTACTGCATTTACAGACTGATTTTACTGCTGTGGGTTTAGTAACACTTTAAATAAATCTGTACAGGAAGACAGAAAGTGTACTGCTTATTTTTTTTAAGTGTAAGGTTTATGGAACGTGTCTATTCACTGACTACGTGCTCATTTCACTAATAACTATGTTATATTCTCACAAAGTAATTCAAATCTTACATAGCTGGCTCTGTCATGTATACAAATGTAAGTTAACTTCCATGCATTACTTTGGCCTATAGGTAAGCCTATAATAAGGTTTACCTACAGGTCATGTAAATATCTCCTAAACGTGGACCGTTTAGGAGATATTTAGTGTACATGCAGCCAGTAACATCACTGGTGCATTCGCTCTGAAGAAACGTGTGCATTTTCTTCAGAGCCCTGTGCCGTGACCGGCGGCTCCCACACGCATGTGCGGGAGTGACATACTAGCACATTATGCCTTTACCTTGCAGGGAAAAAAAAAAAAAGAACGTCCAGTGGTTTACAACCGCTTTAAAGAAACAATTCAAGTAGTATTGTAAATATCACTACAACTTGAGCATGGTATACCTCGCACTATTTATGTCATGATTTATTGTTACATATTTTTTAAACAGTTCCAGAAAATGTCTTTGGACTTTATGTCAGTTTCTATACCACTATGTTTCCCTCTTATGTGTACCCTCAACTAATGTGCACTATACTGTTTTCTGCTACTTTAAAATTATAAAAGTAAAGAATGCATTTCAAACATTCTAGAAAAAAACATGGCTCCATCACTACTAACATTGCAAAAAAATGTACTGTTTATAATCCAAGTGTTATTCTATGTGATGTACTATGTATGATTTTTTTCTTTGATGCAAGGGACTGCATGTGCTATTTTCTATATTTTAATATGCTGTACATACAGAAGATGTACAATTTTGCCAACCTACTGTATCTTATTGTTCTTAAAGAAAAGGACCCTTTTAATATACTGACTGAGAGTTCACTAACTTAGCAAGTGTTGTAATACATCATCTCCCTCTGGAGGAAAGAAGCATATTGCTACATGCAATTGTTAGGAATGGCAATGTGTATTCCAGTAGGGGACTCAATGCCAAGCCATATGGCATGCACTGATATGAACACTAACAGCTGCTTAATCCCAATGAAAAACATTGAGATAATTCACTGCAGTCACTTACATTACATAAAGAAGAAATATTTTAAATAAAAGTTCTTGCAGTAACGAATTTAAAAATAGAAGTTATTACAACAATTAACACACAGTATCTCACAAAGTTGAGTACACCCATCACATTTTGTAAATATTTTATTATATCTTTTCATATGACAACACGAAAGAAATAAAACTTTGCTAAAATGTAAAGTATTGAGTGTACAACTTGTATAACAGTGTAAATGTGCTGTCCCCTCAAAGGAGCTCAACACACAGCCATTAATGTCCAAACCGCTGGTAATAAAAGCGAGTGCACCCCTAAGTGAAAATGTCCAAATTGGGCCCAAAGTGTCAGTTTTGTGTGGCCACCATTATTTTCCAGCACTGCCTCAAGCTTCACAGGTTGCCACTGGAGTCCTCTTCCTCTCCTCCATGGCGACATCACTGAGCTGGTGGATGTTAGAGACCTTGCGCTCCTCCATCATTCGTATGAGGATGCCCCACAGATGCTCAATAAGGTTTAGAGACATGCTTGGCCAGTCCATCACCTTTACCCTCAGCTTCTTTAGCAAGGCAGTGGTTGTATGGAGGTATGTTTGGGGTTGTTATCATGTTGGAATACTGCCCTGCAGCCCAGTCTCCGAAGGGAGGGGATCATGCTCTGCTTCACTATGTCACAGTACATGTTGGCATTCATGGTTCCCTCAATGAACTGTAGCTCCCCAGTACCGGCAGCACTCATGCAGCCCCAGGCCGTGACACGCCCACCACCATGCTTCACTGTAGACAAGACAAACTTGTCTTTGTACTCCTCACCTGGTTGCCGCCACACACGCTTAACAACATCTGAACCAAATAAGTTTATCTTGGTCTCATCAGACCTCAGGACATAGTTCCAGTACTACATGTTATTAGTCTGCTTGTCTTCAGCAAACTGTTTGCAATCTTTCTTGTGCATCATCTTTGGAAGAGGCTTCCTTCTGGGACGACAGCTATGCAGACCAATTTGATGCAGTGTGCGGCATATGGTCTGAGCACTGACAGGCTGACCCCCCACCCCTTCAACCTCTGCAGCAATGCTGGCAGCACTCATATGTCTACAGTATTTCCTAGAGACAAGCTCTGGATATGATGCTGAGCACGTGCACTCAACTTTATTGGTCGACCAAGGCGGGGCCTGTTCTGAGTGGATTAAAGTTACAGTGATCTTGTGTATAACCTAGCAATTCAAAATAGAAGATTATTAAATTATTGCAATAATGTGAAAAAACTTAAATAAATAATAAATAAAAAACTCAATAAATCTTCATAAAAGTAGTGACATAGTTCAATTAAATAAGTGCAAAAAAGTCCATCAATAGAGCTAATCCGGTGGTTCAAGATATTGTAGATGAAGTATCAAATTTCTCACAGAACTCTCACCTCATAGGCATAGGTTAAGTGCCTTTTGGAAATCCAATAGGGTAAGTTTCACTTCCAAGATCCAGGAACACCAAGGTATTATAGATCAAGAAATTCCACCCCTCGTAACCGATATTACAATCCACATTACGATTCACTACTTTTATGAACATTTATTAAATTTTTTTTCACATTATTGCAATAATTTAATAATCATCTATTTTGGATTGCTAGGTTATGCGCAAGATCACTGTAACTTTAATTGATTTTTATTGGTGTAGTTGTGAACACTATTAAGTTTTGCTGCGTTTCCACTTTAGTATTTTTATTTATTCTAGTTCACTAATAGTAGCGGAGAGGACCACTATAAACACTGTTCTGAGTGGAACCTGTCAAATGGCTGTATGGTCTTGGCCACCGTGCTGCAGCTCAGTTTCAGGGTCTTGGCAATCTTCTTATAGCCTAGGCCATCTTTATGTAAAGCAACAATTCTTTTTTTCACATCCTCTGAGAGATCTTTGCCATGAGGTGCAATGTTGAACTTCCAGTTACCAGTATGAGAGAGTAAGAGCGATAACACCAAATTTAACACAACTGCTCCCCATTCACACCTGAGACTGTGTAACATTAAAGAAGCAAATGACATTGGGGAGGGAAAATGGCTAATTGGGCCCAATTTGGACACTTTCACTTAGGGGTGTACTCACTTTTGTTGCCAGCGGTTTAGACATTAATGGCTGTGTGAGTTATTTTGAAGGGACAGCAAATTTACACTGTTATACAAGCTGTACACTCACTACTTTACATTGTAGCAAAGTGTAATTTCTTCAGTGTTGTCACATGAAAAGATATAATAAAATATTATTATATTTAATATATATATAATATATATATTATATTATAATAAAATATTTACAAAAATGTGAGGAGTGTACTCACTTTTGTGAGATACTGTATATATCATGGATATTTTAGTACTGTAATTTTACTGAATTTCTGTTCCTGTAGTGTATTTCTGGTTAAACATTTTGCCACATAGACATGCAAATAGTGTATCGTTCTTGTGCAAATTAGTATTCTTACACAAACTTCAGTTTTGTATACAACTACAGTGCCTTGAAAAGGTATTCATACCCCTTGAAATTTTCCACAGTTTGTCATGTTACAACCAAAAATGTAAATTTATTTTATTGGGACTTTATGTGATAGACCAACACAGAGTGGCACATTATTGTGAAGTGGAAGAAAAATGATAAATGGTTTTCAATTTTTTTTACAAATAAATATCTAAAAAGCATGGCTTGCATTTATATTCAGCCCCCTTTACTCTGATACCCCTAACTAAAATCTAGTGGAACCAATTGCCTTCAGAAGTCACCTAATTAGTAAATAGAGTCCACCTGTGGGTAATTTAATCTCAGTATAAATACAGCTGTCCTGTGAAGTCCTTTAGAGGTTTGTAAGAGAACCTTAATGAACAAACAGCATCATAGTTACATACATAGTTGGTGAGGTTGAAAAAAGACACAAGTCCATCAAGCCCAACCTGTGTGTCTGCTTTATGTTTATTTTACATTGTATATTCCTGTATGTTGTGGTCAAAGGAACACACCAGACAAGGTGGGGATAAAGTTGTGGAGAAGTTTAAAGCAGGGTTAGGTTATAAAACAATATCCCAAGCTTATACCATCTCACAGAGCACTGTTTAATCCATCATCCGAAAATGGAAAGAGTATGGCACAACTGCAAACCTACCAAGACGTGGCCGTCCACCTAAACTGACAGGCCGGGCAAGGAGAGCATTAATTAGAGAAACAGCCGAGAGGCCCATGGTAACTCTGGAGGCGCCGCAGAGATCCACAGCTCAGGTGGGGGAATCTGTTCACAGGACAACTATTAGTCATGCACTCCACAAATCTGGCCTTTGTCATCATGTTTTGGGGCTGCTTTTCTTCAGCAGGAACAGGGAATCTGGTCAGAGTCGATGGGAAGGTGGATGGAGCCAAATACAGAGCAATCTTAGAAGAAAACCTGTTAGAGTCTGCAAAAGACTTGAGACTGGGTGGAGGTACACCTTCCAGCAGGACAATGACCCTAAACACACAGCCAGAGCTACAATGGAATGGTTTGGATCAAAGCATATTTATGTGTTAGAATGGCCCAGTCAAAGTGCAGACCTAAATCCAATTGAGAATCTGTGGCAAGACTTGAAAATTGCTATTCACTGACAGAGCTTGAGCTGTTTTACAAAGAAAAATGGGCACAAATGTCACTCTGTAGATGTGCAAAGCTGGTTGAGACATCCCCAAAAAGACTTGCAGCTGTAATTGCAGCGAAAGGTGGTTCTAAAAATTATTGACTCAGGGGGGGCTGAATACAAATGCACGCCACACTTTTCACATATTTATTTGTAAAAAGTGTTGAAAACCATTTGTAATTTTTTTTCCACTTCACGCCACTTTGTGTTGGTCTATCACTTAAATTCCCAATAAAATTCATCTATGGTTTTTGGTGGAACATGACAAAATGTGAAAAATCTCAAGGTGTATGAATACTTTTTCAAGGCACTGTAACTCTATCCATTTATTATGTTGACAAGTATATTCACAAGTTGACAAAAAGTGTATTCAAATTCATTTCATAAAGCACATTGATGTACACATGATTATAATCTGTAGTAAACAGTCTGAGTTTACATGGGAGCTGAAAGAAAAGGACAGGACATTTGTTATTGCTGAAACAACATTCCACCTTCAATTGTATCCTTCGATGAAGTGCAGGCTGCACCCCCTTCCCTGAAGAACAAATTCAAATAATTTAGCAACTACAGCCTAATGTTGTGCAGTACTGCCACTTATCAACACCTGTTGTGTTCTGCTTAGTACAATCAATCAGATTGGATGTAATTGGGAACTTGCCAATCAACTGTCATCAGTGTATTTTATTTATGCAACAAACCAGAAAGGGGGCATATTACAATTTATACAAGGGTTACCAGCATAAATTATTTAATTTAGTTATTATAATTAATATATACAGTTAGGTCCATATATATTTGGAAACAGGCACAATTTTAGATTTTTTCAGGTATTTACCAAAAGATATTCAACCTATAGTTATATAATGGATATGGACTGAAAATGCACACTTTCAGGTTTAATTTGAAGGTATGTACATCCAATTTGGAGGAAGAGTTTAGAAATTACAGTTCTTGAGAATAGCCACCCCCTTTTTCAAGGGGCCAAAAGTAATTGGACAATTGAATCAAAAGCTGTTTCATGGCCATGATTCTATGTGTGGTATTTGCATTTTGGAATCTATTGCTGTGAACCGACATTGTGAGTTCAAAGGAGCTGTCAATGGAAGTGAAACAGGCCATTGTAAGGCTTCAAAAACAAAACAAATCCATCAGAGAGATAGCAGCAACATTAGGCGTGACCAAATGAACAGTTTGGTACATTCTGAGGAAAGAAGAGTGCACTGGTGAGCTCAGCAGGATTGCAGGATCTTCTTTATGGTAAAGAAAAACCCAAAACACAACATCCAGACAAGTGAAGGACACTCTCCAGGAGGTGGGCGTATCATTGTCAAATTCTACAATAAACAGAATACATCACGAGACCAAATACAATAGGGTCACCACAAGGTGCAAAGCATTCAAACCCAGGAGAATAGAAAAGCCAGATTAGATTTTGCCAAAAAACATCTAAAAAAGCCAGACCAGTTCTGGAAAAGCATTCTTTGGACAGAGGAAACTAAGGTTAAGTCTGTACCAGAATGACGGGAAGAAAAAAGTGTGGAGAAGGCTTGAAATAGCTCATGATCCAAAGCACACAACGTCATCTGTAAACATGGTGGAGGCAGTGTGATGGCATGGGCATGCATGGCTTCCAGTGGCACTGGGTCATTGGTGTTTATTGATGATGTGACAGAAGCAGCCGGATGAATTCTGCAGTGTTTAGAGGAATACTGTCAGCCCAGATTCAGCCAAATGCAGCAAAGTTGATTGGATGGCACTTCACAGTACAGATAGACAATGATCCAAAGCACACTGCAAAAGCAACCCAGGAGCTTTTGAAGGAAAAAAGTGGAATATTCTGCAATGTGTAGTCAATCACCTGATCTCAACCCAGTTGAGCATGCATTTCACTTGCTGAGGGTAAAACTAAAGGCAGAAAGACCCACAAACAAAGAACAACTGAAGACAGCTGCAGTTAGAACCTGGCAAACCATCAGAAAGGAGGAAACCCAGTCTTTGGTAATGTCTATGGGTTCCAGACTTCAGGCAGTCATTGCCAGTAAAGGATTCTCAAGAAAATATTTAAAATGAACATTTTATTTATGATTATATTCATTTGTCCAATTATATTTGAGTCCCTGAATATGAGGGGACTGTATAAAAAATGGTTGCAATTTCTAAAATTTGTACTTGATATTTATGGTCAACCCCTTGAATTAAAGCTGAAAGTCTGCACTTCAAATTAATTTGGATCTTAATTTTATTCTGGTGGCATACAGAGCCAAAAGTATGTGTATGTATGGGCCTAACTGTATACTGTGTATATATATATATATATATATATATATATATATATATATATATATATACACTGTGTGTGTTGTGTGTAATATATATATATATATATATATATATATATATATATATATATATATATACAGTATACAGTTAGGCCCATACATACATATATATATATATATACACTGTGTGTGTTGTGTGTAATATATATATATATATATATATATATATATATATATATATATATACAGTATACAGTTAGGCCCATACATATATATATATATATATACACTGTGTGTGTTGTGTGTAATATATATATATATATATATATATATATATATATATATATATATATATATATATATATATATATATATATATATATATATATATATATGTGTATATACACAGTATCTCACAAAAGTGAGTACACCCCTCACATTTTTGTAAATATTTTATTATATCTTTTCATGTTTCATCTTTTCTCATACATATACATATTTAAATTATTAATATTATTTTTATTATTATTAATAATAATAATTTAATTTTTCTATTCCTCCTTAGGAGGAAGCTATGCTTCTACATCAATAAATTGGGGGCCATCTGGTGTTTAATTTAAATGACAACCAAAAAAGTAAAAGGTTTAATACTGAGTAACTTCTAAATTATTATGTGCAATTGTTATTCCACCTTATTTGATTGTTTGTATCGCATCTTATGTGCTGAATATCATGCCTTAAGCAGGAATAGCTTGCTTATTGACAGTACATGACAGGGCAGCCAAGTGTAATAGGTAATCCTTGACTTTGGCAAAACACTTGTAAAGACCCATTATTCTTCAGCATTGACACAATTTCACATTAGGTTTTAATGCAATGACCTCTTTTTCTGGTAATTATAGTGATGATTCTTGGCCAGTCATCCATCAAACAAAATGATCGCTGCTGCTGATGTTCACACATTCAGTCAACTAGACTGGAGCAATTTAGACCAGAGGGGAATTTAATCATATACTTGAAATAAACCTCATCCAGGAGATTTTCAGCTTTAAGACGTGAATTTTTTTATCTGCAATATGCACCTTATCTATTGAGGGCCGATGTCACTGTTTCTAACAAACATTACAGATGTCCACCTAGGGTCATTTATCTTACAACTCTTCCAGTGTAGTTCTCCCAAAGAGCTGCTTCTTCTATCACTATATATAATATGGTGATCTATCAATGTCAGTTACCTCCATGTTAGCATGAGTACATCTGTAGGTTACAAGGCAATTTGCCTTATATCCCCAGTGCTTAACTACTACGCAATTCACTGATTTGACATTTTATTGATAACTTGCCGCGCTCAGTGGCCTGTTAGATAGTATCTTGGTAGCACAATCATCTAACTCCTCTTGTCCCTGTCCAGGAAAAGAAATTGTTCTATTACTTTTACTCAAATGGAATAAGAAAATGTTTCAGAATTATTACTGGGCTTTCAGGGTTATGAATGCTATGTGATCATCAAATAGAAGCAGTTTCTACATTTATCATAAAAGATATATGAATGTGCAAATAAAAGGGCATCAAAATAGTATTGCGGGTGTAAAAATGATTTCTAGAGATCAGGGTCAGGGCGGTGTCATGTTAAATCAACCTCTCATGTAAATTGAATATATACTGTTTGCAGTGATTATATTTTTTTACTTTACCAGATAAAGAGACAAGTCCCTGGATCATTAAGCTGTAGACATAGGCGTGCACATGGGGTGTGTCGGGTGTGCCTGGGCACACCCTAATCCCCAGCATTGCCAACCATGTAGTGTCTGTAAAAATCCTGAGACTACAGTTGCTCCGCCTCTCTGTTGCCTCCTTAGCCAATGGGAATGGTACTGTATCTGCCCCCTTCCCCAGCAAGCCTTTTTTTACTTTAGAGCTAAGTTTAGAACTTAATTTCTGAACTGATTTGTTTTGGTTTGTTTGTATGGATTGCATGGGTTGTTACCGACATGTGGTGAAATATATTTAATTAGAAAAATGTTAACGTGTTCAATACTTGTTTTACCTGCTGTATATACATATATACACATTCACACATACATACTGTACACACACATGCATGTGTGTTTAAGCTTTGGGATGCACACACTAATGCAATAGACTGCGCACATATATGGCTGTAAATCAAATCGTTACATAGTAGGTAAGGTTGAAAAAAGACACAAGTCCATCAAGTCCAACCTATGTGTGTGATTATATGTCAGTATTACATTGTATATTCCTGTATGTTGCGGTCGTTCAGGTGCTTATCTAATAGTTTTTTGAAACTATCGATGCTCCCCGCTGAGACCACCGCCTGTGGGAGGGAATTCCACATCCTTGCCGCTCTTAAAGTAAAGAACCCTCTACGTAGTTTAAGATTAAACCTCTTTTCTTCTAATTTTAATGAGTGGTCACGTGTCTTGTTAAACTGCCTTCCGCGACAAAGTTTTATCCCTATTGTGGGGTCACCAGTACGGTATATATATTCAAATCATATCCCCTCTCAAGCGTCTCTTCTCCAGAGAGAATAATTTCAGCGCCCGCAGCCTTTCCTCATAACCAATATCCTCCAGACCCTTTATTAGCCCAGTTGCCCTTCTTTGTACTCGCTCCATTTCCAGTACATCCTTCGTGAGGACTGGTGCCCAGAACTGGACAGTATTTTAAAATAATTCTCGTTATATACACTATATTACCAAAAGGACGCCTTCCTTTAGATGCACATGAACTTTAATGGCATCCCAGTCTTAGTCCGTAGGGTTCACTATTAAGTTGGCCCACCCTTTGCAGCTTTAACAGCTTCAACTCCTCTGGGAAGGCAGTCCACAAGGTTTAGAAGTGTGTCTATGAGAATATTTGACCATTCTTCCAGAAGTGCATTTGTGAGGTTAGGCACTGATGTGGACAAGAAGGCCTTGCTCACAGTTTCTGCTTTAATTCATCCCAAAGGTGTTGGGTTGAGGTCAGGACTCAGTGCAGGCCAGTCAAGCTCCTCCACCCCAAACTCGCTCATTCATGTCTTCATGGACCTTACTTTGTGCACTGGTCCAAATCTTTTGGTGGAGGGTGGTTTATGGCGTTGGTTGTTTTTCAGGGGTTGGGCTTGGCACCTTAGTTCCAGTGAAGGAAACTCTTAAGGCGTCAGCATACCAAGACATTTTGGAATATTACATGCTCTGTTTGTGGGAACAGTTTGGGGATGGCCCCTTCCTGTTCCAACATGACTGTGCACCAGTGCACAAACAAGGTCCATAAAGACATGGATGAGCGAGTTTGGGGTGGAGGAACTTGACTGGCCTGCACAAGTTCCTGACCCCAACCCGATAAAAAAACTTTGGGGCGAATTAGAGCAGAGACTGCAAGCCAGGCCTTCTCGTTCATATCAGTGCCTGACTTCACAAATGCGCTTCTGAAAGAATGGTCAAACACTACCATAGACACACTTCTAAACCTTGTGGACAGCCTTCCCAGAAGAGTTGAAGCTGTTATAGCTGCAAAGGGTGGGCCAACGCAATATTGAATCCCACGGACTAAGACTGGGATGCCATTAAAGTACATGTGCATATAATGGCAGGCGTCCCAATACTATTGGTATTATATTGTATACTGCACAGTAATTTGATTAATTCCACTTTTTGTAAACTAGGAAAATTTGTAGCTATATTGGACTATGTAAACTTACTTTAAATTAAAGCCCAACTCCAGCCAAAACTTCTTCCTTTAATGTTTTCATAGTGGGGAAGGGTTAGGTTTTTATTGCTGTTAGTGTTCCTACAAGGGATGAACCAAGGCATGTTCGGATCCCAGTCTGAACCTGCCTGAGTAATCCCACCAGGAAGCTGCCATCTGTTCTGGACCAATCATAAGCAGCTTAGGCATTACCCACTCTGCTGCCACACATATACAAGTGGTGTATACAATGTGCTACTGTGGGCAGGGGAATATTTCAACCCCCTTATGATTGCCTAAGTACAGTGACAGCTTTTGGGTGAGATTGCTCAGGTGAGTTTGAGTTCAAACATACCTATGCTCACCCCTAGTCCCTACTTAGGAGATTTGCCATCACTTCACGCCAGAACAGAAGTTTATGGGAAATTAACAACACAATACATTAGAACTTCTGACTGTATTTATTGTCAACTGCACCGTGCCATCTAAATCAAGGCCATCTTTAATATTAATTGGACCCTGGGCAAACATTTTCTTGCCCCCCCCCTATTCTTTGACATTAAAAAAAATAGTCAGTAGACTCATACTCAAATCTAGAGGTTACTGCACATTATTACCACTCACTGATTGGTTGCTAGAGATTACAGCACAACATTACTGCTTACTGGTTGCTAGAGTTTACAGCACATCATCACCGCTCATTGATTGGTTGCTAGAAGTTACAGCACATCATTACCACTCACTGGTTGGTTGCTAGAAGTTGTAGCACATCATTACCGCTCAGTGATTGGCTGCTAGAGGTTACTGCACATCATTACTGCTAACTGACTGGTTGCTAGAGATTACAGCAGATCACTACTGTTCACCAATTGACACAGTTTACTGCACATCATTACCACTCCATGAGCAGTGAAGCAATTCCAAATATTTGAGCAAGTAAAGCAGCACATTAATACACATACTACAGGAGAGAGTGAGAGACTGCTGACATAGTGTAGGAGATGGTGAGAGACTGGGGACATACTGCAGGAGATGGTGAGAGACTGCAGACATACTGCAGGAGACGGTCAGAGACTGCGCACATACTGCAGGAGATGGTCAGAGACTGCAAACATACCACAGGAGATGGTCAGAGACTTCAGACATAGTACAGGAGACGGTCAGAGACTGCACACATGCTACAGGAGAGGGTCAGAGACTGTGCACATACTACAGGAGATGGTCAGAGACTGCAGACATAGTACAGGAGACGGTCAGAGGCTGCGCACATACTACAGGAGACGGTCAGAGACTGCGCATATCCTACAGGAGATGGTCAGAGACTGTGAATGTCCTACAGAAGACGGTCAGAGACTGCGCATATGCTACAGGAGACGGTCAGAGACTGCAGACATGGTACAGGAGACGGTCAGAGACTGCACACATACTACAGGAGAGGGTCAGAGATTGCGCACATACTACAGGAGATGCTCAGAAACCCCACACATACTACAGGAGAGGGTCGAAGACTACATACTTACTACAGGAGAGGGTCAGAGACATAGTTACATAGTTACCTAGTAGGTGAGGTCAAAAAAAGACACAAGTCCATCAAGTCCAACCTATGTGTGTGATTATATGTCAGTATTACCTTGTATATCCCTGTATGTTGTGGTCGTTCAAGTGCTTATCTAATAGTTTCTTGAAACTATCGATTCTCCCCGCTGAGACCATCGCCTGTGGAAGGGAATTTCACATCATTGCCGCTCTTATGACCTGTGCACATGATCGGACATTCCGACAACAAAATCCATGTTTTTTTTCCGACGGATGTTGGCTCAAACTTGTCTTGCATACACACGGTCACACAAACCTTGTCAGAAATTCCGAGCGTCAAGGATGCGGTGACGTACAGCACGTACAAAGAGCCGAGAAAAATGAAGTTCAATAGCCAGTGCGGCTCTTCTGCTTGATTGCGAGCATTCATGGAACTTTGTGCGTCGGAATTGTGTACACACAATCGGAATTTATGACAACGGATTTTGTTGTCGGAAAATTTGAGATCCAGATCTCAAATTTTGTGTGATTGAAATTCCGATGGAACCAACACGCAGTCGGAATTTCCGACAACAAGCTCCCATTGAACATTTCCCGTCGAAAAATCCGACTGTGTGTACGGGGCATTACAGTAAAGAACCCTCTATGTAGTTTAAAGTTAAACCTCTTTTCTTCTAATTTTAATGAGTGGCCACGAGTCTTGTTAAACTCCCTTCCGCAAAAAAGTTTTATGCCTATTGTGGGGTAACCAGTACGGCATTTGTAAATTGAAATCATATCCCTTCTCAAGCGTCTCTTCTCCAGAGAGAATAAGTTCAGTGCTCGCAACCTTTCCTCATAACTAATATCCTCCAGACCCTATATTAGCTTTGTTGCCCTTCTTTGTACTCGCTCCATTTCCATTACATCCTTCCTGAGGACTGGTGCCTAGAACTGGACAACATACTTTAGGTGCGGCCGGACCAGAGTCTTGTAGAGCAGGAGAATTATTGTTTTATCTCTGGAATTAATCCCCTTTTTTAATGCATGCCAATATTTTGTTTGCTTTGTTAGCAGCAGCTTGGCATTGCATGCCATTGCTGAGCCTATCATCTACTAGGACCCCCAGGTCCTTTTCCATCCTAGATTCGCCCAGAGGTTCTCCCCCCAGTGTATGTATATATTGCATTCATATTTTTGCCACCCAAATGCATTATTTTACATTTTTCTACATTGAACCTCATTTGCCATGTAGTTGCCCACCCCATTAATTTGTTCAGATCTTTTTGCAAGGTTTCCACATCCTGCGGAGAAGTTATTGCCCTGCTTAGCTTAGTATCATCTGCAAACACAGAGATTGAACTGTTTATCCCATCCTCCAGTTTGTGTATGATTGGTCCCAGCACAGAACCCTGGGGGATCCCACTACCCACCCCTGACCATTCGAGCACTCCCCATTTATCACCACCCTCTGAACTCGCCTGTAGCCAGTTTTCAATCCATGTACTTACCCTATGGTCCAGGCCAACGGACCTTGTTTTGTACAGTAAACGTTTATGGGGAACTGTGTCAAATGCTTTTTGCAAAATCCAGATACATTACGTCTACGGGCCTTTCTTTATCTAGTTGGCAACTGACCTCCTCATAGAAAGTTAATAGACTGGTTTGTCCTCCTCATAGAAGGTTAATAGACTGGCAAGAACAATTCTTCATGAATCCATGCTGATTACTGCTAATGATACAGTTCTCATTACTAAAATCTTGTATATAGTCCCTTATCCTCTCCTCCAAGAGTTTATACACTATTGATGATAGGCTAACTGGTCTAATTCCCAGGGATGTATTTTGGACCCTTTTTAAATATTGTACTACATTGGCTTTTCTCCAATCAGCTGGTACCATTCCAGTCAGTAGACTGCCAGTAAAAATTAGGAACAATGGTCTGGCAATTACTTGACTGAGTTCCCTAAGTACTCTCGAGTGCAAGCAATCTGGTACCGGTGATTTATTAATGTTAAGTTTCCCAAGTCTATTTTTAATTCTGTCCTCTGTTAACCATGGAGGTGCTACCTGTGATGTGTCATGAGGATAAACACTGCAGTTTTGGTTACTGAAGCCCCCCCGATTCCCTTGTGAAGACTGAGAAGAAGAATAAATTCAATACCTTCGCCATCTCCCCATCCTTTGTAACCAGATGTCCTTCCTCATTCTTTATGGGGCCAATATGGTCTGTCCTCACTTTTTTACTGTTAACACACTTAAAGAATTTCTTGGGATTTTTTTTGCTCTCCTCCGCTATGTGTCTTTAATGTTCTATCTTAGCTGTCCTTATTGCACCATTACATTTATTGTTGCATTCTTTATGAAGTCTGAATGCTGATGATGATCCCTCAACTTTGTATTTTTTGAAGGCCTTCTCCTTTGCTTTTATATGCATTTTTACATTGGAGTTAAGCCATCCAGGACTTTTGCTCGCTCTTTTAAATGTATTACCCAATGTGATACATTGGCTAATGCCCTTATTTAATATGCTCTTGAAACAAACCCATCTCTCCTCCGTGTTCTTTGTTCCTAAGATTTTATCCCAATTTTTATGCCTTCTAGCAAGGTTTGTAGTTTAGGGAAGTTGGCTCTTTTGAAATTCAGTGTCTTTGTATTCCCCTTATGTTTTCTATTTGTGTGATTTATACTAAAGCCAATTGACCTGTGATCGCTGTTACCTAAATTGCCCCGTATTGCCACATCTGTGATCAGGTCTGTATTGTTGGTAATCAGTGGATTCAGTAACGCTTTATTTCTAGTTGGTGCATCTACCATCTGACCCATAAAATTGTCCTGCAAGACATTTAGGAACTGGTGAGCCTTAGATGAATGCGTAGTTCCCTCTGCCCAGTCTATGTCTGGATAATTAAAATCCCCCATTATGATAAACACTTCCCATCCTTGCTGCTAATCCAATTTGTGATAGGAGATCTGTCTCCCCTTCCTGCCTCAGGTTAGGGGGCCTATAGCATACTCCCAGTATTATTTTCCCCTTGGCTTCATCCCTTTGGAGCTCTACCCATAAGAATTCCACCCCCTGATTGGTTGCCAGCCAATCATGAGATCTGTTGAACCAGGTCTCTGAAATTCCCACAAAATCCAAATCCTCCTCATACAACAGTATCTCTGATTTATGATTGGTTGCCAGCCAATCATGAGATCTGTTGAACCAGGTCTCTGAAATTCCCACAAAATCCAAATCCTCCTCATACAACAGTATCTCTAGTTCACCCACCTTGTCCACCAGGCTCCTGGCATTGGTGAACATGCCACATAGTTTAGACCAGTCACATAATATTCTCTTATTGGGTGTTCCGAGATTGCAACTAGGACTTGCTACTATACTTACCTTGGGTTTATGTGCTTTGGTCAACCTATCACTAATGCCCCCAATACTACCCTCTGGAATATGTTCCGCCCTGACTATCTCTACCTCTGGACCCTCCCCCCATCACCTAGTTTAAAAACCCCTCTAACTTTTTGGCCATTTTCATTCCCAGCTGATCTGCACCCTCCTCATTTAGGTGCAGTCCATCCCTTCTATAGTACTGGTTATCGACTGAGAAGTCAGCCCAGTCCTCCAGGAACCCAAACCCTTCCTTACTACACCATCTCTTCAGCCACTTGTTTACTTCCCTAATCTCCCTCTGCCTTTCTGGTGTGTCTCGATGTACTGCCTAGTATTTCTGAGAATACTACCTTGGAGGTCCTTTTCCTCAATTTAGCTCCCAAGTCCCTAAAATCGTTCTTTAGGACACTCCAGCTGCCTCTGACTTTGTCATTGATCCCAACGTGGTCTTCCCCAGCCCCTCCCAGTAATCTGTCCTCAAGATCCGTACATACTACAGGAGAGGGTCAGAGACTGCGCACATACTACAGGAGATTAGTCAGAGACTGTAGACATAGTAAAGGAGACTGTCAGAGACTGCGCACAATTCTACAGGAGATGTCAGAGACTGCGCACATACTACAGGAGATGGTCAGAGACTGTGCACATACTACAGGAGATGAACTGAGACCTTTCAGCAATGCACAGCTTTACAGCTGAACAACAGCTCAGGGTTTAGGATAGCAGTCAGGCATTCTATGGGGGAAAGGACATACCTGGCCAGCTGGGCTCACCATGCACTTTCAGAAGTCCGGGGGTGGAGCTCCCACTCCAAGCTCTGCTCTTACTACAGCCATTCCCTCCAGAGTATACAGACTGCCTGGGGCAGGGTCAGAGCATCAGTGGAGCTCCTGCCCCTTCCCTTCTCTGCTAATGCGAGATGATTACAGCGCTGCCTCTCGTGTCCCCGGTGCACTCTGCAGTGCCATCATCGTGGCCCCAATTTGCGGGTAGCTTTTGCTCAAGGGGCAGCTGCTTTGGGCCCCACAGCAAAGACAGGGCACAGGGCAGCTGCCCCATTTGCCCTGCGTTAAAGATGGCCCTGATCTAAATGACAACTGCTGCCCCCATTTCCTAGATGAGAGTAACAGGCACAGGAGGTTAGAAATAAAAAACTCACTAGCAATACACACAAAACTGAGCATGTGTGGAGTGCCTCCTAGGGCTCTGTTCTATCAGCAGATGGATTGAGGACATGAAAAAAAAGGGGAGGATCAGAGAAGACAGGATCAAACTGCCTTTTTACACACTGCAGAGGATTAACCCTTTAGGTTCCACAGTGAGCATAACAAGCATGCTTTACTGCAGTGGTCATTAACCCTGTCCTCAGGGCCCACTAACAGGCCAGGTTTTATGTATTACCTTGGGGAGATGCAGACTAGAATACTGCAATCACTGAGCAGCAAATTATATCACCTGTGATTTATTTCAGTTATCTTGCAAACCTGGCCTGTTAGTGGGCCATGAGGACAGGGTCGATGACCACTGCTTTACTGCATATACAGACTGATCTTACTGTTGTGGGTTTAATAACACTTTAACTCTTCCCTATTTTATGCAAAGCTAAAAAAACATAATTTGATGGTTTTTAGGTTTACATTATACTCTTTGTGTTACACTGATTCTTGAATCGCCTCAAGCACACGAGCGGACTTTTCGCCCGGACTGGTCCAACGGACAATCCGATCATGTGTGGGCTTCATCAGACCTTCAGCAGACTTTTCCAGTCAAAAATCTGACGGACTTTAGATTTGAAACATGCTTCAAATCTTTCCGACGGACTTGATTCCGGTTGAAAAATCTGCTCGTCTGTATGCTAGTCCGACGGACGAAAACCCACGCTAGGGCAGCTATTGGCTACTGGCTATCAACTTCCTTATTGTAGTCTGGTTGTACGTCATCATGTACAAATCCGTCGGACTTTGGTGTGATCGTGTGTTGGCAAGTCCGTTCGTTCAAAAGTCCATCGGAAGTCCTTTAAAAGTCCGTCGAAAGACCGTCGGACCAGTCCGGTCGAAAAGTCCGCCCCTGTGCACGCGGCATTAGAATTACACTAGCCTGAGCCTACCAAAGATTGATATCAATACTAATAGAAAAAGGGATATTCTGGCCTGCCTTTTTATCTATGCTGCAGAATAAACACACATTAATAAACACACATTGCATTAAATTTATTTGTGCAATTGACATGCAGAATAAGGTTATATTCAATTCCATTTAAACACTAAATCTTATCAGGTTTGCATATGTGGTAAGAATAGCAAAAGTTGTGTGGAAAATGCAATATAACTCACCATTTTAAAGTAATATGTTTATGTCTTGAAGATGAGTTTGTTACCGTTTTTGTTGGGTTTCACAGTCCCTGTTGGGATGGGTCATAGATCTGTTGTGCAAACGCTTGGGGAAACACTCCGGGGTTCAGCAGTTTCTCTGACAACAATATTGAAAATGATTTCTAAACTAAAGGATGTTTTTTCCTTGGAAATAGAGCAATGAAAAAAAAAATCATGCGAGGATGTAAATTGGAGCAATATAAACAGTGGAAAACTATTGATATTGGATAACATACTGCCATAAAGTTGGACTCCAGGCAGCTAAATATAAAGCTGAAAGACATATTAAAACTTTTCCATCTGCCACATCATTTGGTATTCTGTTCAGCCAGTCATGTAATGCAGCTGACCCTAGCAGTATCACCGAGTTCTGTGGATCCACTCAGTCAACAGGGGCAACAGCCATCAAAAAGGCAGTACAGAAGCTACAACAGTCTAAGCCCTCAGATTGATGACCAAAGAAAACAGCAGACTCAGCTGGCTGATGGTCAGATCCGAAACAGACAAAAGAATCCTACACAGAGTCCAGGTTTCAGAAATGTAGACAGAGCAGAGACTGACAATACCATAGAAAACAGGCTGATGATCAGAATAAGCATAGACAAAATGAGTATAAATGCAGTCCAAACAATTTGCAAGAGTAATCCAGGGCATTAACAGACAGGCTTGAATCCAGGTCATGTGAAGAGCAGACAGACTAATCTGTTGTTCCATGCAGTATAAATGTCTAGCAGTCTACTTAACCATTCCTGATGACAGCAGGTGTGCACTGCACATAAGTAAACTGCAGTACTGAGTAACCAGCAGAAGATGGGCACAGCTCAAGGTTGCTCACAAATGTCTGATAGCAGAGCCAGGTCCCTGGCCCTCACTGCCACATTAGCACAGCTTCACAAACATTTTAACTAGTCTGTGTAAGTGTCAATTGCATTTTAACATTACCTCTATACTGTAGCACATTTTTGTTCATCAACTAAAAAAATGGAACGCTACAAAAAAAAGTGTTTTCATTGTTTCTTTATAATCTACTGTATGTCACAAATACAGTACTGGTAGCAAGCCAAGAAAGACAAAAACTCTGAAAAACGCATCTACTGTTCTCTTCCATGAAAAAATAGCAAAACATTTCAGGTGTTGTTATAGAGAGTTACACACAGCAATTATCTGTAAAAGTGTCAACCATTTGTTGTCTTTGCCCTTGGCTTTTTGTATTACTGCCTGTTAATCAATGTAGGTAAAAGGAAAGAGAGATAAATAATAGTTGTTAACATAAATACTGTACATGGAATATAAATGCTACCCTGAGGACAAAATTTCATGCTGCGTCATATTTGATTAAACAATAACACTGCAGTGTACCTCAGCTTTTGCCAACAACATGTGCTTATTTTTTGACAATCACATGCAGCATTCATTTATTTACAGGATGATTACTGGTGTAATGTGCTTAGCAACTTAGCAATTGTAAAGCAAGGTGAGATTGGATCTTAACTACCTTTTCTTAATTTTCAATTATTATGAACTGATTGGTATTTACATACATTTTTGCCATCTCTGTATTTACTTTCCATTCAATTTTGCAAACTATGATTGTAAACATCCTGCCTTGAGTCAAATGCTTGCCACCTCCTATGCTAATTTTTGGTCAATCCTTGGTATCGCCAGTAGGTGGCAAAGGGCTCTCAGCTAGGGCAAAGGCTTAGAAGTACATTAAATTGACAAGGATCACATACAGGCTATGGTCACAGAATATCTTACTAGTGACAGCAGACAGAAAGACAAATTGTCTAGTTCAGGCCAGGAGGTAGCTAAGAGTATATAAAGAATTGGGCAAATTAATGACATACTTAAGCCAGGTACACACAAGCCGAATGTCGGGTGACAACGGCCGGTTTAAAAAAAAAAAGGCTGACATTCGACCCATGTGTATGCTGTGCATGCTGGAAAACCAGCATACTACCAACTCCCGATCACCGATCTCAGCCAATGGCAGAGAGCTGATCGGAGTGTTCTGGCAGGGGGTCATCCATTTGTCAGAACACAGCTCAGTGGGGGAGATTGCTGAACTAACCACACATGGTTAATACAGCGGCTCCGACCAGAGCTGACAGTTTTTTTTAATTCAACCTGTGGGGTTGAATGAAAAAAAAAATGAATAGTGTGTACCCGGATTTAAGCCGGCCATAGATGGTTAAAATTTTGGCTGGTTCAGCAGGGAACGGCCGAGATTCAATAAATGTATAGGCAGGCTGATTGTACCCAAGTCGATCCATTGATCGACCTGGGTACAACCAGCATGTCGGATCTCTAGCATGTGATTATTGCCAGCCGTATAGCTGCTAGCAATAATCACTGTGTTCTACCAGGAGGGGCGGCTCCCCATGCTCCCCCTCCACCTTCCCGCCAAGGAACACAATAGCTCCAAGGGAGGGATTCCACATTCAGTGTTGATGGGGGATTCCAGCAATTTTCTTTCAGAGTACATGTGCCAAGAAAGGTGAAGGAGCTAGTCATCTGTAGACAGCAGGAATTAAACAATCACTGTTGGATGTCACCACTTTTTTGCAGCACAGCACAATGCACAGTATTGCAGTGACCTGCATCACATGTGCATTCTTTTAGTATGTTGGAATACCTATAAGAATAAATGCCAAGGCAACACACTTATGCATGTAATGTGTTACAACAATGCTCCTGTTAACGCAATACAACAGTGTGAAGCCAGCTTTAGTGGTTGACCACAAATAATGAGAACCCCCACAATGTACTAAAGTTCTGGTCTTAATCACTGCCCTATTAGGTGTTTAAAGGTATACTAACCTTTCAGTAAGAAGACTGTGGGCTGGTCACATTTGTTGCCTGTCTAGGTTTTCCAGCGGTAACAATTATGAGGCCCCAAAATGAAACCAATGTGTAGTCAGCAGAGGCACCAATTAAATTAAAAGTGCTTGATATTTCTTGATCATAAAAAGAGCATTTCATGGCTCTTTAGTGGACACTTTGTCAGAAAAAGGTGTACAGTACACTGGATAAAATACATAAAAATATGACAAAAACATTTTCAATGTGAATCTATGGGATGCAAAATAAATACAAAAAAATGATGTAATTAAAAAGTGGTAAAGGTCCTTTAACCTCCCTGGCGGTATGATTATTTCAGATTTTTGCGTCTCAAAGTGGTACAATTATTTTGCATAGAAATTTGACTTTTTATATTGTAGGTCTGTAATTCTTAGCAATAACACACTTAGATCTGTCCACCAAGAGTCTAGTAGATATCCCGGGTATGATGAAGTTTGAAACACAAAATCATAAATTATAATATAATAAATAAATATAAATAATTTAAAAAAAATATATAATAATAATAAAATTTCCCCAAGTGTTCTAATTTACTATCGCTGTTTTCTAGCTGGTCTAAAGCCACGTTTGATGTAAAGGGACACTTTTTGGTTGCTGTGGAAAATCTAAAGTTTCCAGGCAGAAAGAACAGTATATATAATATAAAACTGCATGGAGGGCATGGGCCAAAGCACTGGGGACAAAAGGGAAGTGAAATGATTTCATACAGTACTGTAATCTGTAAGATTACAGTACTGTATTTGTTATGATTTTTAAATTTTTTTGAATTTGCCGCCAGGCTCCGCCCCCGTGTGTTGCGACGCTGGCAGGGAATGGAGCCTGGCACAGAAAGGCTTCGGGCAGAGGAAGGAGCCCGCAGACAGCGCGGGGGGACATCGCAGGATCCTGGGGACAAGGTAAGAATACCGCACCAGGATCCTGAAATGTAATCCTGAGTGTGGCTCGGGGTTACCGCTAATGGTGCTGAAATTTAACCCCGAGCCACACTCGGGAATATCGTCAGGGAGGCTACTTATGGTGATTGTAGGTAAAATTTAAAAAAAAAAAAAACATTAAAAAAAAATTGGATGGGTAGATGTATTTTAAACTATGCATAATGGGATGGTTTGTTATGTAATATTTTGTTGGTTGTATGGGTATGATTTCATATGAAACATCCCAGTATGTGGTGGAGTCACAATTTTGTGTGATACAGATTGCTAATGGTAATAATTCCCAGCTAAAGAATATTGGGGCTGTTCCTTATGTCCATATACAGTATATACACACATAAAACCTTATAGGAGAATGACAAGACCACTGTTATATGTTAATTTTTTCCTTGTCAATTTTGTTTATTGAATTTCAATAATTAACAACATAGGTGCAATTGATAAGTAACATACATAGATATGATTGATGGTAGCGGAAGTAAAGAACCTATACAAGTATATAGTATCATTCTGAAGTTCCAATAATATTTTAAGATATTGTGGCTTAACCTAATTGGGTAAAAATCTAACATCTGACAAGAAAATACATTTTATGTTGAAACTGAAAGGTTAAAACTCAGAGTACGTATTTATAATATGATCTCAAGTGCTGGAGAGAAAAAAGAAAAAAAGGTTCTGAACATTAACTCACATAAACCTTTTGAATACAATATAGAAGATATTAAAGATTAGATTTGTGTAGAATCAATAGGGTTGTGTTGTATTATGGAACAATATAACATTTGTTTAATGGTATTTAAGGAAATAAAGAAATAAGAAATCCGCTACCAACTTTGTGTATAAAGAAAATTGAAAAAGGGAGAAAAGGGTAAGGTGGAAAGTTTGAAAAGGGAAAATAAGAGCAGAAGAAAAAATTCAAAGATAGTGGGGATCACCGGGGTATCACATGGTGGTAGTCTTATTTTATTAACATATTAAATAGGTATGAAGTAGAATTACAAAGGCCTTAGTAAGGAGGTGTCAAAGATGGAAGGAAAAAAGTGAGTCACCCAGGGACTCCATCTTTTTTCAAAGTTGTCAAAGTTATCATGGAATATGGCTTCTATTTTGAAATGAATCAATGCTTGGTTTATTCTATTTTTAGTTTAAGAAATCATTAAGGATGAGGATTTCCAAGCTTTGGCAATTGTTTGTTTTGCAGCTGTGGTTATTTGTAATAGGAGTTTGAATTGGATATAAGAAATGGTGGTCGGTTTTATGTTTAGAAGTACAATTGTAGGATCGGGTTTGATAGAGATCTCAAATACTGTTGAGGTCATAAGAAAAACATGATTCCAAAAGTTTTTTGCAACCGGCAGTCCCACCATATGTGAATATGTGATCCTAGTTCACCACAGCCGCAAAAACAAAATGGAGAATACTGGGGAGCAAATTTAACAATTCTGACAGGGACCAAATACCAACAAGTGAGTACCTTATAGTTTGTCACTAAGGCAGTAATATTCTGTGAAGAAGATTTTGTTGTGGCCCATATTTTATCCCGTTCAGTTGCTTCCAGCTGAAATCCATGGTCCCTCTACCATTTTGCTGCATATGATGGTGATTCAATATTAGGTAAAGTAATAAGATGGTTGTGGATTATTGTTATAACACCCTCTGAATGAGGACCACGTTTGCATATTCTTTAAAAACTTGTAAGTTTATCTAGATTACTTTTTCCTTGTATGTAGGGCATAAAATATTTTTTAATCTGCAGATACCGAAAAAGTTCTAATTGAGGGAGTTTGTGTCTTTCACATAATTCAGGAAAAGTTTTAAATGAGGTAGGTGATGACAACTCACAAATTTGGGTTAGATTAGAGGAGATCCATTCTTTAAAAGATTTAGGAACTAAACATGCAGGGTAGAAAAGTGGATTTCTAATAAACGATAATAGAGGTATATGGGGTGATTGTAGTCCATTAACTATTTTAAATTTATCCCAGATAGCCACTGTATGTTTAGTTATAACATTTTTGATAGTTTTACGGTCAGAGGAGTTAGACCATATTAGGTTTGTTATGGAAAATGGGTCGCAATCTATCGATTCTAATGCTACCCAAAGCGGAGTTTCATGTGTTGCGTGGTATTTAGGTATATGTGCTATTTGAGCTGCATGATAATATGTGGTGAAATTAGGAAACCCTAGTCCACCTTTATGTTTGGGAAGGTAAAAGGTATGTTTGGGTAAACCCAAACGAAGTCAAATGCTTTACGTTGTAGTATCCTAAGAAAAATTGTTGGGACAGGGATCATAAGACTCGAAAAAGATATAAGATTTTGGGTAATATAGTCATCTTTAATACATTAATTTTACCAATCCATGATATTGGTAAGGAAGACCATTGTTTAAAGAGATTGGAGATTTGCCGCAGTATTGAAGGAAAATTAGCAGTGAAAGGGTCTGAGAGATTGAGTGTGAGAGTAATTCCTAAATAAGGGAGGCGCGAGGTGGACCAGGAGAAAGGGAGGGATGTTTGTGCTTGTTGTAAGGTATGAGAAGGTAAGGAAATATTTGAGGCAGTAGATTTTTGAGAGTTAATAGTTAGACCAGAAATGTGGGCGAATTGATCGAGTTTGTTTATAAGGTTAGGAGCAGAGATATGGGGGATGACATGAAAATTAAGGTATTGTCAGCAAATAGGCATAGTTTGTGCTTGTGACCAGCTAAATTTAGACATTTGATAGAGGGGTCGGTATGGATTCCTTGGGCAAAAGGCTCGATAAGTAGGCCAAATAAAAGTGGTGAAAGTGGACAGCCCTGACTTTTTCCTCTACAGACGTCAAACATGTTTGATTTATATCCTGCATATTTAATATAGGCTTTGGGGTTTTTGTATAATGATGAAACCCATTTAAGAAAATGAGGACAAAGTCCCCATCTTTGTAGGGTAAAATCTAGGTATGACCATGATACTGTATCAAATGCTTTTATGATATCTAGAGATAGAAGACACACGGGTATGCGTTGTGTTTTGGCTGCTTGAATCAATAGAGTAGTCCTGCGTATGTTATCTATAGCTTGGCGTAATGGAATAAAGCCTACCTGATCTTTGTTTATTAAAGAACCTATGATATTATTTAAGCGGGTCGCTAGAACTTTCGCTAGTATCTTTATGTTGAGATTAAGTAAAGCTATAGGCCTGTAATTAGTACAAGATGTTTCATCTGACTGAGGTTTGGGAAACATTGTAATTATAGCTGTTAATGTCTCAGAGTGAAAGGATTGATTATTGAGAAGGGAGTTAAAAGCATTTGTTAACATTGGAGCAAGGATATGAGTAAATTTCTTATAATAGAGGGCCGAGAAGCCATCAGGACCTGGACGTTTGTAAGGTTTAAGAGATTTAATTGTTAATTCAACTTCTGTAGATATAATGGGGCTTTCAAGGCTATCACGTTGTGTTAAGGGAATAGTCGGGAGTTTAATTTGTGAGAAAAATGATTCTGCAGAGGTTTGATCAAAAGACCCTTTTTTGTTATATAGGGAAGTGAGATGTTTGTGAAAGGTATGAAGGATCTTTACTGGGTTACTAGTGTATGTATCATCTGGTAATTTTAGCCAAATCGGTTTAGAAGGGCGATTTAATTTAAGTGCTCGGGCAAGAAGAGTACCAGGTTTATTTGCATTGAGATAGAATTTATGTTTAGTTTTATGCAAGGATTTGTCCGCAGATTCTGATAAAAAAAAGTTGAGATTTAAACATGCCTTATCAAGCTGTTTTTTAGTTATAGGGGTAGGATTAGATTGAAAATTTTCATGACAAGTATTAAATCCCATTTCTAATTTTTGTTGCATTTGTCGTTTTCTTTTTTTAAGAAATGATGCCCGGCGTAAACAGACCCCTCGGAGAACTAGTTTATGTGCTTCCCATAATGTTAATAAAGCTATATTAGGAGTCTTATTGTGAGCTAGATAGTCTTTTATGGCTATTTCTAGATCAGAGCAGTGTGATGGGTGGGATAGGATTGAATCATTAATATACCACATGGAATCTTGTGCTTTAGGTATTAGAGAGGTAAAAGTTGAGACAGTGTGGGGCGTGGCTAGGATGGCGCTGTAAGCGGCTGCCTTTTCAGAGAGCTCCGCTGATCCGAACGAAAATCCGGATCCATCGGCCCCAAAAAAGCACCAAATCCACTCCTGTTGTCAAGCAGGGGATAGGGGATCCTATCCCTGCCGAGATCTGGGGGAAATTTTGACTCCCGGAGCGAGATTGAGGACCCGGCCTGCCGCGGGCGACTAGGCCGAAGCCGCGGCCTTTCCTGACGGCCGCGCGGCGGACCGGGAACCATCTGCCGCGATCGGCCTGGACATCGGGCCCTGCTGGCTGCCTCGGACCACAGGTGGGGACGGGTGAGGGAGTCCTGGACTGTGTCTGGGCCGGGTCCTGGGCCTGAAATCCTTTTATTCCCCCCGCGATTCACTAGGCCGCAACCGCGGCCTTTCCTGGAGCTCCGGGGCCGCCGGATAGACGGGGGTACTGCTGTGTCCTGCTGAGCTAGTGGAGGGGGCCCTGTGACCGCTCAGAGACACTGCCAGGCTACAAGAGCAGACCCTGGAGCACCCACATCCCCCCCCCTTACAACTGTGGTGAAGTGCGGTGGCTGAGTTGGCTATTCCTGTGGGCCCGTGCGGATCTGAAGTCAACGGCTCCTGTGCCATTTGCCTGCAGATGAGGAGGGAGGTCTGTTAAAGGGACACAAACGTTATCCTACCTGCTGCTTGTATATCCCTGACTTCACAAACAGGCTCCCTTTACCAATTGCTGAGTGCTGCCCTACTGCCCGGACCTGGGCCCCCGCCACCTGAATGAGGCGCCGGAATTCCAGCGCAAGATACAGTAGAGGGGGTAAGAGGTTGACCTTCCCACCCCAGCTGGACTCCCCCCAGACGCCCACTGGTCCCCCTCCGGAGGTCCCTAAAGTGCGCGACACCCACAGAGTCCCACAGACAGACATTATGGAGTCGGACGACTCCCGTCCCCCCTGGTTGGCGGACGTCATGGCGGCCATTGCCACTTGCCAGTCAACACTAACAACAAAGATCGAGGCAGTTCAGTTGGACATGGGTCTAATCCGTCAAGATATAGATAAAATCAGATCACGGGTCACTGAGACGGAGCAAAGACTGAGCACCACTGAAGACACCATTGCGGAACACGAGAGGTCCCTCCGTACTCTTCAAACTAAAGTAAAGGCCCTCGAATACAGAGCTGAGGACGCGGAGAACAGAAACCGGCGAAATAACCTTCGTATTGTTGGTCTACCGGAGGGGGTGGAGGGAAGTAACCCTACCTCCTTTATAGAGGGCTTGCTCCGTGACCTTCTACCTGAGGCCCGCTGGTCACCTTACTATACGGTGGAGAGGGCGCACCGCATCCCGCCTAAGCCGGGACCTCCTGGATCCCCCCCTCGCACCTTCATTCTACGTCTACTTAATTTTAGAGATAGAGACGAAGTTCTCCGTGCCTCTAGAAATGTTGGGGACCTCAGATTCCAGAACACAAAGTTGATGATCTTCCCCGACTATACGGTAGAGACCCAGAAACTTAGAAAATCTTTTGACCAAGTTAAGGCGGCTCTACGAGCACGCAACATTCGCTACAGTGTACTTTTCCCTGCTCGCCTGAGAGTCCAGGATGGCGAGACAACTCGCTTCTTTACCTCTCCAAGGGAGGCCTCCACCTGGCTGGACTCGCTACCACGGATCCGTTGATGGTGTACCTGGCATGCAAGGTGAGATCCTTCATTGTTTGTTCACCATAGTCTTGGCTCAGGTCTGAGGTAATATACGTATTCCCACATGGATGACTTTCTTCGTTGCATAAGTTTTGCTCAGTTCAATCCATGGGGTGGACAGCCTTGGGAGGAGAGGTTCATTACCCCTTCCAGGGAAATTCTAAGATAATGCCCCTGCCAAACAATTTGGTCAGGAGACCGTTGGAACATGAAGTTCCTTTACAACTCCTTGTTCTCTTGAGGGATGCTGGGAACATTTTTGTTCGATATCTTCACCCAACGATGGACAGACTTTACTGTGGGGTCATACTATCGGATGTTTCCCCGTCATCTGACTTTCTGAATCTCCACAGCCTGTTGTATTACAAACGGAGCTCTCAATTGTATAAGCCGCTTGAAATGCTGTTTCCCCCCCGTGTGAAGTTTCGGGGGGGTGAGCTCGCCTCTTCCACGGACCCTCTGTTGCAGCCGGCGAGCTGAATAAGTTCGGGATTGAAACCCGCCTCAGTTTTGGGGGGCTGGGTGGGGAGGGGGGTGGGGTAGGTTCCCCTATTGGGGCCATCTTTATTTTCATCTGCTCTGATTTTTGGGATCCTCTATCTGTTTTTGGTTTGGTTTTGTTTTTGTTTGTTTTTCTTACCAAAATAATTGACTTATCAGCATTGCACTGTTTACAAATGTGTCCGGTTCGGGTCTGGGGGTCCGATCCGAGAGCCGCGATTTCCATTGCTCCTAATACTCTTAACAATATCAATGGCCATGTCCTCACTTAACATCATCTCCTGGAACACCAGGGGACTGAATTCCCCGGTTAAACGCTCTCTGGTGTTCCAATTCATTAAGTCTTATAATCCACACATGTGTGTGCTCCAGGAAACGCACCTAACAGGTCGTAGGGTATTGGCCCTTAAAAAACCATGGGTGGGACACCACTACCATTCCACGCACTCCACATTTTCTAGGGGTGTAACTATACTGGTGCTGAAGTCACTCCCCTTTCGGCTCTTGGATTTGGCCCTGGACCCTGACGGACGGTATGTTATTATTCACGCAAAAATTTATTCTTTAACGTGGACTATTGTGGGCTTATATTTGCCCCCCCCGGCCTCCTTGCTGGTGCTCAATCAGATCACCGGTAAGCTGGCCGACTTTGCCTCTGACAACAATGTCATATTGGGGGATTTTAATCTGGTCCCTGACCCGGATTTAGACAGGCTAACTCCTGCGGGAGGTCATTGCTCTGGGTTGGCTGAGTGGGCGGATACCTATGGCCTGACTGATGTCTGGAGGTGGCGTCACCCCCAATCTAGGGCATACACATGCCACTCGGCCTCCCACAGAACGTTTTCCCGCATAGACTTGGTCTTCGCGGGGTCTCGGGTCCTCCCACGGGTTACAGACATACGAATACTGCCTAGGGGAATTTCCGACCATGCACCCTTGTTGTTGTCTTTGGATCTCTCCCTAGGCTCAGTAGAGAGGGTATGGAGGCTCTCCAGATTTTGGATTTCAGACACTGCAGTAGACTCCCAATATAGAACGGAATTGCTTGATTTTTGGGCCACAAATGTGGGCTCTGCTGACTCCGCGGTGGTGTGGGATGCTTTCAAAGCCACAACGAGGGGGCACTACCAGACCATCATTGCCAGGGTCCGACGTGAGCGTAGAGCAGACTTAGTGAAGGCAGAGCGGGAGGCGTGTAGTGCGGAGGCTCTCTTTGTTCGTACCCGGGACCCTGCGCACTATTCGCATCTACAACTGTTGACAAAGGAGGTGGTCCGTCTCCGTACCTCTCTCACGCAGAAGAAAATGTTGTCTCAATCCCAACGGATTTTTGAACAGGGAGAGCGATCAGGCCGTCTGTTGGCCTGGCTCTCGGGAACAGGCGGGTGGGATGAGCATTTCACATATTAGAGACTCCTCGGGACTACTGATCCACACACCGGAGGGGATCAACTGTTGCTTCGCGGAGTTTTATGAATCTCTTTATGGTTCCAGGGTAGACTATAGAGGGGAGGATCTGGGGGCATATTTAGACGACATAGATATCCCAACCCTTACAGTAACATATCGCGACAAGCTTGACGCCCCAATTACGTCCTTGGAGATACTAAGGGCACTTAAATCAATGCAGGCTGGGAAAACTCCGGGACCTGATGGCATCCCTGTAGAGTTTTATAAACAATATGCCACAGAATTAGCTGACAAATTACAGGTCCTCTTCTCTGAGTCATCGCGTCTTGGGAAACTTCCTGACACAATGAGTGAAGCAATCATTGTAGTGATCCCCAAACCAGGGAAAGACCCCACGTTGTGCTCCTCGTACCGCCCTATATCTCTTCTGAACGTGGATGCAAAAATACTGGCAAAAGTATTGGCCAATAGGCTTAACCTGGTAATTACTGCTTTAATCCACAGAGACCAAACTGGCTTCATGCCCGGCAGAGGAACTGATATCAATATCAGACGCCTCCATACTCACATAGACAGGGCGGACGAGGTGACCAATGGGATGGTGGCCTCACTCGACGCGGAGAAGGCTTTTGATTCCGTCGAGTGGGGCTACTTATGGGAGGTTCTCTCGCGCTTCGGGTTTGGTGCGGGTTTCACAAAATGGCTCCGTATGCTATACCACGGCCCCTCAGCTAGAGTACGTACCAATGGATGCCTCTCAGGGAGGTTCCAATTGTCTCGAGGTACGCGACAGGGGTGTCCCCTTTCCCCGGGTCTATTTGCTCTGGCAGTGGAGCCCCTGGCTATACTGTTGAGGGCCGACCCTGGGGTAAGGGGGCTTCAGGTGGGACCCATTGAGGAGAAGTTATCACTTTACGCGGACGATGCTCTGCTTTATTTAGCGGATGCGTCATCCTCTTTGCAGACTGCACTCAATCTGATTGATCGATTCGGCGGGTATTCGGGGATTCGCATTAATTGGGACAAATCGATCCTATTCCCGCTCCATCCCTCGACCCCAAGGTTACCACACCCACAGCTTAAATGGGTAGATGAATTCAAATATCTGGGAATAAAAATTAGTGGTAAGGCCCAAGATTATATTGACAACAATTTACGTCCGCTCATGACACAGCTTACGGCTAAATGCTCTGCTTGGCGTTCCCTTCCATTGACTCCGGTTGGCAGAGTCAACTTGCTCAAAATGATCTTCCTTCCCAAATATCTATATTTCTTTCGCAATACACCCATACCCATCCCTGGGACCTTCTTCCGGAGGCTGGAGAGCCTGTTAATACACTTTGTCTGGGCTGGGAGGCCACCCAGGGTGGCCAAGCAGATCTTATATCTCCCTCTCTCGGGAGGGGGACTGGCGCTACCGAATTTCCAAATCTACTACTGGGCCGCAGTTCTGGTCACGATTCGGTGGTGGTTCTCCCAGCCCACGCAAAATCCCGCGGTCACTCTGGAGGCAGCCATTCTTGGTTCCTTTGCTGCCTTGAGCAACCTCCCGTTTCGGGGTCTCAGGGCCAGTTCGTCCATGACGACCCTGATGCGTACCACTGTAAGGGTTTGGCAGGAGGCTAGGAAAATATATAGGAAACCAAATTGCATTTCACCCCACATGCCCCTGTGGGGCAATCCTACGCTACCCCATTTTTATACTTTACCGGACCCCTCTCTATGGGCAAAAAAGGGAATTCTTACACTAAAGCATATAGTCAAGGATGGCAGGCTTATGACTTTCCAAGCTCTTAGACAATCATTTGCTATTCCTGCCTCCTTCCAGTTTAGATACTGGCAGCTGAAGCACGCCTTTGAGGCTCAGTTTCCTGCCCCCCTCACTCTGGAACCGGACTCTATTGAAAGGCTCTTGACTTCCAGCGTGATGGGGAAGCCCCTTTCCACACTATACCTATACCTGACAGTGGAGTATGATGTCAAACTAACTAGAACCTGGGAAAAGTGGAGGGCTGATATTCCTTCGTTGGATGAGGAGGAATGGAAGGAGTGTTTAATATCCTACATTCCTTCCATGATCGCTGCAAAAGATAGGTTTATACAATTCAAGTTCCTACACAGGGCATACTTTACTCCACAGAGGTTGGCGCGCATTTACCCTCAGAGAGATCCCAATTGTCAGAGATGCAGACGGGAAGTGGGTACTTTCTGGCATATGGTCTGGTCGTGTCCCTGTCTCCGACTCTTTTGGTCGGAGGTGGCATCCACATTGAGCAATGTCATAGGATCAGACTTGCAGGTGGATCCCCAGATACTACTGCTCAGTCATTTTGAGGATGTTGTGGGTGATAGGTATAGCAAATTGTGTCTAACCTTCGCATTGTACTATGCTAGGCGGGAAATTCTACTGCGGTGGAAAACGGTGGAGCCTCCTACCCTGGCCTCGTGGATAAGGTCTGTGAATGGGGTACTTCCTCTGTACAAATTAACGTATGAAAGTAGGCAATGCCCGGGGAAGTTTGACAAAATCTGGTCGTCCTGGGTCGATGCCTCCGGAGACCCTGATCCCCCTACTCCTTAAGCAGGATGGGAAAAGTAATGGAAACTATCCTATACCTCACGTCTCTTCTCTTTATGCCTGTTTTCTTTTATCCCGCTCCTTCTCATCCCTCCTTCCCCCCCCTCTCTTCCTTTCTTCCTCTCCCCCGCCTCCCCCCCCCCCCCCCCCGCTGTCCCTACCAGGTTTAGTTGATTATTGGGTCACTCATTTCATACTATCATAAATGTATGAAGATTTGAGCTTTGAGAGGTCTGGTTGAGTAAAACTTCTGATGTTTGCACGCCTGGAATTCCTGATAAATAATGGCTATTGTTTAAATGTCAATTTCACCTTTTCTTTTTCTTTTTTATTCTCACTACAATGTCTGTATTGAAATTTTATATTGTACTGCTGATTTGTTCAATAAAAATTTTTCTGTTAAAAAAAAAAGTTGAGACAGTAAATTAGTTTCAATGTCATCCATTTTATTTTCTAAGTCAGCAGTATGCTGACCTAAGTCACGGATTTCTTTAAAGAGGCTTTCAATGATGTGGTTGAAGATCTGCCTTAAGGCTTTCTGAAGCATTTTTTCTATTTGTCTAATTATATTTGGGTGTAAGATGTCGGCCTGTTTTCCCTGGGAGGTGGCGCTGTGTTCACAGTCAGTATCATAATTCTCCTGAGGTAGATGCAGCTGTTTGTCAGTATGAGATGTGATTTTGTGAGGAGAGTGAGACAGTGCCATTTTACAGGAGCCTCTGGGCACTATGTCTTTGGGATTCTTAGGCTTATTTTTGCCGTGGGTGGCTCCCAAAACCATTTTGAAATGTTCCCAGGTCGCTGAGGAGGCTTAGGGTAATGATTTTATAGTATTTACCCTGCCATTCACGTGTCCGTTAGAGCCATGGAGTCCCAAGAAAAGCAGAGCTTCAGCGGGACATGTCCGTCGCCGTCAGCTCCGTGCATGCGCCCTCCATATGTTCATTTTTTTAATTACAACTTACAGTCACATTTTATGCCTAGTTTAATATACTATATATACATTCTTTATACGTCTTAACTTTTAAATTCTTAACCTCTTACACTTTTTATAAATTTTACTTACAATTACCATAACTTTTCCCCACCTCTATAATCACATATATTTTTAATTGTATATATTTTCCACCCTTTGGATTTGCATTAAAAAAAATTTTGTCATATGCACTGTGCAACTTTTCCTGAGGAAGTGGCCAAGCAAGAAAAAAAGAAGGAAAAAGAAAGAAAATGAAAAGAAAAAATGTAAGGGGAACAGACCCCAAAGCAGTGAACATCTGAGGACTAGAGATGAGAGCCAAGGTGTGAGCAGCTTTATTTTTAATGGCAACAAACATCAGACATGTTTTTTTCCCTGTATATCTGATTATATTATATCTGATTATATCTTCAACATCACAATAGATCATTCCTTCTTGGGACAAAAGTAGCAATACAGAGAATATGTTTTGTTTTTATAGATTTTACTAAAAGGAGAAAAGAATCTCTAAAACAAAACTAAGTAATTTCCAAATAAAAGCAAAACAAAATTCTTATATTAAACCATAATCAGATCTTTAGGAAAACGCCATCTCCTCTTTGTTATGACTAGCTCTGTGACACATTATTTTATGGTGAAGTACAGTGGCACATTAAGCTTACAGGATGTTCACAAATACATTTTTGGATGTGCTATAGGGTGAGAGTTCTTTTCATCCTGTATGGATTCCTATGGTGACCAGATGGTCCATGCATATTGAGTTGCTTTTATTAAGAATGTCCAGTTTCTTTCCAGCCAGTTACTATCCACTCCAGTACTAACTATACAGAAAGGAGCATGATGAAGATGGGTATTTTTACTGTAATGTAGTGTATTTGCAACCAGGTGGCAAATAATAATTTAGAGAAACATTTGATTATATGAAATTGGTTTTAATCAAAATAACTCCTCACATAGCTTATCCTGCCCATCCTTCTTGCATAATGTATTAACATGGAACTAAAATCTAAATGAAACACATTTGAGGCAGGCAGGTTCTTTACTAGACATGTGCATTCGTTATCGTCCTAATACATTTTCTTCCGAATTTCGGGGATTTTCGTTTTCTTTTTAGCTGCTGGAATGGGTGAAGTAAGTAAAATAATGATGATGATGATGAATGTTATTGGCCCATTGTAACCAAAGAGGAGGAGCAGTAAAATAGCAATATCCTTCAACATGAAGATTCGACGAAGCAGCTAAAAACATACGATTGCCGCGGGCAGACATTTACGGTCAAATGCTCTGCTCATAGGCTATAGAAGAATCCTAATGTTGTTTGACTAGTAATATTAATTAATAATTAGAATTAGAATTATTACTAGTCACACAACATTAGAATTCTACTATAGCTTGATGGCGGAGCATTCAACCGGAAATGTTTGATTGCGGCGTCGTACAGTTTAACTGCTTCGTCAAATCTTCTTAGAACATCCGACAGACACCATAAGCCTTCAATTGACAGATTTGACCTTAATTTATTCAGATTTTGCATATTATACTGAGTTTTACATTACACTTATGCCCCGTACACACGGTCGGATTTTCCGACAGAAAATGTGTGATAGGACCTTGTTGTCGGAAATTCCGACTGTGTGTAGGCTCCATCACACATTTTCCATTGGATTTTCCGACACACAAAGTTTGAGAGCAGGCTATAAAATTTTCCGACAACAAAATCCGTTGTCGGAATTTCCGATCGTGTGTACACAAATCCGACGCACAAAGTGCCATGCGTGCTCAGAATAAATAAAGAGATGAAAGCTATTGGCTACTGCCCCGTTTATAGTCCCGACGTACGTGTTTTACGTCACCGCGTTCAGAATGATCGGATTTTCCAACAACTTTGTATGACCGTGTGTATGCAAGACAAGTTTGAGCCAACATCCGTCGGAAAAAAATCCTAGGATTTTGTTGTCGGAATGTCCGATCAATGTCCGACCGTGTGTACAGGGCATGATATTAAAGCATGACGAAACAGTGAAATAATAAAGGAATAGTCATACAATTAATGCTAATATTCCAGCACTGCTTTTCATGGTATAACTTGCTTCCAGAAAACAAATTGGTGGGAAAACCAATTCTGCACATCCAACTGTAATTTAAGTCTCTGCACAATTCTAAATGAAAGGTGGCCTGTGTGTATAACTGGTCAAACAGGTTTTTAACCCTGAAACTGAAAACCACTGTATTACATGTCCTTGCCTCTATAGCACTTCAATTCATCCATAGTAGCAGATTCATTACAGAATGCAAGTTTTTAGGGAATGCAGGCGTGCTTTAGGCATTCTCAGACCATTGACTGAACAGAACTGTAACAGGACTGCACAACCATAACAATCAGGGCTGCTCCGAACATGTCATCATGAGTGAGGTTAGTTCAAATTATTAATGTATTTATGTATTTTGTGCATGCTTTAACCAAAAGAGCCAACTTGTCCTGTAGTTGTGACGTTAGGAGATTGCTCCAAAATGTGAACTGTAAAATGTGTTTTTATTTATTTTTTAATGCAGAAACCATTTGCATCGCTAAATTGAAGATACAAGTTTTTTTTAGCTATAGTACTTTTTTATTTTTATTTATAGTATGCTTAGTGACCACAGAGAAAAATTAACATTGTTGTCCAAGTAACAACAACCATGACATTTTAAAGCAATCTTTAAGGGCACTTTACTACTTTTGTATCTGTTTCCATATCTACACTGTCTTCACAAATCAAAAATGAATTGCATTATACTGGATTTTAACATCCAGTGTATGATACCTCCACAGCTCATACCTCCTAACAAGTCTAGCATATACATAAACAGCAACACTATTGTGTAGCTGGTCAGAGCTGAAGCAATGCAAATTTTATAAATCTTTGAGCATCACTAGTAATTCAGGACATGATTTCATCATCTAGAATTGTGGCTACACAAGCATGGTAAATATCAATCAGCATTCATAGGGCTGGGACACCGTTATATATTTTTTAAGCTATTTGAATAGTAGTTTCTCATCATCTTTCTGTGTGTTAGTATCATAGCATATACATATGAATCAAGATATCTACCTCCTAGAGAACCTTTTTAATAAAAGATGAAAAACAGCAACAACAATGTACAAAGTGCAGTTACCCATATCAAACAAAACCTGGTAACGGGTGAAAATATAGCCCCCTGAGTAGCACACTAAAGTGAAGGTAGCAATGATCACATAAGTTTTTATTCCTACGTATACTTTGAAATCATTATGTCTGAGTCTAAAGGTGGGGTGTTCTGCATGCATGCCTAACTTGCAAACATCACATGTATATTAAAGGTTGATTTAATAGATTGCAGCCGTTTAATAAATAAGTATCTGACAGCACTTTTGATATTTTATAATGGCATCATCCTCACTCGTAATATGCTTGTAAAAGCTAGCTTTCTCCTGTAAACTCTGAATTGTAGTCTGTTCGGTAGCTATGCACTAAGCCTTTTAAGAAAACCTCTTTGCATGGCCAAAAATGTGAACAGTGTGTTGTAAGGTAATAATTGCTTGCTAATGACATTAAACACCTCTTGTATAACAAAGTACACCATGCACTAACACCTATATCCTAAACAGCTGTGGGTGTTAGTGTTTTGCACATAATATGGGCCCAGTATCACACAAAATTATTCAATTAATTGTTCTCCAAACCATTTTGTAGATTAACAGGAAAATTGTACTGTAAATTAATAAAAACAAACATTTACAATCCCCAATATGTGACTGCCCCAGTTTCACAAATTTATAAATTACCAATTTATAACTAGGAACGTGCTGGTTTTATTTCACAAACAGAGGAATTAAAAACACTTAAAATGTTACTTCGCAGCTGCATAATTGTGTTTTATACATCCCACAAACATAACTTTTTTTAATGTAAAAAGAGGTTCAGAAGTTTTAAAATGCATTGCAATAGCAACATATTTATATTCACTAAACTTAGCAATGTAACAAAGGCACATTGTAGGGAATTTACAAAAACTGGAGCAGATAATATCTGGAGCAGCTGTGCATAGTAACCAATCAGCTTCTAGTTTCAACTTGTTCAGTTAAGCTTTGCTAAATGGAAGCTAGAAGCTGATTGATTGCCATGTACAGCTGCTCCAGATTCTGGCTGCTCAAGCTTTAGCAAATTCCACTCATTGTGGCACATTTTTTATTTGGAATCTTGAATCCTCCAGGAACTGAAGTGAATTTACCCTCCTTTCTGGATTGTAAGCTCTAACGAGCAGGGCCCTCTGATTCCTCCTGTATTGATTTGTATTGTAACTGTACAGTCTGCCCTCATGTTGTAAAGCGCTGCACAAACTGTTGGCACTAAATAAATCCTGTATAATAATAATAGTCACTGTTCTTTCATCAGAACTAAATTTGCAATTGGCTCAGTGTCCAGTGAGAATTCTTTTTCTGACTGGACACTGAGAATTTTTTTAAGCCAATTGAATATTTAGTTCTGACATAACAACAGTGACTAAAATGCCTTTTCAATTCCTGGAGGGTTCTCTATTCCAAGGACAACACTGTGTATTGTTATATTAAAATGATTGGTGGATATAAAAATGTTGCTATTGCATTGAATTTTTACATTGTGGTACTTCTGCACCTCTTTATACATTATTAAAGTTATTTTATTGGGATGTATAAAACACAAATGTGGAGATGGAAAGGACCATCTTAAGCATTTTGAATTTCTCTTTTTGTGGAATAAAGTATCCATGTAAATCCAACATGTTTCTATTCATATTTTCATAAATATATTTATTAAGTAGTAATCACATATTAAGGGTTGTAGATTTTTTGTTTTGTTAATGCTCTGTTGGTAACTGACGACTCCAGTTCACAAAATTAGATTTTTTGTAGTTTGCAGGGGGGTGCTGAGTCATTTAACTTATAAATTAACAAAATTCTACAAGGCAAATTACAAAACATATGTAACGTTTCCCAATGCCATCCTGCCAGATAAGCAGATAAAGTGTATTTAGGACTCATGTTATTATTGCATAGTTAAAAATCATGCTTTAGGTTTGTTGCCCTACTTTTTGATTTGCTCAGTTTCTACCTTGTAGCTTTAATTTTACTGACCTTTCAAAAGCAGTTTGAAACATGCCATACATATAATTATCCTGAAGATATCTGCTTCTCTTTGTTATCAGAACAAAATTAGCAGCACATAATTATTGAGACAAGTAAAAGAGGATAAACTATTTGCCTTTTTTGAAACCAAAGTATACAGTGACCTAGTTTATCCTGGAGATTGCCCCCCAAACATAGATTGCACAAGTGTTTTCATTCAATACAGGGCAACTAACTGTTAAATCTCTAGGGAACTTTCAGTTTAAAACAGCTGAATACATTACAGGTGCATTAAAATATGGGTAAATTATATTTAATATGAATTTGGGAATATTTATTTATTTATTTATTTTTTTGGTTCAGATAATATTTTTATTTTCTGAACACCTAAATAGTCCCTATTATATGGATGACTGATTAAATTAGTATATATATATGTATGTATATTATGTTTTATTTTATATATATATATATATATGTGTGTATATAGATATGTGTATTTTAGGCAATCCCTGAAAACTTTCCTCTTCAGAGAAGCCTATCCTGCCTCCATCTAACAACTGCACCATTTTCTCCATTAGCTCATCCCCCACAGCTATTACCCTTTTGTATAACTTGACCCTCCCTCCTAGATTGTAAGCTCTAACGAGCAGGGCCCTTTGATTCCTCCTGTATTGAATTGTATTGTACTTGTACTGTCTGCCCTAATGTTGTAAAGCACTGCGTAAACTGTTGGCGCTATATAAATCCTGTATAATAATAATAATATATATCTCTATGTATATATGTATATGTATATATATATACATTTTTTATTTATTTATTTATTTTTTTGGTATGGTAAATGTTCGGATAATATTTTTATTTTTTGAACACCTAAATAGTCCCTAATATATGGTGGACTGATTAAATTTATATATATATATATATATATATATATATATATATATATATATAACTTTTTATTTATTTTATATATATATATATATATATATATATATATATATATATATATGTATATACATTTTTAATTTTATTTTTTTTATTATTATATTTCCTCCTTCTTTTTTGTTTCTCATTGTAAAATTGTGAAGCAACAATCAAAGAAAATCTTCCTTCAACTTAAGTTTTTTCAAATTCTTCATTAATTTGATTTATATAGTTTTTGGACAGTCTCAATTTCACGGTTTAATTTATATTTCTTTGGTCACCCCAATAGGAAGGAATAGGCTTCCTATCTTTTTCTATTGGTTGGACATTCAAATTTGTTCCTTATATTACTACACTCCTTTATTCATATTCATTTTTCTTTTTTTTTCTCTCTTCGCTCTATATTTACTATAAATATATACCCTTCAAAATAATTGACATTACCAATTTTATGAAATTTGGGCTTGTAAATTTATAAATTTATAATTTTATACTTTATAATCTTCATATCTATGTGATAAATTTTCTTTCTTTTTAAGGCGGATTCCCCATGCACGGAATTCACATGTGCCTCACCATGCCTTCCTCGGATTCCCATAGTAATATGTGGGGATCAGACAAAGGCCTCCTATCCCCTGTTGGGAAGTCCTTAACCCCAACTTGGGTACTCTTCGAATCTACTTATATTTGTACTATACTCAAATGCTATAAAATCTTTATTGTTTCTTATTTTTTCTTTAAGTTAATCCACTATGGATCTGGCTATCTATCTCTTTGTTTCAAATCCGCGCAGGTTAGGCCGAATAGTCGCTGCACTCAGACAACTGGTAAGCATATATTCTTATCTCAATTGCCATGGCTCCTTTAAATATTTTATCTCTGAATGTCCAGGGTCTTAATGTACCTCAGAAACGTGTAAAAGCCTTTCGGTCATTCCAGTCCAAAAAAGCTCACATTGTATGTCTACAAGAGACTCACTTTACCCCGACTTCAACCCCTAAATTTTTAGTACTTCATATCCCCAAGTTTACACCGATTCGGCACTCACTAAAAAACGTGGTACTCTAATCGCATTTCATCGCTCTACTCCATTTACGCTACATTCAGAAATTAAAGACCCTGAGGGTCGTCACCTAATTCTAATGGGATACATTATGGACACAGCTGTAATGGTGGTCTCATACTATGCACCAAATTATTGTCCTATACCCTTCTTATCGCACCTATTTAATATCATAAGCACCCAAAAATGGAGTCAATTTTTTTATGTGGGCACTTCAACTAGTTCCTTCTTCCATTTCTTGACAAAACCCCCTATACCCCACCACGAGCACAAGATACAAGATCTTTATCTCAACTTCTTTCTAAACATAATTTTTAAACACCACATCCCACTGTTTAATAGTCCAACAGGCTCTAAATGAATACTTAGAACATAACAAAAGTGACAAAATCTCCTCACTTACACTTTGGGAGGCACACAAACCAGTTCTGAGAGGAATGCTTCAGCAAAAAGCAGGTATACTCAAATGGGATCGGGTAAAATTGGCTCGACAATTAGAAACAGAATTTGATGCATCATTTATAGCTTTTCAAAACAATCCTAATCAAAAAGGGAAAATTCGCTTAGAGAAGGCACGCCTAAAGTATAACCTTTTCTTAACTGAATCTGCTGACAAATCCCTCAGGAAAACTAAGCATATGTTTTATAAGAATTCCAATAAACCAAGCACTCTTATGGCAATGGCATTAAAATCTATCAACAAATCTTATAAACCTATTAGACTCAAAATAGCAGACAACGTATACACCAGTAATCCTCTTAAAATCGTACAGAAATTTAGCTCTCATTTGAAAACCCTATACAGACACAATTAAAATTAACACTGAGGCAGTGAACGCCTTCTTTTCACGTATCACACTACCCAAAATGACGGAATCCCAAATATTGTCAATGGAAAAACCAATAACTAGTGATGAAGTAGCAGAGGCTATTAAAACATTAATAATAAATAAAAGGCCGGGATCAGATGGATTCACAGCCCTTTATTATCGAAGTTTTACAGACATTATCTCACCCATTCTTGTTGAAGCGTTTAATGACCTATTAAATAATAAATCCTTTAGACAAGAATCATTATTGGCAATCATCTGCATGATTCCTAAACCACAATCAGATGATACCCTATGTACAAATTATCGCCCCATATCCATGTTGCATATGGACATTAAAGTGTTGGCAAAAATTCTAGCAGCCCGCCTTAATAAGATCATAGGTACTCTTGTACATCGTGACCAAGTAGGCTTCATGCCCTCCAGACAGGCAGGTGACAATATATGTAGAGCAACCCTTTTGGCACACATAGCTAAAAAACGTCACATTCCTGTTTGCTTTCTTTCACTTGACATAAAGAAAGCTTTCGATTCTATTGCATGGCCCTACTTGAAATATACCTTGCAGAAATGGGGATTCGGTCCAAATTTTATAAATTGGATTACGGCTCTATATAACAAACCTAAAGCGTATGTCAAATACGCAGGTTACAAATCTGATTTCTTCAACATTGAGAGGGGCACAAGACAAGGATGTCCCCTATCTCCATTGATATTCACCCTTTTAATAGAACCACTCGCGCTAGCAATTAGATCTGACCCCACTATAACAGGTATAGAAATAGGAGGATTTCAACATAAGCTCTGTTTGTTTGCAGACAATATCCTCCTATTTCTCTCATCTCCACAAGTATTAGGCCCAAACCTAATCCCGATTCTCAATAAATTTGCTAACATTTCTGGTTTATACATAAATCCTAAAAAATGTTTAGCATTAAACATATCTCTTTCTAACATTGAGTCTTCCTTTCACATGGTCAAACAAATCAATCCCATACTTAGGCATACATCTTACAGCATCATTAGCAGATCTATTTTCAGTTAATTACCCTCCAATTTTAAAACAATTATCAAAATTAATGAAATCACGGTCTCTTCTTCCGTTATCGTGGTTCGGAAGAATCAATTCGGTTAAAATGACGATTTTGCCGAAACTACTATATTTATTCAGAGTACTACCAACTCCTATTCCAGCTAACCACCTCAGAATATTACAAATAAAAACATTGTCATACATATGGGGTTCCTCCAAACCATGTATACAGTTACACACACTATATCTCCCAAAGCTAAGCGGAGGCCTAGGTTGCCCTAATTTTGCTTATTACTACAGGGCTGCGCACATAGCAAGTCTGGCTAAATATCATGCCTACCAGGAGACCCCGTTATGGGTACATATTGAAGCCACAGAATGTGATCCTATTCTAATTTCTAATTTACTATGGATCTCACCAAAAGATCGCATAGAATTAAAGAATCCCATTACTAAACACTACATTTCCCTTTGGGATAGACTCAAAAAGAATAACCATTTACAATCTTCTCATAACCCGTTGTTGTCATTGTATAAAAATCCTGCTTTCTATCCAGCATGGATATTCCCTAATTCCTTTAAAGAATGGGTATCTAGAGACATACTGTTTATGTATAAATTTGTACATTCTTCATCATTTATACCTTTTTCAACCCTTTGCGAGACATATGGTCTACCGCAGACTGAACTATTTAGATACTTCCAAATTAAAAATTTCTTCACACCCTTAGTGTCTACCACATCCACATTAACACACATGACTAGTTTCGAAGAAGTTTGTAAAAAAGATCCGCATGCTAGAGGCACAATATCTACTATATACTCTCACTTGCTGATTCATTCCAGTAAAGACAAAATATCATATGTTCAGAAATGGGAGGAGGACCTCGAGCGTACTTTAGATAATTCAGATTGGAAACAAATATGGTCAACAACAAAAACAGCCTCCCCTAATATATTGGCGGTTGAGGCTAATTATAAAGTTTTGACATGTTGGTATCTAGTACCTACTAGAGTAGCAAAATATGTACAGAACTATTTGGCGCAATGTTTTCGAGGATGTATAGACCCTTGCACATGCCTTCATATATGGTGGTCGTGTCCATTAGCTCAAACATTTTGGAAGGGAATATTTAACATTGCAATTAACCTGTTTGGGAAAACAATCCCTTTCAATCCAGCAATAGCCCTTCTCAACCTAAAACCTGAATCTATAATGCATACCCAATTCAAATTGTTGGTATATCTATTCACAGCAGCTAAACAAACTTTAGCAAAATCTTGGAAATCACCAACATTAGATATAATAGAAGCAAAAGCTAAAATGAATTACTATATGACTCATGCCAAGATGATAGCTATAGAACTGGACACGATCCCCAAATTTGAGGTAATATGGCAACCTTGGATTACATATGCCATGCCAACCCTAGACAAGAGTGTGCTACTGCCATGGTAGTTGTGATAAGAAGACATGGGCTATATTTCAGCTCTGGTTGTTGTAGTGGCTTTCGGCCTGACCTCGCAGACTCTTTCTCTTAATCTTCTTCTTCTCTTCCATTTTCCCTACTATACTTCCTTTCCTTTCTTTTTCTTATACTATCTTATTCTACGATTTTGAAGCTCTAATTGATATTTAAATAATAATCTCTATTATTGCCTAGATATAAAACAAGACAAACGTTGTAGCAGAACTTACATAATTCTGTTAATTTTATTCTTTCCAAATAGATAAGAACTCCAAAGTTCTTTTTCTCTATCATTTCTTTATTTCCTTTTAGAAAATATTGTCTTGTTCTATGTTATTATTAATGAATTAATTATTTTATAAATGTAAATGCAACCTTGTAACCTTGTAAGATTTTCTATCCTTTTTTTATATAAACTCCTCTGAGAACTATACATTTGCCTTACCTTTTTTCAAGTATTGTGTCTTCAGGGAGAATTTTATAGCAAAAGAACTACTCTAGAAGATGTTTTCTTGCAGCTATCATTTTTCCCACCTCCATCGTTGTCTGTACAGTGAGTTGGGAGCACAGGGGGAGATTTACTAAATATGGTGCACTCAGAATATGGTGCAGCTGTGTATGGTAGCCAATCGGCTTCTAATTTCAGCTTGTCCAATTAAGCTTTGACAATAAAACCTGAAAGCTGATTGGTTTCTAAGCAGAACTGCACCCAATTTTGCACTCTCCAGTTTTAGTATATAACTCCCACAGTGTAGTCCACACTATCACAAGTCTATGCTCAGCAGAAACTTTGCATACTAGAGGGATTACATACAGAATACATCACATACAGATAAAGACTATTGCTTTCTCCCACAAATATATGTCTGTTTTCTATTTATCTGTTATTACAAAAAGCTTGCTTCTCCAACCACTGCAAGTGTAAATTAAGGAAATCATTCATGTACTAAAATATGTCAATTACTGCACATTAAATTCTCATTAAAAATATAAAAATGAGCAGTTTTCTAAAACTTGGACATTTTCTCGTTTTATTCTTCATTGCGCTGATCTTGGAAATGACTACCAATTTGCAACTTGATAAATGATGCCTGTTAGAAAAATATAACAGTAAAAGTGAAATACACTACTGCTTTCAAATGTCCTGAGCAAATCAGTTTTTTGATAAATTACTGAAGTATATTTGATGGAGCATCTTTTATACTCCACCCTAATTAGATTCATTTTAATTGCATTCTAGTTTATTCAAATGTAATTCAGATTTTTTGGAGCATCTCAAGGGTATGATCACCTTGAACATCATTAAGTGTTATCAATTAGAAAACATTACGATTTATAGGTTTCTAATTAAAACAAATGTATTCTCATAACTTTTTCTTGTTTATTCTCATAATTATTTTCTGTTAAGGACTGTAAGGTCCTCCAGATGAGTTCCCATTGTCTTGAACAATGATTAGAGAGCCCTATTACTTTTTCTAGAGAGTTTTTGTAGTGAGAAAGTAGTTGTTCATTTCTCCTGCTGGGGTGTCACAAGAAAACATGTCAAAAATTGTGGCTGCAAGTGAAAATATACTGTAACACTGGGCTTTTTTTAGACAGAGATATCCAAATCTCATACTTGTGAAAATCGATGTGAAAAAAATGATTGTGCTTTAAAAGGTATGTAGCGAAAAAAAAAAGGTTCAAATGTTGTCCATAAGCAACCAATTGTGGCTATTCTTTCAGTTAAGCATGGACTACCATTGGTTGTATACTGTATGTAGAAGCTGAAATTTTTCCTGGGTTTCTTTATTTACATTTTTTTTTAATAAAAAAAAATGTGGATTTTAATGTGCCCACATAAAGTCAGTGAATGTCTCTCAGTGCACACTCTCAGTCTTTTTGTGCTATATAATCGCGGGAAGGAAGAGATTGAATTTAAAAAATTGAATGGGAACACCACACTAGTAGTCTATAAAAGATTTTATTCTGCAATGAAAGGCAATACATTTTGGGGGCTCAGCACTCCCCTTCATCAGGTTATTCAAATTAAGACAATAGGAAGAGAGAAAAAAACATTAAAAATTTCCTTAAATGTGTTTAAAAAACTTGGTACATTTATCCAACATTTAAACAACGAGTAAGGTCTGTTAACAGCAACAATCATCCTGATCAGATCAACTATCTGGACATCAACTTGGTTGGCAATGGAGATGGAACCAAAACTACTTCAATCAATAGGTAGTAACAGCTACTTAGATTTCACCAGCTGCCACCACAAACTTCGGTTAAGAAACATTCCATCTGGGCAATTTAAATAACTAAGAAGGAATTGTACCACACAAAAAGAACAAACCAATGCCTTCAAAGATTGGTTTCATGCAAAAAATACCCCAAAAGTTTATTTTACAGTTAACAGAAGCCAATTGCCTCAAGTTTACTCAAAGAGAACCAACTGAGAGACAAAACAAGTAATTGGCATTCATCACTCTGTACAGCAAGGAGTGGACCATGGGGACATCTGCAACACAATAGACAAACACTCACATATATTGCTGGTGGATCCATTATTAAAGAAGAAGCGTCCCTCCTAGACCCGGCACCAGTATGTTACAATTGTCTCTGCTCTAAGACAATCTCCAATAAAACTCACGTATTAGTGTCAAAAAGCAATGGAATGTCCTGGCTCATCAAATCCCGAGTGCATTGCTCCTCTGAATATGTCATCTATGTGATCGCTTGCCCTCAGGAAGAGTTTTAGCAAACGCAGCTACAATATCAAAATTGAACACCAAGGCCACAGTCTGCCCCACCATTTTGCAAGCATGCATAATAGAGATTTTGACTTATGTACAGAGACCATCATTAAGCAAGTACATGCCAAGGAAAAACTTTTTGGATCTTCCAACATAACACTCAAAAACCCAATCATTTTAATGAAAGCATAGAACGTATTTGTTGAATTTCAGGACAAGTTCCACACCTCACCATACCATTATTTCATATTTCTGCACTTTCCAACTGACGTGCGAGGCCCATCAGTATCTTTTATGGACTGTACAACTAGTGTAATGCTCACATCTCTTCAATTTTTTAGTACACACTGAGTCAGTCATGCACATAATGCATACAGTGTGTACTCAGTAGTGTGTACTTACAAACTCAAAGCTTCCTTTGCTGCTGAATTCTAGTCTTCTTAGGTGGGACAAGCAAAATATAACTGTAGTCAGGGGCTATTGCTCTTCATATAGATAGTATTCAACGTGTAATGCCTATTCCAAAAATATTTTCAATGCAATATCATCTACTGTCCTTAATTTATTTTTTATTTTTTTATTTTTTTCAAGTAAAAGCTTGTTTGCTTACCTGCATATACGACAGTGAGTCCCAAATCTAATTTCTTGTAGTCTTTAGTGTGGGAGGGTCCTTTTTGTTGCACCAACATTGTTTTCTATATTACATATCCCCTTTCTATTGTATGATATAGGCATCTATCATAGGGCTCCTCATGTGTCCCCACAGAGCACTTTACCTTTTATATAGGAAGTGTCATGAGTAAGTACCGTATTTATCGGCGTATAACACGCACTTTTTTCCCCTTCAAATCAGGGGAAAATAGTGGGTGCGTGTTATACGCCGATCCCCGCTAATTGTGATCTATCGGCGGCGATCGCCGCTGACATTCACATAGCGTGTCGTTTTAAATATGGCGCCGCGGAGTTCGGAGGGACTCGACGGAGCTGAAGGAGCGCCGCCGAAATCACAGTGACTGCTCGGAGCCGAGATACACATAGTCGAGTGTATTCGGCTCTTTCCGGCGCCGCTCACAGTCACGCCCAGTCCCGCCATTGGACCTGTGTTATGTCCATCATAGGGCGGGACTGGGTGGGACTGTGAGCGGCGCCGGAAAGAGCCGAATACACTCGACTATGTGTATCTCGGCGGCGTTCGTTCAGCTCCGCCGAGTCCCTCCGAACTCAGCGGCGCCATATTTAAAACTACATGAAGCTATGTATATGTCGGCGGCGGCGGCAAGCATGGACACTGGGGGCAAGGCTGCACTGACCACTGGGGCAAAGCTGCACTGGGGCAAAGCTGCACTGACAAGGCTGCACTGGGGCAAAGCTGCACTGACAAGGCTGCACTGGGGCAAAGCTGCACTGACAAGACTGCACTGGGGCGAAGCTGCACTGACAAGACTGCACTGGGGCAAAGCTGCACTGACAAGACTGCACTGGGGCAAAGCTGCACTGACAAGACTGCACTGGGGCAAAGCTGCACTGACAAGGCTGCAATGGACACTGGGTCAAGGCTGCCCTGACACTGAAAAGGCTGCAATGACACTAACAAGGCTGCAGATGGACACTGATAAGGCTGCATTGATGGGCATTTTAATGTAAGTTTTTTTACCTTAAACTTCCCTCCTAAAAGTTTTTTTCCTTAAAATTCTCTCCTAAACTTGGGGTGCGTGTTATACGCCGATAAATACGGTGCTTATAGTGTCATTAGTAAATCTGGAAATGTTCACTGTAATGCCCCGTACACACGGTCGGACTTTGTTCGGACATTCCGACAACAAATTCCTAGATTTTTTTCCGACGGATGTTGGCTCAAACTTGTCTTGCATACACACGGTCACACAAAGTTGTCGGAAAATGCGATCGTTCTGAACGCAGTGACATAAAACACGTACGTCGGGACTATAAACGGGGCAGTGGCCAATAGCTTTCATCTCTTTATTTATTCTGAGCATGCGTGGCACTTTGTCCGTCGGCTTTGTGTACACACGATCGGAATTTACGACAACGGATTTTGGTGTCGGAAAATTTTATCTCCTGCTTTCCAACTTTGTGTGTCGGAAAATCCGATGGAAAGTGTCCGATGGAGCCCACACACGGTCGGAATTCCTGACAACACGCTCTGATCGGACATTTTCCATCGGAAAATCCGACCGTGTGTACGGGGCATTAGAATTACAAATTCCAATCTCTACATAATCAATAATTTTCTTTTTTAATTAATTGCCGCTAATGCTTTATATAAAGATACTATAATGTAGATTTCTTTTTCAGGTTTTTCTGTCATTAGTAGCAGTTACCAAAATTATTATCAAAATGTTTATGGTCAACAAATAAAAAAAAAGGAACATTATTGTTCCCAATTTCATTATAAAGTGTCAAGGTGTTTAAGTGGTACAGTCCATTCAAAGCATAGCTGCAGTACATGAAAAGTTTCAAAATTAATATTGTCCTTATCTCATAGAAAAAAAATCAAACAAAAACCAACTTTAAAAAGTTAATCTTTCTGAGGAGAAATATTGTTTCCCGCAATGTTGCCTGCATCTTTATGAGTACATCCTGTTGTGCTATAAAACCTGAAAAAAGCACTGACGTTTCAGCCCAAAACAATGCAGGTCTCCAATCTCCAAACCACGCCCTGTAGTGGTCAACAGGAACAGTTGTTCATAACAAAGATTGATATAAACTCATAACTAGGCTATGGTATTAAAAACATGATTCACCTAGAGAAATGGGAACTATCATATTGTTGTTGTATAGGCTACAGGGACAAGTTTAAATTCATAATGCTTATTAAAAGGAACAGCTATATTTTAAAAATATTCAAAAAAAGCTGTTATCCAGGCAGATATAAAACATAAATAAATGCAGGTTTGTATTTTTTTAAATTATATCTATTTTTAAATGGACATGGTATAAATATTTGAATTTGATCTGATTTCAGTGTCTTGTAATCTCCTGTACAGTAGCAAGCTGGTAAATTCACATGTTTGGACAAGGCACCAGCTAATAGGAGATGAGAGAAGATAGATGACCTCACCAGTAGGGATGGGCCGAATGACCCCCTGTTCAGTTCACACCAGAACTTTCGAACATCTGGAAAGTTTGGAACCGAATAATGAACCTCATTGAAGTCTATGGAACCTGAATGTGAAAAATGCCCATTTTGAAGGCTTATATGCAAGTAATTGGGCATACAATGATTATGGGGGTCTGGGTACTGCCCTGTGGTACAGGTATCAATGAAAAAGAAGTTTGTAAAAAACATAATTTCCAAATTAGCAGTGATTCATTGATGCTTAAAGTGAAAGTATAAAAATGAAAAATTCCTTTCAACATAGTGCCTGGGGGGTCCCCTTAGTCCACCTGTAAAATGTAACATCTGTACTGTGTATAGAAGCTGCTGCAGCAAAAATTGCATTTAAAAAGCCCAAAAAAATAAATTTTCCCTCCAAGCTTTCTTTATTTTGTAAACAACTGCTTGGGAAGCAAGTCTGTATGATAAGGCAACAATGTAGTGCATGGGGAACAAGATTAGAGATTTTTTGGATAAATGATAAATTCTGGTGTCTCTACCACAGACTTTGGATTTCTACTTCTGTAACGGGTGCGTAAATATTGTTCTTTGGGTGTCTGTGGCCCCCAAAAGTGATGATGAAATGATGAAAACAAGAATTGGCCTTGCTGTCAAAAATTGCAATGATATGCACCTGTCAATCAGGTGCGGAAAGATTGTTCTTTGGGTGTCGGTGGCGCCTTCACACCGTAACCTATAAAGGTACTCTTGATGAAAGCAAGAATTGGTCTTGCAATTTGCAATGATATGCACTTGTCAGACAGGTGCAGAAAAATTGGTCTTCGGGTATTGATTGTGCCCATGAAACCTACACCAAAAACATTCTTCCAGATAAAATCAACACCCACAACACTAGGCAGCCTAGAAGTCCTGCAGAGATTCCACATCACAAAGACACTTAATCGGCGACATAAGCATCATAGCTGCTGGTAATCCAGGTCCATGGAGTCTGTGGACATACGCGTTCTATGATCAGTAACAAAACCTCCAGCAGCACTGAATACCTGTTCGGAAAGCACGCTGGATGCAGGGCAGCCCAGAAGCGTAATAGCATACTGGGCAAGTTCTTGCCAGTGGTCTATTGTCATGACCCAGTAAGCCAGTGGATTGTCGACTGGAAAGCTCTTCATCTGTTTTCGCCCCTAGAAAGTGGAAGCTGACAACCCTGGGCGGCGAGGACTAAAAAAATTCAGAAATGCATCACTTCTCCACCACTCCTCTTGACCAACAGAAACCCCAAAACTATGTTTTCCACAACATTGTAACCTACCAGAGTAGGGGAAAGCGTTCGATAAACTTCTCTTTAAGGTGTCCTCAAGAGATTTCATCTTCTGCACTCTCTGTGGGGAGGGGATGAGTTCTGAGACTTTACCCTTATAACGGTGGTTAGGAGGGTTGCCAACCAACAGTGATCCTTTTCCTTTATGCCACATATTCTTGGGTCCTTTCGCAGGCTTTGAAGCATGAAGGAGCCCATGCACTGCAAATTTGCTCCTCGGGGTCACTGAGGATTATAGTATCTGAAACTACCTCCTCCCAGCCAGGTACTACTCCCAAGGGATCTGCGGATGGAAAACCATCTCTTACTGTTTGATGCATGTCTTCCTCTGCTTCAATGCCTCTGAAATGGTCAGAATCCTCCTCGTCCTCCTCTCTCTCTTCTGGTATGTTCTGTGGCATAGGGACAATGGTGTCTGCATAAAGTAGGCCTTGAGAGGAAAGGAAGTCCTCCTCTTCATCCTGTTGCTCTGCTTTGAGTGCCCTGTCCATAATGCCACAGAGAGTCTGCTCCAGCAGGAACACAACAGGGATTGTGTCACTGATGCATTCATTGTCACAGATCACCATCCTTGTAGCCTCCTCAAATAGTGACAGTACAGTGCATGCATCCTTTATGAGCAGCCATTGGCATGAGGAAAAAAAGTTGAGCAGGCCTGAGCTAGTAGTTGTGCCATACTCACACAGGTACTTGTTGACGGCCCTCTGCTGCATGTGCAGCCGCTGCAGCATTGCCAAAGTCATGTTCCACCTGGTGAGCATGTCACAAATCAGGTGGTTTACGGGCAGGTAGAATTCCCGCTGAATTTCAGCCAACCGAGCACTGGCTGTGTATGACCACCTAAAATGGCTACACACTCTTCTGGCCTGCTTTAGTAGATCTTCCTGCCCTGGATACCTATCTAGGAAATGCTGCACCACCAAATTGAGGACATGCCAGGCTTTGCACACGTGTCAACTTCCCCTGTCTAAGGGCGGACAGGAGGTTTATCACACACCACCATTCCTGGCTCCAGCTGGCATGGCGTGAACCACCACTGGGCCTGTCCCTGCAGAGCTGCAAGAATCTCTGCTCCGGTGTGGTTCCTTTCCCCTAGACACATCAACTGAAGCACTGCATGGCACCTTTTAGCCTGACTCATTGAATAGCCCTTTGAACGCTTAGGGGATACTTGAGGTTTATGGTACAATTTAGCATAGAAGGGCATGGAGGAGGAGGAGGGGGTAGAGTTGACGAATCTGTCATTATCACAAGCTGTATTGAGACGTGGGGGCACAACAAGCTACAGCACTGAGCCCTCTCCTGCATCCTTCCGAGTTGCAAGCAGAATTACCCAGTGTGCTGGACCACGTGTCAGCAGTAACATGGACTTTGCGGCTGACTGCCTTGCCCAACAATGGCACAACATTGCCTTCCACCTGGTGGTAGAGAGATGGAATGGCCTTACCTGAAAAGAAATAGCAACTGGAAACCTGCCATTGTGGTACAGCACATTCTGCAAATTCACAGAAGGGGGCAGAATCCACCAGGCAGAAAGGCAGAAGTTGTAGAGTCAGCAGTTTTGACAAGCTTGCATTTAGACGCTGGGCAAGTGGGTGGCAGGGACTGTATTTTTTTTTTTTCCGTTGCAGCAGATGGGGCAGAGAAATTTGCCAGCTATAGTCTACAGCTGATGGTGTGCTGCTGGCAGATGTGCTGCAATGACCTGGGACACCCTGCACTATACCATCATCCCTGTAAGTGGAGGCTACTGAGAGGTCATGAGATATAGCAGTGAGTAAGAGAGAGGGACAGATTTCTGCCACTTTTGTGTGGCTTTTAGGTGCTCTTGGGGGTTAAATGACTTGTCGAGGTTAAATGCCTTGTCAAGCATGTGGTACCCAAATGGTTGGTGTTTTTGCCACGCTTGATGCACTTGAGACAAAGTTTGCAAATAGCAACAGTGCGATCAGCTGCACATGTACTAACAAAGGCACAGACAGCTGAGCTGTGGGAAGTGGGCTCGGGAGATAACGGCTCCACAATGTGATGGAATAGGGTGGCTGCTCTCTACTCTTCCATGATGGCTGCGTCATTGGGGTTGTGCCTCACTCTCACTTTCCTCCTCTGCTTTATCTGGCACCCAAGTCGAGTTAGTGACCTCATCATCATCATCCCCTCTATCCTCATTACCACTGGAGACAACTTGGCAATACGCTATGGCTGGGGGAACATGACTGCCAATTTGTGTACCAGTGTTCTCCCCTCTCTATAGGCTCATGTTCCTGCCTTCCTCAACCTCAGAGTCAGAACCAACATCTGATACGAGTAATGGCTGTGCATCGACAAGGAGCAAATGGCTGACGCTGTGTTCAAATAACTCCGCTGACTCCTTCATGCCTGATGCTGGGGCCAAGGCAGGAAAAGCTGTGGACAAGGAGGCAGGTTTTGCCACTCTGGCAGCTGCAGTGGACTGCACACTAGTCTCTGCTTGGGTGAAGGAGGATGGGGAGGATGAGGACGGTTTAGTAAGCCAGTCCACCATTTCCTCTGCATGCTGTGGCTGGATAGCATGGGCAACATCCCTAAACAGAGGAAATGATGCCCTGCCTGAGGACTGACCACCTTTGCATGTGTACATATACTCTGCTGTCCCTTACAGTGCCATGGGAACGTCTACCTTTCCTTGCTGTCCTCCCAGACATGATGGGGGGAGTGGGGGTGCTTATTAACAAAATGTAATAAAGATGTGTAAATATGTAGGTGGATGCACTTTAATCAATGGAAAGTAGTGTTTGGTGGACTTTCATTTGAGTATTCATGACACCGACACACTCCACGGATACACTATAATATACTGCAATATACTGCGTCAAACGTGCAGTAACGCACAGAACTATATGGCAATAAACTTGCAGTAATGCACAGAACTATATGGCATTAAACTTGCAGTAACGCAATGAAATATATGGCGTTAAACTTGTAGTAACCCAATGAAATATATGGCACTAAACTTGCAGTAACGCAATGAAATATACAGCGTTAAACTTGCAGTAACACAATGAAATAAATACGTGTTAAACTTGCAGTAACGCACAGAACTATACTGCATTAAACTTGCAGTAACACAATGAAATATATACGGTGTTAAACTTGCAGTAACGCACAGAACTATACTGCGTTAAACTTGCAGTAATACAATGAAATATATACAGTGTTAAACTTGCAGTAATGCACAGAACTATACTGCATTAAACTTGCAGTAACGCACAAAATGATACAGCGTTAAACTTTCAGTAATGCACAGAACAATATGGCATTAAACTTGCAGTAACACACAGAACTATATGGCGTTAAACTTTCAGTAATGTATAGAACTATATTGCATTAAATTTGCAGTAATGCAATGAAATATAGGGCGTTAAATGTGCAGTAATGCACAGAACTGTATGGCGTTAAACTTGCAGTAACGCAATGAAATATACAGCATTACACTTGCATCAACGCACAGAACTAAAACATGCTGTGTTAAATGGTCACTACACTCACAATGACTGAACCATCCCTGCATTGACACTAATGTAAAGATTAATGATAACACTACACTCACAATGACTGAACTATCCCTACATTCACACTAATGTAAAGATGAATGGTCGCACTACACTCACACTGAACTATCCCTAGATGCACACTAAACTGATATTCTACACTGACAATAGAATCAGAATAGCACACTATAGCACACTAACTGTCTAACAGCACTGAACAGAGCCCTGTTCCATCTCTCTCCACGTCCCTATCACACTACAAATGGTTACTATTGAAAGAATACTTTTATAGTGTGGGGCGGGATTAAGAACAGGAGTGAGACGTTAGAGGGTCCTTTGGCCAGCGTTTTGGATTATACGAGTTCGGCACTCGTGGTTTGAGGCTTGCGCTCATCTGTTACAAGTGAGTGCAACCCCCCCTTCCCCCCTCCCTCAGCCTGCCTGTTTCCATTTTCAAACAGTATCACACCATATGCTGTTCATCTTTATATTTTCACATATGATACCACTGCATTTGTGAGCTATACCATCTGCTGCAACTTTCTGGATTCCATCATCCACTGGGCGCCTAACACTTATGCTGTATACCTTACAGCTGTAAGGTAAGGGGCCTGTGCACACTGAGGTGCCCCCATCGTAGATCACCCCTCTACCCCTGTCACATCCATTGTTGTGGTTTTGGATTTTGACTCAGAAATGTCACATTGGTGGCGGGACTGTTTTTTTATATATTTTTTATATATTTTTATATATTCTCATTTTACATTTTTTCACATGTTTGTTATCATCACTTATTGTTTTTTCATGCTGTATTCTTTTTCATGTTTCCACTAGTCAAGTGTTTCAAGTTTTTTATTATGTTTATTAATGGGATCATTTTATATTACTCTGTTCACCTATGCACTTAATATTGCATTCACCCACTGTCCACTATTCTTTAATATTTCATTGGCTTGATCGCCTTTTTTTATCATGTGCATCATTTACTTGGATGTCATTCAATTCCCTTCATGCTATACACTAATTTAGTGGTATTTTTAATCGTTCATAATATGCACTAGTCGGTGTGCTACTGTTATTTTGTGTGTTATAGATCCCTTTTTTTGGGTCACTTGGCATGTGTGTCACATGCACTCCAGTTTAGTGTAGTCTCCCCCTTCCCTATCCCCTTCCCATCACAGCGCAACCACCACCCCCCCTATTACTCAGTTTTGTTTTGTCTGTTTGGAGCAGTATTATAGGTGTTGCAGCAGTGTCCCCTTGTTAGTTTAGGGGTCCGCCAGCAGCGCAGGAGTTCCTCTTTTGTTTTCACATTAAGAACAATGAGCCATGATTAAATACAGTCATCATGACCACATCCAATCATGGCTCTGACAGTGCTCTGTGCCCTGATCGGGCGAGTCTTTTTATTGCTTCAGCTAATCAGGGCTTTCAATGCACTGTGCGGTGGCACAGTGCATTCTGGTCGTTCGGCGGGCCGAACAAACGGTCGAACGACCCTATTATTCGGTTGTTCTAAACAGCCAGTTTGGCCCAAACTCATGCTCGGGCCGAACCATTAGCCCATCCTTACTCACCAGTCTGTTTCTGCTCCTAACACACGTACATATTCACCAGCACACCAAGGATCAGCAATTAGTCGTCCAGAAGGTTTTAATGAAAAGAAGTCACATCACAAAGGAAGATCTTCTTTTTATTAAAACCTTATGGATGACTAATTGCTGATCCTTGGTGTGCTGGAAAATATGTACGTATGTTTGATGCTTCCAGGACCCAACTGGTAATCGCTGCAGCACCCACCATTTTATGAGTCACTTTTACCAGGAACGTGTGCGATAGGAATATTGATCAGACTGTTTTTGCTCCTAGACTGCCCTATTACAGGCTGGGGCAGGGAGGTAGCCCATCTGTGTTGTTTAACTGCAGCAGAGAAATGTTAGGTCATGAGCCTAAGACCCCTTTTACACTGTGGCAGTTTTCAGGCATTTTAGAAATAACCACTAAAAAGCACCTGAAAACTGCCTCCCATTCTTTGCAGTGTGTGCTTTCAGGATTTTATAAAAAGTCCTGCAAGCAGCATCTTTGGGGTGGGTTGGGAGTGCTCTAAATAGCACTCCCAAAATGCCTCTGCCCATTGCAATGAATGGGCAGTGCTTCCAAAGTGCCTTAAAAGCGCTTTGAAAGTGCCACAAATCGGGAATTTTTTCCTTTTTTTAAGTGGGTGAAAACGCTGCAAAAGCGCAGCTAAAATGGTTCCAAAGCACAGCAGAAACCACCAGAGCCTTAGTGCTGTTTTAGCGGTGCTGTAGTGTGAAAGAGATCTTACTGTTCTGGGTGGCATAGCTGTGTACGTTTCAGGACTATATGAACAGAAATGCAAATCCTTTGGCAAGTAAAACTGCTATTATACTTCTGATATGTTTGTGTATTTAGTTACAAGGCGTAATAATGGTTTCTTATCGTACATCACGGGACACAGAGCCATAGTAGTTACTATGTTGGTTAATAGGCCACCTTCAGGTGATGGACACTGGCACGCCCTAAGACAAAAAGTGCACTCCCTATATAACCCACTGCTGGGAGTTCCTCAGTTTTTTCGCCAGTGTCTGAGGTGTTGGTCACGAGTGAAGATGTGCTGTGCTGGGCTCCACTGGAGCAATTCTTGCTGGGGCTAGCCATGCAGACCGGATCCATTCAAAGTGTCTTTTTGGCCAAATTGAATGGTACCCGGGCCTCGTATCCAAAGAAACAAGGTCTTGCCTGTAACGCTTCTCTTTTTAGAGAGCTGCACCCCGGGATCCAGTACTTTTTGGTAGTAAGACCATAAAGATTTACTGGCGAAGGTGCTATTAAAGGTCCAGGATAGTGGGTTTCCTCGAGGATTTCCAGCTCCTGAAGGTTTAGCGGAACCCACTGTTAAGGGTGAAGATTGGGTCTGTTGGTTTACCATAGAAAACCCTGCGGCGGGAAAGGTAAGTGGAGTTTTCTAAGAATTTTTTAAAATTTTCTTATGAATGTCTCCTTTAAATTAGTAAGTGTTGTCATGCCTATGTGTCACCATTGGGAGCTGTATTGAGCACTTACGTCTCATGCTTCTCAGAGAGCCACGTTGTGTCCAGGAAGCAGCAGTTCTTCCACCTCCGGCCAGTAGCAAGACCTCCGGTAAGCCTATGGGGGGTTCCCTCTCCCCACCAGATGCCCCCATGTGCAGTTCTTTTCTTCCCCTCTTCCTCAGGGAAAGAGCACCAAAATTAAAAAAAAAAAATACTGGCACGAATGGCGCGGCTTCCAGCCCCACCTCGCCATTCCTCCTTCCTTCCTGGGATCCCATAGGATCAGGAACGCGGGGAAAAAGCTTGGCTTAAATATAGAGGGAAACGGCCATAGGCGACGGCGGGGCAGGGCTTAGCGCTGCGTTGGCATCCCCCAACGTTCAGAGCGGGAAGGGAGGTTTTAAAAGGCACCATTTGTGTTGTTTCATGCTGCAGGAGGGACACAAGAGCAAAGGTGGTATTAAGATTTGGTGACACAGGCATTCCTTTTTTACTGCATCAGGCTGAGCATTAATAGCAGTGACAGTACTGGACTATTGCTCAGGCAGTGGATGCATTCCTCCTGGTAGTACCTCTGCTTTGTGCATCTGCTATGGTCGGAAGGGGGGTGAAAAACACCTCAAAAAAGAGCTCTAGAAATACTACAGTCACACGGAAGCCTAGATCTCCCAGTAGAGATGGCATCCTTCCCTGAGAGTAATATGGCCGGTCAGAGTGAGCCATCAGGAGGGGCAAGTGTTGCAGCTGCTCTTAACATTACAACCCCTGTGTATATTACTAAGGAGGTTTTTTCTTCAACCATTTTGAGCTTGGAGCAAAAAATTGATGCTTTAATTGCATCCCAGAGTGGGACTAAGCGTAGCAGGTCCCTGTCCATTGCTCAGGACCCTCATGCCGAGGAACAAGGAGCAAGAGGTGACAATTTTCTTTCAAAGGACTAGGAAGAGGCTGATGTCTCCTCTTCCAAAGATCCTGATACGGAGATATCAGGATCGCAGTAAAGGTTGTTGGTACAATCTCTCACTGAGTTGGTCCACTCAACATTTTTGCTGCCAGCAGCGTGGTCAGTCGATGAGCCCACTTCTGGTTTGGGTTCACTAAAGCCTTCCCAATCTGTTCATTCTTTTCCTATCCATTCATGGCTAAGGAAGCTTATGTATTCTGAATGGGAACACCCAGATAAACAATTTTTTCCTCCAAAAAAGTTTTCAATACTTTATCCTATGGAAGAAGAGTTTTATAATAAATGGGGAATTCCAGCAATTGACGCTGCTATATCCTCTGTAGATAAAAGTCTGACTTGTCCAGTTGACAATGCTCATATGCTAAAGGATCCAATGGATAAGAAGTTGGAGTTCCTTTTTAAAAACTATATTTTGCTCGCAGGTTCAGTCATTCAACCTGCGCTGGCAGCGATCTGAGTATCTCAGTCCTTAAATGACCAGTTTATAGATCATAGTTTATAGATTATAGAAGTTATTGCTGATCAGCAGGCCCAGGATTTGGCCGGAATATCAGAAGCGTAGTGTTTTACAGTAGACGCTATGAAAGATTCTATTCTCCAGGACTCACGGCTCATGCTAAGCCTGGTGCATGTGTGTAGAATCCTATGGTGGAAAAATTGGTCAGCCGAAGCGCCATGCAAAAAGCTCTTGGCCAGTTTCCCTTATAATGGTGAACGGTTGTTTGGAGACAATCTGGATAAGTATATCCAAAGAATTACTAATGGGAAAAGTTCACTTTTACCGGTTAAGAAGAAGTTTAAGCATTTTTCTTTTAAACTAACTTCTACTCCAGTGCTGGGTGCATCAGCCACCAGGCAGTCAGGACGGCTTCCACCGTCAACCTCAGGGTCAGTCCCAGGGTCAAAAGAGGACCTGGGGGAAGAAACCCACAAAACAGAATTGTAAAGCCTCCTTATGAAGGGGCGCCCCTGCTCGCTCGAGTGGGGGGAAGGCTTCTAGAGTTTTCAAGGGTCTGGCAGGAACAATGTCAAGACAGATGGGTGGCTTCCTCAATTTCTCTAGGTTACAAACTAGAGTTCCGGAAGTTCCCGTCTCCTCGTTTTCTCAGATCAAACATTCCCAGAGATCCAGTGAAAAAGAAGTCTCACTTTCTAGCTTTGGATCATCTCTTGTCTCAAACAGTGACATCGGAGGTCCCCTTGGAAGAGCGAGGTTTGGGGTTTTATTCAAACCTGTTCACAGTTCCAAAACCAAACGGGGATGTCAGACCCATTTTAGATCCCAAAGATCTAAACCAGTTTTTGAATATCCGCTCTTTTCGCATGAAGTCAATCCAATCAGTAGTCTCCATACTACAAGGGGGAGAACTTCTGGCGTCAATCGACATCAAGGATGCCATGCCCCTGTTGAAGACTATTTAGTCAAAACGCGTAGGGATAGCCTTTTCAGCTTCCCACATTGCCATTTTTAATCTTTTTGTGATCACTTTTATTTATATGGTTTTTATCCAATAAATTCCATTTTTTTTACCTACACTATGTGGAGCTTCCTTTTTTCTTTTTCCATGGCTCTATTTTGAACTGCTGTCGTTGGATTTTCCCGGTTCGGAATTGGAGGATGTATGCAGGAGCTGTTCGATTTCCACCTGTGATCATCGCTTCCTTTCAGTGACCGTGGCCTATGGGATACCATCCGGCTGGAAATCACGGGAGATCATCCCCTTATGCCTATTTGACGCACTGCTATATGGTATGTGCGTCCTACGGATCCTGTAAGGGTATCCATTTATACTCATTGGAGATCTATGTGCTGTGGTATCTGCTGTCACCTTCCCATTTGAATGCACACACGCCTCCCAGCGTCTACTGTTACCTTCCGTTTGGAGAAGACACCTTTCTTTACCTCACATGTTATGGACTTTCACCATTTGCTGTCCTGGTTTTTTATTTAGACACTCCAATTAAAGCAGGGCTTTTGCCTGGCTTTTCACATTTGATTGTGTTATATGTATATGTTCAATAATTATTTTATTTGTTTTTCACATATGTGTCTAGTATATACTGGATACTCTTAAAGCAGAACTGAACCTAACATTTTAAAAACTGCAAGCAGGCTGCTCTTTATTGAAGAAGAGACATGCTATATCTGTTCTGCAATAAAACAAACTTACCTGCCTGCTCGCTGTGTTTAAATGAATGCATATTGAGCTGCACCTGTACAGCTTAGCTTGCATTCCCACCACACTCTGGCTGTGCCAGAATGATTGACTCCCATGCGCATAAGTGGGATGACATCATCCCCCACCGGCCAATCAAGAGTTTGGCACCTAGAAGTAGCCCAGGAAGAAGATGGCAGCAGTTGGCGAGGGATTTAACCATCACATCGCTAGAAGTTGGAGGTCAGTAATTTGCAGAGTTTACCTTTTTTTCTGTTTATGTGAAATCAACCGATTCCAAAAAATAATGAATTACCCATATATATCTAGCAAGAAAGCTGCAATGTGTGCATCCTTATCATATACACTATGGATCTACTGTATATACACCGAAGATTTACCAAAAGAATGGGTAGTTTGGAACACATCCCTATTTAAACCCATACTGTATTAAACAAATCTAAACCCACTCATCAAAAATTTAACACATTTCTGTAATTTCAAAAGCTTCTTTCAAACTGCAAGTTTAACAAATCTATACTGGATTACCCTTCCTTTGTCAGGAATTTCCTCTTGTGGGGCAACAGACAGCCTATCAAATGTCCTCCTGAATTTTCAAATGCCCTCCCGAATTGTTTCTCTATTGCATGCACCCCTAATAGAGACTACATGTAACCCCAGCTACACGCAATGTGCACAGTTGTCACTATCAAAATGCAGCTCCATAATTTGACACTGAAGTGAATGCATGTAAACCGAATGTGGCAGACGGACATCAGCAGCAGTGAGATGAAAGAAAGGTATAAAAAATTTAAAAACAATATTTTATGGAAAATAAAAAGCGTGACAATCATTTATTATACACAGTGCTCTAGCAAACTAAACATCATCCAGTTAAAGTTTAGGTCTACTTTATTAACTGATTTCTCTATTTACTGACACCCAAAAAATGCTATAATACTTTTTGCTTTTCCTTATTAGCTTAGCAAAAAATGTTACCGAACACAGTTAATCACCAATAGTCAAGGAATTACCCTAAAAAGGTTGTATTTGCCAGGCTTAAAAAATAGATGTTTTCTAAATATTCATTAAGTTTAGGTTCCATGTCTCATTGTGTACAATACAGTATAAGTGGCCCAAAATAATATATTTATAATAAAAATAATTATATATTTTTATTAGATATGAAGCTCTTATGCCCCGTACACACGATCGGATTTTCCGACGGAAAATGTTTGATAGGAGCTTGTTGTCGGAAATTCCGTGTGTAGGCTCCATCAGACATTTTCCATCGGAATTTCCGTCACACAAAATTTGAGAGCTGGTTCTTAAATTTTCCGACAACAAAATCCATTGTCGTAAATTCAGATCATGTGTACACAATTCCGACGCCACGCATCCTCGGAATCAAGCAGAAGAGCAGCACTGGCTATTGAACTTAATTTTTCTCAGCTCGTCGTACGTGTTGTCCGTCACCGCGTTCTTGATGTACGGAATTTCTGACCAACTTTGTGTGACCGTGTGTATGCAAGACAAGTTTGAGCCAACATCCGTCGGAAAAAATCCATGAATTTTGTTGTCGGAATGTGTGATTGTGTGTACGAGGCGTAAGTCTGCACTAGACGCTTAGCCCTAGCACAGCTTATCTATGTATTATTCCTTATGTCCAATGTATCATTAACATTTTTTTACCTGTTTTTTATGTATTTTTAATTTATTTTTATCAGCTATTTTATGTATGATTTCTATGTATTTTTATTTTATTTATATTTTTTATGTATTATTTTTTATGTATTTTTACCTATTGGTATCTTCCTTGTGCTAATGTTTTCAACTGTGCATCTGTTTATACTGAATAAGTAATATGTAGATTTGCCACTTTACATAAATAAACTTTTTCCATAAAAAGATTTACTAAAAAATAGAATAACACTTTAAAGCATCACAGGACGCTCTAGGTGAATGCTGATGTTCCATACTGGCAAAGTAATATAGAGTAATGCAAAGGAAGTGCATTGTCTACCTAGGGGCCTCCACAGAGTTTAATCCTGCATTGTCTATTGAGCTCCTGAACAGTGTTTACAAACACTGTTCATTGTATCTGTGGTACATAGCAGTGGCTGCGGTTAGAGTGCAAGTCCTGGCCGTGATTTCTAAAGCTGGGAATTGCAAGTAAATGTGATGAGTGTTCTCTTCAAAAGGGAAAATTCTGCTGTTTTATATCCACCTTTATATTTGCAGGTCCTTGAAAAAGCAATTTTTCTGCTCCGTACTTATTTTACCAATCCTTTTTTTCTGTTGTTGCTTTAAAAATTGCACATTTCTTTAAATGGCATTATTTGCAAATAACTTTGCAATGCTTTGTACCAAAATTGTAATTTTAGCATCAGTACAAATTGGAAAAATTATAGAATACAATTTAGACTTGTATCTATAATAACATTATTTTTTTAAAAACTAGCAGTGATTAATACAGTCCAAAACAGTGGTAGCTGGTGCTCAAACTTTTTTTTTGGGGGCGCAAACAAACTGAAAAATTCTGAAAAAAAATCATCATTTGCAGCCTCACTGGGCCATCAAATGCAGCCACTGTGCCCATAAAATGCAGCCACTGTGCCCATCAATTGCAACCACTGTGCCCATCAAATGCAGCCGCTGTGCCCATCAAATGCAGCCACTGTGCCCGTCAAATGCAGCCACTGTGCCTGTCACATGCAGCCACTGTGCCCATCACATGCAGCCACTGTGCCCCATAAAATGCAGCCACTGTGCCATCAAATGCAGCCACTGTGCCCCATAAAATGCAGCCACTGTGTCCCATAAAATGCAGCCACTGTGCCCCATAAAATGAAGCCACTGTGCCCATCAAATGCAGCCACTGTGCCCCATAAAATGAAGCCACTGTGCCCCATAAAATGAAGCCATTGTGCCCATCAAATGCAGCCACTGTGCCCATCAAATGCAGCCACTGTGCCATCATATTCAGCCTCTGTGCCATTATATTCAGCCTCTCTGTCCATCATATGCAGCCTCTATGCCCAGCATATGCAGCCTGTGCCCAACATGTGAACCCTCTGTGCCCATCATATGTAGCCTCTGCCTATTATATGCAGCCTTTGTGCCCATTATATGCAGCCTCTGTGCCCATCATATGGAGCATATGGCTCTTGGGGGGACCCCTTGTCAATTTTTTTTTAAATGTTGCCGTGGGGTTCGCCTTAAAGTCCAAAGTCCATACCAGATCCAAAGGGCCTGGTATGCACTGGGGGGGACCCTATACTGTTTCCTTGATTTTTGAATAGCTGTATTTTTTGGAATTCCACACCATAATATTATTGAATAATTACATACCATTGAATGCATTTGAAGAGTTAAAATGATAGAATAAACCAAACTGATATGCATTCGCTAATAATGCTGCTGAGTACAATGTACATTTTCAGGAAGTGATACCATTGGTGGGATTCAAACCCATGGCTTGAACCTTTGAAGGTAGCAGGGCATACCACTACGCTATGGAGCTGAGCACAATCATGCATAGAAAATACTATTACTAATGTTTGAGTCTTTTCATTTTATACAATGTTTTATATTTTAGGCATTAATATTATGGTACCAACCATGCTCATGTGCCATTGGCTATTGGGTAGGGATGAGCCAAACACCCCCTGTTCGTTTCACACCAGAACTTGCAAACAGGCCAAAAATGTATGCAAACACTGGGACACGAACATGACAAATCAAAAGTGCTCATTTTAAAGGCTTATATGCAAGTTATTGCCATAAAAAGTGTATGGGGACCCGGGTCCTGCCTCAAGGGACATGTATCAATGCAAAAAAAGTTTTAAAAACAGACGTTTTTTCTGGAGCAATGATTTTATTAATGTTCAAAGTAAAACAATAAAATTCCTTTAAATATCATGCCTGGGGGTGTCCTTAGTATGCCTGTAAAGTAGCGCATCTTTCCCATGTTTAGAACAGTACAGAAGGAAAATTAAATTTCTAAAGGAAAAAATGTCTTTTAAAACAGCTCATGGCTGTAATGTATTGTCAGATCCTTGCAATATAGATAAAACTCATTGAAAAAAATGGCGTGAGTTCCCCCCCCCCCCCCCAGTCCATTACCGGGCCCTTTGGGTCTGGTATGAATATTAAGCGAAACCCCACATCAAAATTTAAAAAAGTTGCGTGGGGGTCCCCCCAAAATCCCCACCAGGCCCTTCAGGTCTGGTATGAATATTAAGGGGAACCCTGCATCAAAATTTGAAAAAAAATGAAGTGGGGGTCCTTCCAAAATTCATACCAGACCCTTATCTGAGTACGCCACCTGGCAGGCCACAGGAAAAGAGGGGGGCGAGAGAGAGCCCCCCTCCTGAACCATACCTGGCCACATGCCCTCATTTAGTTGAGGATAAGGGCCTCATCCCCACAACCCTTGCCCGTTGGTTGTGGGGGTCTGCGGGCAGGGGGCTTATAGGAATCTTTAAGCCCCCTTCACATTTACTTTCTGTAAAAAAGGGGGCGGGCTTTCTGTGTGATGTCAACGGATGGTCACGCCCCATGGCTGTGTAAGAGACGCCAGACAGCGGGGGACAACACAATGGACGAAGACTGTGGCGCGGAGGAACACAGCAGCGGGATTAGTAGGCGGTGGCGGGAGAGAGGGCGACAGAAGATGGTGGCAAAAGAGACAGCACGAGGAGAAGATGACGGCGGGAGACACGGCTTGGGGGAGAAGACCACTCAGAGCTATTTTACTATAAAGGAATTGTCAAAAACTGGCTATTGTTTTTTGTCACATTTCACTGCTTTTTTTTGGTGAATGTGTACGGGTACAATGTACCAGATACCCATTCACATAGGGGCGGCCGGGATCTTCCAGATTCCGATAAGCCCCCCACCTACAGACCCCCACAACCACTGGGCAAAGGTTGTGGGGATGAGGCCCTTTCAGTAGGGAAGCCGCTAACAGCCGATGACTCAATGGTTGTTAAGGATGTGGCAGCTGGCTTCCCGGCCCCCCAGTTAGCAACCAGCTATATACAGTGTTAAAATAATAACCGCAAAACACATCAAAAATCGCATCACAAAAGCAACAGTTGCGTTTCTGGTGCGGTTCCATTGAAATCTATTACCCACAAATCGCGTGAAAAATAGTCCCCGAACATTTCCAAAAATGCACTGGCCGCAAAATGCATAGATGTGAACTAGTACCGTAGGAATTTTAGCCCAGCATTTACTATAGCGCCATCTGAAAAAGCCATGGGAGTTAAAATGAGAGTAGTTTGCATGTCTGAGCATGCTCCGTTGTGCTGGCACCTAGTTGTACAAAAGCGGGGAATTTATCTCTTCTCAGACTTTTAAAGATATTTCAGTGTAGTTTCACAGTTTAAAAGCAGATTATCTTTAAATAACATACCGCATATTTCAGTACCATTTAGGCAATTATATCATGTTCTAAACATTATTTCCATGTGCACTACTCCAGGTTTTAGCAGAGTAATGCCCTGTACACACGGTCGGACATTGATCGGACATTCCGACAACAAAATCCATGGATTTTTTCCGACGGATGTTGGCTCAAACTTGTCTTGCATACACACAGTCACACAAAGTTGTTGGAAAATCCGATCGTTCTAAACGCGGTGACGTAAAACACGTACGTCGGGACTATAAACGGGGCAGTAGCCAATAGCTTTCGTCTCTTAATTTATTCTGAGCATGCATGGCACTTTGTGCGTTGGATTTGTGTACACACGATCGGAAATTTCCGACAATGGATTTTGTTGTCGGAAAATGTTATAGCAAGCTCTCAAACTTTGTGTGTTGGAAATTTCCCCCCCCTCCCCCCTCCCCCTCTTTTTCACTGGGCTTACTCACTGGCGGTTGGTCGGTACTCTTACCCTAGTGCTTTTTCCACACATCCCTACCTTTGCATGGGTATTGATTGGCAGCAGGGCATTTGCTTTCCTTAGCCCACTTTTGTCTCACATTCACTTTTTCCTCCACTAGTTCTTTTCTTTCCTTCCCCTCCTTCTCTCCCCCCTTTCCCCCCTCTCTTCCCCCTTGTTCCTTCACATTTGTCCCGTTTTCCCTTTTCTAGCAATGCCCTTCTGCACAACCATGGATTTACTTATCCACCCATCCTCCAATCTATGTGGACGAACCTACTGATCCCTTGCTCTTTACTTATTATATTTTTTCAATTTTTTTATTTTTTAGCATTAACGTGAACCGATTCGGGTGCATTTGGGTTGCCTGTTGCCTCTCCCCTTCCCTTCCCTCTCCTATATGGGGGCTGATAGACGTGATTCCTCGCAAGATACATTCGGCCCACCACCCGCCTGGGAGCTGGTCTGGTGCAGGGGGGAGACTGGGCAGCAGAGGAGTAATCGCACCACCCTAAATACCCTACAATGTTAGAACTGACCTTATAACGCCAAAATTCCGGCAATAGGTAATTATGTGACCTGGGCAGCTGCATCTTTTGGTATACATGTTTAGGTTTGATATTGTTGAGTTTGATGCTATGTTTGATACATGTCGACCTTTTTACAGTGAAAAACCATCCTCTGAAGAAGACCCGGGAAGGGTCGAAACGCGTCAGGATTTACATATACAATCTTCGTTGTTCCACATACACCGTATTGTATATCGCCCTTATTTTATAGGCATTATTTGTTGCTATTTACCAAGGATTCAACACTTGTGAATACGCTGGTTGCCCTTTGGCACATTGTGTCTTGTATTGGTTTTAATTGTATGCTTTGTCCGCTGCTATTGTACGCCATATCCAGTTCATGTCCTGACTCTAATAGTCAGCACTTATTCTCAATGTCCTTTTTAACATAATTTTTGTACCAATAAAATTGAATTTTGTCAACTATTCATATTTCATTATATTGGCTGCTTTAATGCCCCGTTAGGGGGTCTTTTGTATTTTTTGTGTTGGAAATTTCAATGGAAAATGTGTGACGGAGCCCACACATGGTCTGAATTTCTGACAACAAGGTCCTATCACACATTTTCCGTCAGAAAATCCGACCGTGTGTACAGGGCATAAGGGTTTTGGCGCTATTTGTTTTCAGGGAACTATAGTAAATTCGATCTTGGGAGTATTTTTTTTACCAGCGCTATAGTGAATACTGTTTTAATCACCGGTAGTTAGCGCTAATTAGTGTTGCAACGATATAGTAAATGACCCCTTATATGTATTCCTTTAAATTGTTCATATACAGTATTTATACAAACTTATATATTTTTTTTACTTATAGATTAAACTGAAGCATATAAATTTACTTAACTTTTATTTTATTTTTTTTATTTATTTTTTATTCAGTATTGAATTCCCCCCAGAAAAATTAAGAAAATGTACCAATCTTGCCTGCAAAATACAGACAAGGCATAGCTCATGCTTTGCAGTTGGTAGGTTAAAATCACTATATGATACTAGTATACAAGAAGCAATATTCTATACTTTTACCTCCTCCTTTAATCATACATGACATTGTGACACTTTTCAGAGAAAGAGTACCTCATTTAGCTCATGTATTATTTCTATTAATTCTGAATATTTAAGCCTATGGCATTAACTTAATGAGCAGAATGCAGGCGAACACTATTGAGGCTTCATAGTCAAATTAATTTATTGACTCTAAGAGGATGTGTTAAATAGCCATCAGTATTAATGGAAGCAGATTATTAATGAAGTAAGACCCAGGAATGTCAAACCCACCATAAATACAAAGGTGAGAACTATATCAAAACACTGGTCTCATATCTCTGCAGTGGTCTGGCCTCATTTTTATTATAAACTTAACAGCAGGGAAAAACAGTTTTAATGGCTATTAAAGCAATCTTGGTGTGTGTGATATGCACATCTTTGTGTCTTATTAGGAGATAATTATGTGTTTTGCATGGAAGGCAATCCTCATGTGAAAATGAAAGGTCCAGCACTGTGACATGCGTATCAGTGCATATCATCATAACAATTATAGAGGACACATGGGAGAAAGAGCATCTTCCTCAAGTTCCCTTGTTCAAGCTGTGTTTAATTAGCAGCATTTTCAACGTGGTTTTATTAATATTAGTAGATTAGTTATCTATCCATCTAAACATGCATTATTTTATCATTCTATATGCTACACCATATATCCAATACTTACATGGGATTCATATATTTCTAAAATATTTTGTACAGAATAATGCAGAAAACATTTTTTAGCGATTGCATTTCTTTCACCCACTGTTTTTGGTACAAGGCCACAGCTTCCTTCCTGCCGGTACATGGCTTGACAGCTACTGCTGCACAGTCTCTCTCGCCAGTGCTGTTTCTTTACAACCTGGGTGATCCCTGTGCTCCTCCCTTCTGCCTCTCACATTCCTTAACACATTAATTACTCCCTTCAGCCTCTGCTCTTGCTGGTGCATTACGGATGTGTATCCTCCTGTAAATCCATGAGCCTCTCCCCTGTCTGTCACACTCTCTCAGCCATCAGCTCCTCCCCTTTGTCTGTCACATTTCTTCCCCTATCAACTCCTCCCTTCTGCCTGTCACACTTCTTCCCCTATCAACTCCTCCCTTCGGCCTGTCACACTTCTTCCCCTATCAACCCCTCCCTTCTGCCTGTCACACTTCTTCCCCTATCAACTCCTCCCTTCTGCCTGTCACACTTCTTCCCCTATCAACTCCTCCCTTCTGCCTGTCACACTTCTTCCCCTATCAACTCCTCCCTTCTGCCTGTCACACTTCTTCCCCTATCAACTCCTCCCTTCTGCCTGTCACATTTCTTCCCCTATCAACTCCTCCCTTCTGCCTGTCACATTTCTTCCCCTATCAACTCCTCCCTTCTGCCTGTCACACTTCTTCCCCTATCAACTCCTCCCTTCTGCCTGTCACACTTCTTCCCCTTATCAACTCCTCCCTTCTGCCTGTCACACTTCTTCCCCTATCAACCCCTCCCTTCTGCCTGTCACATTTCTTCCCCTATCAACTCCTCACTTCTGCCTGTCACATTTCTTCCCCTATCAACTCCTCCCTTCTGCCTGTCACACTTCTTCCCCTATCAACTCCTCCCTTCTGCCTGTCACATTTCTTCCCCTATCAACTCCTCCCTTCTGCCTGTCACACTTCTTCCCCTATCAACTCCTCACTTCTGCCTGTCACATTTCTTCCCCTATCAACTCCTCCCTTCTGCCTGTCACACTTCTTCCCCTTATCAACTCCTCCCTTCTGCCTGTCACACTTCTTCCCCTATCAACCCCTCCCTTCTGCCTGTCACATTTCTTCCCCTATCAACTCCTCACTTCTGCCTGTCACATTTCTTCCCCTATCAACTCCTCCCTTCTGCCTGTCACATTTCTTCCCCTATCAACTCCTCCCTTCTGCCTGTCACACTTCTTCCCCTATCAACTCCTCACTTCTGCCTGTCACACTTCTTCCCCTATCAACTCCTCACTTCTGCCTGTCACACTTCTTCCTATATCAACTCCGCTCTTCTGCCTGTCAAACTTCTTCCCCTATCAACCCTTCCCTTCTGCCTGTCACACTTCTTCCCCTATCAACTCCTCCCTTCTGCCTATCACACTTCTTCCCCTATCCACTCCTCCCTTCCGCCTGTCACATTTCTTCCCCTATCAACCCCTCCCTTCTGCCTGTCACATTTCTTCCCCTATCAACCCCTCCCTTCTGCCTGTCACATTTCTTCCCCTATCAACTCCTCCCTTCTGCCTGTCACATTTCTTCCCCTATCAACTCCTCCCTTCTGCCTGTCACATTTCTTCCCCTATCAACTCCTCCCTTCTGCCTGTCACATTTCTTCCCCTATCAACTCCTCCCTTCTGCCTGTCACACTTCTTCCCCTATCAACTCCTCCCTTCCTCCTGTCACATTTCTTCCCCTATCAACTCCTCCCTTCCGCCTGTCACATTTCTTCCCCTATCAACTCCTCCCTTCTGCCTGTCACATTTCTTCCCCTATCAACTCCTCCCTTCTGCCTGTCACACTTCTTCCCCTATCAACTCCTCCCTTCCGCCTGTCACATTTCTTCCCCTTATCAACTCCTCCCTTCTGCCTGTCACACTTCTTCCCCTATCAACCCCTCCCTTCTGCCTGTCACATTTCTTCCCCTATCAACTCCTCACTTCTGCCTGTCACATTTCTTCCCCTATCAACTCCTCCCTTCTGCCTGTCACACTTCTTCCCCTATCAACTCCTCCCTTCTGCCTGTCACATTTCTTCCCCTATCAACTCCTCACTTCTGCCTGTCACATTTCTTCCCCTATCAACTCCTCACTTCTGCCTGTCACACTTCTTCCCCTATCAACTCCTCTCTTCTGCCTGTCACACTTCTTCCCCTATCAACCCTTCCCTTCTGCCTGTCACACTTCTTCCCCTATCAACTCCTCCCTTCTGCCTGTCACATTTCTTCCCCTATCAACTCCTTCCTTCTGCCTGTCACATTTCTTCCCCTATCAACTCCTCCCTTCTGCCTGTCACATTTCTTCCCCTATCAACTCCTCCCTTCTGCTTGTCACACTTCTTCTCCTATCCACTCCTCCCTTCCGCCTGTCACATTTCTTCCCCTATCAACCCCTCCCTTCTGCCTGTCACATTTCTTCCCCTATCAACCCCTCCCTTTTGCCTGTCACATTTCTTCCCCTATCAACTCCTCCCTTCTGCCTGTCACATTTCTTCCCCTATCAACCCCTCCCTTCTGCCTGTCACATTTCTTCCCCTATCAACTCCTCCCTTCTGCCTGTCACACTTCTTCCCCTATCAACTCCTCCCTTCTGCCTGTCACACTTCTTCCCCTATCAACTCCTCCCTTCTGCCTGTCACACTTCTTCCCCTATCAACTCCTCCCTTCCTCCTGTCACATTTCTTCCCCTATCAACTCCTCCCTTCCGCCTGTCACATTTCTTCCCCTATCAACTCCTCCCTTCTGCCTGTCACATTTCTTCCCCTATCAACTCCTCCCTTCTGCCTGTCACACTTCTTCCCCTATCAACTCCTCCCTTCTGCCTGTCACACTTCTTCCCCTATCAACTCCTCCCTTCCTCCTGTCACATTTCTTCCCCTATCAACTCCTCCCTTCCTCCTGTCACATTTCTTCCCCTATCAACTCCTCCCTTCCGCCTGTCACATTTCTTCCCCTATCAACTCCTCCCTTCCGCCTGTCACATTTCTTCCCCTATCAACTCCTCCCTTCTGCCTGTCACATTTCTTCCCCTATCAACTCCTCCCTTCTGCCTGTCACATTTCTTCCCCTATCAACTCCTCCCTTCTGCCTGTCACACTTATTCCCCTATCAACTCCTCACTTCTGCCTGTCACACTTCTTCCCATATCAACTCCTCCCTTCTGCCTGTCACACTTCTTCCCCTATCAACTCCTCCCTTCTGCCTGTCACACTTCTTCCCCTATCAACTCCTCCCTTCTGCCTGTCATACTTCTTCCCCTATCAACCCCTCCCTTCTGCCTGTCACACTTCTTCCCCTATCAACTCCTCCCTTCTGCCTGTCACACGCCTTCACCTATTAGCTCCTCCCCTCAGCCTCCGTTCTTATTACTGTTGGGGTAGTACTGATGTGTATGCACCTGTCAATCCAAGTACATTCCCAGACCCCTTTCCACCTGCCCAATCACCCAGGCACCCTTTCTCCCTTTAACCACTTCATCTCTGGAAGATTTACCCCCTTCATGACCGGGCCATTTTTGGATACGGCACTGCGTTACTTTAACTGACGATTGCACACGTACGACGCTGTACCCAAATAAAATGTATGTTGTTTTTTTCACAAATAGAGCTTTCTTTTGGTGGTATTTGATCAGCTCTGTGGTTTTTATTTTTTATGCTATAAAAAAAAAAGACCGACAATTTTGAATAAAATTACAGTATTTTTTTCTTTCTGCTATAAAACACACCCAATAAAAAAAATGTAAATAAATCAAATTTCTTCATTAATTTAGGCCAATATGTATTCTACTACATGTTTTTGGTGAAAAAAATCCCAATATTGATTGGTTTGCACAAAAGTTATAGCTACAAACTATGGGATATATTTATGGAATTTTTATTTATTTTTTACTAGTAATGGCGACGATCAGCGACTTATAGTGGGACTGCAATAAACACCTAACTGACACTTTTGACACTTTTTTTGGGAACCAGTGAAACTAATGCAGTAATCAGTGCTAAAACTATGCACTGTCACTGTACTAATGATACTGGCTGGGAAGGGGTTAACAACAGAGATGATCAAAGTGTTAACTGTGTGCCTGATCAGTGTTTTACTACTGTGGGGGAGGTGATTTTACTAATGGAAGGCATGGATCCATGTCCCTGCTTTGCAGGGATACAGGATCAATACCTAACATACTGACAGAACGTCAATCTGCCTTGTTTACATAGGCAGACTGCTGTTCCACCTGTGTTACGAGTGATCGCCGGGTGACGTCGGGCATCGAGTCTGCCGGACCCGCTGATTGGCTTCGGCTGTGCATAGACGAGCCTCTGGTGGCACGCCTGATACCCAGAAATGCAGGATCACGTATATATACAGTGCGGCCTCCCTGTAGCAGTAAACATGCTGTAGGGCGGTCAGCAAGCGGCTAAAACAGACGCAAATGGGACTGCCGGCTTCTTTTTGCTAGCCATTAACATTTGTACATCACTTTACTGTTCCTTCTGACTTATCCAGATACAAGTTAGGTACATAGTTAGCCTGGTTGAAAAAAGAGTCCATCTAGCTCCACCAATAAAAGGGAAAACAAAAAATCCTTATAAAAAAACTTATAAAAGTAGATGATACTCTGTGTCCCAATACATTTATTTCTCCTATTATTGCTCTTTTTTATCATGCTTCTTACAGACAGTTTCCATACTTCATTTATGCAGATCAGTTTTGAGCCCACCTAATCTCTCACTTGATTAAAGATATATAATTTTATCAACTTTCTTTCATCAATCAGTACGACACTTCCTGATATATAAAGTTTTGAGGTACAGCTAATATTACTATATCTTTATGGCTTAAGAATGTTTTATCCTTCAGAATTAAGTGTGTCTATGAGAATCTGACGCAGCACAGTAATTATAAGGCATTTTGTGGATGCAAGGACTGTGCCAAATGTGTGTGCTGTATAATAGGAGTAGGATCAGATTCTATTTAAAAGAGAAAAATGGGAATTAAAAAAAAAAAAACATTTATACTCACCTGGGTGGACGCAACATCGCTCCGATGCTGTATCTGTCTGCTGCATCTGTCCCCCGCTGTCTCAAAGACTGAGCCCTAAGTGATCAAAGACCACTGATTGCTTGATTCTAGGTCTTCAGTGATCAGAGAGAGTCTCCGAATTTAAATTGGAGCTGTCTGAAGAATGCAGAATGGGGGGGGGGGGGATGATACAGAATAAATTTTTCCTGCTCTGACTTTTTAAGCTTGAGCTATTGAGCTGTATAAACAATAGTTTTTTTCCAAAGAGCAGAGAAGGTTAGCTAGAAAAACATGTGAAAAGACCCCCTTACTTGCTGTAAATAATAATATTTTATATTTACTTGACTAAAATAGAAAATTTCTTGAGTTCTGAGCATGATAAAAAAAATAGATAGAAAATATACACAAACAAATATGCATATGCTTTAACCACTTGGCGTGCGCATGTGCAACCCCCCACCAGGCACCCGCTGTGATTGTACACAGCAGGAGACTGTCAGCAAGTCCTTGTCAATTATTTATGCCCTAAACCTGCTGATTGGCTGTGTGCAATCACCCCCCAGAGCTCTGAGTTGGTAAACACAGAGCTTTGTACAGAAGGAGCGATCTGTTGGTTTCTCATCCCTGCAAGGTAGGAATGAGAAACTTAGACATATGTTAGTAAAAGCAGCACACTTTACACAAATTACACATAGTTAGGCATACATTTAATCCCTTGATCGCCCTAGATGTTAACCCCTTCCCAGTCAGTGTCAGTACAGTGACCGTGTATAGTATTATCACTGATCACTGTGTTAATGTCACTGGTGTTGTCAGTGGCAGTTGGTCAGTTCTCTCCAGCGTCAGTGTCAGATTTCCCGCCACACTATCACAGTCCCATTGTAAGTCATTAATCTGCGCCATTAGTAGTATTTAAAAAAAAAATTTCAAATAAAAATTCCAGTATATACAGTATACACCATAGTTTGTAGGCACTATAACTTCCACGTAAAATCAATATAAACTTATTGGGATTTTTTTTTTTTTTTTAGCAAAAAACATGTAGCTGAATACATTTTGCCCTAAATTTATGAAGAAATTAGATTTTTTTTATTGGTTATGTTTCATAGCAGAAAGTAAAAATTATTGTTGTTTTTTTTTTTCAAAGTTTTCGTTTTTTTTTCACCTTATGTTGCAAAAAATAAAATACCCAGCAGTGATCAAATACCACCAAATGAAAGCTATATTTGTCGGAAAGAAATTTTATAAATTTCACTTGGGTACAGCCTTGCATGACCGTGCAAATACCTGTTAAAGTAGTACAGCGCTGAATAGCAAAAAAAAAGACCTGGTCATGAAGAGGATAAAATCCTCCGGAGCTCAAATGATTAAAGAAAAGTGTATGTATATTTTTCTAAAGTCCAGCAGTGCTCCTGTGACATGACAATGTGCATTATATTATACTGCTATTTAAGGCTATTGGGTATGGCATGACAGAATTATATTTTTCTTCTAATCCCTTTAAACAAATGCTTCCATTCATCTAGACAGACTGTATTCCCACAGCTTCATGCTAGGGGGCAACTGTGTTCCACCGTTTGCTTCAGATGTTAAGCTTGGGCCTCACAAGGCAGACAAGGGTGGATGCTGCTTGTGTGTGCAAGCTGTTTGCTGGCATTCTTGGGTCAACACTACATTCCATCATCCCACATTCAGTGGGACAACATCCAGAAAACTTCTCAAGGGAAGCAGCTGCTGGTGAAGACTGGAAAAGCTGCATTCATTTGAAATCTGTACAGTCTCATAATGTCTCTCTGCAATCACATTATCTCTGTCACAGTTACAGTTAGCTTGGCAAATGTACTTAGAGAGTTTGCATAAAGTGTATAAAAACTTCCTACGAGCAGCTTACAAATCTATTTTATTACCCAAAACAATGCGTTGAAAAGGAATTCAGTAGATTTGAATTTTCTCTGCAAAAGTGGGCTACATATCTGAATTTTTTTTTTATAAACAAGCAGCCATTTAAAAACCAAAGACATAAAAATCGTAGCTTTCACTGTGCATTTATTAACTTTTTCTTAGTGTTTAGATCACTAATGAGCTTATTTAATAACATAATGCAAGAATACAGAGGTTAGCAATTGTGCAGGGACCTAGAGCAAGCAAAAAAATATATCGCACAAACACGTGAAAGCTGATGTGCAGAAAGTTTTTGGAGTGAATTATATGGTTATTGAACACACCAATGGTTAAGAAAATCACTCTTCGAACACTATGAATTTCACCCCAAAGTTCATTGGCAAGCATTAACCCCAGTTCAATGTCTAAAGATTAATCAGTTACCTAACATTTTCCCAGTGATAATTACATTTTCAGAAATTCTTCAACATCTGTTCTTCAATAAGAAAATGTCTTTACCCACTTTCAGACCAGCAACATACCCACACTTTGCTGGACTTCAAGTGTTTCTACTGGGATGATGCTGGCTGCCAGCATTCTGCTCTCATGTAAGAGTAATCCTAGCAGCTAACTAGCCCCTGCATTTCTTTTACAAGCAAGGGGAGAAGAGGTCCCCCCTCCTGCCACCTTCCATGACATTCTTGGGCTCTCCTGTCCCACCTGGACACTCAAACAACTGGTGCATCTGCCAGCTGGCCAGAAAGCCAAAGTCCGAATCGGCTTTGATTGGCTCTCAGCTATTGTAACACGGTTTACCCGAATGTCAAGGGTGCCATTTTTGAAAAATCTAAAGCATTCTAAAACAGCAATCTTGATGTTTTGAGAATGCTTTTAAGGGCAGAGGAGGGATTTGGGGTCTTATACACTCCAGATCTTTCCATAAAGAGTACCTGTCACATGTCTATTGCTGTCACAAGGATGTTTGCATTCCTTGTGACAGCAATAAAAGTGATCACATTTTTTTTTTTTAAGCAACAGTGTAAAACTAAAAAAAAAATTAAATAAATTAATAATTGAAAAAAAAAAACTTTAAGTCCTCCCTGTGCTCACTTACAAAGGCAAACATACACATTGGTCCGGCACGCACACAAACAGCGATCGTCCCACACATGTGAGGTATCACTGTGGACGTTAGATCATTGACAGTACCACTAGACCTCCTCTGTAAATCTAAGATGGTAACCTGAAAAGGCTTTTAAAGTGTCATCTATGGATAGTAAAATGTACGGGCATGCACAATTTCAAAGCGTGGTGTGTTTGGTATTTATTTACTCAGGGTAACAGCATCTTTTATATTTTTACAAAAAAAATGTGTTATGTTGTGTTTGTTTTTTCATTAAAATTACAAAAAGTGTATTTTTTCCAAATAAATTGCGTTTGAAAAAACGGCTGCGCAAATACTGTGTGACATAAGAAACTGTAAAACCCACCAATTTTTTTCTCTAGGAACTCTGCTTTAAAAATATATATATATGTTTGAGGGTTTTGAGTACATTTTCTTGCAGAAAATACTACTTCTTACATGAAATCAAAAAGTGCCAGAAAAGGTCTGCAGCTTAAGTGGTTACTGTCATCACCCTGCTGAACTTGTGACTTCTAGTTAACAGTGTGCCACCCTCCTTCCCACCAGAATTAACAAACCTACTACAACAGGCATCCAGGCTGGTATCCCCATAGCATGGGGGCAGTAAGCTTGCAGCTTCCTTTTCTTTGTTAATACCAGCTTGCGTGCCATTTAGGACTAGGGGGTGCTTTGAGAAAAGTCGACAAAAACACAGGGACCCCCTCTCAGATCACTGGTGCCCACTGCTGGTGGTTTCTTTAGCACCCCCAGTAACCGGGGGGGGGGGTCACCAAGGGGGTGATTACTGTATGTACCACCAACTTGCCAGGTGGTCACTTTCTCATTGGTGGACAGGCCCCTCCTCCTCACTGCTGAACCACTGAGTTGAGCTATGAGGGGGTACCTGCTAGTGCCCCATTTCGCTGTGTTATCACTGGCTATATGTGGAGTCCAAATATCTCAAGAGCAGTGCCCATATTTAGGCTAATACCAAATATGGACTGTGGTGTAACACCTAGACACCTAAAATGAATGTATTGTGAGGCACTATCTGGCAGGTTTGTGGGCAGTATATACAGTATGTGTCACCTGAGTTTCTCATCTATAAATCGTGAGGGGTTCCAGGGCTGATGACTGGAGAAAACAACTTGTTCTGGGTCCTTAAGCCCCAGAGGCTTCCTAGGTCCACTGGTAGACAGATCGCATTATTAGGTGTGCACAGGCCTTCGCATATACGTGAGCTGCATAATGTTGGAGACTCTCCCTGCTCTGTGAGCCTGCTGCTGGTTGTAAACGCCCAATGTTGACAGAACACTAACAGAGGGCACAGTGACTTAGTCAGGAACTGACCTTAGTTTAGTTAGCGGATTAGACAAGCAGGTGTTTTGTTTGTTTTATGCAGAGGACATGCTGTATAAAGCCCTCCTGCTTTGGAACTGTTTGCTTGCTGCTTTGCTGAATCAAAGTGCAGGGCACAGTCCAGGGCTGATAAACTTAAACTGGACTTTAACATCTCTGCCAACCTGCAACTATTTTTAAACATTTCTTTGTACATATCATGAATCCAAATGACTTCTATTAGGGTATGTGACATTCTTTCATTTTCTGATCCTGGGCAGTCCTAAATGTTGCAGAGAACAGCACTCATGTAATGATATCAGAGCTGTTCTCTGCAACATTTTTCTGTGAGCACAGGCAGGTGTGATGACAATGACATACCCCTACAGGGTTATCCTATGACAGCCACGACCCACGGGAAGCAAGTCAAATAATGCTTGCCATCATTCAACCTGGAAAATGACTGACAAGGTGCAGAGAAAAATTCCTTTGAGGGATGGTCTCAAAGCAAAGGTGAGAATTGCAGCAGGAGCTGCATTTTTTATTTTAAAATCTCATGGGCAATTTAATTTACAAGAGAAAAAAACTGTAGTTCTGTTTTAAAGTAGGGCCCCATCCAAACATATCAAATACATCCCTGTGAACTCATCTTTTCAGGGATTTATGGAATGTGTTCAATGCTCTTCTTGATTCACTGTAAACAGTAGGAAGGTGACATAGCTGTAACCCATACCTTAACTATTAACTTAACACTTATCTTAAAGGGTAACTCCATTTTCATGGGGGAAAAAAATTGCAAATAAAGAAAAAATAATTTAGCGTATACAATTGCGACACAAGTCATATTGTAATTGAATGTTATTAAAAATGACCTTTCCTTTTCAATCTGCAGCCGCTGTAATTTTCTGAGAATGCATTGCAATATGGCTACATGGAGTTGTTCTGTACACAGAGTGTGTACTGACCACTCCCCCAGAAACATAATTTCCTGCTTGTATGATTGGCTCACCAATTTTCCCAGGAGTCTGCACCAAGATACAAGTCAGATATCAGGCATCCCCTGCAACAAAAATGTTATTTTTGGTGAGATACTCCCAATAGGAACATGTCTAAAGGGATGCAGGCCCAGCAGATTTCCTCCTTAGTGCTCTGCAGGTGCATACCTGATAAATAATTCTGAAATCACTCCCAATAGACCCACTCAGCACAGAGGAACATACATAGATTTCTTCAGAATAACAAAAGGTAGAAATCTACAACAAAGGTTGTTATAATCCTAGCAATGTACATAGATCACCCAGAGGGGAATGTTTTTTTTTTCTCAACAAAAGTGGAGTTAAACTGTAAATGTTAAGACTTAACAACTCTTAAGGCTCCATTCTCACTTATCCTGTAATGGCACCCCAAACATGATGCGGTTCTGCCACAATTATTGTGAGACAGGATCGCATGGCAATTGCAGCAAACCGCTCCTTTGAAAATCACATGAAGCTTGTCACCTGAAAAGGAAAGCTGCCCTATGCACATAGAGCAGCCCATTCAAGTGAATGGGCTGGTCCTATGCGACAAGCAAAATCATGTGCAAATCGCTCAAACAATGTCGCGAGTGGGAATGCTTGTTCTCGCTACGTGAAAATGTGAATGCAGCCTAAGACTTCCCCTTATCCCAAAAACCTAAACTAGCATATAAATTCTTTAAATCCTCACCTTAACATCTAATTTTTAACTGTACTGTTAACCCCTAACTCAACGCAAGTGGGGAGATAAGTGGCCAACTGTCAATTGTAGCATAATTGTAGTGGCCAAATAATTTGATGCACATTTATCAACAATTTCTGCCAACATTTGCCACACTGCTGTTAGACCCAGCAAATATTGACATCTCCCAAAGAATATTTCTGTAATTCGGCAGAAAATGTGTATCAGTGAAATGCAACAAAAAAATTGGTGTCCAATTTAAAGAGAATAGAACATTTGTCACTTTCTACATATAGCCTGTAGTGTATGTACGTGGTTAGGTGTTACATTTAAAAGCTCTTTTTTAATGTCAAATGATGTCCACTTTGGACCTATAGTCACTTTTTGAATTGATTTGAAAAAAAAACTGATAAATATTTAGTGCAAAAAAGTACAATGCAATACAAGATATTATGACTACCAGTATCAAAATGTTATATTCTGCTATGGCTTTAATTTGCTAACATCTAATAAAGTCTATAAACGTGAGAATAATTGCTTTATTACTTTATTCCATCACCAGGTAGATGTCTAAACTTGACCTTCCTGCCAATTTTAAAAATACCAGCATTCGTTTTTATACCATATGTTGTGTGTCCTGGTACATGCAGTTGTTTCGTTTTGTATGCCAGACGCCTTGTACAGAATGTTCCAATTTCCCTGAATCTGCCTTTGCGACCACTAGAGTGCTCTGTCTGAATGATGTGTCTCTGCTGTGTATTTTTGCATACTTCATGCTGTTTATGATGATGCATTCCCAGCAATGCCGACATTACAGCCGACTGCTCCTCTGCTTCATGCTGCTACACAGTAGCTCTTTGGACCTGTCTAACTATTATCTAGCTCATCAATGAGTAATAAATGAAAATGAAGCTATGATTTGAAACTATATACTATAATCTCACTTTAATAAAGAGGCATTTGCTGGAAATGGATAGAAGCAATTTACTGTCTTTTAAATTCACACATTTTGCTATACCCATGCAATTTGCAGTTATATGCATTTGCAGTTTAGTTTGTACTTTGTTTTCTTTCCTTTTTCCTTTTTTTTTCTTGGTAGGTAAGAGACCCATATCTACAGAATTACAGCTACTTTTGTGTTGCTCTCCAGGACTGCAAAGTCAGAAAAGTTTAAAGAGGAACTGCAGTCTGTTTACATCATTTGTAATAAAAACATATTTGCCATTCTGAAGCTTCCCTCCAACCACTTTGCATATTATTTTATATATACTATGATTCTGTACTTGCCAAATGCTGCAGAAGTCTCCACTGGGTCTGGCTGCAAGCATTTTAACTATGGGCAGCTGAAGCCGCTGCCTGTTCACTTCCTGGGATTACACAGACACACAGAGGCACACCTCCCTTCCTGGCAAGCTCTCACGAGAGTGAGAGAGAAAGCTGTGCACAATGTCATACACCTAGGCTTTTTACCAGACAAGAAACAGGAAGTGGGCTGTATAAGGTATTTACTGGCAGAAAAAAATGTTTTACTCTCCAAAGTTAAAACGACTATGGAAGAGCCCTGGGGCCATCATAAAAAATATACAGAATTATGAGGGGGTTTTTTTTTGTTTAGTTTTTTCAAGGCATTCTGAGTTTAATTTTTTTTTTTTTTACAATATTCTGAGATTAAAAGTCAGAATTCTGAGATTTAAAGTCAGAATTTTGAGTTTCAAAGTCAGAATTCTGAGTTTCAAAGTCAGAATTCTGAGATTCAAAGTCAGAATTCTGAGTTTAAAGTCAGAATCCTTAGTTTCAAAGTCAGAGTTCTGAGTTTCAAACTCAGAATTGTGACACACAAAGAATTCTGTAGATTTTTTTTTTTAAACTTACAATTCTGACCTTGAATCTCAGAATTCTGAGGTTTGAAACTCAGAATTGTGACTTTTAATTTCAGAATTCTGTAGATTTTCTTTTTTTAAACTTACAATTCTGACTTTGAATCTCAGAATTCTGACTTTCAAAGTCAGAATTCTGACTTTGAATCTCAGAATTCTGACTTTCAAACTCAGAATTAATTCTGACTTTCAAACTCTGACTTTTCAAATTCTGACTTTTTTTAAAAAAAATATTTTTTTCAAACTCATAATTCTGTATTTTTTTATGATGGCCCCAGGGCTCTTCAATAAAACAACAAGGGCAGAAGATTTAATAGATGGAAAGATGAAAAATGATTGAAGTTCTGCTTTAAGTTATGTCACTGAAGAGTATACAGCAGAAAATAAAAATGATGTTTTTTTGCAACTTTTGTTACAATTTTGCCATGTTTTTACTGCAAGCTTTTTTTTTTTTGTTACATTTTTATTTTGTTGCTGGCTTTAAGAACGACTGCAGCTACTGCAGATAAAGATATGAAAAAATACACATTTTTGCAGTCTTGTATTTATTAATAAATCATTAAATGCAATTCAAATGCAAACAGTATAGTAGTACTGCTCCAATTTAAACCTACATTTGACTCAGTATAAACCTTTTGAAAACCCCTGTATAGCAGAACTCAGGCTGGGAGAGGAAGAAGCAGCACAAGGAGCTAATCAGGTGTGCTGCACTGCTCCTGTGCTAACAACTTACAATACTTAACAGCAGCAATGAAAAATCACGTCTCCTGCCCTACAAGTCAGGCCTGTGCTTTGTGGCAGTGCTGTGTGAATCCCAGAACTGAATGGACAGAAATACAAATCCTATGGCGGGTAAAACATCTCCCTTACCTTGTATGAATTTCATCTGTGCATTTAGCTTTTTGCCATGAGTTCAGCGCTAAGTGGCTTTGTCTCTGCAGCCTAGGGAAAATTGTTTATGGCAATACTAGGCTCTAATGTCCAGATAAGTGTGTTCATTACAATTGGGTTCTCATTTCCTTAAAGTAGTTGTAAACCCTTACAGACCACTTTGACCTACAGGTAAGCCTAGATTAAAGCTTACCTGTAGGTCCAAGAAATATCTCCTAAATCTACACGGTTTAGGAGATATTTGCAAAAAGACAGGCGCCGCTGTCTACGGCGCAGGCGCACTGAACATGCCGCTGCTAACGGCGATATGCCGTTAGTGGCGGCTCACGTGCACATACGTGGGAGTGACATCATCGCGGCTCCGGTCAATCACAGTGTCGGAGCCACTATACCCGGAAAGAAGATGGACGATCCGTAGCAGAGGGGACATCGGTGACATCGCAGGCTGATGTGTCAGGTAAGTGACACATAATGGGCTACTATGTGATGCATAGTAGCCCATTATGCTTTACCTTTGCAGGAAACAAAGAGGAAGTAAACCCATAAGGGTTTACTTCCTCTTTAAGACGCTCTTTGAAAACAGGAGAAGTGCTCTGCATAGATGTAAAGGAGCAGTTTATCTGCAAGCAGCCAGAGTGGCCAAAAGTCATCTTCTGCAGGAAATGAAGATGAAATCAGACCTTGGAAACCTGCAGACCATGTTGTCAATCACAATGATTTGGGCAGCAAAGATTAGTGATGACTTTTATTTTTTTACCAGACTGCAGGAAGAAAAACACTCACAAGATGAGGCACAAAAATCTATCTGATTTTATTTAATCATCAGCTTATTAAGTGGATTAATCAGTTTTGTTTTCTTAAACTGGCAAGTCATAGAAAATCAAAACGCAGTGCTTAGGTTCACTGGTCTGGAATAACTGGCTGCTACATATAGACAGACTGAGGGGCTGCTGAAAGGCCTGAGAATTTGGCAATGCTTCCACCCTGAGTCCACAATGCATAGACATCTGTGATGTGCCCACAGTCCAATGGCCCTCATTACATATTTGGCTTATAGCACCTGGGCACATCCTGTGAAGTCAGCCAAGGGCATCTATTCTGTATGAGAGGGAATAACCAAGACTCAATGAATCTAACTATACTGCTAAAGCATTCAGAATGTAATGAAGTAAACACCACAACAGGTAATGTAACATTTAATAGTTGTTCCAAAATTAGCAAAAAGTAAATGCTTCCTTTGTGTTTACAAACCTGAATTACATGTATACTGCATAACCAAACAATATGTTATCATGTATTAAACCATTTAACAAAAAAGACTTAATATACATTTTATAAATATAAAAAAATATATAAATTATATATAATTTAGCTACTGTAGTCCAATTCAGATGCATCATGAAAGTTTTTTTATGTATGTTGTTTAAACTTTTCTGGCTATCAAAAACCTAGCACAAACAAATGGAAACTACTCCAACTGATAACTGGACTTTGCAGCAGGGAGCCAGCCTGCAAAAAAACCAAATTGATCCTGTCTAACAGTTCATGTTAAAACCAAGGGGTTTCACTTGCAGACATTTGCAAATACATGCGTAAGCTGCAGTGGCCACGTCACGGCCCCCTGTGTACTGCAGTCCTAACTATACAAATTGAGAGTCTCCAAAGTTGGAGCACATATATAATAACTGGACAGATTAGGGGCAGGTATGCCTGGAGGGAGCCCACCCCCCTTAAAAGTACAGGGATGCTCTGGACACCCAGCAATAGCACAATGGCAGCGAAGCTTTCCAGTGCATCTCCTCACCAATTACCAACAGCATTTAAAAATCTAGTATCATTGACTAATCTTGCTAATATAGTGGCTGCAGTAGGCTTTGGAGATTGCATTGGTCTATCACTGACCACTGTACAATCCAGTTGGAGATAGATCACAGATCATGTGATCACCATGATTATTGAACCATGGTGATCAAAAGAAAGTTTTTGCCCACCCAGCAACACATTTTCCTGCTATCTGATACATTTTAGCAGATTATTTTTGCTTACAGCAGATGAGAGCTCTATGACAGGCAATGTAAAATATAAAAACTAAACATAAAAATATATTTCTTTTTTATAACTCATCTATAAAGTACAACCATTAAAATTAGAGCATGATAAGGGGAAATGCCTAATATCTAAAGAATCTAAAATATATACATATATATGGAGGGGCAGCAAACAGTATGCCACCAACAACCCCCCCCTGTCGGCCGGTCGGTGAGACGGTTGTACTTACCTCCTCGCGGCTTCCCATGCTCCGCATCACCATCTCGTTCCCATGCTTTCCATGGGTCTCTACGGTGGCAGCGGCTTCAGTTTCTCCACAGTGCTCCCATTGACTGCCTGCTCCGCCGTCTGACAGTCCCTAAATGGCTAAGGGGCAGAGTCACCTGATGGAATCAGCAGGTGACTCCGCCTCTTGTGCTGTCAACAACATTTTAAGAAATGTCAGATGGCAGAGGAGGCAGTCGGCGGGAGTGTTTAATGAGGCCAGAGGTTTATTTTTCTTCTTTTTCTGAGTTCAGCAGTGCGCCAGGCATCGTGATTGATGATGGCGCTACACCGGGGGGGGGGGGGGGGGGACATTTTGTTTTATAAAGTAATTGTCAAAAACTTGTGTTATGTCTTTATTCACTTTTTACACTTTTTTGGTGAATGGGTAGGCCATACGCATTCACATAGGGGAGTCGCGATCTGGAGGCCCACTCATTAAAGGGGGCTTCCAGATTCCGATAAGCCCCCTCACCTGAAGACCCCCCCCATTCGCCACCCAGGGTTGTGTGGCAAAGCCACCGCTGCCCCAAAGCAACCCCCCCCCCATGCTGAGGGCATGTCCCCTGGTATGATTCGGGGGCTAACCAAAAAATAATAATCTTACGTCTATAGAAAAGAAAATGTATTTTGACATAAGGAGTAGAAATACAGTATACATTATTAATAAAGGTTTGTTTATAAAATATTTCTAAGGCTTCTAGCTGAGGTTTCAAATTGAATCCGAGGTGTTCTAATATATTCATCTCTTGCCTAAGATCCTGTGTTGTTATCTTGGTTACTGGGTTACGGTCATGTATAGTATCAAATTCTTATAGTGCTAAATTCTTTTACAGGACACACGTTTGTTAACATTTGAGTGTATAGGATAGAAGGTCATTACTTGTACAAATGTTGGGTTGCTGCACATGATGACTTGCAGAACGGAAATTTTTGTATGACTCTTCCTCCTTCTGTATGACTTTTCCTCCTTCTACAAGCAGTGGAAAGTGAAATCAATGTGAACATATACTACTAACCATAAACAGAATGTCCTCCAGGCTTACAATATGATTTGTGTCTGTACTTTAATGACATTTTTTCCTAAGACTTTCTTCAGTTGCTGTAAACTAAATGCATGAATACAAAATGTACAGTTCTATATAATATTGTTTAATAGTACAGAAACAGTGTTAAATCTTGCTTCACTTTTTCTATGGCAAATATTGTTTGCATACCTTTTTCTTACCATTTTAAACTCAGGACCTTTTTCTCCATTCTTGAAAATATTAGCTTTTTAACTTATCTTCCTTCCTCTTTTAACATTGTGATGCACGTTAGACAAAATTATTTGCTTGTGAATATCATTAGGGTAGTGATATCACCTGTGATTGATTAGCCCTGTCACATTAATGGCGCTGACCAATCCGAATTCATCTGGTCCATCCCGAAAGCGCTGGCAGAGAAGAGGGAGAAGAGTGGGAATTTCAAATCCTCAGACCACTGAAGTGTCTGTGGGGGTGTCGACAGCTTGGCAACCCAGGGGGTAAGTTCAGTGGGGACCAAAGGGGATGGGAAGGGTGTCTGGTGTTAGTTCACTTTTACATTTTTTTATGTAAAGGTGAACAATTTAGAGCTAGCATAATGTATTTTTCTCTCTTGTGCAACTATATGGTTACGATTTAGTTTCTGATTCCTATGTCTGTGATCTTGTCTGCTAGTTTGTTGCTTCATTTTGTGATACTACAGCTGTTACCTCCTAATATCACTATATATCGTTGCTTGGGGATCTTCATTGATAATAGGTTACTTTAAAGGGTATGAACCAGGGTTGCCAACCGCCAGTAAATTTACTGACAGTTTGTAAAAATCTGTGATTTTCTTAAAACTGCCAGTAAATATCAGGGGCTGATAATTTCATGCAGTGTTGAATTTTTAAGTGTAAATCAAGCAAATTACTTTTTTATAGGTATTGTCAGTGCTTCCATATCATGTTTATACTGTTCAAATATTCACTGTGTTAGTTTTCAATAGGAGTTCTGTAATTTCTCAGGTTGCCAGTAAAAAATGTGCTCCGCCAGTAAATTTTCAATGTTTTGTCAGTAAAAAATGCAGCGGGAGGTTGGCAACCCTGGTAGGAACATGTAGTGTATCTTTAAAACTGGTATCCCCCTGTTGACTGTTTGGGAGAGATGGCAGTGTAAATAGCCTTCCCCTATTTCCTCTGAGACCACATACTGTCTATTATTGAGAGCAGAGACTGATGTGAATGTGCAATGTATAATATGTAAAGAGCTATATAAAATTGACGGCGTTAAAAAAGTACCTGTAATAAATTGTCTGTTGTCATTTTTTATATCCTGCTTTGATCAAAGTGAGTGAAGACATTTTATCATTGGCCATATGACTTGTAGCTTCCGAGTTATTGCACCAGTGAAAAATGATGAGGTACCAGTGCTGCCAACCCCCCAAAGTGAAATTTACTGGCAGGATGCCAAAATTTACAAACAGAACCAATTATTTTTTTTACTGACAAAAATCATGAAACTTACTGACAAAGACACTTTTTTACTGGCACTGAATAAAATAGACATTTTTTTGTGCAACACAGTGCAAATATCAATATTTAAACTATAAACATGTAGCTAGCGCTATTAGCAATGTGTTAAAGTTACTGTGTCACTGACTGTGACTGTGTCACTGACCAAGTACTGTCCATATTTATTCAATGATATTTGATATTTGGTACCCTCCAAATGCTGAGGGCATGTTGACTGATATTCAGTAAGTGGAGAGCTCACGTGCTCCCATCTTTCCAGCACAGCCAAGCTTCATGTAGCTGTTATGGCTTTTGGGGGGCCCGCACTCTCTTTTTTTTTTTTTTTGCATGGGTTTCTCCCTTGAACCATATCAGATCTAAAGGGTCCAGTATGGAATTTGAGGAAGACTCCATGCCATCTTTTTGTTTGTTTTGTTTTTGTGGATTTTTTTGTACTCAAGTTTTACTTATCTGGCCATGAGACAGTGTTATTGCAGTATTTTCTTGCATTATAAATGGAACCAAGAAGTGTTAATCTCCAACAAACACACATTCCCATGTATATCAAGGTAAGGGACCGCAAATGCATGTCAGTGGATTTAAAATGCATATACAGTGGGGACGGAAAGTATTCAGACCCCCTTAAATTTTTCACTCTTTGTTATATTGCAGCCATTTGCTAAAATAATTTAAGTTCATTTTTTTCCTCATTAATGTACACACAACACCCCATATTGACAGAAAAACATAGAATTGTTGACATTTTTGCAAATTTATTAAAAAAGAATAACTGAAATATCACACGGTCCTAAGTATTCAGACCCTTTGCTGTGATATATTTAACTCAGGTGCTGTCCATTTCTTCTGATCATCCTTGAGATGGTTCTACACCTTCATTTGAGTCCAGCTGTGTTTGATTATACTGATTGGACTTGATTAGGAAAGCCACACACCTGTCTATGTAAGACCTTACAGCTCACAGTGCATGTCAGAGCAAATGAGAATCATGAGGTCAAAGGAACTGCCTGAAGAGCTCAGAGACAGAATTGTGGCAAGGCACAAATCTGGCCAAGGTTACAAAAAATTTCTGCTGCACTTACGGTTCCTAAGAGCACAGTGGCCTCCATAATCCTTAAATTGAAGACGTTTGAGACGACCAGAACTCTTCCTAGAGCTGGCCATCCGGCCAAACTTAGCTATCGGGGAGAAAAGCCTTGGTGAGAGATTTAAAGAAGAACCCAAAGATCCCCGTGGCTGAGCTCCAGAGATGCAGTTGGGAGATGGTAAAAAGTTGTAGAAAGTCAACCATCACTGCAGCCCTCCACCAGTCGGGGCTGTATGGCAGAGTGGCCCGACGGAAGCCTCTCCTCAGTGCAAGAAACACGAAAGCCTGCATGGAGTTTGCTAAAAAATACCTGAAGGACTCCAAGTCTGATGAGACCCAGATAGAACATTTTGGCCTTAATTCTAAGCGGTATGTGTGGAGAAAACCAGGCACTGCTCATCATCTGTCCAATACAGTCCCAACAGTGAAGCATGGTGGTGGCAGCATCATGCTGTGCGGGTGTTTTTCAGCTGCAGGGACAGGACAACTGGTTGCAATCGAGGGAAAGATGAATGCGGCCAAGTACAGGGATATCCTGGACGAAAACCTTCTCCAGAGTGCTCAGGACCTCAGACTGGGCCGAAGGTTTACCTTCCAACAAGACAATGACCCTAAGCACACAGCTAAAATAACGAAGGAGTGGCTTCACAACAAGTACGTGACTGTTCTTGAATGGCCCAGCCAGAGCCCTGACTTAAACCCAATTGAGCATCTCTGGAGAGACCTAAAAATGGCTGTCCACCAATGTTTACCATCCAACCTGACAGTACTGCAGAGGATCTGCAAGGAGGAATGGCAGAGGATCCCCAAATCCAGGTGTGAAAAACTTGTTGCATCTTTCCCAAAAAGACTCATGGCTGTATTAGATCAAAAGGGTGCTTATACTTAATACTGAGCAAAGGGTCTGAATACTTAGGACCGTGTAATATTTCAGTTTTTCTTTTTTATTAAATTTGCAAAAATGTCAACAATTCTGTGTTTTTCTGTCAATATGGGGTGCTGTGTGTACATTAATGAGGGACAAAAATGAACTTAAATGATTTTAGCAAATGTCTGCAATATTACAAAGAGTGAAAAATGTAAGGGGGTTTGAATACTTTCCATTTTTTCCAGTTTGCAAATTATTTTTCCCCATGGGGAATTTTATTCGTAACCACAAAGGTTTAATTCCTTTTTATACAACAGTTTTGTTTTTATTCCTCTAACATACAGAAGTGAAACTTCACTTTTATCCTCCTGGGATTATATATTGCTTCATAGGATAAATGCTAAATCTTTATTGGAGTTTTTATAAGGAGGGTTCTGCAGCAATTGCTAAAATGCCTATAGAGTACCTTTAATTTTCCATTCCTTAAAGCAAACTTTTCCTGAGCAGGGACTGTCAATGCTAACCTTCTTCTAAAATTTCTATTTTTCTGGTGGTTATTCCTGATTGATTATACCCTGATTTAAATATTCACTGACAAATCTGTTTATCTGCACACTTGTTTTGGCTTTTTGACTTACAGGAGGGGGGGGGGGGTGGATAATTAATAAAAAGTGCCTACAACAAACTTTGGGGTTGATTTACTAACGGTAAATAATAAGTGCACCCACAAGTGCATTTCAAGTGCACTGCAAATGCAGTTGCTTTAGCTCTGAGGGCAACATGCAAGGAAAATTTTAAAAAATGCATTTTTGCTTGCACATGATTGGATGATAGAAATCAGAAAAGCTCCCTCTTATTTCAGAGCTTACCCTTAGATCTAGAGTAACAGCACTTGCAGTGCACTTCTAGTATTTGCCTTTAGTGAATTGACCTCCCTGTCTCAACTGGAGCACAGCCAATCAGCTTTTAAACTTCATTTTCTAAGCTGTGTTGAATAATGAAATATACCGGTATAAGCTGATTGGTTGCTACATGGCAACAGTTGATGCGAAACACCTTTTAATAATTCTCCCAAAAGTGTTGAAGCAAAAGAGTCAACATAGAAGTCGGGCAGCGAGAATTTTCAAAATATAAAGTCATTGCTATCGTTTATGATGGATAAGTGATTTTTTAAACTGATGTTTTAACGTGTCAGAAAACCATCTTCCTAGGTGATCTTTTTGAGAAATGTTATCAATAAACAAAACACAACCAAAAACATGCTACAGTTTAGAACATCCCTAATGGCACCCCCACCCACTGGAAATTGCAGTGAGGTTTCCGCACACTGGAAACCACACTGCATTTTAGGTTTTTGTAAGGGCTGTTTTTTCAGAAAAGGTACAGGGACCTTTTCCCTGCATTTTCAGGAGGCCCAGCAGAAAAACACGAATCACAGACCTGAACAAGTGTGAGCCTACCCTTACACTGAATTACTGCACAAATCTGTTAAATACACAGGAATTCACACCAAGATTCAAGTAATAATACACATGCCTCTTAAATTTAGATAGTATTTGCTTATCCTTGAGCTCAACTTTTAAAAGAGCATGCTCATTCACATAACAGAAATATCACCTGTATAGCTAGATCTTAAATTGTATATATATTTTTATGAAATCCACCAATGTGATTTTGCAGTTAAAGGGGTATGAATTCCTGAAAGTTTAAGCATAGATATCTCACCATAATAATCATATCAATATAAATAATTGTTATATGGTTTAAGTTTGATTTTCAATATGATTTATATGGTTAAATCATCAGTATCAACATAGCTGACCCTTGAATAACACTTTGAGTTTTTTCTATTTTAACACCTTGACTTTTTTCTATTTTGATATTCTCCATAACTGTTATGGAGAATTTATATTAAAACTTGCAATGCATATCTACTATGCACTGAAAATACACGATTTTAAGTAGATTTCGTAGCTAACAATGTTTAAAGCAGCTCCATTTCTCTGTGTCTTTCTAATAGTATGGAGAAAGATTGCAATACTCGTAAATCAATTTCAAGTGAAATGTTCTGAATTGACGGTGTCAGAGGAGAATAACAGCTGTTATGGGAAAATCCTGAATGGTGCCATAAAAAAAATCTTGTCTCTTGAAAAATGGAACTGAGAAAATGTTCTGCTCAGACAGAAAGTGATAGCTAAAATACTAAAGGGGATGTGAAAGGTGACATTGCTGTAAAGCATACATAGTTCTGTGCAAGTTTCTTTTTTGTCTCGTACTACTATTTTCTGTCTTTTTTTTTGTTTATGTTCTGTAATTTGACCTTGTGGTTCTGTGTATCTTCTAAACTTCAGTAAGATAGCCAAACAGATATCTGGCATTTGAAACTATTTGGCCTTTACTACCGAGAATTGGCCTTACAATTGTCTTAGCACCAATGACCTTTTAGTAGATGGATTACCAGGGATGCCCAAATATCAATTTCCATTCTTGTCTTGCAACTTCAGAGTGAACAAATGAGCTGAATACATAATGGTTTCCTATAGAATGGTTTAGATGTGTTTAGAATTGAAGTTCTTGATTTATGTTGCACGTACTTTGTACGCCAACATTACATAGCATTTATACAGTAATTAAGGCCATTAGTTACAAAGCCATCTTGGCCATATACAGAACACTTTATTACCAGCTTTAACATGTTTACTAAATTAGGATTTAATAATTAAGGTTTCTTAAAAATAAACTTTTTATGCCATATATAATAAAGGTGATCTCGCGCAATCCCATCATTTCTCACATGATATAGTAACTTAAATATATATACAGTGCCTAATGCCAAATTACATCTCAATAAACAAATGATGGATAGAGAAAATAAATATTCTCTGTTAGTGCCATGAAAATAAAAAAAACTGAGAAAAAGTGGAAAAATTCTATCAAAAAGTGATATTGCATAAAGTGACTAAGTGAATAATAGATTAAAAAATGCATAAAAAATGTGTAAAAAATGTAGATAAATCAAAGTTCATAAATATCTTCATAAATGGTATCCTGTAAGTGTCAGTCTCTCAGAACTCTCACCTTCATGTGTGTAAAAACAAGCGTTGTGTATTGACATCAAGTGATGGATAGATATGTGGCAGCAAAATGAAGTTCAAACGTTCCTCATCTCTTTAGCCCGGCTTGGACAGTTTCCTCTTAGATCCCAATACAGCTCACTGGCCTGTCATAATATATACCACCGAGGCACAAATGGCCCGGTGGTATAAGAGGGAAAAGGAAAAAAAGCCTTCAATAGTGTAGTAGTTAGGTGAAAGGTAAAGGTTTTATTAAGGTTTTAAGATGTGCTCTTACAATAAAATCATTATAAACAGGCGAGATACAGTGAAATGCAGAACAGCGGCGTCTGAGGTGCCTTCTCACGTGACGTCTTTCCACGGCCACTCCAAGGGAGTCCAGATGAGTGTATAGTTAGGAGACAGCGAAATTATTAGGTATGTATTTCTGGAGTTTTTTTTGGCCATTTAAGAAGTACCTCTGACTCAACATAATTGCATAGTTTTAGAATACCCTACTGGGATTTCAACACTGCTTTTCTTCTGATGCACCCTCGTTTTTTACCCTAAACACTTTTTTACCCTAAACTAGTTCCTATGTCCTATTCACCATTGCATTATCCCCATCACAGGACCCAGAGTTACATGATTCATATACTGTATATTCTTACTTACACAGCAGCTGTGACATCTCTATTTGCTTCTTAAAGCTATGATCCACTTTTGCATTTGGAACTAGAGGTCTCCTGAGAGTAACCTATGCTACACTATAAGTTAAAAAGAGGTTATGAGTGGTCCCGCGTAGATGGCTAGAAAAGTTGTTTATATGGAACTGCTACCCCTACTAATACAGCCACCTTAGTGGAGTACAGAGTTGAATACATTGAAACAGTAGGTGTGCGCTGATCTAAAAAATACAAAATGCTGTACCAGGGATCTGAGTGCTCCAATGATGCCCTCTAACCAGTGACTTTTGTATCTAAACCATCTAATGTGCGAAAAAATATAATAATATAATATAATAAAGTGACTGGTGCTATGATACAGCTGGTGACTGATAATTAATTGAATTCATATAATGAAGTGACAAAAGTGCAACTTTAAATAATGTGACTAGTGCTTTTGTGAAACAGTTGATATACTGGGGTTTATCTACTAAAGCTGGAGAGTCCAAAATTAGGCTCGCTCCTGCATAGAAACCAATCAGCTTCCAGGTTTTATTGCCAAAGCTTAACTGAACAAGTTGGGGTTAGAAGCTGATTTGTTTCTATGCAGAAGTGAGCCTGATTGTGCACTCTCCAACTTTAGTAAATAAACCCCACATTTTTTTTGTAAACACAAAATCTTTATGCAGAAAGTGACAGGTGCTCTTCAATCGTGTGTTCTTTGTGCTGGTGCTTTTTATGGAGCCCTATAGGTATTGCACTCACCGGAAATACTCACCCCTTGAAGGGGTATTTAACGTTCACAGTGTTTGCCACTGTGCGGCAGTATCCAGATCCACGCCTTTAGAGACCGCTCTGTGCTTTATTTTTTTAAATGTTCATCCATATTACCCACATTTAAAGGGCATTTATAAGACTCGCGGCTATTCACTAAAATTAGAGCAAAAGCGATTTAACCGGAAACTGCGGGGGAATCCTTTTCCACAAGCAGTGGTTTCAGCAGGGAGCATAGATAATTAAAAAAAACTATTAGATAGACACCTAAATGACCACAACATAAAGGGATATACAATGTAATATTGACATAAAAGCGCACACACAAATGTTGAACTCGATGGACTTGTGTCTTTTTTTCAACCTTACCAACTATGTAACAATGTAACATGCAGAGAAAAGATGCTCCCATAGCATAATACAATTTTCCAAAAGTTTTATTGAGTGTATACAGTTGAAGACATACTCACATCCTCTCTGTATTTTTAAACGTTTTAAAACCAGGAAGCTGGGACGATTCACATTCCACGGCCCCAAAGCGGAAGTGATGCAAAGACGCTAGAAGCTCCGCCCTACGTGTTTCGTCTTTAAGACCTCATCTGGAGCTGCCTTTGGACCGCGCCAGATGACGCATGACGCATGTGGGTAATATGGATAAACATTTAAAAGAATAAAGCACAGAGCGGTCTCTAAAGGCGTGGCTCTGGATACTGCCACACAGTGGCAAACACTGTGAAATACCCCTTCGAGGGGTGAGTATTTCCGGTGAGTGCAATACCTATAGGGGTCACCATAAGAAGCACCAGCACAAAGAACACATGATTGAAGAGCACCTGTCACTTTCTGCATAAAGATTTTGTGTTTACAAAAAGACTGTATATCAACTGTTTCACTAAAGCAACAGTCACTTTTTGCATTAAGATTTTGTGTTTACAAAAAGACTGTATATCAACTGTTTCACAAAAGCACCAGGCACTTTATTTGAAGTTGCACTTTTGTCACTTCATTACTGTATATGGATTCAATTAATTGTCAGTCGCCAGCTGTATCATAGCACCAGTCACTTTATTATATTATATGTTGCATCCCCTCTCCTGAAACTCTCTCTTCTTCATCCCTCTTCTCCACCCCACAGTTTATATATATCACCCTCACTCCTGTCTTCACCTTATCACTGCACGCATCAGCTCCTGCTAATTCTGAACCCATATACCAATAAAACCTGCAGGACACTGAGATGTGTCCCCCCACATAAGTCCCACTCCCATATCACCTCTCTCACCCATCTGCTTCTCCTAACTTCTGGAGATATTTCCCCAAAACTTGGACCACCATCATTTACCTTCGGCCAACATACCCGGCACCCCCCATCATCTGATAGGAGCCGCAAACCACACAATCTCATTTCTATTCCTCTTCTGCCTAGAACCAGCCTCCCCTTCTCCTGTGCCCTTTGGAATACCCGTTCTCTTTGTAACAAACTTACCACTGTCCATGACCTATTTATCACAAGCTCCCTGAACCTACTTGCAATTACTGAGACCTGGATTCAAGAATCTGACTTTCCTTCTCCTGCTACTCTCTCCTATGGTGGCCTCCTGTGGACTCACTCTCCCAGGCCTAGTGGACGGAAAGGAAGTGGTGTTGGAATCCTCCTGTCCCCTCAAAGCACTTTTCAGGTTCTTCATCTACCCCCTCTCTGTCCCTCTCCTCATTTGAAGCTTACTGTTTTTGTCTATTTTCTCCAGTTTCATTGAGAATTGCTGTGATCTATCGGCCCCCTTGGACCGGCATCAAGCTTCCTTGACGACTTCTCTACCTCGCTACCCTACTTTCTCTCTTCTGAAATTCCAACAATCATTCTTGGTGACTTCAACATCCCTGTTAATCTTAACACTTCGGCTACTTCTAAGCTGCTGAGCCTAACATCCTCTTTTGACCTAAAACAATGGACACACGCTTCTACTCACTCTGTTGGTTGGCAACTGCCTTGACCTCATATTCTCCTAGCTATTCACTCTGCACAACCTCTCCAATATTCATTTTCCTCTCTCTGATCACCACCTTATTAGTTTCACTCTCTCCTTATCTTCCTCCTCCTTGCCTTCCAACTACCAAACTATTACCCATAGAAGCCTTCGCCATCTTAACCCTTCTCTTCATTTTTCTGCTACAGATTGTCTCTACGACAAAATCTCATCCTTGTCCTGCCCGAACTTGGCCACTTCTGTTTACAACAGTTCACTGTCATCCACCCTGGATACCTAAGCCCCCCTCACTACACACAGAATCAGGCTCCAACCGCTACAACCCTGGCAGACAGACAATACCAGAAGCCTCAAAAAACAGAGCCGTGCTCTTGAGCATCTGTGGCGTAAGACTAAGTCACAGCAATATTTCAGCCAATATAAATCTGCCCTAAAAATACCATTCCTGCCTCCACACTGCCAAACAGACCTACTTCATGACTCTCATTAACACCCTCTCAGGCAGTCCCCGTCAGTGTTAAATTCAGCAGAAAATTTGGATTTAGTTTTAGTCTTAGTCTTAGGACTAAAATGGCATTTTCGTTTTAGTCCCATTTTAGTCTTCTGCAATTGTTTTAGTTTTAGTTGTATTTAGTCGACTAAATCTCCAGGACATTTTAGTTGACTAAAATGTCCTACATTTTAGTCGACTAAAATCTCCAGTACATTTTAGTCGACTAAAATCATTTTAGTCAACTAAAACTAATTTTATTCATCTAAAATCTAATAGGTGTAGTTAAATTCTAATGCATTATTTAAGCATTTCTCTACAATTTCCAAACTCATTATATACTGCTGGAGTGAAAAATCAAATATGTTATTATTTATGGTATTGAGGTATGAACATGCACTACAGACCAGTGTTAATTTTTACATCAAGTTTCAATTTAGTTTTAGTCCTAGTCTTTTGACTAAAATGGCATTTTAGTTTTAGTACCATTTTAGTCTTTTGACTAAAAAGCCGTTTTAGTTTTAGTCGTATTTTAGTCATCTCAATTGTTTTAGTTTTATTCGTATTTTAGTTGACTAAAATGGTATTAAGTTAGTCGACTAAAATGTTTTAGTCGGTTTTAGTCGACGAAATGAACACGGGTCCCCTTCAACACTTTTCTACCTTTACCGCTCTACTTCATCCTCCATTACCTCCACCCAATAACTTACTCACTGCTCAGGAGATAGCTAATCACTTCAAAAATAAGATTGAGACAATTCGTCTCGAGATCTCCACTCTACAGGTATCTCGCTCACTTTACACTCCTTGTCCTCCTGCACAATCAATACTTCCCTCTTTTAACCTGACTACTATAGAGGAAGTCACTAAACTTTTTTCTAATGCCCATCTAACCTCCTGCCCCCTTGACCCTGTTCCTTCTCAAATACTACAGTCCCATCTGGCTCTATCCTACACTCTTTAACTCATATCTTCAACCTCTCACTCTCTACTGTCATCTTCCCCAACCCTCTAAAACATGCGCTAGTCACTCCCATACCAAAAAAGGCATCAGTAGACCTCACCAATCTTAACAACCTAAGACCAATCTCTTTACTCCCTTTTGCCTCCAAACTCCTTGAATGTTTAGTCTACAACCGACTGAACGACCACCTCATTGAGAATAACCTTCTTCATCCCCTTCAGTCTGGATTCCACCCACAGGACTCCACAGAAATTGCCCTTCTAAAATTCACAAATCCTCCAGGATTTCTCCAGAGCTTCTCCCATCCTTTGAAACTCCCTACCCCAATCTGTCCGACTGTCCCCTAATCTATCCATCTTTAGACAATCCCTGAAAACCCTTCTCTTTAAAGAAGCCTATCCTGCTTCTAACTAATACGCTGTTTTACTTCCTCCATCAGCTCACCCCCCACAGCTATTACCTTTTGTATCAATTAACCCTCCCTTTTTAGATTGTAAGCTCTAATGAGCAGGGCCCCCTGATTCCTCTTGTACCAAATTGTAATGTAATTGTAATGTCTGCCTTTATTTTGTTAAGAGCTGCGCAAACTGTTGGCTAAATCCTGTATAATAATAATAATTATATTATTTTTTTTTTTTTTGCACATTAGATGGTTCACTTAAGTTAAGTCACTGGTTGGAGTGCGTCATTGGAGCACTCAGATCCCTGGTACAGGATTGAGTATTTTTTAGAACAGCGCCACACCTACTGTTTCAATTTATTCAACTCTATGCTACACTATGATTGCAAAAACATGTACTTGGCTGAATACTGGGAAATTATATTTTGTTGTAGTCAATTGCAGAAACCTTTACTGTAACTGCACTACATTTAGCTAAAAATTATAGGGCTTCATTTTAACTTTAAAGTAATTGTAAACGATCACCTTGTAAAACAACCCATTCAGTTTAAAATAGAAATAAAATGCAAAACATTTTTGTATAGATATTAAAAAAACATTATAAATGCCTATTTCACTTTTTTTTATAAGTGATCATGTTTCCTCTGTTCTCAGCTGCATAAGAGCTGGGGGGGAGGAGAAGCAGGAGTACACTGATCTTCTCAATGAATAGCTGTGCAGTGGGGGCGTGTCAGGACAAGTCTGATCATTGGAGGAGAGCAGGCTGGGTTCCCAGCATAGCTAGAGAACTGACCACGCTGTGCTCTCCTGCTTAGTGCAGTTTTTAACCACTTCAGCCCCGGAAGGATTTACCCCCTTCCTGACCAGAGCGTTATTTGCGATTCGGCACTGCGTCGCTTTAACTGACAATTGCGCGGTCATGCGACGTGGCTCCCAAACAAAATTGACGTCCTTTTTTTCCCACTAATAGAGCTTTCTTTTGGTGGTATTTGATCGCCTCTGCGATTTTTATTTTTTTGCGCTATAAACAAAATAAGAGCGACAATTTTGAAAAAAACGCATTATTTTTTACATTTTGCTACAATAAATATCCCCTAAAAATATATAAAAAAAACATTTTTTTTCTTCAGTTTAGGCCGATCGTATTCTTCTACATATTTTTGGTAAAAAAATCGCAATAAGCGTTTATTAATTGGTTTGCGCAAACGTTATAGCGTTTACTAAATAGGGGATAGTTTTATGGCATTTTTATTAATAATTTTTTTTTTACTAGTAATGGCGGCGATCAGCGATTTTTATTGTGACTGCGACGTTATGGCGGACATGTCGGACATTTTTGACACATTTTTGGGACCATTGTCATTTATACAGCGATCAGTGCGATTAAAAATGCACTGATTACTGTGTAAATGACACTGGCAGTGAAGGGGTTAACCACTAGGGGGCAGGGAGGGGTTAAGTGTGTCCTAGGGGAGTGATTACTAACTGTAGGGGGATGGGCTGTGTGGCTGACGTCACTGATCTCTGCTCCGATGACAGGGAGCAGAGATCGAGTGACACTTGTCACTAGGCAAAACGGGGAGATGCTGTTTACAACGGCATCTCCCCGTTCATCCGCTCCGTGAGGCGATCGCGGGTCTCCCCGCGGCGATCGAGTCCGCGGGACCCGCGACCCGACTCACGGAGCTCCCGGCCGGGACAGGTACGCCCATTTGCCCAGCCGTGCCGCTCTGCCGACGTACATCGGCGTGCGCCGGTCGGCAAGCGGTTAATAGGCAAGCAAAGGGGCTAGCAGGAACACCGGGGATTTCACATAAAGTAAGCAATACAAAGAGAACATGATACAAGTACAGCAGGCAAGCATCAGGAATATGATGTGTTGGGGTAAAAACGCTTTAAACCTTTTTTTCCCCTACAACTAGCACATTGCACAAACATATGGAATTTCCAAGTGAAGTTCACGGAATTTGTTTTATGTTTCAAATGCAGGAACATTTCTTAGAATATTTTCGAGACTTTAACAGGTTGCAAAAATGGTGTTCTCTTAGTAACCCAATCCTCCCAAATAAGGAAGCAAAACAAATGCACACATCCTTCTAGAGCAGCAGGCTGAGAATATATATTGTGAAATATGTCGTGTTACTGTGTTATAAGGATATTCCAGAAATGTTCCCCTGACATATTTTCAAAGACATTGTGCAGAACATGCAGTCTGAAAATGAGAATGTTATATTTGAGCAAGAAGACATTAATAAAATGTATCTATGCTGATAGAAACTGTTATTTGTCCCATATGTCGTAAAAAATATCTTTCTGTAATCCTAAAGTCAGAACTGACAGGCTTTAAAGCATTATAATGTTTTATCAGCAGCGTGACTTTTAAAATTGTTACTTTCCTTAAAGTAGATATAAACCATAACTGAATGTCATTTAGTTTGTTAACTTGCTATAATTTATAAAATAGTACAATATTTTGAAAAAAATACTAGTTTCTAGCTTTTATCCATCCTTTGTTTCATCTTAGTGATACTGATCTCCTGAAGCCTTTTTTGGCAAACATTTCTTACATGCATGCACTCAAGTGATGGCTGCATGTTATTTCTCAGGGCGGGTGACCTGGTAGTGACAGCAGTGGGCCAATGCCTGAATAATGAGTGCTGGAACAGCTGTTTGTAGTCTCCTTTGGAAGCACATGTGTCAATGCAAGAACACAATTGAGAGACAAGGACAGAGTGTTTCAATTCTATAACGGGTAGTGCGGGAGCAAGGTCCTTCATGGCAGGATCACCAGATATTATTTAGCTGTAAATTTAGGAATACTAAAAACATTATTTTTCTAAACATTGATATGTTACAGTTTATAAAAGATTTTGATGATTGAGATTATATATACGTTAAAGCCCAATTAAACTCTTGTGATTTATTACTGTAATGCAGTCAGGCTGCATATACAGTCCTGAATTTTCATTTTTAAATTGCTAAGTGCTGCAGCAAGGGTTAAAATGACCTGTGTTGGAAGCCCACAGGAGAGTCAAACCACTGTTCTCACATAAAGCAGTGGCGTGCCCACCATACACATGCACCCAAGCACTGCTCCGATCAACAAAAATCCAAAGTGTGTGTATTTTTGGTTAGTTTATTCTGTAGGAAATCCATGGTAAAGTAAACTTATAAGTAACTTTACAAGTCTACATGAACACACTCTTGATATCTAAGGAGAACACAACAACAGCATACTTTTAATTAACCACTTGAGCCCCGGACCATTATGCTGCCTAAGGACCAGAGGTCTTTTTCCAATTTGGCACTGCGTCGCTTTAACTGCTAATTGCGCGGTCATGCAATGCTGTACCCAAACGAAATTTGCGTCCTTTTCTTCCCACAAATAGAGCTTTCTTTTGATGGTATTTGATCACCTCTGCGGTTTTTATTTTTTGCGCTATAAATGGAAAAAGACCGAAAATTTTGAAAAAAAATGATATTTTCTACTTTTTGTTATAAAAAAAATCCAATAAACTCAATTTTAGTCATACATTTAGGCCAAAATGTATTCGGCCACATGTTTTTGGTAAAAAAAATGTCAATAAGCGTATATTTATTGGTTTGCGCAAAAGTTATAGCGTCTACAAACTAGGGTACATTTTCTGTAATTTACACAGCTTTTAGTTTATGACTGCCTATGTCATTTCTTGAGGTGCTAAAATGGCAGGGCAGTACAAAACCCCCCCAAATGACCCCATTTTGGAAAGTAGACACCCCAAGGAAATTGCTGAGAGGCATGTTGAACCCATTGAATATTTATTTTTTTTGTCCCAAGTGATTGAATAATGACAAAAAAAAAAAAAATATTTACAAAAAGTTGTCACTAAATGATATATTGCTCACACAGGCCATGGGCATATGTGGAATTGCACCCCAAAATACATTCTGCTGCTTCTCCTGAATATGGGGATACCACATGTGTGGGACTTTTTGGGAGCCTAGCCGCGTACGGGGCCCCGAAATCCAATCACCGCCTTCAGGATTTCTAAGGGCGTAAATTTATGATTTCACTCTTTACTGCCTATCACAGTTTCGGAGGCCATGGAATGCCCAGGTGGCACAAAACCCCCCCAAATGACCCCATTTTGGAAAGTAGACACCCCAAGCTATTTCCAGAGAGGCATATTGAGTCCATGGAATATTTTATATTTTGACACAAGTTGCGGGAAAGTGACACATTTTTTTTTTTTTTTTTTTTTTTGCACAAAGTTGTCACTAAATGATATATTGCTCACACAGGCCATGGGCATATGTGGAATTGCACCCCAAAATACATTTAGCTACTTCTCCTGAGTACGGGGATACCACATGTGTGGGACTTTTTGGGAGCCTAGCCGTGTACGGGACCCCGAAAACCAATCACCGCCTTCAGGATTTCTAAGGGTGAAAATTTTTGATTTCACTCTTCACTGCCTATCACAGTTTCGGAGGCCATGGAATGCCCAGGTGGCACAAAACCCCCCCAAATGACCCCATTTTGGAACGTAGACACCCCAAGCTATTTGCTGAGAGGCATGGTGAGTATTTTGCAGCTCTCATTTGTTTTTGAAAATGAAGAAAGACAAGAAAAAACTTTTTTTTTTTCTTTTTTCAATTTTCAAAACTTTGTGACAAAAAGTGAGGTCTGCAAAATACTCACTATACCTCTCATCAAATAGCTTGGGGTGTCTACTTTCCAAAATGGGGTCATTTGGGGGGGGTTTGTGCCACCTGGGCATTCCATGGTCTCCGAAACTGTGATAAGCAGTCAAGAGTGAAATCAAAAATTCACGCCCTTATAAAGCCTGAAGGCGGTGCTTGGTTTTCGGGGTTCCGTACGCGGCTAGGCTCCCAAAAAGTCTCACACATGTGGTATCCCCGTACTCAGGAGAAGCAGCAGAATGTATTTTGGGGTGTAATTTCACATATTCCCATGGCATGTTTGAGCAATATATCATTTAGTGACAATTTTGTGCAAAAAAAAAAAATTGTCTCTTTCCCGCAACTTGTGTCGCAATATAAAATATTCCATGGACTTGACATGCCTCTCAGCAAATAGCTTGGGGTGTCTACTTTCCAAAATGGGGTCATTTGGGGGGGTTTTGAACTGTCCTGGCATTTTATGCACAACATTTAGAAGCTTATGTCACACATCACCCACTCTTCTAACCACTTGAAGACAAAGCCCTTTCTGACACTTATTGTTTACATGAAAAAGTTTTTTTTTTTGCAAGAAAATTACTTTAAACCCCCAAACATTATATATTTTTTTAAAGCAAATGCCCTACAGATTAAAATGGTGGGTGTTTCATTTTTTTTTTTCACACAATATTTGCGCAGCGATTTTTCAAACGCATTTTTTGTGGAAAAAACACACTTTTTTAAATTTTAATGCACTAAAACACACTATATTGCCCAAATGTTTGATGAAATAAAAAAGATGATCTTAGGCCGAGTACATGGATACCAAACATGACATGCTTTACAATTGCGCACAAACGTGCAGTGGCAACAAAATAAATACATTTTTAAAAGCCTTTAAAAGCCTTTACAGGTTACCACTTTAGATTTACAGAGGAGGTCTACTGCAAAAATTACTGCCCTCGATCTGACCTTCGCGGTGATACCTCACATGCATGGTGCAATTGCTGTTTACGTTTGACGACAGACCGCCGCTTGCGTTCGCCTTAGTGCGAGAGCAGGGGGCGACAGGGGTGCTTTTTTATTTTTTTTTTTTTTTTTTTTCTTTATTATTTTTTTGCTTTTTTATCTTATTTTTAAACTGTTCCTTTCATTTTTATTTTTTTTTAATCATTTTTATTGTTATCTCGGGGAATGTAAATATCCCCTATGATAGCAATAGGTAGTGACAGGTACTCTTTTTTGAAAAAATTGGGGTCTATTAGACCCTAGATCTCTCCTCTGCCCTCAAAGCATCTGACCACACCAAGATCGGTGTGATAAAATGCTTCCCCAATTTCCCAATGGCGCTATTTACATCCAGCGAAATCTAAGTCATAAAATGCTCGTAGCTTCCGGTTTCTTAGGCCATAGAGATGTTTGGAGCCACTCTGGTCTCTGATCAGCACTATGGTCAGCTGGCTGAATCACCGGCTGCATTTTCAGGTTCCCTGTTGAGACAGGAGAGCCAGAGAAAAACACGGAAGACGGTGGGGGGGGGGGGCATTCCCTCCCACAGCTTGTAAAAGCAGTCTAGAGGCTAATTAGCCGCTAGGATTGCTTTTACATGAAAGCCGACCGCTGGCTGAAAAGAATGATACCAAGATGATACCTAAACCTGCAGGCATCATTCTGGTATAACCACTCAAAGTCGTGAATGGCGTACCTGAAGACAAAAAAATGGTTAACAATAAAGCACAGTAAACGGTAAAGTATAAAAAATTGCATACCTGAAAAGCAAACATGATAAAACATAATAACAATAAAACATTGCAGAATAGAATACAGTAAAAAAGAGCAGAACAATAGAGAGAATAGAGAGAGAGAGAACAATAAAACGACAACTATTTTTTTTTATTTTATATATATTTTTTTTTTTTTTTTTTACACTTTTTTTGTAACTAACTTTTATAACTGTAACCGGATCCAGGTTCGGGTCTCTCAAAATGCGATGGCATCTTGGGAGACCCTGTGAAAGTGTGCCTAGTCTGTGCAATGCTGTACCCTACGCTAATACTCAACTAGTGTATGGTAGCGTTCAAAACATTCACCAATGCAAAGACCAGGATTGTCAGGACAGGAGGGACAATAATAGCGGGTGTCACGCCTATATCCGCGCTAGCTGCAGACACAATATCTTTTTTTGGGGCGTTCGCTGGGTAGGGGTACTCGGGAGGACATAAAGAAAATGACTGCATTTGGTTGGGGATGTGAATGGGGGAAGTATGGGCGCTGCAGAAGTGGTGGGTTCCCAATTAGGATTGGCGAATGCAGCAGGAAGGGCACTATGGGCACGACAGGCCTGTGTTTGTCTTTTTGGTGGCAGCGGGACACTACTTGTGCTTGCCACCTCACCAGCTTGAACTGCACTTATGGGACTCGCCACGTCACCAAGTGTTACTGCAGTGCTGGTTTGACTACGACCGGGGTGTACTAGGCCGCTGGCGCTTGCCAGTTCACCAAAACGCTACCAAAAAAATCTGTTGGCGATCGCAGGGATCAGGCCTGACTCTGCGAATGCTGCAGTTATGCGTTTTAGTCTTTTGTAAGTGACAGTGATCGATCGATACTGCACTTGGGTGGGCTGGGCTGGGCCGGGCGGAGGGGCAAAACGCAGGTGCTAGCAGGTATCTGGGCTGATCCCGCTAACACTGCGTTTGTGAGAACCCTAAACTGCTGGGGAAGCTAGTATAGATCTGATCGGATCAGATATTGATCCGTTCAGATACTATACCACTAAGGGTGGTGTACAGTGCGTGCGTGGGTGTTAGCGGTACTGGCGCTAACCTGACGCTGCCTGGGGCTGGTGCTTGCCAGTTCACCAAAATACTACCAAAAAAACTGTTAGCGATCGCAGGGATCAGGCCTGACTCTGCGAACGCTGCAGTTATGCATTTAGTGTTTTGTAAGTGTCAGTGATCGATCGATACTGCACTTGGGTGGGCTGGGCCGGGCGGAGGGGCAAAACGCAGGTGCTAGCAGGTATCTGGGCTGATTCCTCTAACACTGCATTTTTGGGAACCCTAAACTGCTGGGGACGCTAGTATAGATCTGATCGGATCAGATATTGATGCGTTCAGATACTATACCACTAAGGGAGGCGTATGCTGCGTGCGTGGGTGTTAGCGGTACTGGCGCTAACCTGACCCTGCCTGGGGCTGGTGCTTGCCAGTTCACCAAAATACTACCAAAAAAACTGTTAGCGATCGCAGGGATCAGGCCTGACTCTGCGAACGCTGCAGTTATGCGTTTAGTCTTTTGTAAGTGACAGTGGTCGATCGATACTGCACTTGGGTGGGCTGGGCGGAGGGGCAAAACGCAGGTGCTAGCAGGTATCTGGGCTGATCCCGCTAACACTGCGTTTTTGGGAACCCTAAACTGCTGGGGACGCTAGTATAGATCTGATCGGATCAGATATTGATGCGTTCAGATACTATACCACTAAGGGAGGTGTATGCTGCGTGCGTGGGTGTTAGCGGTACTGGCGCTAATCTGACGCTGCTTGGGGCGACGCATATCACCACCGGGCGATCAGGGGGCTAAACCTTTATTCGGTAATAAACGGCGGGTGCCCTGACACTATAAAAAATAAACAAACTAACCAGCGTCAACCGTAACGGTTATACGGTGATCAGTGGTGAAAGGGTTAACTAGGGGGCAATCAAGGGGTTAAAACATTTATTCGGTAGTATATGGGGGTCCCTGACACTATAAAACGCTGACGGCGAACCTAAATATTTATGTCCCTAACTAGCGTCACCAGCGACACTAATACAGCGATCAGAAAAATGATCGCTTAGCAACACTGGTGACAGGGGGTGATCAAGGGGTTAAAACTTTATTAGGGGGGGTTAGGGGGGTACCCTAGACCTAAAGGGGGGTAACAGTAACTGTCCCAACACTGTAACTGTCACAAACTGACACTATGCAGTAATCAGAAAAAAAAAAAAAAAACTGCTGGTGTCAGTTTGTGACAGGGGGGGGGGGTGATTGGGGGGGGATCGGGGGGCGATCGGGGGGGGGATCGGGGTGTTTTGTGTGCCTGGCATGTTCTACTGTGTGTGTGTGTGTTGTGCACTCACATTGATGTCTTCTCTCCTCGGGCCGGAACGGAAATTACCGAGCCGAGGAGAGATGACATCATTTCCTTTGCTGCTGTTTAGCATACAGCAGCAAAGGAATGATTCGATTGGCCGGCGGCGATCGCGAGGGGGGGGGCCACGAACGGATGGTCTCCCCCTCACCACCGATCGCCGCTGGACAAAAGACGACCGCCTCGGGCACCATGTACGTGATTTTGCCTGTCCGTGCCACTTTGCCGACGTACATCGGCGTGAGGCGGTCGTCAAGTGGTTAAAAAATTGTTACTGTAAAATATAGTCATTTAACTTCAGGCAAGTGACTGTAGCCCACCAGGGAAGTGTAATGCCCCGTACACACGGTCGGATTTTCCGATGGAAAATGTCCGATCGGAGCGTGTTGTCGGAAATTCTGACCGTGTGTGGGCTCCATCGGACATTTTCCATCGGATTTTCCGACACACAAAGTTGGAGAGCAGGAGATAAAATTTTCCGACAACAAAATCCGTTGTCGGAAATTCCTATCATGTGTACACAAATCCGACGGACAAAGTGCCACGCATGCTCAGAATACATGAGAGAGATGAAAGCTATTGGCCACTGCCCCGTTTATAGTCCAGACGTACGTGTTTTACGTCACCGCGTTTAGAACAATTGGATTTTCCGACAACTTTGTGCGACCGTGTGTAGACAAAACAAGTTTGAGCCAACATCCGTCGGAAAAAATCCTAGGATTTTGTTGTCGGAATGTCCGAACAAAGTCCGACCGTGTGTACAACCTATAAGAGGTTTAATCTGGGTGAATGATGTACAAAGGAAGAAACATTTTAGTCTTGCTTTCTTCAGAGATCCCCTAAACTGTAACAATGTACCATTGAAGCAAGTTGCAAGGTGAGAGGTAACAGGGTATGATTTATGTGAGGCAACATCTCTTTCTATAGCTGTCTCATGCTCATGGCTGCCCCCAGCTATCCACAGGAGTACAGTTCCATCCATGCAGTATGTAAAACAGTAATGCTATTCATGCATATACTGTATTATGACAAAAGTTTCTCTGTCTGTTACCAGGAAGCCTTAAGAAGTGACCACGCTATGCCTCTACATGGGACAGAAATCAACAGGGATTTCCATTTGCCATGGAGAACCACGTTAATATGACATAATATGAATGTTTTGCTCTACAAGTCATTTGATTTTCAAAATGTATGTTCTACTAGGAAAAAAACAAATTGTCATTTTTAATGGAGACGTAGTTCCCTACATTTAACAGTTCTATTGAAGAACAGTTATGCTTTTTGCTGTTTGCCATGCATCTTAGAAATACTTGATAACTTAAATTATATTTTCAGAAAACTCTGGACTATATCGGAGCCATACTTGAGTGCACTCAACGAAAACAGTGCCTGCAAAATATGTAAAGTATGTGTTATAAGCTACAGAGCATAAGACATTTTGCTTACATAGCACTGAGACTAAAGATGTGGTATGCAGTGTACAGGGTGTCTTATAAAAAGTTCAAAATATGCGACACTGAATCTGTTCCAAGCCAGTGTTTTCCTTCTACCACACCAAAGAAGTTATGCTGCAGCAGGACATGCAACCCTAAAATAAAATAATTTGTAGGTATTGCAGAATCTGTTTTATTTTAAAAAAAGTTTTAAAAAATCCACAAAGAACACACTGTAAAAAATATTGTGCTGGGTCTATTCAAAAAATTGAGGCAACTATTTGCATCAGCTTTTTAAGTACTGTCAACTAAACCTATTCTTGTCTAACTTATTAGACTTTTCATGTTTTCAACTTTGTTGTTTTAAGTAAAGCCAACTCAATTTTCTCAGTTTATAGACCATAGTGTTTTAAGTTAGGAATACATACATTAATGTGTCTGGAACTATAGTTTTAAGTAAAGCCAACACAATTCTTCCAGTTTATAGACCATAGGTTCAAGTAAACCCAACTCATTTTTTCCAGTTTATAGACCATAGGTTCAAGTAAAGCCAACTCGATTTTTCCAGTTTATAGACCATAGGTTTAAGTAAAGCCTACTCAATTTGTTTTCAGTTTATAGATTTAAGTTAGCATTATATGCTAACTTATTTATTTATTTCAGGTACTTATCTAGCACAGTCAATTTATGCAGCGCTTTACATATACATTTATCATTCACATCAGTCCCTGCCCTCAAGTAGCTTACAATCTAAGATCCCTAACTCACATTCATACATACATATACTAGGGCCAATTGCTCTACAAGCATGTCTTTGGAGTGTACAAGGAAACCCATGCAGGCACAGAGAGAATATGCAAATTCCATGTAGTGTCATGGTTGGGATTTGAACTAGCGACCCTTTTGCTGCTAGGCAAAAGAGCTAACTACTACACCACTGTGCTGCCCTATTACTTGTCTGGAACCATATTTGATATATGTTAAGAATAATACAATAATATGTTTTCTTTTTAAAAAGGAATAGTCTCATGAAACAGGCTTTCAAAACAAATTAACATTTATTATTAAGTTAAGTGTTACAAATGTAATATTATTAAAGGAGCATCAAATGCAAATGTAGACATCCTTCAAAAAAAAAAAAAAAAAAGCATCTTTCTCAGCTAACAAATCAAACTGAAACACACACATGTACCATTACAGTATATCCGTAAAGAACATAGAACAGAAAATGTATTAACTTTTTTAAGCCTTTTGGGAAAGTAATTTGCACTTTAAAGTGTGAACTTTTGAAGATAGATTCCCCACATCTAGCTCTAAAAAGATTTTCTGAAAAACGTCTAAAGGTGTATTTTAGGTTTTTAGGGTAGCTCAGGTTAAAAGCATAAGCATAAATGAGTCCCATAATCATTCTTTCTGGTACAAAATGAGAGTGCTATGTGAAAAAATACACTATACCAATATGCTTGTTTTTGCTGCACAAACCTATGGTATATTTGTTTTTGAAATGTAATAACATAATCTAAATTTGAAATAACTTGAAAACCGAATGGCAGAAACATTCATTTTTGTGGCACAAAACAGTTTTTAAGCTTAACAGTCGGTGGTCCCCTGCATCTTGGTTGCATTCTGCTGAATGCAGTAAGCGCAAACTTTGCGTGCGCACAAGTGAGTTGTCTCAATAGCTGTATACAACAGACGTATGTCCATTTATTATAAGTATATTTATCGGCAAATAAAATAAACGTTTTGGATGGTATGTTAACCGCTTTAATAACAGGCACTTTCCTCCCCTTCCTGCCTAGGCCAATTTTCAGCTTTCAGCGCTGTCACACTTTGAATGACAATTGCACAGTCATTGCAACGCTGTACGCAAACAAAATTTATAATTTTTTTGGGACAGATAGAGCTTTCTTTGGTGGTATTTAATAACCACTGTGTTTCTTATTTGTTGCTAAACAAACTAAAAAAGACCGAAAATTTTGAAAACAATAATGTTTTTCTTTGTTTCCGTTATAAAATTTTCTAAATAGGTCATTTTTTTTCTTCACTGATATGCGCTGATGAGACTGAACTGATAGGCTGCACTGATGAGTAGGTACTGATGGGCACTGATAGGTGGCACTGTTGGGGCTGCACTGATCATCAGGACACTGATCATCAGTGCCCTGATGATCAGTGTAGATGTTCCCTGTGTGGATTTGCCAGTTATCGGCTCTCCTCTCTTCACGCACTGTCAACGCGTGGAGAAGACTGCCGATAACTGGCAAATCCTGGCAAATAACTGGCAAAACTGTGATTAGCTGTGATTGGACACAGCTTGTCACATGGTAAAGAGCCGCTCTGACTGGCTCTTTACCCTGATCTGTGAACAGCTGTCTCTAAAGGACACTGCAATCGCAGATCTGGGCCGGTGCACGTCGCAGGGGGCGCATGGAAAGTACGATCATGGGGGGACGTCCATAGACACCCTCCCGACAATGTGAGCACATGCTGTAGCTGTCTTTCAGCTATAGTGTGGGTGGGAGGTGGTTAAAGTGGTTGTAAACCTCAGACATGAAATTTGAACAAAGCATATCCCTCTATAGTATGTACTTGTCTCAATTAGGAGCACTAAGTGTAATTTCTGTCATTCCTCTGCTATCAGTCACTTCTCACAAGTTTTCCTGACATCAAGAGAAAAAAAGGTGATGGAGAGAGATCTCCAGCACACAGCATGTGATTGACAGCCTCAGCTCTATACCCAAACTAAATGTTTATAATTTTCTTCCCACAAATAGAGCTTTCTTTTGGTGGTATTTGATCACCACTGGGTCTTTTATTTTTTGCTAGACAAACTAAAAAAGTCCAACATTTCTTCATTTCTGTTATAAAATTTAGTTTTCTCCTTCACTGATGGGCACTGATGAGGCTGCGCTTATATGCAGCACTGATGGGATCTGATAGCCGGCACCGATGGGCACCAATAGGCAGCACTGATGGGCACTGATAGGCGGCACTGATGGGTGGCACTGATGGGTACTACTAGATGGCACTGATAGGCAGCACTGATGAGGAGGCACTGACAGACATTACTGATGGGCACTGATTGACATCTGTGAAGGGCACTGACAGGTGTTACTTATGAGCACAGATTGGCATTTTGATTGGCACTGATTGGCATTTTGTTGGGCACTGATTGGCATTTGGTGGGCACTGTTTGGCATTTTAATGGGCACCTCTGATGGGGGCTGCACTAATAATCAATGTGCTGATTATCAGCGCAGACCCTCCCTCTGTCAGGAGAGCTGACGATTGGCTCTCCCTGTCAGCATGAACTGTGGAAAGCCGTTTACCGACACTTCCTGGTTACCACTGTGATCAGCTGTGATTGGTCACAGCTGATCAAGTGGTTAAGAGCCTATGTCATAGGCTCTTTACCACGATTGGAGATGTGGTGTGTCAGAGTGACACACAGCACCACCATGTGGTGTGTCATATGATGCCCAGTCAGGATAATGGAGCCACGTTGAAGTTGTCAATCCGCAATACGGTGGGCGGGAAGTGGTTAAGCAACATTTAAAGCATGTGAACGATAATTTGTTCAATGTTCATTCTTACCTTTTATTGCCATTGCATGGCTTTGTAGTGACTTGGAAAAATTCTTGTCACTGGTGGTGCTCTTTTGTCCTGATGGGCCTCAAACGTATGGGAACTACTTTGTGCAAGTGCAGTCAAATGAAAAGATAATTTTTTTAACCACTTACGGACCGCCCGCCGCAGGTTTACATCGCTACTTTGAAGAGGAATATTATCGTTATGGCAGCAGTTAACTCTTCTTCAGTGGGTGATCCGCTTTCAGACAAAAAGTAGTCTCTGCAGCGGATTTGCCGCAAGATCACTTTTATCAGCGGCGGGAGAGGGGCCCCCTCCTCCCGCCGTGCTCCGGTGCCCTCCGCCGCTTACTAGAGCCGTCGTAGCAGCGGAGGTGATCGGATCCTTCTCCTGGCTTGGTATGGAGAAGAGTGAGGGGAAGATGGCCCCCACTCGCCTCCATATCATTGCAGGGCACGTTTTGTTTTTTTAATTTCATTTTAGTGTAAATATGAGATCTGAGGTCTTTTTGACCCCAGAGCTCATATTTAAGAGGTCCCGTCATGCTTTTTTGTATGTTTACATTCCTTGTAATAGGAATAAAAGTGACAATTTTTTTTTTTTAAAAAAAACAGTGTAAAAATAAAAAATAAAAGGTAAAATAAATAAGAAAAAAAAAATTTTAAACGCGCCCCGTCACGACGAGCTCGCGTGCAGAAGCGAACGCATACGCAAGTAGCGCCCGCAAATGAAAACGGTGTTCAAACCACACATGTGAGGTATCGCCACAATCGGTAGAGTGAGAGCAATATTTCTAGCCCTAGACCTCCTCTGTAATTCAAAACATGCAACCTGTAGAATTTTTTAAATGTCACCTATGGAGATTTTTAAGGGTAAAAGTTTGTCGCCATTCCACGAGTGGGTACAATTTTGAAGCGTGACATGTTGGGTATCAATTTACTCGGCGTAACATTATCTTTCACAATATAAAAAAAATTGGGCTAACTTTACTGTTGTCTTATTTTTTAATTCAAAAAAGTGTATTTTTTCCAAAAAAAGTGCGCTTGTAGGACCGCTGCGCAAATACGGTGCGACAGAAAGTATTGCAACGACCGCCATTTTATTCTCTAGGGTGTTGGAAAAAAATGTATAACGTTTGGGGGTTCTAAGTAATTTTCTAGCAAAAAAAACTGTTTTTAACTAGAGGCTCGGTCCTTAAGTGGTTATGTTTTTAAGTAAATGTAGCTCAATTAGAATATGGAAATGCACATACCTTAAAAGTTTTGTCTAGATTACTCAATATTATAGATTATTTTTGTAGTAAGGTACTTAAAATATCAAAGTAAATTATTTAACTTTTATTTATTTGTTGCAAATTATAAAATTTGTATGGTAAAATTACAAACCAACAGAATAATTTTTATCAGTGCAGGGTCATGAAAATTGAACAGTAGCTTACAACAATTATATTTTCAGTAGTACATGTAATCATAACATATAAAAAACGAATTGAGGCATTGGCATGGAGCTGTGAATGGATTGTTAAAAAGTTAACTCACTTAGTGGTTAGGGAAAAATTACATAGTATAATACCTATGTCCAGAGTGCAATAACCCAGAGTAACTAGTCTGGGGTCCTATGATGTACAAACATTGCATTACTATGGGTGGAAAAATAACTCAAAATGTAGTTTAGCATGAAAATAGAAGGCTGGCTTCATTGCTGCTTTGCGGTAAAACATGTGTTTTATCATGGGTTACAACAATGCACACAATGAACAACATTGTCGTGTCAATCATTTAGAATGGTAATACATTGAACAAGTACAGTAACTGGCAACGCACCCACACTATCATGCATTGTGGTGCACAGTGTTAAAAAAAAGAAATGGACTTTCTTAATGCAAGGCTTGTTAATACACCTGTAGTGACACATCACACAATAGTGTTAAAACACTCATTTATTTTCCCATTATAAATTACAGTGACTCTGATTGGACACACTTTATTCTTTATCAGTGCCCTGATTACAGCTGCAACTTCTGCTTATCTTCCTTATACAGTATGTCCTCCAGTAAAGCATTTTTATAGGATAAATACATGTTATACTACATATTATATACTATACATTAGCTTGTGCCATATATCCAGAAAACCAAACATTGGTGTCCCTAGTTCAAATTTAATGATGCTGGGCTGTAGTTAGCTTGAGCTTGGATTAATAGTTCAGCTTTCCTCAGGTTCTACCTAAGCTAGCCTAAGCTATTATTGTTTGCTTCTGCCTTCTGTTGGGGAGTGTCTTTTCCAATAGTTTAAGACGGTCCAATAACCTGATTTCTGAATAGTTATGTCTTCCTAGCCACTAGGAGGTTTGTTGCAATTAGTTAGCTGGGTGGGAATATAAATATTTGGGGTGACCTTGGAAAGCTCTCTTGCCTCCCTGGCTCTGTATGTTGAGTAGGTTTGTGTAGCTCTGTCTTACTCACTAATTTGCTGCCTGGAGAGTATGTGCTGTGCATGTGAGGAGCCCAGGACTGGGGCCTGAAGCTTCCTGCTCTCCTGCTGGAAGGTACATCCAGGGAAGGATGCGCTTTAAATCGGTTGTATACCCGCTGAAAATTTTTTATTTTTTTTTACCCCTGTAAAGCAAAAGCCATAATGACCTAGTATGCACCGCATAATAGCTCATTATGAAATACTTACTTAAGAACGAGGCGTCGGTATCTTACCTGGTCCACGCCGAGGTAGCTGTTGCCTCGGCGTGTCTTCTGGGTATCGCGGTTCCAGCGCTGTGAGTGGCTGGAGCTGCGATGTCATCACTCCCACGCATGTGCGCGGAAGATTTCTTTCCCGGCAAGGTCCGGCAGTTGCCGGGCCTTCAGCCGAGAATCCCCTGTGCGCATGCGCCGCTGCAGTCAGCGGCTCATAGCAAGGGGAATATCTCCTAAACCGTACAGGTTTAGGAGATATTTTTTTTACCTACAGGTAAGCCTTATTATAGGCTTACCTGTAGGTAAAATTTAAAAAAAGACTATACAACCGCTTTAAGGAGATGACCTAGATTGAAGCACCAGGGGTGAAATTCATCTGCTGAAAAATGTCCAGAAAAACTGGGTAGAGTAGTAGCAGGAAGTTCTGGTGGCTCACCCAAAGGAGTAAGTTTGCTGGATAGAAGTTGCTCTTCAGTCTGAATAGTGCCAGTCTGGTTTAGGGCTCAGCCTGGGTAAATGCACGGTCATTGCATTCTTTATGGTTTTTATCAGAAAATTATAGAAATGTCTTCAGTTGTATCCACTGTAGCAAAGTTATAATTCAGTGGTTCAATACTTTTTTAAGCGCATTTATTTATTTTATAACAAATTCTGTTAAACTGTCTTAAAGTGACTGGTGCCCATTTTATCTTGCACCCCACAAAGAGTCAAGGACTCTATCCTGAGAAATAATAGCCCACCAAGTCACCTGGGGATCCCCAACTGCCTTCAGAGGGTAAGGGGGTGCTATGGCTGTCTCCACAGGGTGAGGCCAGTGCAAACACTTCCCTATTACATGCAGCTTGTCAACAGTCTTCACTGTACAGTGTAGAGGGTAAAACAAATGTCCAGGGCTAAGAACAGGGAGGAGGGATCGTTAAATGTGTAGCAAGGTCCCAGGCCTCCTTTGGTCTAATGAGAACCTCCAGGGCCAGAGATAGCTGACATCCTTCTGTATATGGTGAGTTGTGAGGCATAATGGGTGCAAAGTAGGCAGAGTAATTGGGCGCCAGACACTTCTTGAATGTAAAAGAGATTTTATTTCTCTTAACAGAACTTTGGGAGAGAGAGTTAGGGCCAGGACACCCTTAAGTAGTTGCAAGGTTAATTGACAGACTCTGAGACTTCAACAGGAGGACAGCCATGCACGGAAATGCATCCAGCGGGACGCCCCATCTGCATGTGTAGAATCGCTGTCTCCTATGGCAACAGTCTTTAACAGTTCCCAACACAAAGTGTAACAGTTCCTTCACTTCTACTTCAATCACTTCTTGTAGTTTTTCAGCTCACTGAGCTCCCATTCTCACTCACTAGACAATTCTCTGCCACAGAATTCCCTTGAGCTCCTCCAATTTTCACCGTAGTATCTTCCTCAAGCATCACCCCCGCTTCTCCACTGGGTCCCTAACTTGGCACTCAAGATAATTCTCAAGCTTCACCTCACTGGCCTGCTCGGTCCCTGGCTTGACACACAAGGCTGCTCTGCAAGCGTTGCCTCCACTGGCTGGGTTCCTGGCTTGATACCCACTGAAGTTTCCAGATTCTTCACCGTCCCCGGTTGGTGAGAATACTGTTCCGGTACTCGTTTCAGTTACTTACTGTCATCCCTGGTAAAAAGAAGGTTGGTCCCTTAGTGGCGACAGCTTCCCCTTTACCTCCGACCACGACAGGTTATCCGGCCGGCAGAACCATCATTTCTGGTTGAACTGCAAGCCGCAATCCCAACCCTGCCCTGCTCTCTGGCTTCTGGATAGGCCCTCAGACAGCTTAGCAGCCATATGTGCCCGGGATAGACCCACTCTCCGGCTTAGCAGCCCGGCCAATACAACACACGTCCACCCAAACAGCCGTCCAGGTGGCACAGAACACAGATCATCTGACTCCATCCAAATATATAGGCTCTCCCAGCAGGCCAAGTGATTCAAGAAAACCCCTGCCCATTGGCTGAGATACCCATATATCCATAATCTGACCTTGCATTGCCGTTCTCTTATCTAATGCCACCAGGTACCCAACCACCTAATGGCAGAAGAGAAAAGTGCAGCAGTGCCAGACTTAGGAAGAAATCAGATGATCCCTAACAATTAGCCAATGTAGCTACTCCTGGCAGGTAAATTTAAGAGCAATCCTGCCTAGGGTGCTACAGATTCTTACAAGGTATCTGTTTTCTAGAGTTACTGGAATCGCTTGGGTTGGCAGTGATGATCCAAGTCTAGCTAAAGATTTGTGGAGCCCGCCTTCCTCCAAAGCTTTGTGATGTTTCACTAAGGATTATGGGATTGAAAATTGAAATGATAATTTAGGACACTGAAAACATCAGCTTACTGATTTAGTGACCTTCTGGTGTCTCTGTTTCCATGATAATTTTGGGTCAATAAGTTTCTTTCTGTGCCAATGCTTCTGTCTTCTTTATAATATTGACCGCATGCCACTTATGCTGCTACTCCATGTCCTATTATATTTTAGCACCTCTGTCTGCCTTCTCTCCATTGTTGTGAGAGGAGCCTTGCTGTAATTACCTCATGTAAATTTAATTTGAAAGCATCTTAAAAATACATAGGCTACTTTCAGACTGGGGCGGGCGGGCGTTGGCGGTAAAGCGGTGCTATATTTAGCGCTGCTTTGCCGTCGTTTTAGCGGCACTATTTGGCCACTAACGGGGTGGTTTTAACCCCCGCTAGCGTCCGAAAAAAGGTTAAAACCGCCTGCAAAGCGCTTTGTTTTTTAATGGGAAGGGGCGCTTTAGGAGCAGTAAATACACCGCTCCTATAGCGCTGCAAAGATGCGGCTTGCAGGACTTTTTTGACCGTCCTGTAAGCGCACCGCTCCAGTGTGAAAGCCCTAGGGCTTTCACACTGGAGACACAGGAGAGGCGCTTTACAGGCGCTATTTTTAGCGCTGTAGTGCCTATAAAACACCACAGCGTGAAAGTAGCATTATGCCGCGTACACACGAGCGGACTTTTCAACCAGACTGGTCCGACGGACAATTCGACTGTCTGTGGTCTTCATCGGACCTGCAGAGGACTTTTTCGGTCGAAAATCTGACGGACTTTAGATTTGGAACATGTTTCAAGTCTTTCCGACGGACTCGAGTCCGGTCAAAAAGTCAGCTCGTCTGTATGCTAGTCCGACGGACAAAAACTGATGCTAGGGCAGCTATTGGCTACGGGCTATGAACTTCCTTATTTTAGTCTGGTCGTACGTCATCACGTACGAATCCGTCAGACTTTAGTGTGATCATGTGTAGGCAAGTCCATTCGTTGGGAAAGTCCGTCAGAAGTCCGTCGAAAGTCCGTCGGATAAACCTTCGGACCAGTCCAGTCGAAAAGTCCGCCCGTGTGTACGCTGCATTAGCCCTAGCTTGAAAAATATATATAAATATTCAGTCATGTGGAAGTATGCTAGAAAAAAAATTCTCTCTAACATAAAGGTTCCAAGTTAACACAGGCTCTCTTCACCTTAAATCATCTTTAGTAAATCAAGCCCATCACACTTTGATCAACATTAACAGCAATCTGAACATACACAATGTGTACAGTGGCCTGGGCCTATATTAGCAGCAGGTAATAGGTGATGTTTGCAAACTTGTTCAGTGTCTCTGGATATATCAATTAAGGAATAATGTGTTTCGAAATGTAAAGTTATGCTTTAGGGCTTACTTGATATCATCTTCATAGCTTCAAGGCCAAAATAGATGATTAAATTTATACGTCAGAAATGCTAAAACATTACCGGCATCAACCAGAGGCATAATTAGAATCTTCAGGGCCCTCGTGCAAGAAACTATGAAGGGCCCCCAATAGGGGCTTTGCTGGGTCTACAAAAGATCTCGGGCTAGAGCCCATAGCAGTGAAGTAAAGAAAGTCATACACTTGGGCGGGCATAAACATGTATATAATATACGTGTGTGTGTGTGTGTGTGTGTGTATATATATATATATATATATATATATATATATATATATATATACACACACACACACACACACCTCATTACATCAGGATCCCCAGAGAGCCTCCCCTTACATCAGGGTGCGGATCCCCCACTTACATCAGGGTCCCCAGAGATCCCCCTCATTACATCAGGGTCCCCAGAGAGCCTCCCCTACATCAGGGTTCAGAATCCCCCACTTACATCAGTGTCCCCAGAGCCCCCTCTCATTACATCAGGGTCCCTAGAGAGCCTCCCCTTACATCAGGGTGCGGATCCCCCACATACATCAGGGTCCCCAGAGATCCCCCACTTACATCAGGGTCTCCAGAGCCCCCCTCATTACATCAGGGTCCTCAGAGAGCCTCCCCTTATATCAGGGTCCCCAGAGAGCCTCCCCTTACATCAGGGTGCCCAGAGGGCCTCCCTACCTACATCAGGGTCCCCAGAGAGCCTCCTCTTACATAAGGGTCCCCAGAGAGCCCCCCCTTACATCAGTGTCCCCAGAGAGCCTCCACTTTACATCAGGGTCCCCAGAGAGCCCCCCTTACATCAGAGTCCCAAGAGAGCCTCCCCTTTACATCAGGGTACAGAGAGAGCCCCTTCCTTACAGCAGTGTCCCCAGAGAGCTCCCCCTTACATCAATGTCACCAGAGAGCCTCCCTTTACATCAGGGTCCCCATAGAGCCCCCACTTTTCATCAGGGTCCCCAGAGAGCCCCCCTTACATCAGTGTCCCCAGAGAGCCCCCCTTACATCAGGGTCCCCAGAGATCCCCCTTACATCAGGGTCCCCATAGAGCTTCTCCCTACACCAGGGTGCCCAGAAAGCCTCCCCTTACATCAGGGTCCCTAGGGAGCCCCTTACATCAGTGTCCCCAGAGAGCCCCCCTTACATCAATGTCCCCAGAGAGCTCCTCCTTACATCAGTGTCCCCAGAGAGCCCCCCTTACATCAGTGTCCCCAGAGAGCCCCCTTACATCAGGGTCCCCAGAGATCCTCCCTTACATCAGGGTCCCCAAAGAGCTCCTCCCTACACCAGGGTGCCCAGAAAGCCTCCCCTTACATCAGGGTCCCCAGATAGCCCCCTAACCTCAGTGTCCCCAGAGAGCCCCCCTTACATCAGTGTCCCCAGAGAGCCCCCCTTACATCAGTGTCCCCAGAGAGCCCCCTTACATCAGGGTCCCCAGAGATCCTCCCTTACATCAGGGTCCCCATAGAGCTCCTTCCTACACCAGGGTGCCCAGAAAGCCTCCCCTTACATCAGGGTCCCCAGAGAGCCCCCTTACATCAGTGTCCCCAGAGAGCCCCCCTTACATCAGTGTCCCCAGAGAGCCTCCACTTTACATCAGGGTCCCCAGAGAGCCCCCCCCCTTACATCAGGGTCCCAAGAGAGCCTCTCCTTTACATCAGGCTCCCTAGAGAGCCCCTTTTTTACATCAGTGTCCCCAGAGAGCTCCCCCTTACATCAGTGTCACCAGAGAGCCCCCCCTTAAATCAGTGTCCCCTAGTGAGCACCCCTTTACATCAGGGTCCCCAGAGGGCCCCTCTTACATCAGGGTCCCCAGAGAGCCTCCCTTACATCAGTGTCCCCAGAGGGCGCCTTCCTTACATCAGGGTCCCCAGAATGCCTCCCTTACATCATTACTGTTAAATCTTGAAAGCACTGATGACTTAGGATACACTTTTTATCTTCATATATTACAATGTAAGAATGTTAAATCTGTGTTCCACCCGCAATTCAGCAGTCAGCAGCTACAAACACTGTAGCTGCTGACTTAATAAGGACAATTACCTGCCCAGGGAGCCCGCGATGCTGGCCCCCCCAAGGCCGATCTGTCCATCGGATCGGGTGCAGGCGCCGCCATTCTAATTAAGGGAAACTGGCAGTGGAGCCTTGTGGCTTCACTGCCCGTTTCCTACTGCGCACGTGCTTTGTGAATGGCCAGCTGTCTTCTGGGACACACAAGGGGGGCTCGCCGCACAAGAGGATATGACGTCCTGCACCGCGGACCAGATGGATCGGAAGTACAGGCTATACTTCATAAAAAGATCAGGACTGGGGGGGGGGGGGGGCAAGCCTATAACTGTGTAAGGGGTCCCAAAATTTCTGATGGCTGCCCTGCTTCCTGCAGTAATGTCTGCAGGATGCATCAAAGGTCTACTGCTTGTTCTGCCCACCAATTGCATACTGTGGTGCAGTGCAAGTGAATAAAGGTTACATGACAAGCATATATAGAGAATATATAGAGAATGTATATGGAAAAATTTTTTTTTTCTAATTAATTCTAACTAAAAAAAATTGTTTTGCCTTAAGTACATTTCAGTCAATTCTTCCTGCAGCCTCCTATACTTTAATGAAAGTTTGATTGAAATTGGCCAGTGGCAGGACAGTTTTGCATCAGTGAGAATAGGCACAGCCTCAGCAAACTACTGGCACATTTCTGGCCAAAACCTATTACCATTGAAAAAGCCTTTTTTAACTGAGAAGAATGAGATTGAAGTGCTGCTGATGTATTTAAACCAAACTAATTGTAAAAAAAAAAACAAAAACAAAAAAAAAAAAGGTTCCAAACTGCTAGTGTACGCTGTCCCTGAGACTGTCCATTAAAATTGTACTGTACGTAACACGATGCACAGCTTACAATTATGATCAGAACTTACTAACAAGATTCACCTCCCATAGACTTATCTGGGATTCACTGCTATGTTAAGGTGCCCCAAGTTTCAAACAGGATTCACCTAATTCTCAACAAATAAAATCTGGGCAGATTAGCTCATCCTTAGCAAAGATCACCAAGATTTGTTTCTTTTTCTTTTTTTAACATATCTTCATGAATTTTAAAATGACACAACATTTTTATGATATACTTTTGACTATCAATGCTCAAAAAGCTGGAAGGTTGTAGAGCTAAAATGTATGGTTAAATTACTATGGAATCATTTTCTAAGACCCCTTGTTTTATTTATTTCTCGGTTAAGTTCTTTAAAGCTAGATGAATGTGTGCTGTTTCTATGACTTCCTCAGATTCCCTCCTAACATTTCTCTCATTCTCCGTCTACGTAAACAGTCGTTTACAAAAGAATTCATCAGTTGGCGGTAAATAATGAAAGACTCCACACAAGCAAGGAAGGAAATAGAAGCTACATTGCCATGGAAGGAACTCCCAGTCTCCAAATTGTCAACATATTTTATCCCCAAGTGAAAATAGCAGGAGAGGCTCAATTAAAAAAAAAAAAGACAGACAAAACATAAATAGGATTACAATGTGTGTGCAAGTTTTTTTTTTACTTTCTAAGATAATATATAGAATATTTACATGGAATGAACAATTCAAGGAAGTCAAAAGTCATATTGCACTGTAATACTTATGTACACAGGTGTGTATTTTTCTTACTGGTTGCATTTTGACAATGCAATATTTGGATTTTTTTTTTATTATGGAACAGTGTACACTCTACACACTGTCTAATGTTGCATGTGCTCATTTGCTTTGCATTGTATGCAGCCTTTATTTATTCTCTGCATTTGAGTAGTTTTTCCTCCCATACAAGTAAACGTGAATGCAAACAAAATCAATTAAATAGCATCTCAAACTAAAAGCATTTTCACCAAAAAGCATGCTGAATTTTACCTGCATCTGAGTCACATAACTATGTGCACTATATTTTCTGTGCTTCTTTATTCTTACTTTCCTGCATCTTGGTCAGGAAAGTCAATGGCAAGGGGTAGCTGTTCTACTTATGGCCAAGAGTTTTAGATACAGGGCTTCTTGTCTGGATGCAGTGGGGTTTATTTACTAAAGGAAAATAGACTGTTCATTTTGCCAGTTGCACTTCCAAAAGAAATTTCCCAAAGAGTTTAGTGAATACATGCTTGAATGACAGAAATCAGCATAGCTTCACTTCATTTACTAAACTCTGGGGAAAATTCCCTTGCAAAGTGCAACTTCACTTCCAAAGTGAACAGTCGATTTCCCTTTAGTAAATCAATGTCAGTGTGTGTGCATTCTTCTCTATCTTTAGCAGTGTTCCTGGTCACAACGAAGAGAGCTAAAGCAAAGAATAGGACTGCTTGTGTATTACAATACAAAGTTCCTGCTTTCTGTCTCTTAATCTCCCTCTAGTGGTGGCTGAAAGCAGCTGCCCCAAGAACAGAGTATGTTAACATTCTGCTTTCAGGCTGCGGGGCAAAAGCAGGAAATTACTTGGAACTAACTTTATTGAGTTGACTACAGAAACAAGTAGGAATACATGTAAAATGCTGAAAGTGCAGTTATAGAAACCTAGAAGTGTGATGACAAGAAAATGGTCCCTTGAGTCTGTCCCAGTTTGTTTTTTCTTTGTATATGTTTTTTTTTGCTTTTTTGTCTGAGCTTAGATCTATGTTTGTCAAGAGCATTACTGTTGACTGACTTACTACCTCTGCTGAAGCCTAAGAATCTAAGTATCACCTACCCTTTCAGTAAAATCATATTTGTTAGGATTAGTTTTGAACTTTCCTCCGGTTAGTTTGAGGTCATGTCCCTATGTTCCTGATCATGGCTTCATATTGATAATACTTCCCTCCTGAACTTTATTCACCCCCTTGATGTATTTAAAAGTTTCAGTCATGTCTTCCCTTTCCCTTCTGCCCTTCAGACTGTACATGTTAAGTTCTTGAAGTATCTCTTGATATGTTTTATCCCCCAGAACTTTCACCATTTGTGGTGTCTGTCTCTGGACTCGTTCTAGATGAAAGGTCTGAGGCAACAAAAATGTTGAAATGGTGAAAGGTCTGAGGGATAAAACATATCAGGAGAGACTTCAAGAACTTAACATAATCAATGATCTATGTTAACTCCCAAACTGTGCTATGCACAATGTAAAAGTTGTCACACCACCACCAATTAAATTCCAATATTTTACAAAATGTCCCAGGTTATGTTATAGCTGAATAATGTACCTGTAATATGAATATACAGTATACATAAATTAGTCCGAACATTATTATTTTTTACTTTTTGATATTAATGTGACCAATACATGTTATTTGGGCATGCAACTCTCCAGGTGTCTCCCATTCTAATCTCTGTATGTAATTTTATTCTCCAGCTATAGTGCATCCAGAAAGTATTCACAGCACTTCACTTTTTCCACATTTAGTTATGTTGCAGCCTTATTCCAAAATAGATTAAATTCATTATTTTCTTCAAAATTATAAAAACAATACTCCATAATGACAACATGAAAGAACTTTGTTTGAAATATTTGCAAATGTATTAAAAATTATGAATAAATCACATGTACATAAGCATTCACAGCCTTTGCCATGACACTCAAAATTGAACTCACTGCATCCTGTTTCCTGATAATTCTTGAGATGTTTCTACAGCTTAATTGGAGTCCACCAGTGGTAAATTCAGCTGATTGGCCATGATTTGGAAAGGCACACACCTGTCTATATAAGGTCCCACAGTGCATGTCAGAGCACAAACCAAGCCATGAATTTCAAGGAATTGTCTGTAGGCTTCTGAGACAGGATTGTATCGAGGCACGGATCTGGGGAAGAGTACAGAAAAATGTCTGCAGCATTTAAGGGCCCAATCAGCACAGTTGCCTCCATCATCCATAAATGGAAAAAGTTTGGAACCACCAGGACTCTTCCTAGAGTGGGCTGCCCGGCCAAACTGAGCGATCAGGGGAGAACGGCCATAATCAGGGAGAAAACCAAGAATCAGATGGTCACTCTGACAGAGCTCCAGCGTTTCTCTGTGAAGAGTGGAGAACCTTCCAGAAGAACAATCATCTCTGCACCACTCCACCAATCAGGCCTGCATGATAGGGTGGCCAGACAGAAGCCACTCCTCAGTAAAAGGCAAACGACAGCCCACCTAGAATCTGCCAAAAGACACCTGACGGACTCTCAGACCATGAGAAACAAAATTCTCTGGTCTGATGAAACAAAGATTGAACTCTTTGGACTAAATGGCAAGCATCATGTGTGGAGGAAACCAGGCACTGCTCATCACCTGGCCAATACCATCCCTATAGTGAAGCATGGGGGTGGCAGCATCAAGTGGGGATGTTTTTCAGCAACAGGAACTGGGAGACTAGTCAGGATCAACGGAAAGATGAATGTAGCAATGTACAGAGACATCCTTGATGAAAACCTGCTTCAGAACGCTCTAGACCTCAGATTGAGACAAAGGTTCATCTTTCAACAAGACAACGACCCTAAGCACACAGCCAAGATAACAAAGGACTGGCTATGGGACAACTCTGTGAATGCTCTTGAATGGCCCAGCCAGAGCCCAGACTTGAACCCAATTGAATATCTCTGGAGAGATCTGAAAATGGCTGTGCACCGATGCTCCCCATCCAACCTGAAGGAGTTTGAGAGGTCCTGCAAAGAAGAATGGGACAAACTGCCCAAAAATAATTGTGCCAAGCTTGTAACATCATACTCAAAAAGACTTGAGGCTGTATTAGGTGCCAAAGGTGCTTCGACAAAGTATTGAGCAAAGGCTGTGAATACTTACAGTATGTACATGTGATTTTTTGTTTTTTACTTTCAGGCTGGGTTCACACCTCCGACGGATGCGGCTCGCAGCAGGGGTACGGTGCATCCCTGTTCTCCGTTTCAGGGACGAATCAGGACTGAATTTTTGCCTGAATTTGGAACTCAAACGGAGCCAAAGATGCACAGTGTTCCTGTGCAAGCCGCTCTGCAGCTGCAACAGAGATATGTGAACCGGCTTCATAGAGAGTCGGTCGCAATCTCCTGTCATGCAAATTGGATGCAGGGAAACTCGTATCCAATTCGCATAGGTGTGAACCCAGCCTTAATAAGTTTGCAAAGAATTCAAACAAATTTCTTTTACATTGTCATTATGGGGTATTGTTTTTAGAAGTTTGAGGAAAATAATGAATGTAATCCGATTTGGAATAAGACTGTAACATAACAAAATGTGTAAAAATTTAAGCGGTGTGAATACTTTCCGGATACACTGTATAACTTGTTGGTAACAGATTAAAGAAAACAAGAAAACCTAAATATAACTTTCTTGATAAAAAAAATAGGTTTACTAGGTGGCAATATACGTGATGAAAAAATATGCAATGGTTGAAAGTATGACTAATATAACTAGTTAAAATTTAGAACTAAACTGCTATAAATAGAGAAGACAGTAGGGTTGATTTACTAAAATTGGAGAGTGCAAAACCTGGGGCAGCTGTGCATAGTAGCCAATCAGCTTCTAACTTCACTTTGTTCAATTAAGCGTTGACAATAAAACTTGGAAGCTGATTGGTTTCTATGCAGAGCTGCACCAGATTTTGCACTCTCCAGTTTAGTAAATAAGCCCCATGGTCACATGTGTGATTTCATCTCTGTTATCCTTTGAGAGAAGAGGACCTTCCAAGCAGTGCATCTGTGACATGGTCAAAGTCAGACACACAGTAAATTAGACTAACTGCAATAAGCTGATTTCTGTGTAATAAACTACCATGCAATAATTCCTTGTATTTTGTGACAAAACATGAAAGCTTTAGTATTGTACCCAGACATTACAATTTAAGAACTGTGAGTTCTTATAAACACAGAGGGACCTGAAACTTTCCAATTTTCACCTCCTACTGTTTTCAGTTCCTTTTATTTTGATAAATGAATGGACGTTCTTCTTTTCGTTCCTTAACCCAAGGTGTGCTGGAACACTCCTGAGCCATTCCTAGCTGCCAGATCATTTGGCATAGAAAGGTTCATATCTTCAGCAGGACACGGATTTTCTATTCAGCAATTTTGGCTGGCAATACATTAGACTAAAAAGCAGGGATGTTTTGCCATGATGTACCCTGGCATCACTAGGCTTCCTCTGCAGCTGCTATTTACCAGACAGCAATTGAGGGGAATGCAGCTGGCAAGGAAAGAGAGTCTCAGAATTCGAAATAAGTCTGAGAGACGTGTAGGCTGGTGATGTAATTATGTTTTCACTGTTAGCCAGTTACAGACAGTAAATCATTATCAATTATCGTACGTGAATTACATTGCAGTGTAAACGACATCAATTTATTGCACGGAAATAGGTGACAAGTTTGACCAGTATGTTGCCCGAGCCATGGTTATTTATAAAGTAATAATTATTTGGATTTCTCTAGAGGGCAGGTCAAAGCCAGAACTGTATCGCGTTTTACATATTACATAGTCAATATAACTGAAAGTGACATGTTTACAATTTTTTCTTAGTTTTATTGACTTGGCACATTCATGTATGAGGATTAGGGATAAGGCTCAGGTTTTCCTTTTTGTTGGGTTTTGCCTGAAAAATGTGCAGGTTCACTATTATAAATAATAAACAGTCTATACTGCAATGCATAGCCTTTACCCCTGGTCAGGGACTGTACAACCCCACAAACAGTCCCCCCTAATTCCACCCCAGTTTGATTGAGGATTCAGACTGTTGTACCAGACCACAGATGTTGGCACCTATAAAGGAAAACACTTCATCCCCGTTGGTTGCTTGATTGGCTTTCAAATTTCTTTTCTAAGTCTTTTATTTATTTTTTTTAAAAACTGCTCAGGATCAAAGCAGTGATTAACTTCTGGCAATAGCTGCCTTCTGTGCATTCTTATCAGTGACCAGGATGTGAGGTGGGGATGGGAGAGATGTCCCAGGACCTGAAAAATAAACAGAGAAAGCCAGCAGAAAGATTCTGTACCTTTTTATTGTGCTAATTCAATTAAAGCTGTAAACCATGGAAGACCATACAGAAAGGAAAGGAGGGGTTGGCCGTAGGGGGTGACAAGTCCCATGGGGACACTTGGTTAGCTCCGTGACCCTAGCAGGAGTTAGTAAACAAACACCAAGTTTTGTCCCCCTCTCCCATAGACCTCAATGTTTAGGTCTATACAGACATAGACTTCAATATCTATTTTAAAAATATTCACAGTTCACAAACAGAACCTAGGAAGATTTGATCATCTCTAATTAGGATTCACTACATCTTTCCAAAAGAACTAAATGCCAAAAATACAAGCTGCTTCAAAACAAGGAACCTCGAAATATATTCACAAATAAAAAATAAGGAAAAACGATCCAAAACTACTAAAAAGAATGACCTCACCTGCAGTAAATTAACGTTCTAAGATTGTAGACACATTCAAATGCAAAACTACATATACTGAAACCACATAGTTAAAAACAGTGCAGTGTCCTTGAACAGGATACCATTCTGATTATATCCCCTCTGTATCAGCACTTACAGACAATAGCACTTTGTAGTGACATGTCTGTACAGCACTTATGAATTCATTAAAGCAAAATCTGTGTGTGGTATATAGAAAGATTGCACTACTTTATCATGTTTTTGTAGGTGCTTTTACTAACAATTTTATACCAGGGCAGGATGCTGTTTATTCTGAAACATTTTTTGCAATGCCTGAATACTTCTATAGTGACAGCAGTGGTGAAATGACAAGTTCTTGCATTTCTGGGGTCCTGGGCTGAATTTTTAGTAGTAGCCCTATATTTTGTATGGAATATATACTGTATATGCTTGTATTGGTTACCTGTGGCTGCCCAATTTATCCAAACAAATAAAAGACATAATATGGCTTATGAAACGATTTACCTTCATGTTTATATAGTTTATGTTTGCATTATGAGTGTAGTAGGAAGGTTAGCTTGTAAGATCCTCTGTCACAAGAATTAGATGTGAATGATTACGTCTAAATATTATGTATGGTGCTATATAACGTGCCATGCTAACTAAACATGAAAAAAAAAATATTAAGGGTTTGAAGAAAACCTGATCAGATTTAATTTAAATGTAATTTGAATTGTATTTCTATAACACTTCTCTCCTTGACTCAAAGCACTTGTGAGGTAAGGCAGCCATCTTGGGTGTGCTCAACTGAACCAATTAACCTAGCAGTCTTTGGAGTGTGGGAGGAAACCGGAGTACCCACGGGAAACCCATAGAATCGCAGGCAGGATACACAAACACCATGCAGATAGTGCCCTGGGCGGCATTACAGATCCTGGTGATGAATGGCTTTAATACTTTCTGAGTCCCTGGACCAGAACAGTGAGGCTACATTATGGGTGTGTAAGGCTAGCCACATTAGCTACTCATCAAGATTTCTCCCAATTTTTCCCAATTGGAGAGATTCACCCTCTTTGTTGGTTTTGGCGATTATAGTCACCAAAACAAAAAGTGCTGGGAAATCTAAAATTTTTGTCATCAAAACAAGAAGTGAGAATAAATCTTCCGGGGGAGTGTAGCTGTTGCAGTGAAAACTGTCTGGAATTTTCCTCTCACTTCCTGTGACATCCTAAAGAGGAACTAAAGTCCCGTTGCCAAAAACTGTGAGCAGGTAGGCTCTTTATTGGAGAAGAGACATGCAATGAGACCTACCTGCCTGCTCACAGTCATCAATTTATATTCTGGAACAGCGTCTGTGTGTTGAAATGATTGCACTCCTGTGCAGGAGTGACACTTTCCTGAATCAGCCAATGAAGACTGGCATCCAACAGAAGATGCTGGCACTCGCCCCGCTTTTTAACAGGTCCATGCCCCCACTTACGGAAGTTCGTCCCTCCTCCTCCTTCCTTCGCCGCCGGGCCAATTAGAAAGCGCAGCGCCAAAAGGCTTCACTGACAGTTTCCCTTAGTGGAGATGGCAGCTGCAGCACCCCACAGCCAATCCAAAGATCGGCTGGGGTGCCGAAATCGTGGGCTCCCTGGACAGGCACTGTAATTGTCCATATATTAAAAGTCAGCAGCTACAGTATTTGTAGCTGCTGACTTTTAAATTTTTTCCCCAGGATGGAACACTTCTTTAAAGTTGTATAAAGCCCCAAATTAATGCACCATACACACGATGAGATTATCGGATGAATGATCTGGCATTGTAGGAAAAAATTTTTCGTGCGTGTCCGATAGAATACTATCGGATGAACTGTCCTGATCAGCTCTCAAAACCTCTGTACGAACGATCCGATTATCGTACGATCGCTTCAAAAGCGGTATTTTCTATACGATTTTCTGATCGTGTGTACGGGGCTTAAGAATGTAATATTTTGCAGCTTATCAATCATTAGATGTGATGGCTGCATTTATTTTCTTTTTTAGGCGTCCCCCTCTGTTTCTACCTGGTGATCTGGCCAGTAACACACTTCCTATATTAGAGTGCCTCCACTCTGGACGAGTGAGCACAGAGGGCTCAGCAGACAGCAGCATTGTCAGTCTTGGGGGGGGAGGGTAGTGTTAAATATACTAGCAGATTTTTAATACACTAACAAATTGAAGTCAAACTCCAGTTAATACTCTATTAGCAGTTACAGCAAAAGTTTTCTTTTGCCCTTTTGGAGTAAAGATTTTAAATGAATAAATAAAAGCTGATCATTTTAAGCACCCCTGTCAGTGTTAAATGGTTTGTTTCATCCATGAAAAGATTTTGAAAAGCAACAGCTGGTTAGCAGATGAAAACACAAAGAAAACCTGAGAAAAAAAACAAATGCAACTATTACATCTAACAATTGGCCGCCAGGCAGTGCTGAGGGGGGAATCATCAATTGCCTTCTCCCAGTGGGGGGGAGGGTGGGGGAAGCTGTCCCCGCTGGGAGAAGACTGTGATTATTGCTAGCGACTATAGCAGCCACTAGCGATAATCACAAGAGAATCCGGCAGGCTGGTTGTACCCAAGTTGATCCAGTGATCAACTTGGGTACATTCAGCCTGCCCATTAACGGTTGAATCTCAGTCAGTTCCTCTGGTCTTACTCATTTATACATGGTGTCCCATCGTTGTCACCCTGTCTTTGCCATGTCTACTGGTTATCATTAAATAAAGAGTAGATTAACTGAATTCCTAGCTAGCATCCTCTTGTGACTTTAGTACTGTCTGGAAGAAGAAAAGATAACATGTTGCACTCTATATAAACATCTTTTTCTTTTTTTGAACTTGCAAAATACATGATAACACTATGCTAATTCCGCTAATTATCAAGCAGATGTTATAACATTTGTAGCATATCATAAAATTTTATTACCAGCTGCTTAGTATACTTTGGCAATAACTTTATTTAAAATATTCCTGTGCGTGAAACCAGAATTTCCTTCTTGTTTTGTGTAAGATTGGTTCGGGAATGCCATTTGTTAATAGCACAAATCGTAACAAAGATAATCCAGCTATGTTTTTCTACACAGATGCGCTTTTACAAACAATTAGTCAATAGGAATACCCTTTGAAGTGGGGATAGAATTGTATTATGTGTGAATAATACATGCTGAGCTCTAGGCTGTATTAGATTGTGATTTAGGACCGTGTAATTATTCTATCACATTTTTTCAGGAGGTGGTCAACGTCAAAGTTAAGTACATTTTTGACTGGTTGAAAAACTAACCAAGAGGAGTAAAGCTCAGATAGTGCCACAGTTTTTTACGAATAAAATTATTATTAAAACGGAGTCAGGTGATCAGGGTTCTGTGCCACCTGGATGACTGTTTGGGTGGACGTGTGTCACAAGGCTCTGGGCTGCGAGTCGAGAAGCCTAAGGCCTATCTCCTGTGAGCACCTGGCTGCTAGGCTGTCTGAGGCCTATCCAGGTTTGAGAGATGTAGCACGGTGTTGGAATGTCAGGCTGGAAGCCCATCCAAGTTGCAGAGGTTCAGCCAGACGGGGGAACTGGATCATTGCCAGCGGTGAGGGAGAAGCAGTTGCCACCAGGGACAACCACTCCTGTCACCAGGGGCAAGTGATGATCAAGGTCAGAGGTATAGGGAGGAATAGTACCCAGCAAGGGACAACCATTCCTGTTATCAGAGGCCAGTGTATGGAAGTCTGAAGGAGTACCAGAGCAGCCTTTTCACCAGCCGGGGACGGTGAAGAAGTGGGAAAGCTTTAGCAGAGTGCCAAGCCAGGGACCCAGCGGGTTAGCCTGGGTGAAGCTTGAGGAGTTACAGTGGGTTAGCTGTGGAAGAGCTCAGGGGATCCAGTGACGACTGGGATCTTGAAGTCTAGTGAGAGACCAGGAGCTCTGTGAGTGAAGATCTACTGTAGGACACTGTGAGATGTGAGAAAAGATCTATAATGGGTTACTGTGAGTTATGTGTATGGATCTCTATTGACTGTTCAAAAATCAGGTGCCATAGGAGACAGCAATTCTACAAATACAGTTGCTGCATCCAGCTTAAAGGCCCTTTACCTGTATTGCTGTCTGCCTATTATTTTGTCTCGGAGTCTGCCAATTGCTATTGCATCTGCCAGGGCCTGGCCCTAACCCTCTCTCCCCAGTTTCTGTTTAAGAGACAATAAATCTCTTTTCTTGCATTCCAAAAAGTGACTGGCGCCCATGTTTCCAACTTGCAATATACCCACCCTGCCTAATTACCCACACTACAAGAAAGGAGGTCAGCTCTCCCTGACTCATTAGGCCTTTGGAGGTCGGGGATGCTGCTACATAGATATAACTATAAAAAAGAACAGATTGAAGCTGGTCATAGATGTATAGAAATTTGGCCAGTTCAGAAGGGACTAGCTGAATTTCAATTCATTTATGGCCATTCATGAGCAACTTCTTATAAACGGGCTTGTTGGAAAATTTTTGTTGGATCAAAGTCAATTGGCTTTTGATTCAAAAATCCCTTCTAGAGAATATAGCCTGGTTTGTGACTCCCCTTTCTCTATTACAGTTAGGTAACACAGATAGGTCACCAACCCTACCCTATTTATTTTAATGGACAATAAAGGATTGATAGCACACTATGGACATACAATACAGATTAGGTACTAATATGTGTATTTATTAAAACTTTTTATTATATTTTTATAAGTGCAGAACCCCATCAAACCATGATCTTGTAGTACAGCTTTAAATCCCAAACCCAAGACCACAAATGTAATATATTGCCACTTACCACTCCTTATATGTGATGGTTACATTAGTGTTCTTTTTTTAAGCTTTATTCACCTGGTGATCCTACCAATAACACAATTCATGTCCTAGGATGACAATGCTCACTCGCCTTATTTACTTACCTCCCTCTGCTATTCTCAATAACACTGGGAGGGGTTCTGTAGTCCTCACAGATAGCTGAAGACAATGTAAATAATAAGAATACAACACAGGCAAGGAGCACATGAAGTGATCAGCCGATAAGATTTCTGGCAGGATCAGGAGATATAGCAAAACATGTTCAATGACATCTTTAAGAGACCGAAAGGGACCAAACAAGGTGCAGTTCACCCATGCGGGTGCAATGGAGTGTGCATGTTTTTTGCACAATTTTACACTTAGGGCAATGAGCTGCTCTACAGGCAAAATTCACACAAAAGAAGTGCAAGGGCCTCTGGTAAAAATCGTGGTGCACAAAAACTCATGGTACTTTGCATGCATATTAGCAAGGTGCATGGGGATTCCATTAAGAATTAATGACACTGCCACATGTCTGCTCTTATTTGTGCATCAGTGTTATGTTCTCTGGTAAGGGAGGGTGTTTCCACTCTCCTTGGCTCCAGGAGTCCTGAGCTAACATCTAGTGTTCCTGAACTTTCCTGTTAAAAATAAATGTATCGGGGAGTGTGATTAGTATTCTTCATTAAAGTAGTATTAAGCACTCGCTGCTTTTAAGCCTAACACATCAACCACAATAAGGTAAACATTCCCCAACAAAGATTTTTTTTTTTATTCTTACCCCAGCATACGCTACTTTCAATGCTGCTGGCTCCTGTTCTATGCTGTGCTGCTTTCCCTGAACCTCTGGTCTTCACAGGAAAAAGTTAACAGTAAACAGTACAGTCTCCATCCAGTCTGTTAGTTTGGAGAAGGGAGGAGAGAGAAGCAGGAGAGTGCCGTGCCATCCTAGGCTATGGGACTGTGTGTTTCTATTGATCTACAAAATGTGGGGGACACAGTCTAAAATCCTGCATGCAAGACTGGCTCCACAGGGTGCAGTAGGAAAAAGTAGCCACCATGAAACCAGAAACTTGGGCAGCGCTCATAGCAGCAAACTAGAACATGGGCAAGGATTCAAAGATAAAGAAGCTAAATAAAGTGCTTCAAAAACAAGCTTTAATATCGCTTTAATGGCTGCTGAGATTGATTAAATGTAGTTAAAGTTATAGAGAGTTAGAGAGGCTATCATTTTCAATCATCAGACTTATGCTGCGTACACATGATCGGGATTTTGGTCAGAAAAAGATATGATGGCTTTTCCAACGGGTTTCAAGCTTGCCTTGCATACTCACAGTCACACAAAAGTTCACTGAACTTTTGACCGCCAAGAACGCGGTGACGTACAACACTACGGCGAGCCGAGAAAATGAGGTTCAATGCTTCCGAGCACGCATCGAATTGTTTCCAATCATGCGTAGGACTTTTGCGTGTCGGAATTGGTACAGATGATCGGAATTTCCCATCGGAACTTTTTCCGACCGAAAAAATAGAGAACATGCTCTCAGTCTCTTGCTGGCTGGAATTCGGCCAGCAAAACTCTGATGGAGCATACACATGGTCGCATTTTCCGACCAAAAGCTCTCATCAGTCTTTTTCTGGCCGAATTTCTGCTCGTGTGTACGCAGGATTAGTTCTGTAATGTGGAAATACAGCAGCTTGCATCTATATTTATAAATGTTACACGGTAAAGTATGCAGTATAATATATATATATATATATATATATATATATATATATATATATATAATGTGTGTGTGTGTGTGTGTGTGTGTATATAAATATATATGTGTGTGTGTATATAAATATATATGTGTGTTTATACAGTGGGAACGGAAAGTATTCAGACCCCCTTACATTTTTCACTCTTTGTTATATTGCAGCCATTTGCTAAAATCATTTAGGTTCATTTTTTTTCCTCATTAAGGTACACACAGCACCCCATATTGACAGAAAAAACACAGAATTGTTGACATTTTTGCAGATTTATTAAAAAAGAAAAACTGAACTATCACATGGTCCTAAGTATTTAGACCTTTTGCTCAGTATTTAGTAGAAGCACCCTTTTGATCTAATACAGCCATGAGTCTTTTTGGGAAAGATGCAACAAGCTTTTCACACCAGGATTTGGGGATCCTCTGCCATTCCTCCTTGCAGATCCTCTCCAGTTCTCTCAGGTTGGATGGTAAACGTTGGTGGACAGCCATTTTTAGGTCTCCCCAGAGATGCTCAATTGGGTTTAAGTCAGGGCTCTGGCTGGGCCATTCAAGAACAGTCAAGGAGTTGTTGTGAAGCCACTCCTTCATTATTTTAGCTGTGTGCTTAGGGTCATTGTCTTGTTGGAAGGTAAACCTTCGGCCCAGTCTGAGGTCCTGAGCACTCTGGAGAAGGTTTTCGTCCAGGATATCCCTGTACTTGGCCGCATTCATCTTTTCCTCGATTGCAACCAGTCATCCTGTCCCTGCAGCTGAAAATCACCCCCACAGCATGATGCTGCCACCACCATGCTTCACTGTTGGGACTGTATTGGACAGGTGATGAGTAGTGCCTGGTTTTCTCCACACATACCGCTTAGAATTAAGGCCAAAAAGTTCTATTTTGGTCTCATCAGACCAAAGAATCTTATTTCTCACCATCTTGGAGTCCTTCAGGTGTTTTTTTAGCAAACTCCATGGAGGCTTTCATGTGTTTTGCACTGAGGAGAGGCTTCTGTCGGGCCACTCTGCCATTAAGCCCTGATGGTGGAGGGCTGCAGTGATGGTTGACTTTCTACAACTTTCTCCCATCTCCCGACTGCATCTCTGGAGCTCAGCCACAGTGATCTTTGGGTTCTTCTTTACCTGTCTTACCATGGCTCTTCTCCCCCGATAGCTCAGTTTGGCCGGACGGCCAGCTCTAGGAAGGGTTCTAGTCATCCCAAACGTCTTCCATTTAAGGATTATGGAGGCCACTGTGCTCTTAAGAACCTTAAGTGCAGCAGAAATTTTTTTTGTAACCTTGACAGATCTGTGCCTTGCCACAATTCTGTCTCTGAGCTCTTCAGGCAGTTCCTTTGACCTCATGATTCTCATTTGCTCTGACATGCACTGTGAGCTGTAAGGTCTTATATAGGCAGGTGTGTCAAGTCCAATCAGTATAATCAAACACAGCTAGACTCAAATGAAGGTGTAGAACCATCTCGAGGATGATCAGAAGAAATTGACAGCACCTGAGTTAAATATATGAGTGTCACAGCAAAGGGTCTGAACACTTAGGACCATGTGATATTTCAGTTTTTCTTTTTTAATAAATCTGCAAAAATGTCAACAATTCTGTGTTTTTCTGTCAATATGGGGTGCTGTGTGTACATTAACGAGGAAAAAAATTAACTTAAATGATTTTAGCAAATGGCTGCAATATAACAAGGGGTGAAAAATTTAAGGGGGTGAATACTTTCCGTCCCCACTATATATATATATATATATATATATATATATATATATATATATATATAAATGTACTATCTATCTCTCTCTCTCTCTCTCTCTCTCTCTCTCTCTCTCTCTCTCTCTCTCTCTCTCTCTCTCTCTCTCTCTCTCTCTCTCTCTCTCTCTGTATATACATATATATATATATATATATATATATATATATATATATATATATATATATATATATATATATATATATATATATATATATATATATGAGTGTGTGTGTGGTTGAAGACCATATCTTACCTTTAGTTAACAAAGATTAAAACAATGAGTTTGTATTTACCAGATCAGTATGTGAACACAGCAGGAATAGTCCAGCAAGTGTTTAAAAGCACACAGCATTCTGTTTACTATATACCTCTTCCAGATTGTGTTCTTCTCTTAAGTATTATTTAACCCAAGAAGGCCCACAAGTACCGGAAGTTTTTGACAGATCAGTTTCTACAAATATATTTAGCCTTGTCTGATTTTTGACATCTCCTGAAAAAGACATGGTTTGTGTTGAAAGACATCTCTCCTCATGCACATTGCATCCAGCCTGTGTTTGTTATGTAGAACTCTTGTTGGATGATTAGTGATGGGTGAAGTAATGATGCTCACGGCATGCCTGTTTAAAACAATGTCAACACTGGTGAGGGTTCACTTGCAGTGCAGAAGGCTGGCTTAACACTGGTGAAAAGCCAACTTGGACAATATTCCCAGACATTAAATGGCACAGCTGTATAACCGATGTATTGTTAACGTACAGTATGCTTCATGACATTTTGCATTGTTCTGAAAAAAGAAAAACAAAGATGAAAGTCATTCAATGGCTGTCCTGCTCCTATGATGTGATAGACAAGAGGGCAAATCATTTAGATAATATGGAAACGCTAACAAGGTACTTCTCTAAACGTGTTCCTTAACACTGAAGCCCCTCAAACCCAACACTTAATCAACCGTCTAAAGGATTACCCTCTAAACTGGGCCTTGAGACCTTGACACTTACCCTTTCCACACAACCCATATCCTTTAAACTATCCCTTAACACTTGACTATTCTTGAAGTGGCTTCCTCAATGAAAAAAAAAAGTAATACATGTAGCAACATACCTTACATAATTTTTACTTTCTGTCCCCATATTTTTTCACAGTCTTTGCTGCATACTTTGCTTCTGAAAGTCTAGTGTATGTACTTTATGGTCACAAGATGTCTTCTTTTCCCTTGCAGGTAGTCCCTGGAAACACCCTGATGTGCGCACTCCCAGTCAGGGCATATTCTTCAATGCCATGCTTAGACACATGCACAGTAACCCTACCTGTACTGCACATGCAGCCGAACACAGCAGTACAAGCAGTGCTCTGGTGCATGCGCAGTATGGCAGTGAATAATCACTGCATGCTCATGGTGCACTCCTAACCAGAAATTAGAGGAAGCACTAAAGAGGGAGAGGCAGGAGAAAGTACAGTAACAGTTCAAGTCAGTTTTGGAAAGAGCAGGGAATGGTTAGAAACTCTGTCAGATTTTCTGCCCTCTGTTGAGGAACTTTTCCCGCACTTCCTGTCCCTGTGACACCAGGCAATGAGGAACAAGGGTGTCTTCAGCACAAGAAAGCACTGACAGCAATAAAAATGTAAAAGTGGTACCTTTCCCCACTAACAAAAAGTGCTTTTGTTGCTTTCTGTATCCTTATTACAGATATTGCCCATCATTTCCTTCCCAAAGAAAACAAACACAGCAAAAAAAAAACTGGCATAGGTTTCTAAACATGTTCACTGTCCTGCTGTATAATCACCACCAGGGCCGGGATAAGGGGTGGGCAGAAGGGATGGCTGCCCTGGGCGCAGCATGTATTGTAGGAAAGGGGGTGCCACAAGTCCCTTCTACTAGAAGGCTGACAGGAGTACTGATATAGGCATCACTACTTCTGTCAGCCTAGCACTGGAAGTGGAAAGGAAAGGAGGAGAGAGCCAGGAGGAGGTGGGGGCTGTGCTCTCTCTTCCCTTCCTCCTCATAAACTCACACTTAATGAAGGGCGGAGGGGGCATTTTTGCCCTGGGCACTTAATGATATTGTCCTGCCACTGATTACCATATCCTGTGCTGGAAGCCTATGTATGATAATCTAATGAAGTCTAAGATACCTGTACCAGAGCAAATCATGGAGCCTGAGATCCCTGTACCAAATTAAATAAAAAGCTATCTCGCAGGTCAGAATATAATCAATTAATACTAAAAAAAAAAGAAATGTCTGTGTCACATGCTGTGTCACAGAAACTGTGTTCCTAAAAAATATCTATATACAGTATATCTAAAACAAAAACTTTTTAAAACTCGGAATAAGTAGGACATGGTTAAAACAGGTTTTATTTGCCATCTGTGTCCCATTTAGTAGGCCTCGGCTCGTGTGTACGGAACTTATTAGACAAGTTTCCCCATTGGAAGGTTTACCTCTTGTTCCTGTTTCAGTGACATTTTGGATTTTGCCCCACAAATACAGTGAAGCAGGCTTCAATATTTTCTAAGTCACTGACCCCCCCCCCCCCCGGGTAGGTCGGTCGGTCAGACTGTTACCAGTCCGCCACCTATCCCATCTGTAGTGCGTGCAGCCCTACTCTGCGTGCAATGGGTGTCGGCTTCCCCTGCCTCTCCTCCACGGCATCACGCCGTTCGTCTCCTCCCTCCTCCTCCTAGGCCAATTGTAACACTTCTCTTCTCGGCCAATCAGGACCCACTTCCTGATTGGCCGGGAAGTAAAAAAAGGAAGACAATAGCGAATATTCATTTGCTATTGTCACACAATTGCACCCTGAGCCCACCCTTTTTTGAAGCTTAGTAGAGTCTCTGGCTCTAATCATGTGCTTAAAAAAAAAACCCGGATTGGAATCCATGCGTCCGGCGCATGGATGAGGGGGGGCACCCGTGCGCCCTGCATTATGGGCCACAACTGGTCAGAGTGAAGTCACAATTCCTGATCTACAGACTTGTACCAGAATAGTGACTTGGAAAGTTATTTACTCATCGCAGGTTTCAAAAGAAGGGACAATCCAACCAAACTTTAAGGCCTGCTTTAAACAGACTTTAGCGTGCATAAAGACACATTCAGTTCAGTGCATTTTAGGTGCAGGATGTTAAAAAAATTTGTCCTTGCTGCATCTTTGATGTGCTTTCATGAAAATGCATATTATATAGAGTTCAGTGGTATTGCACTCACACTAGTTAACCAGCCCTAAAGCACCATTTAGCTCCAGTTTAAGAATGATAAACAAATCTCAATGGCAGTGCTGTCCACTGCTAGCAGGCTTCAGCAGCACTACTTGAAGCTTGGTGAAAGCTTGCCGAAGTCTTCAATAATCTTTTTAAAGTGATGTATGGTATAATATACTGACTGTTAAGCCATAAATGTGTATAAACAAAAAACACCAGCCATCTATGCACCTAGTTGCTAATAGAGTAGCAAAAGGTATAATCAGAGGTTGATCTGGGGACACAGAGGTACGACTAAGGATCATGAATTTATAGAATTATTTTCAGCTATAATACATAAATAAAACTTATGTATATTTTGTCATAGCCTAAATGAATCAGCTAAATACATTCCAGATACATCAAAGCAATAGGTGTGACAACTCCTAATGCTCAAGTATGGCTAATTATTTTTTCAGCCTAGTTTTTAAATAATTGGCTTTAAATATTCAAACAGCTTATACAATAAATAGGTTTTATGTAAATGTTCCTTTGAAGTAATAGTGTAAAAGATGTAACATTAGATTTCATTTTAGAGGGATACGAATAGATTACAACGTAAAAATATTCAAAGATGCAGGGCTGTATCAGTTATATCACTAACACACCCATAGGCTGAATAGCCTGTTCTCTTTTATACTTCTGAGCTCTTTATCTTGGGAACTTGAAAGGACTGAAAGCAGACCATGCAGATATCACATGTCATTTGACATCGAAAGGGAATGCAAACAAATGGCCATGTGAAAGATGTTTCATGAGCATTCTCTTGTCTCTGGCAACCACAGCTATCCATCCCCTAGTGGTGAAAGATAGGTTAATGCATTGACAACATAAAGAAGGCCTAAGCTGAAGAGATATAGGGGTGACTTGGAAAGTACTGAAAGCCACTAAAGTCATAGAATTAGTTATGCAGTCAGCTGGACATTGTGCTGTCAGCCTCCACTGTGATACCTGGATATACCCCAATTGTTTGTGTCTATTTGACCTCATAGCTCTCATGGAATATAGTCCTATACACAGGCTAAATATCAGCGGTATCGAAACTTGCTGACATTTGGCCCATGTGTACAGCAGCTGGTCCGACAGAAGTCAGATGAACGTCTGGCTTCTGTTGAAGGGGCATGACTAAAAAGGTCTGCCGATTGGCATCTGATCAGTGCTCTCAGCCAATGGTTGAGAGCGCTGACTGGTGTGTTATAGAGGGAGGGCCGTCAGAACAAAATAGCTCAGCGGGGAGATCGTTGTACTAACATTGGATTATTAGTACAGGATCTCCTCCTGAACTCTGCAGTTTTTTTTTCGTTCAGCCCTCTGGGTTGAACGAAAAAAGAAAACTGATTGTGTGTACTAGGCTTTACAGTCACAGGCAAATTAGAACAACCCATCCCTCCCTCTCAATATTTTTTACATATAATGTAGAGAACTTAACTTGGTAATTATTAAGTATATTCTAAAACTGAGCCTGTAATATTTCCTCCTCCCCGATCCCTCCCCATGACTTTACCATTGAGATTAACTGCACAATCATTGGTCCCTCCACACACGCCAGGGTACTGGGGGTAATCCTAGACTGTGACCTCTCCTTCAGCCCCCACACCCAATCACTGGCTAAATCTTGCCCCCTTAACCACCGCAACATTTCCAGAACTCGCCCCTTCCTGGCTCATGACACCACAAAACAACTTATTCACTCCTTGTTTATCTCCCACCTTAAATACTGCAACTCCCTCTTCACTGGACCACCTTTACACAGGCTATCCCCCCTTCAGTTTGTTATGAATGCTGCTGCTAGACTCATACACTTCACCAACCGTTCCGTGACTGCTGCACTTCTCTGCCAATCTCTTCACTGGCTTCCTTTACCCCACCGTAAAAAAATCAAAATACTAACCACAACATACAAGGCCATCCACAACATCGCCCCAGCTACATCACCAATCTCATCTGCAGATATCACCCAACTCGTCCTCTCTCTTCGTCCCAAGATCTTCTGCTCTCTAGCTCCCTTGTTACTTCCTGTCATGCTTGCCTCCAGGACTTCTCCAGAGCTTCTCCCATCTTCTGGAACTCCCTGCCTCAGTATGTATGGTCAGCTCCTACCCTGTCTGCTTTTAGGTAATCCTTGAAAACTCACTTATTCAGGGAAGCCTACCCCACCTCCACTTAAAGTGGAGTTCCACCCAAAAGTGGAACTTCCACTCATCGGATTCCTCCCCCCGTCCGGTGTCACAATTGGCACCTTTCAGGGGGGAGGGGGGTGCAGATACCTGTATATTACAGGTATCTGTACCCACTTCCGGCATAGATAGCTGCAGAATCTGCGGTTATTTAGGCCACTTCCTGTCCCCCCCCCCCCCGCTGTCTGCTGGGAAACACACGGGTCCCAGAGACAGCAGGGACCATCCGTATTGGGCTGCGCAACTTGCGCATGCGCAGTAGGGAACTGGGAAGTGAAGCCGCAAGCCTTCACTTCCTGATTCCCTTACCAAAGATGGAGGCGGCAGCACCCGAGGACCGAGAGATGGTTCGGCCTCGGGTGCCGACTTTGCGTGCACCCTGGACAGGTAAGTGTCCATGTTTTAAAAGTCAGCAGCTGCAGTATTTGTAGCTGCTGACTTTTAAAAAAAAAATTTCGGCGGAGCTCCACTTTAAGAATTGTACTTCCATCAGATTATCCCCTGCAGCTATTACCTTTTGTACCACCTCCCCCTCCCTTTAGATTGTAAGCTCCATGAGAAGGGCCCTCCTATTCCTTCTGTATTCTGCGCTGCGTAAACTATATAAATCCTGTATAATAGTAATGTTAATTGGCTCCTGTCTAAATTGACCCTAGTATGTGTATGTATGAATGTAGGATAGAGACCTTAGATTGTAAGCTCCTTGACAGCAGGGACTGGTGTGAATGTGCAATATATACAGTGGGGACGGAAAGTATTCAGACTCCATTAATGTTTTCACTCTTTGTTATATTGCAGCCATTTGCTAAAATCATTTAAATTTTTTTCCTCGTTAATGTACACACAGCACCCCATATTGACAGAAAAACACAGAATTGTTGACATTTTTGCAAATTTATTAAAAAAAAAAAACTGAAATATCACATGGCCCTAAGTATTTAGACCCTTTGCTGTGACACTCATATATTTAACTCAGGTGCTGTCCATTTCTTCGGATCATCCTTGAGATGGTTCTACAACTTCATTTGAGTCCAGCTGTGTTTGATTATACTGATTGGACTTGATTAGGAAAGCCACACACCTGTCTATATAAGACCTTACAGCTCACAGTGCATGTCAGAGCAAATGAGAATCATGAGGTCAAAGGAACTACCTGAAGAGCTCAGAGACAGAATTGTGGCACGGCACAGCTCTGGCCAAGGTTACAAAAAAATTCTGCTGCACTTAGGGTTCCTAAGAGCACAGTGGCCTCCATAATCCTTAAATGGAAGATGTTTGGGATGACCAGAACCCTTCCTAGAGCTGGCCGTCCGGCCAAACTGAGCTATCGGGGGAGAAGAGCCATGGTGAGAGAGGTAAAGAAGAACCCAAAGATCACTGTGGCTGAGCTCCAGAAATGCAGTCGGGAGATGGGAGAAATTTGTAGAAAGTCAACCTTCACTGCAGCCCTCCACCAGTCGGGGCTTCATGGCAAAGTTGCCCGACAGAAGCCACTCCTCAGTGCAAGACACATGAAAGCCCGCATGGAGTTTGCTAAAAAAAACACCTGAAGGACTCCAAGATGGTGAGAAATAAGATTCTTGGGTCTGATGAGACCAAGATAGAACTTTTTGGCCTTAATTCTAAGTGGTATGTGTGGAGAAAACCAGGCACTGCTCATCACCTGTCCAATACAGTCCCAACAGTGAAGCATGGTGGTGGCAGCATCATGCTGTGGGGATAGGACGACTGGTTGTAATCGATGAAAATATGAATGCGGCCAAGCACAGGGATATCCTGGATGAAAACCTTCTCCAGAGTGCTCAGGACCTCAGACTGGGCCGAAGGTTTACCTTCCAACAAGACAATGACCCTAAGCACAAAGCTAAAATAACGAAGGAGTGGCTTCACAACAACTTCGTGACTGTTCTTGAATGGCTCAGCCAGAGCCCTGACTTAAACCCAATTGAGTATCTCTGGAGAGCCCTAAAAATGGCTGTCCACCAACGTTTACCATCCAACCTGACAGAACTGGAGAGAATCTGCAAGGAGGAATGGAAGAGGATCCCCAAATCAGGGTGTGAAAAACTTGTTCAACTTTCCCAAAAAGACTCATGGCTGTATTAGATCAAAAGGGTGCTTCTACTAAATACTGAGCAAAGGGTCTGAATACTTAGGACCATGTGATATTTCAGTTTTTCTTTTTTAATAAATCTGCAAAAATGTCAATAATTCTGTGTTTTTCTGTCAATATGGGGTGCTGTGTGTACATTAATGAGGAAAAAAATGAACTTAAATGATTTTAGCAAATGGTTGCACTATAACAAAGAGTAAAACATTTAAGGGGGTCTGAATACTTTCCGTTCCCACTGTATATGTAAAGCACCATGGAAACTGTCAGCGCTTTATACTGTAAGTACCTGTATTAATAATAATGTGGTGGTGTAAAATTTAGAGATTCTAGAGGCTTCTCAGAGGAGACCACTAGAGTTCTAAACTTTAGTCAACCATCCTAATGACAACTAATCCTATCCATCTTCCCTCTGCCATTGCAGCATGATTCTACAGATAACTTTCACCCGTCAATATTGTTAAAAGATACCATCAATCTAATGAGTATAATTTAATAATATTATAAAGTCAAACTGAACTTCCAGGTTAATCTGTACCAAAATATTTTATCGTTTTTTTAATTTTTTTTATATTTTTTTCTAGCTTGAACCGAAGCTAACCTTAAACTCACTCAATATTATGAATATGAGGTTTCTTTTTTACTTGGATCTCCAAAGCTTTTTAAGATGGCATGAAATGTGTATGGCCTATTTTAAGAACTGTAAAAAATAAGAGCGTAGAACTGTAAGTTTCATTTTACAACCTAAACACAGATTTATGACTTAGCATGCTGGTCACGTACAATTCTCACATTGTGCTTAACTAGAACAAAAGAACTTTTTACTAAGGGGCCAGTGATGTCACTCTGTGATACATACCCTTGTTGTGTGAAGAACAGTTACTGCATATACTGCAAAAAAAAGAGGGCTTCACATTCAGAAATCTGCTGTAAACAACATCAACACTATCACACTAAAGATTGTGTGTGGTTCCAGGATGTTTTAAAATTAGCCTGTATTTTGTTACATAAGGCACAATACTATGCTCAGATATACACGTGAAGCGAAAGCTGTCATAGGGTAAGTTCCATATTTTGCTTCAGGTTACATTCCTAAAAACCATAATAGATAATGCTTCTTAGGCTGGCCATAAACAAGTCATTTTTAGCAGGTTGAACAAAAGAAAATGACTTGATTACCCCCCCATCCGCACACTATGTGGATGGGGGCATCCTTCCCGCTGAGCCTTTTCATTTTGACAGCAGGGAGATCTCCCCGCCATCAGAATATACTCATCATCATCGCCAGTTATAGCCTGCGTCGCTGATCAAGGGAACATTTTTCAACAGGCTGGTTGTACACAAGTCAATCGATAGATCGACTTGTGTACAACCAACCTGCCCATGCATGGATAGAAATTCTGCCGGTTCTGCAAGGACTGGCAAAATTTTGATCTATGTATGGTCAGCTTTACAAAACATAATGCAACCTAATGTTCAAAGTTTGTAGTCTTAAAGTGTACATAAAACTAGATTTTTTTAAAGTTTTAGATAGAATATGGAAAGTGTATAATGCTTATCTCATTTTCATTGCTGCCCTTGTCCTCGTTAGGAAGATTCACCCTCACTATTCATCCTGGTGACCATTGCTCCTGGTACTTAACTAGTTGCTGAGCAGCCGCCGCAGTTGTACTGCGCCAGGTTGGCACGGCTGCACGAATCGCTGTCATTGTACGTCGCCTGCTTTAAGAAGCAATAGGGGGCCAGAGCCGATGCGCATGGCCGGCAGGCCCTGATGTCCGCCGGCCACCCGCGATTGCTCCTCAGAGGGCCAGAATGGGGCTATAATTGTGTTATAATGTTGTTGTAATGTGTTGTAATGGCCCTAATGTTACCCATTACAACATACAACACAATCTCACCTCTGTATCAGCAGTAAAGGTAACCAGCCAGCTTCTGTTAATGGTAAGGATCAAGTATTATCCAATGGCTATTATTTTCCTGAAATAAGAGGTGCTGGCCACTGTCTATACCAGCTCCCCCTTTCTCAGTTCAGTTTTATTCACCTAAACTCGTACGTCTAGATGAACCAACATGTTTATTTTTAGGCTTAACACAAGCCAAAACATTCTGTTTAGTTTTGCATAGTGTAAGGAATTGTTAAAACATCTGTAAGGGTTTTTATTGCCCTCTTTGACCCTACTGGGGAGACTTCCCAATTCCTTCCTTGCCAAAGGCAGATAATGAGCAAGAGAAAATCTCTCCAAAAGGGACACAGTACTTTTTAGTTGAGTGGTAAGGGTTACAGCCTCTGTCTCAAGCACATGAATTGAGAGAAAATCATTAGATGTAATGGCTGCTTTAGTTTTCTTTTTGTAGGCTTTTGTCCCTCTGTTTTCACCTGGTGATCTGGCCAGTAACAAACCCCCTGTATTAGGGTGCCTACACTCTGGGTGTAGGACCAACAAACACACATTTAGAGGTAAGGGTAGTGTTATGCGTGTACACACGGTCGGACTTTTCGGCATCAAAGGTCCGACGGTCTTTCCGATGGACTTTCGACTGACTTTTGACGGACTTCTGACGGACTTTCGAACGACTGGACTTGGCTACACACAATCACACCAAAGTCCAACGGATTTGTACGTGATGACGTACGACCAGATTAAAATAAGGAAGTTCATAGCCAGCAGCCAATAGCTGCCCTAGCGTCGGCTTTCGTATGTTCCAAATCTAAAGTCTCTGATTTTCGACCGAAAAAGCCCACACATGGTCGGATTGTCCGACGGATTTGTTCCGTCGGACCAGTCTGGTCGAAAAGTCCGCCCGTGTGTACACGGCATTAGAAGTCAAACTGCAACTAACCTTTTAAGCAGTTAGGGCAACAGTTTTGTTTCTTTTGGCAAGGTTTTACATAAATACATAAAAGCTGATCATAGTAAGCACCCCTCTCTGTGTTAATGGTTTGTCTCAACCCCCTAACTGCTACATCTGCAGAACAGCTTTCTCTGTTGAGGAACATCAGACTTACTGCCAGGATCACCTAGTAAGAATCTGTAAGCTGTAATATATTTTAAAAAATGGAACTTCCGCTTTAAGTACTGGTGACCCCCTGACATGCCACATTTGGCATGTCATTTTTTGAGGGGGGGAGTGGGGGGGGGTACCCAGTTTTGACAGGCACCCAGCTCCCACTTCCTCCCCTGGCGCCGGAAGGAAGTTCATCTCTCCCCCCTCCCTACAACCTTCTGTGACACCTCACAGGTCCCAGAAGATTGCCTGAATCAGCATTATGGTTGCCCTCAGAGGGCCGGTTGTATCTGCCATGGTGTTCTGTCTTAGCAGTCTCCAATAAAGTATTTTGTGGATGATACCAGGGGTGTGTGACCGTCCTTCTCAACTGACATAGAATTGTATTATTCTCATAATAATTATAAGCAGGTGTCAAGAGTCCCCCTCCCTCCCTTACATGACAGTGCACCCCCCGTCATCTTGTCCTGCTGCTGCGGAGCTAGAAGGCAGAAAGTGCTGGGTCTAGAAGAAGACGGGAGGAGGGCAGGAGCCAGCTGCAGGAGTCTGCTGAGACCAGGGGAGGCAGAGACGAGGGGCTTCTGCGGCTGCACAGAAAGACACATGATCTGTAGGAGGAGTTCTGTTCTTCTCTCTGCTGCCAACTGCTGAGACAAGGGAGCAGAGATAAGCTTCTCCATGGCTGCATGGAGAAGTGCAGGATCTGACAGAAGAGTTCGGTCCTTCTCTTTGCTGCCAACTGCTGACACAAGGTGGGGACAGAGAAAAGGGGGGTGCAGGAGAGGTGCGAGGGCCACATGAAATGGCCTGGCAGGCTGGATTTGGCTCTCGGGCCTTGTGCCATGTGCTATAGACATCTATGACTAAGCCCCGATGGCTGGGGTGAAATGCATCAGCGGGGCATGGCCTGCGAAGGAGAGCTGTCCGAGGCCATTTCACACTGATATCCACACTTCAGTCAGGTCGGGAATGCAGCTTTCTTAGAGTACAATGGGTCCATCACTGGGGGATGAGTGAACACATTAGCTGGTACCCCTATTTCTGAGGAACAAAGGGAGTGGCTTTCTCCATGCTTCGAGCGGTGCTCCAAGTCTAACCATTGGTTACAGTGGATACCACTACACCATAGTAAACCAAATTTACCCTTTGATTACCCTTTACCAACCACCTCTTTGTTCTTTTTGAACGAACAAAACTGACACCCATGCCTAGAAATATTACAAATGTGGGGGAAAAAAAACATTTTGTGATTTCAGGTTAAATATATTTAGTAGATCCTATTAGATTGTAAGCTCTTCTGAGCAGGGCCCTCTTAATCCTCTTGTATTTTTTTGTATTATACCTGTATTGTCTGTCTTTTTATATTGTAAAGCGCTGGGTAAACTGTTGGCGCTATATAAATCCTGTATAATAATAATAATCTTAATAAATTACATTTAAGTCTTCACTACACTAGTATGAATATACCTTTTTGTATATATATATATATATATATATATATATATATATATATATATATATATATATATATATATATTTATTTATTTATGTATATGCCATAAAATCTATCTTTCAAACAACTTCTTTCTAGAGGCAAATGTATTACTAATAAATGTTCTCTAGAAAGCATTGTATGCCTACTTTTTACCCAGTCTTTATTTTGTTTATTTGTTTAACAGCATGTCTCCTAATCTGTCAGGCTGTACCTTATCAGCTTCAGGCAAACTCAGCAGGTGATGTTTCACTCAACACAGGGCAGGGGGTTCCTAACAGTAGGTAGTTTTTCAGGGTTAATTAGAAGCTTCATTGAGGATAGGTGGAAAAAAAAAAGATGGGGGGGGGATGGGACATTGTGGGTCAGCAAAAGGAAGTCCCTTTACTTGCATGTTTAGTGTAGATGAGAAGGTGTTTTATTTTCGTCACAATCATTACACACTGCATGCTAAAGTGGGAAGTGGTCCAGTGTTTTGTATATTGCACCAAGGTGCTTAAAGAGGAGGCTTTTGAATGCCACATTCTACCTTTATAGAGCATTGATCTGTCCTGAGGATTTCATTTCTGGTGTGGGTTTGTAGTTTCTACTAATTTGATGTCCTGGTTTGGATGGATTTGTTCCCCATGGAATGTGAAGTGGAATTTCTTCTAACAAGAACCTGATATCGGTCAAAGCTATTTGCTTAGCACTAAGTGGCTTCTTGGGTCTGGTCCCCAGCCAAACTGTGGAGCGATTACATCACTTGGGGACGTCGAGCTGTTGCATTGATGTCACATGGTAAGTCAAGAGTGGTTTGCTGCCAAAACTTCAGAGAAGCATTTTACATTTCAGCCTTCCGGCTACACAAATGAAAACAGGGAAATATAACAACAACAATGTTCTTAGTAACTAATGAGTAAATTGAGGAATATCATCTAGAAAAAAAATGTGTATTCTGGTAATACCATAAAAAAAAAAAAAAATTGTGCTACTACGATTACATTTGATGGTAATATGCCTCAAGAAAAAACACAGTTTGAACAGAACGTTCAGAAATGCAGGGTAGGTTCTGTAACTATTAGTGTTTGGGCTAAGCAAAATATAATTTCTGCAATTGAGAGATGATCTTATTTACTGAGCTTTCCAGCACATATTTTTAATAGGATGGCAGCTATTTTCATTTCTCTCTGTTTATCCTGGAACATGGGAAAATGGGTTGCAAAGAGGAGAACATTATGTTTAACATGATGTGTGAGCTATGTGGTCATTTAAAATATCCTACACACTAAGTGCAAACCCATCATTTCATTAGGCTGGATTATATTTCAAATGTAAAAAAAACGAAGTCTTGTGAAATTATGCTTCATTTGGCACATTTGTTTTCCAAATATCTTACTGAAAGAGAAATACGTTTATTTATCCTGCCAATCACATCTTCCTAAGATTGCACATGAAGATGTATGTATAACAGATTCGAGTGATGCCAATATATAGCTTATATGGCATGACTACATGTTTTTGGTAAAGTTTAATTCCATTCTAGATCTAACTAAGCTTAAATCTGCTCCCACCCCCTCCTAATGCCCCGTACACACGATCGGACTTTCCGCAAACAAAACCGTGGATTTTTGTTCGAAGGATGTTGGCGCAAACTTGTCTTGCATACACACGGTCACACAAATGTTGGCCAACAATTACGAATGTGGTGACGTACAAGACGTACGACGAGCTGAGAAAAAGGAAGTCCAATAGCCAGTGCGGCTCCTTCTGCTTGATTCCCAGCATGTGTGAACTTTTGTGCGTCGGACTTGTGTACACACGATCGGACTTTCCGACAACAAAGTTTTGTTGGCGGAAAAATATGAGAACCTGCTATCAAACATTTGTTGGCGGAAAGTCCGACAACAAATGTTCGATGGAGCATAAACACGGTCAGACTTTCTGACAACTAGCTCACATCCAACATTTCCCGTCTGAAAATCCAACCGTGTGTACGCAGCATAACTCCTAACCTAACTACCCTGTGGAAGGAAGATGTTTTTTCTTACCTATTCTCAGGGCACTCCAGCCCGGTCATGTGAACAGCTCCCAACAGCCAGCTTCAGGGGAAAGGAGGGACAGCCAACACCGTAAGCCCCATAGTAAGCCTAGGGGTGACGTCACCACCCAGGCAATTCAGCTGTTGTCAGCGCTCTCGCCTCTCCCCTGAAGCCAGGTGATGGGGAGGTCAAATAACCAGACTGGAGGGCCCTGAGAATAGGTAAGAACTAGCCTCTTCCTTTTATAGGGTAGTTAGTATAAGAGCTAGTAGGGGGGTGGTAGCCATTTTAGGTTTAGTTAGATCTAGACTAGAATTCCACTTAACACATAAATCGTCACTGCTGACAGTATGTCTCAGTTCTCTTATTAAGAAAATGTGCTATGTGGTTTGTGTAATGTTCTCATTTATGTACTGTACTATATACTTACTATAATATTTATTTTAAAACAAATTTGCAGTTCGTACAAACTTATTTAACTATTAAGCTATGTGGTCTAAGTGGTCTGCTTATAGTTTGCCAGCATTTCCTTAGAGTCTTATCTGCCAGTAGAGTGCCCTGACAGTTGAAAATATAACTATATACTATATCTAAATGTTGAATGTCCACAGACATCAACTTAAGCTGGCCACAGACATTAGAGAAAAGTCAGATGTGCATGTACAGTCCAATGGTATATACTCCTGCGCCCTGATTAGGGCAATAGAAAAGGGCAACATAATACAGATAGTTCCAGCACTCTGGAAAACAGTACAGACACAGCTTTCTAACCTGCCTGCTGTTTTGTTCCCTGAGAACAATCTTTCAGGGCTGTCAATCGTTGTTCTCTAGACCAGAGGTGTCAAACTCAATTTAATTGTGGCCTTTCGACAGCATTATGATTGTAACTGTAAAACTATATAAATGTAAGCTACCCACTGCACACAGTGGTGCAGTGGGTAGCACTCTCACCTAGCAGTAAGAAGGGTCGCTGGTTCCAATCCCGACCATGACACTACCTTCATGGAGTTTGCATGTTCTCCCTGTGTCTGCGTGGGTTTCCTCCGGGTACTCCGGTTTCCTCCCACACTCCAAAGACATGCTGGTAGGTTAATTGGATCCTGTCTAAATTGGCCCTAGTATAGATATGAATGTGAGTTAGGGACCTTAGATTGTAAGCTCCTTGAGGGTATAGGGACTGATGTGAATGTATAATATATATATGTAAAGCGCTGCATAAATTGACGGCGCTATTTAAGTACCTGAAATAAAATAAATAAATAAATCATATGAAATATATGCCTCTGCATCTCACCCCTGTAAGTGTCCACTCAAACTCCTGTAGCAGATGATGCAAGTCTGAGAAGGAGGGTCACATACCACTGGTATCATCCACAAGAAACTTTATCATTGACTGCTCAGGCAGAACATAGTTCAGCCATGGTTGTCTGAGCAGTCTCCAATAAAGTTTCTTGTGGGTGATGCCAGCAATGTGCGACCCTCCTTTTTAACTGGGATAAATTTGTAGTATTCTAATCATTATAAGCAGATGCCCAGATCACCCCACCTTCACCCCCTTACATTAGATGTCAAAAGCCCCCCCCCCCACCATCAACAAGAGTCCTCCACCCTCGCTTAAATCACAGTGCATAACCCTTACCTTGTGCTGATGCCAGGGAAAAAGTTGGGGGCAGAGCTGGGAAGCAGAAAGTGCAGGATTTGGAGGTGGACTGGAGTCAGCTGCCAGAGTATGCTGAATGCTGAGGCCAGAGGAGAAGGGGACAAGGGGGTGCTGCAGCTGCAAAGAAAGCTGCAGGATCTGTGGGAGGAGTTCAGTCCTCCTCTTTGCTGCCAACTGCTGAGACAAGCGGGGCGCAGCAGCTGTAGGAGAGGTGTGAGGGCCACATGAAATGGCCTTGTGTTTGACACATGTGCTCTAGACACTGAATTCTCACAGATCCAGACAGATTTGGACACCTTTAAATTGAGCCCATACTATACAGAGCAGTTGAATGGGAAAACACAATCCTACATCCCAAAACTAATTTCTTTCAGATGGTTTTATAAATATGCATGCTGCGATAAGCATATTAATGCCAGTGGAGGAAGGTGGGAGTGAATTTTTGAGACCATAGATAAAAGAAATAACAATTTTAGAAAATTATCGAACATGGCGGCCGCTGGCCACACGAATCAGTTCCCCAAACATAGCTGTTTAAAGGGCCGATGTAAAGCTATGGCAATTTGTGGGAACGAGCCGACCTGCCGCCGTATAATGACGGCTGCTGGTTGGCAAGTGGTTAAAGTAGCAATAGCAAAATATGCCCTGGTCATGAAGAGGGTAAAACCTTACAACAGTCAACTTGTTAAAGGTGATCTCACACAGAAATGTTTAATCTCCTTATAAAATATAATTTAAATTATATACAAAAATTATATACAACAGGGCAAAGCCTTCCCTCTTCTTGCCACAAAGACGGAAAGAAGTACCTTACACATGTACATGGTCCATCAGCAAAGTCACAATATACTTTGTGGAGTCTTGCTGCCTGTAATTCCCATTGGGACCTTTGTGTGTCTATTGCTACCCTAGCCCTTCTAAATAAATTTTATTTAAACACTGATAAAATACTGTAAATCTCTAATATCCAAGTATATTGTAAAAAACGTGCAACTAACAAACTTGGCTAAAAAAAATAGCTCCCTTGGTCTTATCTCTTTATGTAAAGGAAGGCACCAAATGAAAGTCAACTGACTAGTATGTTGTGTTTTTAGTTCTGAAACTGTCCATTTGTACTGAGGTGATGATTAGTAAAACTGGAATGATAATGAGTTCCACTGTTATGGTGATAGGTGTCGCAAAAAGGCATTTGCTTGCTATTTGAAAAGGTCTAGTAAACAGAAGATGTGCTAAATACATTAGCTCCTACAAATATAAACCAAACAAAGTTGACCTTATGAAAAACGTATTTAAAAAAAAAGGGCAGATATGTTGAAATCTAATGGTGGAAATACAGCTTTGTAAACAAAAAAAAATGTAGAAAACATCGTGTTTTGGATCATGCTGTCCTCAAACCTGGACGATCTTGTGAAATATTTGAAGCATACATTTAAGGAGAAATAGTCTCCTTTTCCAAAGTATTAAATGAACCTGCATACCTCAAGTGTGATTTCTTGAGCCAGCATACTGTGCTTTGAATTTTTGGCATATTTACATCACAGAATATCTCATCTACACTTTCTATGCACTATCCTGCCAAACTTTTCCAGCAGGGCCAGTAATTCTGCTGTGAAGCTGGGTTCAATTTGGAGTGTTTATTTGAAAATACCACCGACTAGTAACTGCTAGACTCCATTAATAGGTATTTTGCAAGTAGTGCTAGAATTCTAACATTTTATTTGTGAGTGATATAGTATGTATGTATAAATACACACACGTGTACAGTTTATATACTGTGTGTATATAAATATATAGTAGCTTTTTTATATTGCTTGAATAGAAAAATGACTATGCATTATTCTGCCCCGTTCCAAAATGCTCTACTTGTATAAAGGCCTGCTACAAAAAGCAACGCAAGTCATAGATTGCATACAGCCGTCAGGTCAGTGTACCACAATGTCGTTTTCCCCAAATACAGAATGTCTCAGTTCATTTTTTTAAAACTCAGTGTTTGAGGGAGGGAAGACACCCCGGACATCCCACCAAATCCACCCAGTGGCCATCACTCATCAAAAGGGGTCCGGGTGGCACACTATGTGCCCACATAAACAGACTCCCACAGGGTTGGAGAATTGTGGTGGGGGTAGATGTTGGAGAGGGTCAGAAGAAAGACAGAATGGTGGGGGAAAGTACAGCAGCTGGAAGAGAGAGCAGACTCTTATTTCTGTGACTCAGCTCAGGACATAATGAAGATCTTGGCTAATGAAAATCTTGGCAACTATGCGGGCAGCGTGGGCTCAAGGGGCAACTGCTTTGGGCCCCACAACAATGACTGGGCCCCATGTTAAAGACGACCCTGGTTGGGGCCCAGGCCTCTCATGACACCCGGCCCCCCTACATGTGTATGGGCTGCCCCCCCTGATGACAGCCCTGGGTACATCTTTGGGGTCAAACATTTTGTAATTAATGCTTTTTGGGACATAACCTTCACTTTGTCTTAATACCCACAAATAACTTTGCCATGAGATTAAATACATAATGATAATTTTACCTTGTAATACTTGGTATACTGTATACACTGGGCAGAGAAGAATGTTTATCCAGTTGCCGACCGTCTCCTGTAGATTTACTGCTTCAGGGCTGCAGCTGTGCGCAGAATTTTATATATATATATATATATATATATATATATATATATATATATATATATGTATATGTGTGTGTTATGTGTGTGTGTGATACTGCATTTCCGGGTGGGCGTGCACATGCACGCCCACCCAGCTGTGCTGTGATTCGTCAATGTTTGACCGCTGGCACCCAGTGATCGGCTCTGAGCTTCACCAAACACAGAGCTGTGTTCAGTGACAGGGAATGAAAACAGCTAGATTCCTAGTAAAAGCAGCACGCAGTACACACATAAACACTTGTTAGGCACACATTTAACCCCTTGATCGTTCTAGAATTTAACCCCTTCCTGCCCAGTGTCATTAGTACAGTGACAGTGCATATTATTAGCCCTGATCACTGTAATAATGTCACTGTTGATGTCAGTGGCAGTTAGCTCTCCCCAGCTTCATTTAGTGTCAAATTGCTTGCCGCATCGTAGTACTGTTATAAGTCGCTGATCGCCACCATTACTAGTATAAATAAATAAATAAAGATTCCAGGATACAATTGTGTCCATAAGTTTACATACCCTGGCAGAATTTATGATTTCTTGGCCATTGTTTTGATCCTGATCAAAAGTTTACATACCTCAGTTCTTAATACCGTGTATTGCCCCCTTTAACATCAATGACAGCTTGAAGTCTTTTGTGGTATTTGTGGATGAGGCTCTTTATTTTCTCAGATGGTAAATCTGCCCATTCCTCTTGGCAAAAAGCCTCCAGTTCCTGTAAATTCTTGGCCTGTATTGTATGAACTGCACGTTTGAGATCTCCCCAGAGTGGCTCAATGATATTGAGGTCAGGAGACTGAGATGGCCATTCCAGAACCTTCACTTTATTCTGCTGTAGCCAATGACAGGTCGACTTGGCCTTGTGTTTTAGATTATTGTCATATTGGAATGTCAAAGTACGTCCCATGCGCAGCTTCCTGGCTAATGAATGCAAATGTTCCTCCAGTATTTTTTAATAACATACTGCATTCATCTTGCCATCAATTTTGACCAAATTCCCTCTGCCTTTGTAGCTCACACATCCCCAAAACATCAGCGATCCACCTCCGTGTTTCACAGTAGGAATGATGTACCTTTCATCATAGGCCTTGTTGACTCCTCTCCAAATGAAGCGTTTATGGTTGTGGCCAAAAAACTCAACTTTGGTCTCATCACACCAAATGTTTTGTGTATTGTAAGCGGGATACTTTGTGGCATTTGTGTAGTAATGGCTTTCTTCTGGCGACTCGACCATGCAGCCCATCTTTCTTCAAGTGCCTCCTTATTGTGCATCTTGAAACAGCCACACCACATGTTTTCAGAGAGTCCTGTATTTCACCTAAAGTTATTTGTGGGTTTTTCTTTGTGTTCTGAACAATTTTCCTGGCAGTTGTGGCTAAAATTTTAGTTGGTCTACCTGACCGTGGTTTGGTTTCAACAGAACCCCTCATTTTCCACTGCTTCATTGAACACTGATGATTAGCATTCTTAATTCCTTGGATATCTTTTTATATCCCTTTTCCTGTTTCATACAGTTCAACTCATTGGCAGAACAATCAGGGTTGCAGAAGTCGCACTTGCGACTGGGCCCTGGAGTTCCTGCACTGTGGAGGGGCCCATGCAGTGTTTCCAGCCTCCCATTATCCCCGTGACAGTTCGAGAAAACAGACTGATTTCTCCTGTCCGTACGACAGAAGAATCAGTGTGTACATTTAGGGGCCAGTGGCTGCAGCTGAGCGGTGTCTCTCTGACACTTATGCATACAGCCCCCCCTCCTCCTCCTTTCACCCCTGTTCTGCCCCTGTGTTGCCAGGCCCGCCCACTCTCCTATCTCAATGTACAACTAAGGATGAGCTCCGGCGTGTTCGCACAGCCCACGTGCAGAGCCCACCAGGAAGTTTGCACTGTGCTGTACTAATCAGACAATGAGACATTTACCCGATGCGCGGCTGCAGAGATTGGGAAATGTCTCACAGCGCAGTGCTGACTTCCTGGCGGGCTCTGCACATGGGCTGTGGGAACAGGCCGGAGCTCATCCTTACAACTGTGAAGAAGAGAGGGGGGGGAATGTGCGCAGGAGATATGAAGAGCAGCAGTCAGCAGCTACACATTCCAAGCTGTGTAAACTTCCAGCCTCGTCCCTCCAATGAATGAGCACTGCATTTTGCATTACACTTTGATCACTTCTGTCCCCTATCTGTCTCTCTCCCCCGCTCTGTTCTTCCAAGATCCAGGTAGCACTTATGCAGCCCATATATTGATCACTTTTTTTTTTTCGTTTGGTCACTACACTGATAAAGAAAAAATATGATCTAATTCCCCTATCTACACATTCCAGGTGGATGGGGGAATCCTCCAGTGGGCGAACAACAGGGGTTGCTGTCCTGGCACCACTATTGACAGCACTGGTCTCTGTCTCCATGGCAGCAGCAGCACATTAGGACCCAGTGCTGGCTACTTGGCGCACTAGGCTGATGGGCGCATGCGCAAGAGACCAGCACAAATGGCTGTAGACAGCTGAGCTCCCTGCAGGTCGCTTAGCAGTGGTAACACTGCATAGCATCCTCTGAAATGCTCATCGGGATGCAATCCAGGTGATGCCCCCAGTCAGATCTAATGTTAAATGTGATAGTGAGTTTATTGATCAGAACCTCCATCTTACTGGCATGGAGCCCACATGGCTCTGAACATATGGCTGATATATATGTGATTGTACTCTTGATAAATAATGTGTTTATTAGATCCTATTGGGAGCATCACCTGGGTCACATCCCAATCGGCATGACAACAGAGAAGGCTGTGCAGCGGTACAGATGCTCGGTGACCAGCGGGGGGGCTCAGTTGTCTACCATCAATAGTGCCAGCCCTCCCCCCCGCATGCATCCATCAGCCCCATAATGTAACCAGCACTGGGTCCTGATAGACTGCCGCCAATGCCATGGAGACAGAGACACCAGACCAGCGCTATCAATAGCAGGGGCATGACATAAAAAGGGGGCTGGGGGCGCCCATGGTAGCAAAATGCCAGGACCCAGTCACAAGTGTGACCTTTGCAACCGTGGTAGTTCTGCCATTGTGTTGGACCCTTATATGGAGTTCCCTGGTGTGCTGGTGACATGTTTATTGTTTTTTGCCACTGTGCAGTGGGCCCAAGATGGTAGAAAGGGGGAAAACTGCAGAACACATGAAAGGGTGTCCCGCTGCGGGACCATAATAAAGGGCCCTGCAACAGGAGTAAAGTGCCCCCAGGGTCAGTGGGGTGGGCCACGGGACCAGAGAAAAGGACCCCGGGACCAATGAAATGAAGGGGGGTCAGGAGGACCCTTCAAGGTTTCTTGCATTGGGGCCCTGAAAGCTCTAGTTACGCCTCTGTTTCAACTACCTTTTCCCGCAGATTCTTTGACTTTCCCATGACTCAGAATCCAGAAACGTCAGTGCAGCACTGGATGGAATATGCAAGGGTCTGTCAGGAGTCCAGAAACTCAATGACCATTTATACACACACTAATTTCAAGCAAACAGATCACAGGCTAGGATGGTTACCTTTAATAGCCACTCAAACCCCTTTGTGTCAACTTGTGTGCATGTTATCATGCCAAAATCACCAGGGTATGTAAACTTTTGATCAGGGTCATTAGGGTAGTTCTGTTGGTGATTATGATTTAAAAAGAGTAAATACAGTTGATTAATAATAAATGGCTTCAGCCAAACACTAACCATGTGTGAAAGAAATGTTTTTGTGTTATCATTCATATTCTCTGAAAAATTGCCAAGAAATCATAAATTCTGCCAGGGTATGTAAACTTATGAGAACAACTGTATATCCCATAGTTTGTAAATGCTATAACATGCACGCAAATCTCAGCCAGTCCCTGCTTATCTGTCCGAGATTTCATCCATCTATGGCTGGCTTAACTGCCTCATACCCACAAATTCTGCATCTCCAGGCTCAATCACAGTGAGCCACATCAATACACAGGCTGGATTCCTGCATGTAAGAAAGCCTTTTAAGACCCAACAGTCAATCATGAGCACCTATCTTTACAATGATTCTGCGTTTATAATAGCTTTAGTATTCGTCTAGTCTATAGTCTATAGTATTAGTATTAGTAATATGATTCCAGAAATATTATACCATTACTATACGTGCCAGTTCACCCAGGAGCAACCCGAGTTACAGCGAGACTTTGCAAGGCTATTTGGAGGCGACTTCAGCGCGACTTTGCGCAACTTACAGCGTGACTTAAAGTTGCCTCCAGGACAGGCAACTTTGGCTGTAGCCAATCACAGAATAATCAGCTCTGTGGAAGGGAGGGGGTTGCCTGGGTAAACGTGGGAAGTACCTGAGTAAATTATTTTCTTTTTCCTGTAAAGTCGCTTCAATATAGATGGAGATCCGACTTGGAGGCAACTTCCATTGAAATCTATGGGTACAAGTTGCCTAGAAGTCGCTTTGAAGTAGTACAGGAACCTTTTCTGAAGTCGGAGCAACTTCAGTAGTGTACATTAAGATTTCTTATGTCCAGCAACTTGGGGCGACTTGAGGACTTACAAGTCGGATCCCAAGTCGCTGTAGTGTGAACTGGCACTACCTTATGCCATTTTGTAAACATTACCTGAATACCTTCTTAAGTGCTCTGAACCCAAACTTTGCCTTCAGGTCGTTTGCTCTAATGAGATTGACAGTCTGACACAGCATCTTAGGAAGGCAAAGTAATTTTCACCTCAAGCAACTAATTAAATCACATGGGAAATAATGTCCTTTTCTTTTCATATGGCTGAATATAAGGCTATATTTTTAAATGCCTTTTGCATATCCACTCATGTCATGTGTGCACACATTTTAAATATTTATTTCTGTTAGCTTTACCCATACCCAGGAAGAGTCTTTGGTTTTAAAACTTTTTTCAAAATCTGGTTCTCAGAACTGATGAATAGCGTAATGCATTTTCTGTATGTAAATTGTATATGTTAGATTTTTTTTCAGCTTTAACGAGATCTGAGGCTTTTGGGCTTTTTCCCTTGGCAGAGAGTGTGGATCTGGGAGTTTGTCCCTAAGCCAATATAATACCATCCCCTCAGTCTTCCCTGTGCAACAAACACCACACGGTCATATAGGCAGCATACTCATAGCTCCCAACTGTCCCTGATTTCGGGGGACTGTTCCTCATTCAGAAGAAAGTCCCTCTATCCTTCTTTTCTCCTCATTTGTCCCTCATTTTGGTCTGATCTATAGTTGTAAAAATGTACTACTTATCTATCAAAAAGTGTTTCCCAGTGCTAAAGCTTTCATCCAATCTTTAAATTGCTGCATTAGTAAATTTCAAAAGTCAATATAAAGGAATAGTAGTGGTAAAAAAGGACTTGTGGGTTTTTGTTTTTTTTCTCAATCAAAAAAGGTTTTATTGAGCATAAGAAATATAGCTGACATCTCCAGAGCATATCCATAACACATAAGCATTAGGGTAGAGCATACGAGGAAATCAGTTAATACCGTATATTAGCATCTCTGAACCATGAAGAGCACATCCTATGTTCTTATTACAAGCAAATACACCCTTCAGGCTCCCCAGGTAGACCTATACAAACACAAAATATAAAGCACATACATGTCCAGAGCCATATAACCTTGTCTAGCGTTAGAATAATCGATCATACACCAAATCCATCGGAGCTAGACCAGGGACACCCAACCAGGAGGCCCATAGTTTATCAAATTTAGCTCTTGTCCCCCTATGCTGATAGATACGTTTTTCCAAACGGAGGGTGTCACCCATTTGAGTGATCCATTGCTGCAATGTGGGAGGTTCAGTGGATTTCCAGTGTCTCAGAATCAGTTTACAAGCCTAAAACAAAGCTCGAGCAATAGCCTGTCTAGGGAAATCCTCCACTTGGAGGCCATCTATTATCCCCAGCAAGCATTGTTTATGGTCTAGTGGTATCCGAACCTGGAAAACCCTGTTTAGAGTATCAGTGACCTTTTTCCAATATAAATGTAGTTTTGGGCATCGCCACAAAAGATGTATGAGATCTCCGTGGTCTCTACAGCATCTAGTGCAGGTAGAGTCAGTTCCCGCCCCCATACGGGCCAGTCTACCCGGCGTATAGTGTACCCTGAGGACTATATAGAGCTGCAATAGCCTTTGTGCCTACTTGTGGGTTTAACCAATTATTTTTTTGTACAATTCTCCTTTAAGGGGGAAGGGGGTACATCCTATGCCTACATACTTTTGCTAATAGGTGTCCTTCATTCCCATCTCAGAAAGTTGGGAGGTATGCATACTGGAGACACAGCTGCAGGAAGCAATCCATTACCCTCTAACTGCCCACCCAACACAGGGGGAAGAACAGACGAAAATGAAAAGGAGCAAATAAGGCAAGCTTTTCTTCCCCAGTGGTTCCCCTGGGATTAAGCAATAGGACAAGAAAGGGGAGAGTTAAGGGCTGAAGGGAAGGAGTAAGTAACGTCTACAGCAGTGGCGGCCCATGCATTGTGGCCCACAATGCACAGGCACCGCCCCCCTATCCTTGACACCGTCTCCCTATCCATGCGCCCAGCCCCTTTCAGGACGCCGGGTGCATGGATTCCTATGGCGGGGATGGATGGGGGTGTTTTTTTTTTAAAGCACCTGATTAGAGCCAGAGGCTCTAATAGGCTTGAAAAAAGGGTGGGCCCAATTGTGTGACAATAGCGAATGAACTTTCGCTATTTTCACACTACAGTGCCTTCCCGCCAATTAGGAGGTATGTCAGTGAGACCTGTCTCCAGATTGGCCAAAGCGCCAGGCGATCCAGATGCCCAGCTCTTTGGTGGAAGAGGAAACACAAAGTGGAGGCAGCATAAGGAGCGGATACTGGAGCCGCCGCTGCTGCCTGCTGCCCACACTGGAGGAGACACAGGTGAGGACACCACAGACCAGTAAGTGACAGACCTCCCATGGGGGGAGGGTGCTGAGGGTGCTGTCAGTGCTGCGAGCCCCGCACCAGCGGGGGTGTGTGCTGTCAGTGCCGTGAGCCCCACGCAGGGGGGGGTGGGGGTAGTGCTGTATCTGTAATGCTGGGCTATATACCGTATCTGTAATGCTGAGCTATATACCGTATCTTTAATGCTGGGCTATATACTGTATTTGTAATGCTGACCTATATTATACCCTATCTGTAATGCTGGGCTATATACTGTATTTTTAATGCTGGGCTATATACAATATCTGTAATGCTGAGCTATATACCCTATTTCTAATGCTGGGCTATATACCGTATCTGTAATGCTGAGCTATATACCCTATCTGTAATGATGGGCTATACAGTATACTGTATTGTTAATGCTGGGCTATATATTGTTTCTGTAATGCTGAGGCTGAGCTATATACTCTGTCCTGTGATTCTGGGGTTGTATACTCTGCCCTGTGATGGTGAGCTGTATATTCCTGACACTATGGGTAGAAGCAAGTGGAATACAGGGGACGGAGTGGGTGGATTCTATAAGGGGTGGGGCTAATGAGAAGTGGGAGGGGACAAAAAGGAAGGGTGCGGTCTGGCGCCTAAAACTTCATCAGCCCCCACTGATCTACAGACTTTTTCCAGAGGGCATTTCAACCACTGTACACCCACAGCTGTGCTTTTTCATGATGGTGGTAGGGATTTCACAGCTACTCATCACACCTCCGCTAGTTAAGAATTAATTGCTGCCAAAATAGTCACCTCCTGACACCTCTCTTCCATTCCTTAGTACAAACAAACCCACAATACTAAGAAAGGATTGAAGCTCCAATTTTGTAACAGGGCAATTCTCTGTGATGGAATATCTGCTTTTAGGGCTGTTGATGCCATCAAATTGTGCTGCTACTGGAAAAATGTTTTACCCTGCAAACCCTAAGGGTTGTAGCTCTAATTTTTTTGCACCTCCCTGAGGTTTGTGCCATCAGAAGGCGGTGCCACAGGACATCTTTACCCACCTATACTTTTGAGTGCTGTAGTTGTATTTTTTTTTTTTTTAGGAGGATTGCCGCTGTTTGCACTGCTATCAAGTTGTGGTGCCAATGGCCAATTGTTATTCCACTATATTTGAGGACTGTAGGTCTATTTTTTAATAAGACAGTTGTCTGTGCCTTGTGTCTCAACTAAAAGAACATGTGTGTTCCAGTGCATTTTGATGCTTTTTACAGCATTCCAGTACAGTCCAGTGCAGGAAAAATGCAGCATGTTCTACTTTTTTTTTTCTGGAACTGGAGCGCACTGGAACTGCAAGCACCGGTGTGAACTTTGCCATTAAGAACCAAATAGCCTACTTTCTATGCATTTTTGATGCAGAAAAAAACTCACCGGACTGCATGTGGTGTGATTTGGGCCTCAGGGTCCATTTCTTGCAGTAAAATATATGAATTTTATTGCATGAAAACACATTTTAAAGAAGCCCATGTACAGTACATGTGAATCCGAATGGCTGATTTCTGAACAAGCTTCATAAAAGCAGGGGTTGTTATCACTTTGCAAAGCGCTTGGTGGCGGGCTTGCTAACAGAACGAAGCACTTATCCACATTAATGCCTGTGCAGCTGAAGATGGTCTATTACTACTACATACTACTGCATGGAAGTCAGGAAGAACAGGCTCAAGCCACACCACATCTTCTTTGCCACAGTAGCAGGCAAGATGGCGCCCACTTTCCCTGCACTTGAGAAGGCAGACCACTTAAGACTCAAAGGACCCTCAAAATGAACCCACCATACTTCATACAAGAGTGTCCTTAGCTCAAGAGGACTTGAAACACTTTGAAGGAGCTTTACCAAAGCACTGGATAAAATGTCCAGTAAAAAACATCGAACAGATCTGCTCATAAATAATATATAGCAATATATATAGCAAATAAAAAAATAATATAGCATTTGCATTTGCCTTACCAGCCATGTTGTACTTTTAATGTTATAAAACTCTTTCTTTTCAATCTGCAGCTGCTGTAATTTTCTGTAAAATTTAATTTAATATGGTGCCTGAAAGCAAACCTTCACTTAATTGCTGTAATCCTTTTTGCTTACAAGTTTAAGCCTAGGTTCACACTGACTGCGGGTTAGAAATCGTGCGAGTTCAGCTGAACTCGCACAATTTCATACCCGCATGTCAGTTCGACTTCGGGAGCGATTTCAGAGACATCCGTGTGGGTTCCTGCACAGATGTCTATTCAAATTGCACCCCAAAGTTACAAAAAGTAGTACAGGAACTACTTTAGGAAATCGGTGCAGCGCTGCAAAGTTGGCGTCGCACCGATTCGGACGGTGCCCTTGATGGTAATAGCTGATGATTTGGCATGCGATTTTGACATGTCAGCTCGCAAGGCAAATCGCATAAATGTGAACCTAGGCTAAATCAGTATTAAAATTACTTAAAACCCCCAAACATTATATACAGTATATATATTTTTAGCAGAGACCCTAGGGAATAAAATGGCAATCGTTGCACTTTTTTGTCACACGTTATTTGCGCAGCAGTTTTTCAAACGATTTTCTTTTTTTTTTAAAATACACTTTAATGAATTAAAAAAAAAAAAAAAACACAATATATACACCCCAATTTTTTTGTGAAATATGACAGATGATGTTACACCGAGTAAATAGATACCTAACATGTCACGCTTTAAAATTGGCAAGCTTGTGGAATCGTGACAAACTACGGTATTTAAAAATCTCCATAGGCTATGCTATAACATTTTTTACAGGTTACCTGTTTAGAGTTGCTGAGGAGGGCTAGCGTGAGAATTATAGCTCTTGCTCTAATGTTCGTGGCAATACCTCACATATGTGGTATGAATATTGTTTACATATATGTATGCAACTTACATATGTGTTCGCTTCACAGAGGGATGGGGGTGACAAAATTTTTCTTTTTTAATTTTTTCTTTTTAAACTGTCCCATTTAATTTTTTATTTATTTTTTGAAATAAGGATGACAGGTCAAAAAGACCCCAAATCTCTCCTTTACCTTTAAATGCAAAAGAACAAAAAAAGTTTTTTTTTTTTACAAATCCTGCCTTTGTACCCCCCTTCCCCGACTGATATTCATTTTCCAGCTCTCTCCTGCTGTTCCTTCATCACAGTTGGTGCAAAAATACCTGGTGTCAACTGGTGTCAGCTTTTTCATGACAGTGCTCCGGCCTAGTGATTGGCTGTTAAACCCTGAGCAATGTTACATGAGGTAGGGCCACATGTTCCCTATACTGTGTCAGAGAAAAGAGGGCAGGTAAGCGCTGGAAATGTATCAGTGGTTTTCGGGAGGGGGGGACCTTTGCAAAGACATTGTCAGTTTGCCCACAATGACCGTGTCTCTTTAACGAAGTATGGGGTTTTTAAGAAAAAAACATACCGTATATACTCGAGTATAAGTCGAATTTTTCAGCACATTTTTTTGTGCTGAAAGTGCCCCCCTCGACTTATACTCGAGTCAAGCACTTTTCTGCAGCAAAAAATGTCATTTCCCGAACCAACTTTGGGGCCCCGTATCTCAGGGCCACTTGGTGCTAGAAACCCCAAATTTGGTATGCAAACCCAGTGGACCTGGTGCCACAACATATCCAAAACTGAAGTTCCTAGCACTAAGTGGCCCCGAGATACGGGGCCCCAAAATCGGTTCGGAAAATGTCATTCTCTGCTGCAGAAAAGTGCTTGACATTTTCTGTACCGACTTTGGGGCCCCATATCTCAGGGCCACTTGGTGCTAGGAACAACAAATTTGGTGTGCAAACCCAGTGGAACTGGTACCATAACATATCCAAAGCTGGGGTTCCTAGCACCAAGTAGCCCTGAGATACGGGGCCCCAAAACTGGTTCGGAAAATGTCATTCTCTGCTGCAAAAAAGTGCTTGACATTTTCTGAACTGATATTTGGGGCCCTGTATCTCGGGGCCACTTGGTGCTAGAAACCCTGGCTTTGGAAATGTTATGATGCTAGTTCCACTGGGTTTGCATACCAAATTTGTAGTTCTTAGCACTAAGTGGCCCCGAGATACGGGGCCCCAAATTCGGTCAACTGTGTCTATCTGCAGCAATGTCATTTCGGGACCCTTTGGGTTCAGAGACCCCAAATTTTGGCTGCAGCTAGGGGGCATCTAGGAACCCTTAACTACCGAGTTTGAAGTTCAGGGGACCTATAGCTGCAAATGGGCACAGTGAGGCATGCAAATGGGCACAGTGATGCTGCAAATGGGCATTGTTGACCCTCTTTTCCACTTACAGTAGCTGTGCATTTCTCACCCTCGTCTTATACTCGGGTCAATAAGTTTTTCCCATTTTTTTTGTGGTAAATTAGGGCCTCGACTTATACTCGGAACGACTTATACTCGAGTATATACGGTACATATTCACCTCTATGCTGCAGCATTGATGTGAAGTTGTTCTCCCATGTCAGCTCTAAGGCTGAGAACTGAGTGATCCCATAAGCTATGATCGCTCAGTTCTCGGTCTGCTCAGACCAAAGAGCAGTGACTGTCAGACACTGCTTTCCACTCTGCCCCTCCAGCACTCACTGGAGCACAAGACAGGGGAGGGGGCAGGCACAACTGCCTGCGACTCTCAGCCGTGTACTGAAAGGTGGAGCCAGCTGTCATTCAGGCATTATGGTGGATCCCATCAATATTGTCAGGATCCTTTCAGGCCCTTGCATGGCTCTGCCCTGTAAGCTGATAGCGGCCAATAGCACACTATTAGCTGACTCTGGGTCACAGAAGTATGGCCAGGGCGCAGGTTCACTTTAAGGGTCCATTTACACCATAACATTGTGGTAATGCACATGTTTTGGTTCCATTTATTCTAAAAGGCACCCCAGAGCGTAACGTACTACTGTGCATTGTGGGGTTCTACGCCCAAACAACAAAAGAATGCAGGTATGTTTTTTCTGACTGCTCTGGTGAGTTGGCAGTCTAAAATGAACTAGGGCACCTAAATGGTAAAAAAATTTTCCCATCTCTGCCCTCTGTTATGTTAAACTGAACAGCAAATACCCGGACAGGAAACTAAAGAATGTTACTGCACAATTTTTATTAAGAGATTTACCAGCCTTTTAATTGCAGTTTATTTAGACTGGAATACTGTAAGACTGAAAAAGAAAGTTAAAAATATTTCCAGAAAAGTAATTTTACCTTCCATTAATGTTAGTCAGCGGGCCACATTAAAGTATATAATATTTATCCAGTGACGTTGGTCTGCTCGCTTGCATAAAGGCAACTATTGAAAACAAGACTGCACTACCCTATACAGGATGCACTAGAGTTATTTTAGTTGGAAAATCATGGTACCACATTTGCCAGGTAAAGAAAAAAAAGCTGACAACCTAGTTTCCAGTGCATACTTTTCTAAAATACACTCCCTGGCCTAAACATTCTTCAATAACATCGTAGTAAAGGTGTGCCTCCACCCATGTACTTCACAGACATTTGAGCTGATCCAACCAGTTTTCCGTACAACAGAACATGCAGGTACACACCTCTGCTTTTTTTTCTTCATAATGCATACAAATGATTCACATTAACAACTTCTTGTCATGATCAAAGTATGGTATGCTTTGTAGAAGTCAGCAAACAGATTCACTCCTGGACTGAATTTAAGTTGCCCTGATTTGCATATACAGGCAGTCCCTGGGTTACAAAGATCTGACTTAGGCTCGATTCACATCTATGCATGTTGCTTTTGAACGTTTTTGGAGTTTTTTTTTGTGATGCTTGCCACGTTTTTGAGCAGCATTTTTACAGCGTTTTTGCTGCGTTTTGCGTTTTTTTTTACAGTTTTTTTTTAACTTAAAAAAAAAATTAAAAACAAAAACGCAAAACGCATCAAAAACGATGTAAAAACGCTGCGAAAACGCTGCACTTGCGTTTTTGATGCTGGTCCATTGAATTCTATTACATGCAAAACGCTGCATTTTGCATGAAAAAAAGTCCCTGACCCTTTCCAAAAATGCAGAGGTACAAAAAGGCATTGATGTGAACATGTTCCATAGGAACCCATGTTAAAAATTTCCCATGCATTTCTGCAAAATGCAAAACGCATCAAAAAACGCGCTAGTGTGAATGGAGCCTCACATGCAACTAATACTTACAAACGAAGGAAGATAACAGGAAGTGAGAGGAAATCTATCCCTAGATCTCCAATTTTGTTTGTCGGAAATTCCGACAGAAAATGTCCGATGGAGCCTGCACATGGTCGGAATTTCCGACAACAAGCTCCCATCGAACATTTCCCGCTGGAAAATCTGACCATGTGTACGAGTTATCTTGGGAAAAAAGTGTCTCCACTGAAGCTTTATCACCAATCCAATTGTCACAGGGACAGCTAGTGAGGTGAAATCTTCTAAACAGGGGCACAGACAGCAAAACAAACATTGCAGGGGTGTTAAAGTGGTTGTAAACCCTTACAAACCACTTTGACCTACAGGTAAGCCTAGATTAAGGCTTACCTGTAGGTCCAATAAATATCTCCTAAACCTGCATGGTTTAGGAGATATTTGCAAAAAGACAGGCACCGCTGTCTACGGCGCAAACGCACAGCGGCGCGCAGGCACACTGAGCATGCCGCTGCTAACGGCGATATGATGTTAGTGGCGGCTCCCGTGAGCATTGCGCCGGAGTGATGTCATCACGGCTCCGGCCAATCACAGCGCTGGAGCCACGATACCTGGAAAGAAGATGGACGCTCCGTAGCAGAGGGGACAGCGGTGACATCACAGGCTCCTGTGCCAGGTAAGTGACACATAATGGGCTACAATGCGATGCATAGTAGCCCAATATGCTTTACCTTCGCAGGGAAACAAAGAGGAAGTAACACCCATCAGGGTTTACTTCCTCTTTAACCCTTCCCTATGCTATTCAAAAAACGTAAAACGTATTTTTTTGGCTTAATAAAATGTACCAGCTCCGACTTGCATACAAATTTAACTTATGAACAAACCTTCAGAATCTTGTTTGTAACCTGGGGACTGCCTGTATATAATTGAGAATTTGCACTAAAAGGTTTGTGATAGTTTTCATTAGCAATGACAGGTTGTCCCACCTTGGTGTCTTGCATTCTAGGCCTCTCTTTCTACCCATTCACTATGCAGATTTTTTTTTTAATTTAAAAACCACATAAAGAAAATAACAAGCGGCATTGTAATTTTTATTAGGCATTTAAAATGATAAAAACTCTCCAACATTTAAGAGTCTAAAATAGTGTACAGATTCACTTTACAGGTGACAACAGTATGTCACCATCTAAAGGCAACACATGAAATGCTAGCAAAAGACAAAATATTTATATAAAGATGTATAGGCTGGGGAGTCTTTTTGACTTTTATAGGTCTAGAAAAATCTAATATTGAAGGCATAAAAAGAAGATGAAGAGAAATAAAGCGAAGAAAATTGTAAAACGATAAGACAAGGAAAGGGACAAAATGGAGAGGGAGTAAAAGAAAAAGGATGAAAGTGAAAAGAGAATATGGGTTCATTTTTAAAGTAGTATTAAACACTCATTAGCTCAAAGTAATGTTAAACCCAAAAGCAAACATTTATGATATTGCAGCTTACCAATTCTTAGATGTGATTGCTGCATATTGGTGTGCACAGCCTATTGCATTAGGATGTGCACCTCAAAGCTCAAACACATATGTGTGTGTGCATGTGTGTTAATACTAACAGTGTCATTAGGGCAATGGACGGTGTCAATAGTTTTTATTTTTTACAATTTTACTTTTTTAATTAGTTCTTTACACATTTTTTAGGAGCCCCGTTACGGGGCTTTGGTGAAATATCAGGGGTTCAAACAGGGGAAATCTGCACCACACATGGTGATTAGGGTGTGCCCAGGCACACCTGGCACACCCTGTGTGCATGCCTATGTTGCTGCATTAATTTTCTTTTTTGGGCTTTCTTTCCTTAATTTTCACCTAGTGATCCTGCCAGTAAGTCTTTTGTTTTTCAACACGCTGTCCTGCAGATGTTGAAGTTAGAGGGTTGAAACAACCCATTTATCATTGACAGGGTTGTTGTCAGGAGTGCTTACAATCATCAGCTTTATTTATTTATAAATAAAAAAACCTTTATCCCACAAGGAAAAAAAACTGCTTTTAATGTGTTAGCTGGAGTCTGGCTTCAGTTTGTTATTGTGTTTAAAGCTGCTAGTACATCTAACATCCCCCCCCCCCCCCGCTTCTGTCCAAAGGTGTCTCTGTTGCTCCTTTGTCCAGAGTGTAGGCACCCTAATACAAGAATTGTGTTACTAGCCTAAAAAAATGAATGCGACCACCACATCTAAGGCTTGGTAAACTGCAATATATTACATTGTTGGTTTTGGGTTTAATACCACCTTAAACTGTAACCACTGTTTAATAAGAGCTTAAATAATGAGAGTTTATTAGCAATATTCCATATTATGCAAGAGTTCCTCTCTGTGCCCCAGTGGGCACAGATGAGGGGGCAGCGACTCTCCCTGTTCGGGACCGATGTCCCTTTGACAGAAGCCGTGATTGAAAAAAAATGAAATTACCGATCTGTTTACATCACGTGATCATCTGTCATTGGCTGACAGCTGATCATGTGGTAAGGGGCCATGATCGCAGGGGGCGCATAGGCAACTCATGCATTGGAAGACGTCTCTTGACGCCCTCCCGGAAAATAAGGACTGCGCTGTAGCCATCTTTCGGCTATAGCGCGGGCGAGAAGTGGTTAAAGTGATTGTAAAGTCTCGTTTTTTTTTCCGTTAAAAAACAAACAAACATGTTCTACTTACATAGTACATACATAGTAGGTGAGGTTGAAAAAAAACACAAGTCCATCAAGTCCAACCTATGCGTGTGATTATATGTCAGTATCCCTTGTATATCTTTGTATGTTGCGGTCGTTCAGGTGCTTGCTAGTTTTTTGAAACTATCGATGCTCCCTACTGAGACCACCACCTGTGGAAGGGAATTCCACTTCCTTCACACTCTAATGCCCCGTACACACGATCAGATATTCCGATGGAAAATGTCCGATTGGAGCGTGTTGTCGGAAATTCCGACCGTGTGTGGGCTCCATCGGACATTTTCCATGGGATTTTCCGGCACACAAAGTTTGAGAGCAGGATATAAAATTTTCCGACAACAAAATCCGTTGTCGGAAATTCCGATCGTGTGATAAGGAAGCCTGTGAGATATTTCATTTTACAAGAATCTCACCCTGAGACAGATATTTGTGAAGTTTAAAGGGGTATTCTAACTGTACATATTATTGAAATGGAAGTTTGTGAATATTAAGATGGCTGACAGAACAAAATGGAGGCTTAGCATAACCTTTCAACCCCCTCTTAAGTCATGAATATGACTTTCTACAGATCCGCAGCCTTTTGAAATCTACGGTTCTTGCTACGTTTGTTGTATTCATTTACGTAAAGCTGCAGATATTGTGTATATGCATGAGAAGGTTGGTCTGGTGTAGTGCATTTGCTAATACAAAGCAAAATAGGCTTGAAAATCAGGTAGCCTATCAATCCTAACAATAGTACTATCATAATCACTATGTCCATGAAAACATTCCACCTAAACCTAAACTAGAAACGGGGTTCCATCCATAATTACCTACGTCCCTTGTTTGTTTCATTAATTCATTTACCTGTGTTCGGTGTTGATTAATAAGGTCATAGTAGTCTGGGATTTCCAGGCTGGTATTATGAATCCATGTACAACATTCATAATCTTGAGTCATTTCACCTAAACCTGTTAGAGCTGTACTCATGCTTTCAATAGATAATTCCTGTAACACTAGTTGTCTCCTAATTGCTTTGAGCTCGACATTGAGTAGTTCTATATCTTGGGAGTTTTTTTCCATAACATCATTTATTAGACTAGTGTAGTTATTTAATTTGTCCATCATGGTTATGCCCCATCCTATCCAGGATGGAAACCATGTCCATATCTTATCCGAGGCAGAAAACATTGGTGGGTTTTCTCTCTGGTATTTATAAGTTACCTATGTACTGGACTTGAAGTAACTTGTATGTGATGCTCCTGAGTCTGGTCTAGGGCTGACATGACTGGTACTAACTGTGCTAAATAACACCATCCCTTCACTCCTGCGGGGATCCATAGGTAGCAGATTTTACCACAGCATATGTATGTATTGTTTCCCAATGAAAAACTACTTAGAGAACTATGTTGGGGCTCAGCTTCAGCCTCAAGCGCAGCACTAACAAGTTTACCCACAAGCATCCCAGAGGTTGTATTCTTGTATGTAGTAAGTTTACTAATGGTGTTGTTAAGGGATTGATTTTTGTAACTACACAACTGACCTACATGTGTAAAATTACTAGTGTGGATGGGAATACCCTTTGAAATGTTAAATACTCACGTGGAACACATACCTACTCCTTTGTATGTATTGCCTAACTGAACACACCACTTGGGTTCATGTGTCATTCCTAAAGTGTAAAACATAATACTCTGATTGCAGTATCCTTCTGAGACATTCTTAATACTTAAGACTACAGTATTTTTCAATAATGACTTGAGGTTTAGAGGGACAGCTAAAAGTGGGATCTTAGCAGTTTCTGGGTGTAACTTACTACAAATCCATCATTTTTTTATATCCTGACTTTCTAGCATAAGCATATTGAAATTTTAACGGTAACATTTTTCCAGAAAAAAACGTTTCTTTGATCATTTCATTAGAGACATCTCTTTTACTGTGATCTCTGGGGTGAAAGTTAGTATGGTTGGTGTGTACTTCGCTTTTACCACATGAGTTTCAAGGTTCATCAAGTCATCAGGATGATAGATAGTTAGTTGTTATCCACACTGGGACAAAGATCAGAAGTAGAAATGAGGGACATCACTGTCCTTTATTCCCATGCTTGTCTTTTGAGGACTTAAAACACCTGATTTGCCTTTTTTCATCCTTTTTTCAATTCCTGGGCTTAGATTAACTTTCTTTATCCTTCTGGCATGGATCCAGGTAGGACTTTCCTCGGTAAGGATGGCGGTCCTGGTGACGGCTACCATTTTGGTCAATGGTCGGAATGGAACCTCTTGTGGCTTTCAACCTTTCTGAAGCCTCTGGACCACAACTTGATCACCAACCTGGAACGGGTGGGTTGGTATCTGTGAAGAAGAAAGAGAGGTGCGAGCTACTCTTCTTTCAACAATATCAAGAGTTTCAATCAGTTTTTTTACATATTCCTCCTGTATCTGTTCCAAATCACCTTCCTCCACCATCAAAGGATGATTAGCCCATGGTGTGGGGAATGGCCTACCCATGAGTACCTCAAAGGGGGAATAACCCGTCACACTGTGAGGGGTCATTCTGATTTCAGCTAATACAGCTGAGAGAACTTTTCTCCATTTGCCAAAATTCCCAGCCGTAGCTTTCCTTATCCTGTCTTTAATTGTTCTATTCATTTTTTCTACAATCCCTGAACTCTGTGGATGGTAGGGGAGGTGACATTTCCAGTCTATTTTTAGTACTTTTACAAGATCTTGAAAGATTTTAGCTGTGAAGGCTGGACTATTGTCTGAATTTATTTGTAATAATGGACATCCCCATCTAGGAATAATTTCCTGTGTGAGGACCTTCACCACAGTTTGTGCGTTTTCATTGTTGGTGACATCATGTCCACTATGACCAAAAGGTATTGTTGTTTCTTTCCTTCTTTGGGCATATGTATAAAGTCTATCTGTAAATGGGTAAACGACGTTGTTGGGTACTCAAGATGTTCATGCTTTGATTTCTTTGGGTTTGTTGGATTGTTCCTAATGCAAGTGACACATCTTCGTACAAAAGCTTTGACTAGATTAGGTAGTCCTGCAATGAAAAAATCTGCATCTAGGAGTTCACATGTGGCCTACCAGCCCTTGTGACCCAGTCCATGGTATTGAGGTGTTAGCATGGGCATTTAAATGTTTGCCTTTTGTGTAGATGCAGCTTCTTTGGCGATTCTGTCAGCTAGTGCGTTCCCTTTGGCTATATCAGTCATTTGGCCTGTATGTGCCTTACAGTGCATGATAGCTAGTTTTAAAGGCAAGTGAATTGCATCTAGTAATGCTGTGACTAGGTCAGAGTGTGAGATACTCTTTCCATCTGCTGCCACATATCCCCTGTGAAGCCATATTACACCATGGTCCCTGACAACACCATGAGCAATTCTGGAATCGGTGTAAATGTTTACCTCTTTTCCTGCAAACAGCTGGCATGCACGGGTTAATGCGATCAATTCAGCAGTCCGTGCAGACTGATAGGGTATTGGATTGGCCTCGAGGACAGTATCCGGCAGTTGGACCACAGCATATCCCACGTGATAGACATTATCACTTGGTCTGCTGCAAGAGCCATCAACAAAAACTGTTTGTGCAGTAGGGATTGAAAGCATATCTGCTCTAGGTGAAGTGTCCTGATATATTGATTGTGTACAATCATGAGGTGGTGGTAAGTCATCCTGCTCTCCTTTAAGACCTAATAATGCATTCAAAATTGGAGCTGGGCCAGAGTTTATGTTTGAACTTGTTATTTTCAGGTTTGGATTGGACAGGAGGATGACTTCATACCCACTCAATGTTTGTGCTGACATATGCTGAGTATGTAAAGTTTTGAGGACTGTGGTGACATTGTGTGTAGTATGTAAGGTGGTGTCATGACCCAAGGTAAAAGGTGTTGCCATCTCTACAACCATTGCACAAGAAGCCAGCGCTCTGAGACACGTGGGCATGCCTTGCACCTGTACTGGAACCACCTTTGAGAAAAAAGCTACAGGCCGCAGTCTCCCACCATGTTCCTGGGCCAGTACTCCCGCCATGGTTCTGCAATTTTCCCTGGCAAACAAGTGAAACATTTTGCCATATTCAGGGAGGCCAAGGTTCAGGCTGGTAACCATTGCACATTTCAACATGGCAAAAGCATTTAACTTTTCATCAGACCATTTTACAATATCAGACATTTCAAAGAGGGTTGCTTGTCTCAATATATTGTCATAGAAAGAACAGTCAGGTATCCATTGGCGACAGTAACCAATCATTCCAAGAAAGGTAAACATGTCTTTCTTGGTAAGTGGGCAGGGCAGACCCACTAGAGCGGCAGCGCTCCTGTGACTGACTTTCCTAACTCCCGGAGACAGCACAAACCCTATGTACTCAACCTCCTGTTTACACCATTTGTAACTTTTTCTTAGACACTTTGTGACCACATACATGTAACCATTTCAATAAGGATGGGCTATCAGCTCGGTAGTCCTCCTCTGAAGAACTACAAATCAAAAGATCATCAACATTGTGCAACAGTACAGAATCAGGAGGGGCAGTCCAAGGCCTGAGGGTGGCTTGGAGTACTATAGAATAGACCACAGGTGAGTCTATGTAACCCTGGGGCATTCTACACCAGGTAAACTGGTGATTGTGTTGGTCAATCGACACAGTAAAAGCAAAGAGTGGCCGTGTCTCCTCGTCTACAGGGACGGAGAAAAAAGCATTCTTTAAATCACAGTAAAATACTTGGTTGTTGCTGGAATGGAAGACAGGAGTGATGGAACATCAGGTACAATGGGTGCTATTGGGACTATGAGGTCATTTATGGCCCTCAAGTCCTGTACAAACCTGAAGGAGCCATCCGGCTTCTTCCAAGATCCCATCCTGCAGAAACTTTTTAACCACTGGCACTATGCCATCCATCTTTTCCTTAGAGAGTGGATATTGTTTGTGATAGATAGGAAATGCACCTTCTTTCAGAGTGGCTTTGTATGGTGTGCATGAAATAAGTCCTACATCCAGATCTGTTGTAGACCAGACCTGGGGGTCTATATCCTCAAAATCTTCTTCACTACTTTGTTGTGACAGCATCAATAGACCTGGTGTACATGCTACCATAGTAATTTTATCTGAGGAAATGTCTAGACCTCCTTCTGAGTTGGTTCTAATTGTGATTCCTAGTGGCCCAAACAAGTCTCTTTCCAACAAATTTACAGGGCACCTTGGTATTATCCTAAAAGAGTGTGTGCATATGGTGTAACCTTCATCATCCTCTATTGATAGGGGTGGGGTCCTATATGTTTTTGTCAGTATCCCATTAATTCCCAAAGGGGGTTCTGCTGGTTCCCATTTGCCTTTGAAATGATCTTCACAAATAGTACTCCTAGTGGCTCCACTATCGACGAGATAGGGAAGGAGTCTCCCATTTACTGAAATAACAACCATTGGACTGTCAGTGAAATCATTTGAGACAAAAGGAAAAGCTGGGACACTACCCTTCGGGCCTCATCATTGTTGTTGATTTCCCCATTTGATTGGACCTTGTTGGGTGGATGCCTGTGGTTGTTGTGTCTGGTTAGGAGCAGAGCTGGAGTTGGGAGTCTGTAGAGAGGTGGGGTGAAGACACTGACTCACCCAGTGATCCTTGGCACCGCAGTTGAAACATCCATTGTTTCTAGGGTGGCTCATCCCTCTTTCATTTCTGCCTCTACCTCTTCCTCTAAAGTTTCCCTTCATATTTCCTTGGAAATGTTGTGTGGAGACAGGTGATGGCTTTGGTATATCAAAACAACCTGCTGCATCTTTCTGTGAAAGTGCTTTGCCAAAGTCAGCTCAAGGAAGAGTTGACCATTCAGAAATCATTTGTTTGACTGGGACCACTAAATGGGGTTTGAGATTACTCAGGAAAGTCTGGATCAATAATGGATCCATATCTGGCTGAATACCCAAACCAGCTTCCTGTGTCCACACATCATTGAATCTTTTCAAAATTCAAGAACTGATTCTCCTGTCTTTTGTTTGCATGCTATGGCGGTGGGCAATGAAGATTTTGGTTTAAAAATCTCTAACATGTGAGTTGTTAATTCAGTCCACATATCATCTCTCCCTTGTTCTGTGTTAAGCTTGTAATCGGTTGCAGCTGTATCCGCCGGTTCTACAATAGATATAGTTCCGACCTTGGTCCAGTCCCAACCTGTCCCTGTCCCTACAACACCCTCAAAATTAACCTCATAACTTCCTGTGTGGTTTCTGCCTTTACAAGCTCTTTTCAGGTAGGCGAGAGTGGCGGGTTTATGTCTTTATTTTTCTTTCTAAACATTCTGATTAGGTTCTTAGCCATTGCTGAGCCTATCATCTACTAGGACCCCCAGGTCCTTTTCCATCCTAGATTCCCCCAGAGGTTCTCACCCCAGTGAGTAGATTGCATTCATATTTTTGCCACCCAAATGCATTATTTTACATTTTTCTACATTAAGCCATAGTTGCCCACCCCATTAATTTGTTCAGATCTTTTTGCAAGGTTTCCACATCCTGCGGAGAAGTTATTGCCCTGCTTAGCTTAGTATCGTCCACAAATACAGAGATTGAACTGTTTATCCCATCCTCCAGGTTATTTATGAACAAATGAAATAGGATTGGTCCCAGCACAGAACCCTGTGGAACCCCACTTTCCACCCGGACCATTCTAAGTACTCCCCATTTATCACCAACCTCTGAACTTGCCCTTGTAGCCAGTTTTCAATCCATCTACTCACCCAGTGGATTTGCACAGAACAGCCCAGATCCTCTTTTTCTGGGGTCCCTCGTCTGTGCTCCTGGCCCCTCCCTCCTGTCAAGTGCCTCCACAGCAAGCAGCTTGCTCCATTCAGACACTGAGCCACGGCATTGCGCTGGCCTCTCTCTCTCCTGCTGACTTTGATTGACAGCAGCGGGTGCAAACGGTCTCAGCCAATCAGGGGGGGGGGGGGGAAGAGTCTCGTGGACATAGCTGGACAGAGATGGGGTTCAGGTAAGTATTAGGAGGGGTCGCTGCACGCAGAAGGCTTTTTATCATAATGCACAAAGATAAAAAAAAAAACTTCTGACTTTACAACCCCTTTAAGGGCCCTTTCACACTGTTCTGCTGAAAAAACACAGTAAAAACGCATACGCATTTGACTCATTGGTGCATTTTCTGGTTGTCTGACTCCCAGCATGCACTTGTGAAACATGGACAAATGACTGAGCACACCAAAAGCATGACGACGGTGCATTTTTCAATGGTTTCTAATGGAGGGTGCCTTTTTGGTGTGCTTTTTAAACAGGACACCAAAGATACAGCAAGCAGGACACAAAAAAATGCACGCTGATGTGAAGTAGTCCAGAAGGTTTAAAGGGGAATATTTTTATTGCATTTCTTGTGCTTTTAGTGGGGTAGAAAAAACACGTGTGTGACATGCCCTAGGAAAATGTGGCTCAGCCACATAATTTAGTGCCAACCCTCAGTCTAAAGGAGCCCTTCCAAAGCGTTATGGTCACATTGCACGTGCACCTAGGTGGGCGCTCAGGGCACAACCTAATCATCCTGTGTGGCATGGATTCCCCCTGTTTACACCCCTGATATTTCACCAAAGCCCACTAATGGGGCACCTAAAAAAAACTGTAAAAAATAATTTAAAAAATAAAATTGTTGAAAATAAAATAATAAAAAAAAAAAAACTACTGACACCGTCCATTGCCCTAGTGACACCAATCTCTGCCCTAGTGACACTCCACTGCTCTACTGACACTGCCATTATATATACACATGTGCACACACATTTATATATATGTATATATTTATACATACACTTTGGGGTGTACACCCATGCACGTGTATAATGAGCCTACAAGTCCCCAGTGTACTTGTGTGGTGATATCCCAGTCAGTATAGGTAAAGTAGTGATGTATCCGGGCTCCATGGTGCGCTCCGTCCCCTCCAGCCCCATACACGGACTCCGCACACTACCTTTTGTTGCTGAGATTTGTGAGGAGGCGGGAGAGACCACAGCACACCGGAGAGGGGGGAGGATGCTCACTTTTCCCACCAACCCTAAGAGGTTCACACTTGTTTGGTCTCAGGCGGTGTGTGTGTGTGAATTCCTGTGTGTGTCGTCAAGGAGGCGGACAGAATGTGTGAGGGAGGGCTTTGTTTTTGTGAAGCGGCTCCCCCCGTGTGAACTCTGTGGACTAGTCCGGAGTCCCAGACTGCTGGTGTGCCCGCAGAGTGGTGTGAAGTTATGCAGAGAGGGGAGCCCGGGACTGAGCGGAGGAGATGAGGGGACACAATACACAGGGTACATTACACGGGCCACACACACTATGTGCATGCTGCTGAGGAGGAGAACCGCACACAGCTGACTCTACACCATGGAGCCTGACGAGGCAGCGGCCAGTCCGTCCCAGGCTGAGGAGGACACCCAATGTGACTCGTTCTCCAGGATCTGGACAGATGTCATGGGAATGCTGGTGAGTCCGGCCAGAGGGGGATGGGGACCCCTCATTACTGTGTCCCGCCATCACTGTGTCCCCCTGACTCCCTCATCACTGTGTCCCCCCCAATTACTGTGTCCCCCCAATTACTGTGTCCCCCTCATCACTGTGTCCACCTGACTCCCTCATTACTGTGTCCCCTCCATCGCTGTGTCCCCCCCATTACTTTGTCCCCCCCATCACTGTGTCCCCCTGTCCCCCCCATCACTGTATCCCCCTGACTCCCTCATTACTGTGCCCCCCCCAATTGCTGTCCCCCTCATTACTGTGTCCCCCTGACTCCCTCATCACTCTGTCCCCCCCAATTACTGTGTCCCCCCAATTACTGTGTCCACCTGACTCCCTCATTACTGTGTCCCCTCCATCGCTGTGCCCCCCCATTACTGTGTCCCCCCATCACTGTGTCCCCCTGACTCCCTCATTACTGTGTCCCCCCCAATTACTGTCCCCCTCATCGCTGTGTCCCCCCTCATCACTTTTGTCCCCCTGTCCCCCATTACTGTGTCTCTCCCTATTACTGTGTCCCCCCCATTACTGTGTCCCCCTGACTCCCTCATTACTGTGTCCCCCTCCTTACTGTGTCCTCTTCATCGCTGTGTCCCCTACACTCCATCCAACCACTGCTATAATGAAGGTGCTCACTGGGGACATAGATGTGAAGACCTCCCCTCTATTCTCCCATCTGTGCTTGCCCAATGTTTTAGGTTTCTTTTATTTACTTTTCTATATGTTTTTGTTTTTATTTTTTGTTCAATTTAAATAAAGTCAAGTTACTTTTACCCTGTCAGTGTCCCGTTGCGGAGATTTGCCCCTGCTTCCTGTCCCACAGACACAACAGGAAATAAGAGGAGCTCTCTCCAAATGAGGGGATATCTCCTCTTATACTGGACCTTCAATTCTTATTGTTATTATACAGGATTTATACAGCGCCAACAGTTTGCGCAGCGCTTTACAATATAAAGGGACAAAATACGGCAACAATACAATTCAATACAAGAGGGTTAGGAGGGCCCTGCTCCTAGGAGCTTACAATCTAATATTTTTTGTATTGGTGACACGAATAGGTCCTTATTTCTCCCCCCCCTGGTGGCACTAATAGGTCCTTCTTTCTCCTCCCCCTGGGGACATGAATAGGTCCTTTTTCCTCCCCCTAATGACATGAATAGGTCCTTTTTCCTCCCCCTAATGACACGAATAGGTCCTTCCTCCTCCCCCTGATGACACAAATAGGTCCTTCCTCCTCCCCCTAATGACACGAATAGGTCCTTCTTCCTTCCCCTAATGACACGAATAGGTCCTTTTTCCTCCCCCTAATGACACGAATAGGTCCTTCCTTCTCCCCCTGATGACACAAATAGGTCCTTCCTTCTCCCCCTGATGACACAAATAGGTACTTCCTCCTCCCCCTAATGACACAAATAGGTCCTTCCTCCTCCCCCTAATGACACGAATAGGTCCTTCTTCCTCCCCCTAATGACACGAATAGGTCCTTCTTCCTCCCCCTAATGACACGAATAGGTCCTTCTTCCTCCCCCTAATGACACGAATAGGTCCTTCTTCCTCCCCCTAATGACACGAATAGGTCCTTCTTCCTCCCCCTAATGACACGAATAGGTCCTTCTTCCTTCCCCTAATGACACGAATAGGTCCTTTTTCCTCCCCCTAATGACATGAATAGGTCCTTCTTCCTCCCCCTAATGGCACGAATAGGTCCTTCTTCCTCCCCCTAATGACACGAATAGGTCCTTCTTCCTCCCCCTAATGACACGAATAGGTCCTTCTTCCTCCCCCTAATGACATGAATAGGTCCTTCTTCCTCCCTCTAATGACACGAATAGGTCCTTCTTCCTCCCCCTAATGACACGAATAGGTCCTTCCTCCTCCCCCTAATGACACGAATAGGTCCTTCCTCCTCCCCCTAATGACACGAATAGGTCCTTCTTCCTCCCCCTAATGACACGAATAGGTTCTTCTTCCTCCCCCTAATGACACGAATAGGTCCTTCTTCCTCCCCCTAATGACACGAATAGGTCCTTCTTCCTCCCCCTAATGACACGAATAGGTCCTTCTTCCTCCCCCTAATGACACGAATAGGTCCTTCTTCCTCCCCCTAATGACACGAATAGGTCCTTCTTCCTCCCCCTAATGACACGAATAGGTCCTTCTTCCTCCCCCTAATGACATGAATAGGTCCTTCTTCCTCCCCCTAATGACACGAATAGGTCCTTCTTCCTCCCCCTAATGACACGAATAGGTCCTTCTTCCTCCCCCTAATGACACGAATAGGTCCTTCTTCCTCCCCCTAATGACACGAATAGGTCCTTCTTCCTCCCCCTAATGACACGAATAGGTCCTTCTTCCTCCCCCTAATGACACGAATAGGTCCTTCTTCCTCCCCCTAATGACACGAATAGGTCCTTCTTCCTCCCCCTAATGACACGAATAGGTCCTTCTTCCTCCCCCTAATGACACGAATAGGTCCTTCTTCCTCCCCCTAATGACACGAATAGGTCCTTCTTCCTCCCCCTAATGACACGAATAGGTCCTTCCTCCTTCCCCTAATGACACAAATAGGTCCTTCTTCCTCCCCCTAATGACACAAATAGGTCCTTCTTCCTCCCCCTGGTGACATGAATGGTTTCAGGAGCAGAGAGACCTGTCATTCTCACCTAGGTGATATTGAAGATCGAGAGGGACAGTGGTCACCAGAACCGAAAGAGAAGATGAATATCTCTTTTTACAGCAACTTATGTACATTTTAAGCAGTTATAATTCAAGACTATCAAATGTCTTGTGATACATTACAGTGACATCCAGGTACCTAAAGAGATACAGAAAGATACATTTGATATTCACAAGTTAGATTTATTACTAAGTATCCTGAACACCATGAGGCAGATGTCAGAAATGCGACCCTGACATTAGAGATTTGTTGGAATCACCTAAGAGGCTGCCTAGTTCTCTCTATGAAATTGGGAAAAATAAGTTTCTCCCATTGCTGGAGATTGAGGTTCGGCCGTGACGTCTCACTTTTATTATTGGCAGGAGATGAACAGTCAGGTGCAATGTGAAGTGTTTTGTTTATTGTGATGATCAGGATATTTGTATGCTGTTTATACTTCTTCCATACCAGTTTGTTTAATAATCTTGTCAAAATTATTCCAAACACTTGTGGAAATGTTACAAGGTTTGTGCTCTTGCTGTAGGTGTATGTTCCCAGAGTTTGGTTTGTGTGAGATACACTGTATATGCAGCTGTGAGAAGAAGTTTGGGAACTCTTAGGAATTTCTAAATAAATGGCCCTACAAAGTGGTCTGATCTACATCTAAGCATAATAACAGTTTCTCATTTGACACAATATTGCCATAACTTTACTGAACAAACTGGATCATTTATGGAAAACGTTAACTATTAACTGTTTTATTACATTTTAATAAGTACAGTTTTATTGAATATTAATTTAAATATTATATACTATTTTAATAAATAATAACTATTAACTGTTTTATTAAATCTTAATTTAAATATTAAATACTGTTTTACTAAATATTAATTTGCATATTAAATACTGTTTTATTCAAATTTTACCTGTTGAACCCGTGGTTGTTATTAACCCTATCCAAATGCCCCTAATCAAACCTGCAAAGGAGTTAGGCTGGCTATATACTAGCCTAATTGCATTGGAAATTTTTCATATTAAGACCATTTAGCTCAGTTTTCTTATTTCTGGTGGGTTAAGATCGACACTCATTTTTTACCCATTTGATGAGAAAATTCAAAGGAGCAGTATGGAAATTTTTCTTGAATTAACAAATTATTAATTACAGCTAATGTGGTTTTTGTTCAGATAAGCCCAATGCGTTTCAAAATCAAATGTTAAAAGCAAACAGAATTTTAAAATACTTTCGACCAACATTCCTCAAGTCATCAAATATGCAGAGAATTTTCATACGATAATTTAAAAAGCTACTGGTGTATGCCCAGCTTTAGGATGTTTTTATTCCATTCAGTTTCAGTTGATATATCATTTTTGTTTTGTCTTATGTGAATGGCCTTCTACAGTGTATGGAGCAGCATATAAATGGTGCCGAGGTCAGAAGTTTGGCTTAGCCTTTATGAAATGCAGATTTTTTTTCTGTTTTTGCAACTTTGTTATTGTTTTCTACCTTGTCCTGTTGTGTGACTGAACTTCTAAAGCCCCTTTCACACGGGCGGATAGAATTCAGCTTTTAGCTGCAGACAGATGAAGTTATCTACCGCAGGTAAATGCACACAATGCTTTCCTATGGCCCTATTCACACACTACGTTTAGCGTCGCTTTTGTTAAATGCGGTTTTGTGCAAATAGAACAAATAAATTTGACTGCGTCCAGGACTGATTTAGCGCAGCTATCTGCACATAACCGCGGGTAATCTCAGTGCACTGTTTCAGCTGTGGATAGCAGCGTGAACAAAAAGAAAAAAAACAACAGGAAGCACATCAGAATCACAACATATACGGTACCTGAGGAGAAGTGTACATTACGATCAGCAGGAAATCTGTGAACAGATCCCCTGCTGAATCAGAACAGAACGGATGCCACTTTGTGACATTTGTGTCCATTCGGTATTTTCCTGCATTTTGTAACAAACCCATGTCAGGTCTATGGGCAGGCAGATGTAAACGGGCTAGCAGCTGTTTAAATCTTTTTTACCTACGATCCGTCATCTTTAGGTCTGAAAAGACAAAAGGACTCAAACTTTCCCTTTTGTTTTGTTTTTTCAAGACTGAGACAGACTGTGAGGGTTGTCAGATGTAAACGTACACACAAACGTTTACATCCGCCTGACCATAGACTAACATTGAGCTTCTGTTCAGATCTGCCTGAAAAACTGTAAGGTGGATCTGACTGGAATGCTAATATGGAAAGATCCTAATACTTTGATCTGCTGTAAAAAGCCTAATAAAACCCAAAATTCATTTGCATGTCACTTAGGTCCTGAGGAAAGATGTTTTCGTTTTTCTGCCATGCTCCAGGGTTGAGGTGAGGTGGTATGCAGTGCTTTATTTTGTCACTATGCACAATTGCCATCATTTTTAAAGCCCATCCAAAGTTTAGTATTGTCCTATTGGAGTTCTCAGCTGGCAAAGTACACCATGTAATACATTTTTCTTCTCTACAGTTATGCAGTACAAAAAAAGCAGCAGTCTAGGTTCACACTGCTGCATTGTGATTTTGATCTGAGATATCAGTGCGATTATATATTGCAACTTGGATGCTACCTTGGTTTGCTTATTCTATGGGGCTAAAATCACGCTGGATTTGCAACAAAGTAGTAAAAAAAAAAAAGGGTATTTACTCAGTGATTTATTGCAAACTGTGTACAACATGTTTATCAACACTGAGGAGGCAAGGCTTTAAACTTTATTTTAGCCTTCCCTTTTACTTTAAGACCCCTTTCACACTGGGGCACTTTGCGGGCACTACAGCGCTAAAAATAGCACCTGCAAAGCGCCCTGAAAGAGCCGCTGCTGTCTCTCCAATATGAAAGCCCCGAGGGCTTTCACACTGGAGTGCTGCGCTGGCAGGGCGCTAAAAAAAGTCCTGCTAGCAGCTTTGTTGGAGCAGTGAAGGAGCGGTGTATACACCGCTCCTAAACTGCTCCTGCCCATTGAAATTAGTGGGGCAGCGCAGCTATATCACCGGCATAGCGCTGCTTTTAACCCTTTCTCGGCTGGTTTTTAACCCTTTCTCGGCCGCTAGTGGGGGGTAAAAGCCCTAGCGGCCGAATAGCACTACAAAATTAAAGGTAAAGCGGTGCTTTATCACTGACGCACCCACCGCCCGGGTGTGAAAGGAACCTAAGTGCTGAGCAGGGCTTATGCTTAATTTCCTTAGACCCCTTTCACACTGAGGCGCTTTTCAGGTGCTTTCACGCTAAAAAAAGCGCTTGAAAAGCTGACGAAAAACTATTTCAATTAAAATCAATGAATGCTTTCACACTGGGGGAGTGCGCTGGCAGGGCGGTGAAAAATACACCCCTCTCCATTTAAATGAATGGAAAGCTCTTCAAAAGCGCTAATTTTTTTTACTCGCAGTTTAGAAGTGCCTCAGTGTGAAAGGGGCCTTAAAGTGAATGTAAACCCAATTCATGTCATTTGAGCTGCGCACATATAACTGCATTGTTTTCTTATCTCTCTTCAAAGCACTATGTCCTTTAGCTTTGTCCTGCTTAGTTCTTTTGTTATCAGCCTGATAATTCCTGATAAGTTCTCCATCATGTGAAAAAAAAAGAAAAGCAGCAGGAGTTTTGTGTTGGGAAGGAGGCTATAAATGAGCACAGAGCTGAACGATTCAACCAAACAGATCTGAAAGTCTCTACCTATGAGGAGAGGGGGTGCTTCACTGCAGTGTGGAACAGGAAGAGAAAATCTCCTAACATAATGTGCACTTTCTAAATAGTATATAAAGATGAAGACAGCAGATATACATGTAAAACTTATGTAGGGAGATTTGTTTCATCTCTGTGTATCATCTGAGGCTGTTCACTTCACTGGGTATATGTGAGGGTTTTCATCCACTTTAGGCTTCTGCAGAATAGAGCAAGGTGCTGTCAGTCTAAAGGGCTGTGGGCAGAACTTTAGACATGGCTCATAGGACTGTCAATGGTGTCACCAGCTAAGTAGCTACAGCAGCAGCAAACAGGGTATTGTTGCTTTGAGTTGGATATGAATACCCATCCAGTGGTGCTATGTCAGAATCAACAGGTATCTAGGCCTCATGCACAGAGGGCTTTAAAAAAAAAAAATCCTCTGAGTGCCAGAACTACTAGCAGGAAAATGGAAAGGGTAAGTGACTTTTTTTAACATGCAAAATGGTGCTTTACTGGTTCCATAGACTTCAATAGAGAAGCTGCAGAAAAGCATGTGGTGCATTTTTTTGCCATGATTTTACTGCACTTATGCTGCGATTTTGTGGCGATTCACGTTTTTAAACAAATTGGCCAAAAAAGCATAGAAAACGCAAAATTGCGGTAAAAACGCACTACATGCTTTTCTGCAGCTTCTCCATTGAATTCTATAGAACCAAAAAAGCACAGTTTTGCATATAAAGAAAGTCACTGACCCTGTCCAAAAATGCAGCGGTTGAAAAAAGCCTAGGAGCATCAGCATTTATACGCATTTTTTCCAAAATCCCACAGTATGGTTATTTTTTTCCACAATGCATTGGAAAAAAGTTAAAGGGTAACTCCACTTTCGTGGGAAAAACATAGCAAATAAAGAAAAATAATATTGCGAGTACAATTGTGACACAAGTCATATTTTAATTGAATGTTAATAAAAATGACCTTTCCTTTTCATTCTTCAGCTCTGTAATTTTCTGTAAAGTGCAATGCAATATGGGTACTTGGAGCTGTCCTGTATACAGAATGTGTACAGAACGCCCCCCAGATAAATCATTTCCTGCTTGTGTGATTGGCTCACCAATTTTCTCAGAAGTCTGCACTAAGATACAAGTCGGATATCCGGCATCGCCTGCAACATTATTGGTGAGATACTCCCATTAGGAAATCATGTCTAAAAGGATGCAAACCCTACAATTTTCCTCATTAGAGCCCTGTAGATGCAGCAGCTGGTTGATAATTATGAAACCACTCCCATTAGACTCTCTTTTCCACATGAATACAGACAAACACACAGGGAATTTTCAGAATAACAAAAGGGAGGACTCTGCAACAAAGTTTGTTAAAATCCTTGTAATGTACATAGAGAACCCAGAGGGGAATGTTTTTTTCCCCCAACAAAAGTGGAGTTACCCTTTTAATGATTAATTTGGGAGCCGTTTTGTGAGAGCAGAGAGAGAGCACTGGGTTTAACAGATAGCTATCTGTCTTTCCTGTTATGTTCATTATGGATCCAGTCTTCAACAAGATTGACAAAATACTCCTGAATGATTCTGTTGTGGAGGGAGAGAATAGGATGAGAAGAGCAGAGTTCATTGCTACTGGACTACTGGACTTGTCCCTTAAGTGTTTAACGTTGGGATACTTTGCTAACATTTGCTAACATAACATATATACTTCAACTTCACTATGTCTGGTGGCGCCTTTTAATCGTCTGGAGAGGCTGCAACCCTGTCTAACTCACATGGACACCCAGATGAAGAGGAGCGTGTCACCTGAGGAACGTCTCCTGGTGACACTCAGGTATGTCATTTTGTAAAAGTCACTGTGCGCATTTTGGAGTATGTACTGCAAAGTGGTTTGTACTTCCTCTCCGCCATTCAGTTGGATGTGGAGAGTGCTATAAAATTAGTGTTTGCTGCGTGTTACATAACTTTTAAATTGACAAGGAGAGAGCCTCCAGCCCTCCACGGAACCTACAACTCCAAGCCCCGCACAGGATATTCATGAATTTGTGCTCCACTTCTCAGGTTATATACATTAGAAACTAGTTTGCAAATTTTTTTTTTCTTTTGTTTCCCCAGATGGTCAATTGGCCTGGCAAGATCAGTATATTTACTTTTAACTCATTTTGCCACACGCACGTGTAACATAAAAAGGAAGTAGACAACAACAGTATGTCTTTTTGACAAACTTTTTTTTTTTTTTTTTAATGTGAAAAAGGGCAATACAAAAATGCATTTATATAAAGATACTACTTTTGGCAAGTGGCCAAAAGTAGAAAAAAAGTGCCAGTAAAATGTAATAAAATTAAATTAAAGCTGGTGGCAAGTAGGGTAGGAAGATGAGCATTGGAAGGAATCCATGGTAATAGCGATGGTATAAAGGTGTCGTCAGGCATGGAGGAAGTACGGCTTAACATACAGTTCCGAAGAGGTCGTTTTTTTGTTTTTTTTAGTCCTGCTGCGTGCAAGCAGCGGGGCTCACTTGTCAGGTGGAAGCTCCACTGCCACCTAAATGGTTTCACACACTGGTAAAGTGCCCCGTCCACCGCGGGCTCCAATCTACAAGCCCGAGACCTGCAAATTGGGTCGCTGCAGGTTAGAGGGGAGTGGACACACTAGTGTTTGTGTTGTTTCTGACCTGGAAGCAACATGTATGACGTCACTTCCAGGTCCCCGTTGACAGTTTCCCTGGCCAGCATGGCTGGGAAGGGAGGTAATGCAGTGTGATCTGCATTACAGTCAGTGGTTTCAAGTAAAAAAAAAAAATTGTTTTTTTAATTGTAGCAAGTTGAAGTTGTACCCAAGCACATAAAATTTTTTGAGGCCCCCCCACCCCCACAAATGTAAACGCACGCATTGGGGTGCCAATGCATGAAAAAGTTGATTGTGATACACATGTTCAATATGGCTGTGCATGTGCACAAACTGGCTCCTAACTTTTTTTAGCTTGGTCCTAGATTCAAAGCAAATTTGTCAAGCCGTGTTCTAGGGGCTTACATACATTTCTATTAGTGATCCTGATGTAAACCTACTTTGTGACGATCCCCACACATTTACTTCCTTGAATTCTGTGACATGTAGTCACTGTGCACTGTGAGTAGGCACTACTGTGTCACATATTTCACAGAGCCTGCCTTCTGAACTACAGAGGTGCTTAGAGGAGGAGTTTCAGAAGGTGCAGTCAGTACAGGAATCGCTGCTTGCAGGCAGCAAGGTACCATGGGATATGTAATCCTTAGAAATTCAACATAAACAGCAGAGGAGAAGGAGCAAAGCATACAGGGAAAGAGAAGTGAAAAGCAATGGTCAGCAGACAGGTAGAACTCACCACATTATGTTGTTACATAGTTGGTGAGGTTGACAGAAGACACAAGTCCATCAAGTCCAACCTATGTGTGTTATTATATGTCAGTATTGCATTGTATATCCCTGTATGTTGCGTTCAGGTGCTTGTCTAATAGCTTTTTGAAACTATTGATGTCCCCCGCTGAGACCACCGCCTGTAGAAGGGTATTCCACATCCTTGCTGCTCTTACAGTAAAAAACCCTCTACGTAGTTTAAGGTTAAAGCTCTTTTTTTTTCTAATTTTAATGAGTGGTCACGTGTCTTGTTAAACTCCCTTCCGCAAAAAAGTTTTATCCCTATTGTGGGGTCACCAGTATGGTATTTGTAAATTGAAATCATATCCCCTCTAAAGCATCTCTTCTGCTGAGAGAATAAGTTCAGTGCTCACAACCTTTCTTCATAACTTAGGTCCTCCAGACCCTTTATTAGCTTTGTTGCCCTTCTTTGTACTCGCTTCATTTTCAGTACATCCTTCCTGAGGACTGGTGCCCAGAACTGGACAGCATACTCCAGGTGAGGCCGGACCAGAGTCTTGTAGAATGGGAGAATTATCGCTTTATCCTTGTAGTTAATCCCTTTTTTTAAGGCATGCCAATATTCTGTTTGCTTTGTTAGCAGCAGCTTGGCATTGCATGCCATTGCTGAGCCTATCATCTACTAGGACCCCCAGGTCCTTTTCCATCCTAGATTCCCCCAGAGGTCTCCCCTAGTGTATAGATTGCATTCATATTTTTGCCACCCAAATGCATTATTTTACATTTATCTACATTAAACCTAATTTGCCATGTGGTTGCCCACCCCATTACTTTGTTCAGATCTTTTTGCAAGGTTTCCACATCCCGCAGAGAAGTTATTGCCCTGCTTAGCTTAGTATCGTCTGCAAATACAGAGATTGAACTGTTTGCCCCATCCTCCAGGTCGTTTATGAACAAATTAAATAGGATTGGTCTCAGCACAGAACTCTGTGGGACCCCACTACCCACCCCTGACCATTCCGAGTATTCCCCATTTATCACCACCCTCTGAACTCGCCCTTGTAGCCAGTTTTCAATACATCCCTATGGTCCATGCCAACGGACCTTATTTTTTTACAGTAAACGTTTATAGGGAACTGTGTCCAATGCTTTTGCAAAATCAAGATACGCCATGTCTACGGCCCTTCCTTTATCTAGATGGCAACTCACCCCCTCATAGAAGGTTAATAGATTGGTTTGGCAAGAACGATTCTTCATGAATCCATGCTGATTACTGCTAATGATACCGTTTTCATTACTAAAAACTTGTATATATTCCCTTATCATCCCCTCCAAGAGCTTGCATACTATTAATGTTAGGCTAACTGGTTTGTAATTCCCAGGGATGTACTTTGGGCCCCTTTTTAAATATTGGTGCTACATTGGCTTTTCTCCAATCCACTGATACAATTCCAGTCAGTAGACTGTCAGTACAAATTAAGAACAATGGTCTGGCAATTATTTGACTGAGTTCCCTAAGCGAAGTGTCATTTCTTCAGTGTTGTCACATGAAAAGATATAATAAAATATTTACAATAATGTGAGGGGTGTACTCACTTATGTGAGATACTGAAAGTAGTAGCTGCCAACCTAACTGAAACAATCATAAGGCTGCATTCACACTTAATTGTGCTGCAATCATGGCAACATGCATCGCGGCAACATGCACCATGGAAAGCATGTTGCCCAAAAAAAGTTCAGGATGGCATCTCAAATGCGAGTCCTGCGATTTGCCATTCACACATCAGCGTTTTCAAATCATGTTTGCGATTCTAAACGCTGAAGTGTGAATGCAGCCTAATGCCGCGTACATACGATCACACATTCCGACAACAAAATCCATGTTTTTCTACGGATGTTGGCTTAAACTTGTCTTGCATACACATGGTCACACAAAGTTGGTTGGAAATTGCGAACGTTAAGAACGTGGTGACGTACAACACGTACGACGAGCCGAGAAAAATGAAGTTCAATAGCCAGTGCGGCTCTTTTGCTTGATTCCGAACATGCATGGAACTTTGTGCGTTGGAATTGTGTACACACGATTGGAATTTCCGACAACAGATTTTGTTGTCGGAAAATTTGAGATCCAGATCTCAAACTTTTTGTGACGGAAATTCCGATGGAGCCTACACACGATCGGAATTTCCGACAACAAGCTCCCATCGAACATTTTCTATCGGAAAATCCGACCGTGTGCATGAGGCATTATTGTATATACTAGAGTTTGTGTGTCCTGAATAAAGTTTATAGAGCAGCAGTAACGTTTAATTGTAACTGTGTCCTAGTGCAGGTTGTTGACCAGATAGCAAAGAACTGCTCCTAAATGCTCCAAGTTTTGTGTCGATCAAACTGAATGCTGATCTAAAATGAGAAATTAGTATATGCATTTTGAAACTTTGGTTTACTACAAACTTTAGTTTTGCACAAAAAAAAAAAAAACTTTGCTAACTTGAGATATTATTTATTAACGTGATCTCATCTTCACAAATTTTAATGTAGTTTTGTCGGCACGTCCACTCTTTACTATGTAAAGGCTTTTTAATTGTAGTGATTACACGTCCTAGAACTTGGCTTTTTGCAGTTGAGATTTTTTTTGATTGTTTTACCTTTTGGCTCCATGCACACTAGCGTTTTTAATGAGCTCAAAAAAAGCTAGATAAAAAATGCATTTAGCACTTAGCATTTTTTTTTTGCCAGCTTCTAGTAGCATTTTAAAAGCTTTTAGAAGCATTTAGAACAGGGGTCTCAAAAAGGCAGTCCTCCAGCTTTTGAGGAACTCCAAGTCCCATCATCCCTCTGCCTGTGGGAGTCATGCTTGTAACTGTCAGTCTTGCAATGCCTCATGGGACTTGTAGTTCTGCAACATCTGGAGGGCCGCCAGTTTGAGACCCCTGATTTAGAAGATATTTGGGGACATTAGCATTTTATTAGCGTTTATGCAGTACATGAAGAAAAAAAAAGCTCAAAAACAGCTGTTAGTAGCAGTTATGAGCTTTCAACTGTTTTTTTTTTTTTCTGCTGTAAAAATGCTCCAAGAAACTCTACAAAAACAAAAAAATGTATTTCTGCTCCTAGATGCTGAAGCTCAAAAAATGCTATTAGCATAAGTGCCGGTTCACACAGAGGCGACTTGTCAGGCGACCTAGCCGCCTGACAAGTCGCCTCCCGTTCTGTACAATGGAACCGTTCTAATAGGCGTCGCTCCGACTTAGAAAAAGGTTCCTGTACTACTTTGGGGGGCGACTTGAGGCGACTTGCATAGACTTCTATACAGAAGTCGTTTTGCAAGTCGCCGTGGAAGTCGTGTGCAGGTCGCTCGGTGAGGCATAGGATAGTGTGCATAGGATAACACTATTTAGCTTCTAGGAGCAGAAAAAAATGCTAATAAAAGCTTCTAGGAGCTTAAAACAATGTGTGTATGGAGCCTACTCTTAAAAAATACTGAAAATGCAGTAGGTTAATAGTATGTTAATCTGTTTATTCAGTGCAAAATATGGCTCTTCCATAGTGTACACCTGATTGACAAATAAATAAACGGATACAATGGCATTTGCATTGGATTGAAAAGTGGCTATATATTTTGTATAATTGTCTGCCTATGTTCTAGTCCAGGGGTCTCCAAACTATGGCCCTCCAGTTGTTCAGGAACCACAATTTCCATCATGCATAGTCATGTCTGAGTTTTACAATGCCTCATGGGACGTGTGGTCCCGCAACAGCTGGAGGGCCATAGTTTGAAGATCCCTGCTCTAGTCCTGTTTGGCTTTTACCATCTGCAAAGAGGACAGAGATCGGTTCTGAGGTGTTTCTTATAGCATAACTGTCCAAGCATGGCTATTTAGGATGGTATGTTCTGTCATATTTTGTGGGGTAAGATGCTGCTGAAAACCGACCCAGCGCTTCAGATGTGAATATGGCTGTGTATGGCCTCAGCCAGCGCTGTTCTGGCCATGCTCCCTGATATGTTTCACTCCGCTTACTGGGACTTGGTCACAGCGTCTTACCTCACATATGTCCACGCTTCTGAATTTGTGTCTGACTCCTGCTTTCACTTTCTGAATACCGGTAGGACATCCGTTAATCTGTCATCATGTGATTATCATCAATCATATTTTAATATGAATAGTATATAGCTCCTAAACAGGCTGTATAAAATACATAATTGAATCTGTTCTTCAAAAATATACAGGTGCCTCTCATAAAATTAGAATATCATCAAAAAGTTAATTTATTTCAGTAATTCAATTCAAAAAGTGAAGCTCATATATTTTATTAAATGCGTTACACACAAAGTGATATATTTCAAGCATTTTTTTTTTCATTTAATTTTGTTGATTATGGCTTACAGTTTGTGAAAACCCAATCAGTAGATGACATGGCTCCATAAATCATCACGGACTGTGGAAAATGTTGCATTTCATTTGGAAATCAAGGTCCCAGAGTCTGGGGGAAGAGCAGAGAGGCACAGAATCCAGGTTGCTTGAGGTCCAGTGTGAAGTTTCCACAGTTTGTGATGATTTGGGGAGATGATTTGAGGAGACATGTCATCTGCTGGTGTTGGTCCACTGAGTTTTATTAAGTCCAAAGGCAGCACAGCCCTCTACCAGGAAATTTTGTAGAGTGCTTCATGCTTCCCTCTGCTGACCAGCTGTTATGGAGATGCTGATTTCATTTTCCAGCAGGATTTGGCACCTGTCCACACTGCCAAAAGTACTAATAGCTGGTTTATTGATCATGGTATCACTGTGCTTGATTGGCCAGCAAACTCACCTGACCTGAACCCCATAGAGAATCTGTGGGTTATTGTCAAGAGGAAGATGAGAGACACCAGACCCAACAATGCAGATGAGCTGAAAGCCACTATGAAAGAATCCTGGGCTTCCATAACACCTTAGCAGTGCCACAGGCTGATTGCCTCCATGCCTCACCGCATTGATGCAGTCATTCATGCAAAAGGAGCTCCCACCAAGTATTGTGTGCATAGTATACTGTACATGGACATACTTTTCAGTAAGCCAACATTTCTATTTTAAAAATACTTTTTTTTTTATATTCTAATTTTCTGAGGTACTTGATCTTGGGTATTTCCTAGCTGTAAGCGCAAATCATCAAAATTAAAAGAAAAATGCTTGAAATATATCACTTTGTGTGTAACACATCTATATAAAATAAATGGGTTTTTCACTTTTTGAATTGAATTACTGAAATAAATTAACTTTTTGATATCCTAATTGTATGAGATGCACATGTATACCTCTAAAAGATCTGATATTGTAGTTGCTTGAGTCAATCACCTAGAGTTGCTTGAATCACACTGGCAGTTGTATGATAAGATTACAACCTCCTCAAAAATCAATATTAGACATTTAACGCCGACTAAGAGCTATTACATAATTAGACAATGTGGCCCCTATGCAAAGGAATCTCTTTTCAAAGCAAGTCTCTTATCGCCTAGTAAAACAGATACTGCACCATATTTTGTTTTGGGATATGTATATTTTCATGTGATAATTGAAATGCATATACTAAAAATTGCTGAGAATGGTAAACATTTGACTTAAATGGAGATAGGTTTTTATGCAATCTGTATGACAGAGGTGGAATTGAACATGACCAGTTTATTGTAGGTCAGTCTGGTGTTCCAAATAGAACAGCACCATATAGAAGCAGAAGTATATTCTTGCTGACTGAAGTGATTTTCTATACAGGACAACAATGTTAAGTCTTAAATTATAGCTAAAGGCATTTTTCTAACGGATGTAGTAAGAGAGGGATATAATTCCTTCCATTTTTTTTTTCTGCCTTTTGTGTCCCATTGGGGAGATTTGGCTATGGGACAGGAGGTGAAGGGAAAACAGGAAGTGAGAGGAAATGCCTCCCTCAAGTGAGGGAAGCCCTGACTGTCACCAAAATATTGCGTGTTTCTTAACTCACGATAGAACAAAATCACTTGCTAAGTGTCAGAAACCATGAATTGGACTGAGAGAGAAGTACAGTTAAATCTCACTTGTTTAATAATAATAAAAAAAAAAAAAAAGGTAAACAGAGCAAACGTAGTCAAAACCTAGCCAGAGCTCAGGAAACAGAACAGATGTCAGACAAGCCAAAACGTCAGGGAGGCGGAGATAAGCGTAGTCGAACAGCGAGCAGGATCTGCAGTCAGAAGGAATGTCAGCCAAGCAAGTCTTTAACAGGAACACAGGAGAGCATCTCTAGAGATGTGACCAAGGTGAAGGCAGAGATCATCTGGGCTGGACGGCTTAAGTAGGCAGGACTGACGAGCAGATATCATCAACAGGCGAGTCACTGTGGAGAGATAGGAGCTGGCAATTAGCCGACAGCTGAGTGGCCATTTTAGAGAAGGAAGGGCTGAGCCCAGCCTTGATGCTAAGCCTTAGAATTGACTGAGAGGGGAGGGAAAGTAGGTTTAGAAACTAAAGCAACTATAACGGAAACCTGTTGGTACCATCGTTAGGTTTATTAACACCCCAGGTGTGCCACATCTCAGAACACCCCAATAATGCAGATTTTAAATCTTCATGTTAGTGTCAACAGCTGGCCTGTCTATTCCTGCCTCCTGAACCTTCCTGCTGGCCCATCTCTCAATCCTGTACTCTGTTGACACATAGGAATGTATTGAAGGGGATTGTCCAGCTCTTGCCACCTCAGGAAGTGTTAAAATTGGCATATTTGAGCACCCAGGGCTCTCACACAGACATCTGAATACTTGCGCAGGTAGGCTTGTCTTAGGGAATATGTTTAAAGCTATTTTATTTCATAATTTGTTCAATACTGGTTCTAAAGATTGTAATGCTAGCAAGCAGGCGTGCGACTTAGTGTATGATTGCTAGAAGGCCAGCAAACGTCAGGCTAATACCACCTCTGTGCTTTCAGCACCAGATGAGTGTTTTACGGCACACTTCCACGTTTACAGTGCCTCAGGTGGCAGCAATGGCATTGAGTTTGCTACCCTTGTTTCTGGGGATTTGTCAGTGGCTCCTTTGGAATCTTTATCTGTCTATCAAATGAAAAGAATAGTTTAATTAAGCATGTCATGAGAAGTATGAGAGCTGACATTGCGATCCTCTCAAAAAGCCAATTGCATGGCTATGAATGGCTCACAGAAAAGTTACATCACAAACATGGAACAAATATCCAGTGCATGATCGAAAAAGCATCAGAAAGTCTTATCTCTGTACTCATTCTGAATCAGTGAATCACACAGTATTGAGACCAAAGTTTAAGCATGACAGCCATGCAACTAGCATTTTCTGAGAGCTCAGTAATATTCACCTTGTATCTTTGTTTTAATTCAACTATTTATTTTTTCTGTATAAAATGGAAAGGAGACTCTTTTGCCAGTTGAATGGGGGGAACATTGTCTGTACCTCCTCATACACCAGGAATATGGAGAAGCCCAGTGCTGATGGTTTGTTGCGAGGAGAGAATTTATATTTTTAGGGGCTCTTCTTGCACTTGCCGAGTATTCATTTTTTAAAGGATAAGCAGGTAGGTATCATCATGACCAGGGGTCTTGCTGCCCTGCCATGGAAATACTAGTCTCCCATAACAGGCTGGTGTTAAAACAAAGGGGCACTGAAACTAAAATTGATGGCTTATACCTGGTCAAGGGTGACCCTAAAAAAGTAAACCTTTCTGACAAATAAGGTGAAAAGTTAATGAGACCTACGTATAAACTAGTGAAATCAGTTAGG